>CAMZMU010000080.1:6361827-6975269 GCA_947311845.1 Poa pratensis | reverse complement strand
TAGCTGAGATGAATGATATAATTTTTAAGTCAGCTGAATACTTAAATTGCCAAATCTATTGATTGCTCCGAAGATATTTAAATTTTATAAACAGGTACCTCATTTCTCATGTAAGGCAACTGAACGCAATTTGCACATACATGAGTTCATAACATTAACATTATAGATTAAAAAATGGAACAAACGATCGTTAATTATCAACACCTCCAATGGAACATCATCTCCTATGTATCCTTCAAGGGTCAATTCCTTCTTGAGAGCTGCAGCAGCAGTTTGGAGTACATATTTAACTACTTCCCTTGGTATAAACGTTGTAGCTTCTAGTTTCATAGCTCCTGAAGTAATGAAGGCAGAAACAATTTTCTTCAGATTTCAAGTGTCTTAGACACAAAAGAGAAATATAATATTAATTATACCAACTATAGGAATGCGCCAGCGCAATTTTAAATAATTGTCTAGAACAAATCTTGACAATTATCCTCACTCAGAACGTGTGATTCTCAACTTAATCAGCACATGTAGCACAGTGGGAAGGGAAATGTGCTTAATGTGTACATTGAGTCGCAACAGTGTGTGCCTATGTTTTACTGTGTTCCATCTCGGAACTCATAGAAACCACTTAAATGAAAAAAATTGCTGATTTCACTTAAACGACATGTAGTTTAAATACCTGACTGCACTTTGGAAAGATCAAGGATGTCATTGATCAATTGTAACACAAAATTTCCAGAAGATAACATAACTTCTAGAACCTGATATTGATCTTTATCCTGTTTGGTAGTTGCGAGAATTTCAGCCATGCTAAGAACCTCTGAAAGAGGAGATCTGATCTCATGGGACATGGTGACTAGCATTTGTTTTGCTTGCACTGTTTCCTCTGCAACATTAGATAAATAGAAGTATTCAGTGTACCATTCTGATTATCTTAGACTAAATAGCCGGACTACAGGATGCAAACCAGTTATGTGAAGAGATCTGCTAAGTTCTGTTTCCTTTGCTTTTTGGATAGCTTCTCTCACCCTTATGTCCGCCATTTTTTCTCTTCTTTTGACCTAAAGTGCAAAGAAGTAGATGGGTTGAAATTCAGAAGGTGGAACTTATGTAGAACGGCATGCGGAAATGTAACTTAATGAATTTTTCAAATGTACAAGGTGTCTCATTTCATGTGGAAACTACCGTCGAAGAGCAGTTTAGTATGCAATGTCAATATTGAAATCCTGAGCTGTGGGATTAACATGTGAAAGTTGACCACGGGTCAGTAATGCCAATTTTCTACAAAACAACAAGAAATGACTACTTCATAGAGAGTTCAAAATAGGCGTTGCAAATGGATGAAGTGAGATTGACTATGTGGTTATAGGTTTCTAGCTGCAATCTTATTCATCCCTTCGAAGATGCTGACACTGAAGAAAAAAGTGGACTATTGAACATCAAAGCCAAGGGACACAAATAATAGGATAGGATTCTTAAGAGTCGGAAACAAAAGGAATCTGAGAGGCACATATGAAACAATTAATCAGACGAATCACCTGGTCTGTTATGTCCATTGCAACATAATTCACACCAATTGTTTCCCCAGATTTGCTAAAAACTGGCTCAATGTATGTCACAAAGGTCTTTTCTCCAAATAATGGAGTATTCAATACAAACTCTCTCTTAGTCGCTATACCCGTGGCCATAACCTCTCTCTTGACATTACTCAGCTCATCTATACCCTCGCCTGGCGATATCTCGTAGTCGGTTTTACCAATAACATCCTGAAAAACAAATAGAGATTCAGCTAAAATTGTAATTTGCAGTAAATGTAAGAGAGTAGTGCACAATATGAAGCAGAAAGAACGACGACAAAGGAAGGGTGGAGATATCAACCAGAACTAAATACCTCGTCAGCAAGTGTCGGGAAGTGGTTAAATACGAACCGGTACCGCAAGTCAGTATCCTGTAAATAAGAAAGAGAATATGCATCATTTAACATATCCTATCATTAAAGTTCCTTCTTGATACTCCACCATATGCATTCTTTGAAACATCATCGAATGTACATAGCAAGTAGAAACAGGTAGCGACATAGATGAAGCATACCTGATGAGCAAATACAATGGGAGCACTTTGGAGAATCAAGTGCAAGAAGTAATCAGCTCGTTTTAACATTCCAGAATTCCTCCACTGGTGTGTGTGACTGAAGATTCTTAATATCTTCTGTTAACTTCGCCTCCAACGCACGTTCCCTTTCCAGGCTTGCCTCAAGTAATTTTTCAAGCTGCATCGCTCGCTCTTTCCAGTAGAAAATACTGCCGTATTCTGCATCTATTTTAAGCTCTTGATTACAGGAAAGGTCACCAGTCGTTTTGCTCGGACGCTTCCATTCATCTTTGTACACTTCATCCTGATAGCGCTGCTCCTCCAAGATTTGTTGCTTTTTTTCTTCAATCTCTTTTCTCTCCTGTGAGAGAATAGCAACCTGTTCACTGAGAAGCCGGGCGGTATTGGCTCGCTTATATTCCCAGTGCTTCACAAAATATTGCATGTGAGAAGCACCTTTCTCAGAATTTGCCATTTCCATAAGCCGGTGGTAATCCACACTAGCAGGTTGTTGATCAAATGCAACATCCTTGAGTGCATCGTCGTCCTTCCCAAGGTTCTCCATTCTGAAATGCTTCTGGTGTTTATACCCTATGTTCTCTGGCCATGTCGATGGTGCGACATCCTCAGGCCGGGACAGGTATTCGTCCTCCATCTTTCTTAATAACCAGCACAATTGTTACCTGGTCACGTTGAAATCTCACTCAAACAGGAGGGATTGTGCACCCAACAGTTGTTGCGGCCGACTGTAGCTCACACTGCTAATTTCCGATTCAAAATTCAGTGTTCCCAGTGCTCTGAGAATGGCACAAGTTGTCGTGGAACTATTGTGTTGAACAACCTGCAGACAGAGAGAGGATCAGCAGCTCTCCCCAACAAAAGCAGGCATGAAGCTCTCCGCAAAGACGTCACTCAGAGAGCATTTACGGATCAAGGGAGGGCAGTGAAAAGGTACATAACTGAATCTAAGATTCTACTACGTTACTCCAGAAACCACAAAATGACAAGGTACAGAACTGAATCTAAGATTCTACAACTCTGATGAAATAATGACAGATGCAAATCTCCTGAGCTCACGGAAAGATCAGGCAGAGTGGCTCGTAACGAATCGAGTCAAACATAAACCTCATGAAGTCAAACCTCTAGAGAATGGATTACGCAAAACTATCAAGAAAGTACATGAAGCACACGTCATGGACCTGATCCCAGTAGGATCCACCTCGACCGTCCCATGAACGCCAACGAGAGCTCAAAGTGCCGGAGCACTCTAGGATCAAATTCTCCACCTCAAGAAGCATCCGACCAACGCTGAAAAAACGGTACGTACTACCCAAAAGCCAAAATCCCTGTAGCCGGACAACATCGCACTGTGCGCGCTAAGCGTTCAGGCTACCTCACAAGGCACTGTCAAAGATCGCGCAACCGACCTGAGAGAGACAGCGAGAGACGCGAGCTTCCTCACGAACGCGGGGCGGCGACTTGGCACGAACGGCCGCAAGGAGCAGGAACAGGGCTGGAGCAGAGTGGACGAGATTGGGTTGGAAGACTTGGAACTGTCGGGAGTCAATGCGAGGAGGAGAGGGGAGGGGCGCGGCCATGTGACGGGAAAAGGTATAGAATGGGCGGAGGCGCGAGCGGGCGCGAGGAATCGCGCGGCCATGTGAGTGGGTGGAAAGAAAAGAACTGGGAAGGATCGCGCAACTGGTGACGCCCTCCGAGGGGCGGGATGGATGGATATTTTACTCGGGCCCTCCCTGACCGCCCTTCCCGGTGGCGGAGGTGGTGGACGACGACGAGGGGGTGACAAAAACGGCGGAGGGGCAGACGGCGGGAGGAGGAGGGACAGTTTTAAAATGAACTGACGGTTTGGTTTCTGTGGCCTGTGATGTGGGATTGTGGGCCCAGCTTGCTAGCTGCTGACTTGTTTTCTTTCGTTTTAATTTTCTTGATGGAGTATTCTGATTCAGTGAGCATGTGGAAGAGGCGGTCGCGCGTGACGTATTTGATCCGCAGATGATGCACTAATAGCGGAATCTGCCATACCGAAGGACGACAACGACAAACTCCCGCTGAGTGGAAGGTATAAATCTTCGTGTGACACTGAGAAGTGATAAATTGGCCGACTTATCTTATCGGTCAGACACTGAGAAGTGATAAATCGGCCGATTTATCGGAATATCGGAAGATATCTTGAACAGTGACGACCGTCGTGCCGATGAAATAGGGTTTCTCTAGTTCATTTTATCTTTATATGTTATGTTTAGGTTATTTTTATTGTTCTGGTATTGTTATTGCCATTGATTGATTAGGTTATTTTCTCGCTAGTCCTCGAGTTGGCCCAGCCTTGAGCGGTCATAGGCCTGCAGGTTCCTCCTTGCCTTGTGGGCCAACCCGGTTGGGTATTCCCCCGACACCAACCCCAAAGTCTTATGTCCAAAAAGAAGCCACATCAGCCCCACATTACATCAATCATCGTAGTAATAAGGATCGTCATCAAATTCTCCATTGTCTCCTCTCTCTCTTCATTTTCACCTTCACCTCTATTCCCCTCTTGATCATATCACTTTTTGAATAATCTTCAAGCTTGACCTCCTGATTTGCTCCAACTTGAGTTTCCACTTGAGATCAAGAATATGTCAAGGTATAGCAGGTTGGCTTGCACTCCCATGGCTTCTAAGGTTGCGCGGTGGACCTTGAGATGAACCAACGGCTTCGTCAACTTGACCCCAAGTGATATTAGCCCCTTCACAAACCAGCTAGGCGTTATGGTCAACCCATTCATCATTCCATTGTAAGTCTTCTAGGACCAATGTGTCAAACCTAGTCCCTTTGGAACCTTCCTTACGAAGCTCTTGGAACATATCGTCATTCTTCCGGTTGTATTGAACATAGGACAAATCATTAAGTCTTTGGGCATCCAACCTATTTCTCTTTTTGCTATCGACATGTTAGTTGAAGTCTTGCATTTGTAGGATCAATTATCCGTGTGTTGTATCGATTGTGTCCAGTGTTTCATTGATCTAGTCAAAGGAGGACACAAAGTGGAACATATTGATTTGTGAATTGTGCTAGCCTGGTAAGGCATTGGTAGTTGATGTGCATAATTGGACAAGCTATTTTGCAATTTTTATTTCCTCTTAGTTTATCTGCAGTATATATTTTCCTTTGTATCATAACATATGAGTTCTGTAGCACGGATTTTTATCCGTCGTTTTTCAAAGATCACAAACTTGTGCATTTAAGGGATCTCCATGAGATGAACCACATTCTTTCTTCGGATGCAGAATTCCATAATTTAGCTTTGTTACATCCATTTTAGTGTGACTGAAGTCTTGCATTTATTGTTCTTGTATCTTCATCAACCTCATGTAACATGCACCTAATATTATGAATTGAGTTTTTCGAAAATGGATGGGCCCAATCTTTGAGAGGAACAAAAGTCATAGTTGAACTATACGTGGTAGTATGTTTATGGATCTAGCCCAATCTTTTAGCATATTTTGTTTACGATAGAAAAATATCTCAATTTATCCTTCTAAAGTCTCCATCTTGTTTTTCATTGAAGTTCATATGAGTTGCTTCTTCAGTCTCTGCACAAAGAAAAGGCTGTTTTGATGCTCACACTAATCAATGAAGGGATAATATTTTTCGTGTACGATTCCTTTTCCATTGAGATCACTGCACAGATTATATCATGTAATTACTTTCACTTCTCAAATATTCCTAACAAATTTTCTCAATGTTACATTGATAGTATTTGCTGGGCAACCTTCTTATATCTCTGGTGCAATGTCACTTCTCTGGTTAGTGTGTAGTTTTATTGTTTTTTCCAACATGAAAATAAACTCTAAATTTTGTCGGCAAGTCCTTCACTCTAAATATGGCCTTAATGGTGTTAAGTGTTTAATGTTTTTAAAGTCTCATTTCTAACAAATCCGCTATTTAACATTCCGAGGTCATAATTTTCTATTATAGTATTTACAGACTATTGTCATGTGATGTTGTACGTTATACCAATTGATAGACTAGCTCATAATCCATTAACATTGTATGGTGGCTATCTGAGTTGACTTAGGAATCATACTTCAATAAATCCTTCATTAATTATTACAATCATCACAAAAGTTTTGTTTTATGCTGATACCAAAGAAGATATCTTTATTATTGTTTTCCTTATGTTTGCCTTCTAAATGGATTTCTTGGGTAGTTGTTTAATTATGTAAATATGCTAATACTTTCATGATAATTGGAGCCTTAGAGTCTTTTGAGAATGTGTATCCGGGATATTTATGAGCAACAAACAATACCAAGATGTTTTGCATGGAAGATACTACATAAATTTTTCATGCAAAGAGAAGAAGCTTGTAGAAATGTTTAGAGGCAAGATAGGAAAATATTTGTCATGAAGACCCTAGAACTAATATTGGACAACCTTCGTGGAAGATTTAAGAAAAAATAGATATAAGGATATTTATACGAATACATGTATTGGTTTTGACTAAGATGTTGGTGTGACAAAAAAAACTGGTTCAGAACCGATCAAAATGGTGGAAGGGGTAACTCCGAATAGCTTTTAGAGCATAGGGGTGGAATCCGATCCAAATGAGAGATGACGATTGTAAAGTGAACTTTCAGACTAGTTTAGGGGCAATACGGACTCCTCTGTATGTATTATTTTCTCCATTATAAGATGTTTTTATTTTTCCCGAACCACATGTATCTAGATGCGTTTCAGTGTGTCGGTTCACTCATTTCAGTTCAGTCCACATTGAAATGTCCAAAACATATTATAATTTTGAAGGGATATACTACTACTCTAGCGAGGACGACCACGAGTTGGTGCGATGGGGCTCTCGCGTCCCCGACCATGGCCGGTGCGCGCGTGCCGCCGCCGCCGCCTGGATCTCCGCCGTCCGACCACCGTTGCGACCGCCGCGGCCGGATCCGGGACCCCCGCAGCGCCCTCTCTCGCCCAGGCTGCTCCTCCTGCCCTGGCTCCGCATGCAGCGCTCGGGCATGTGGGTGAGATCGACGCATCTCGAGCGGCGCTGCCACACATGGCCGATCTCCGCCCGCCGGAGCCGGAGACCAACGGCGGCGCAGCCTCCCCCGCCCCCTCCGCCGCCGCCGCGCTGCCCCCGGTGGGCCCCGCAGCCGAGGCGGCCGAGCCCCCCGCGCCGCCCCGCCGCGCCCACCCGTTTGACCTCCTCGACCCCGCCTCCCTCCGCCGCGGGCCCAAGCCCGACCAGCGCCGCCCGCGCACGGCCTGGATCCCGGCGCCCCCGACGGCTCCGAGGACGTCGAGGGCCTCTGCTGCGACTGGGGTCTCCCCAACGTCCGCCTCCCGGGCACGGCCGGCTACGGCGTCAGGTCGGGGCTGGACGGGATCGGCTCCGCGCGGTACGCGCCGTGTTCGTCATCCACGAGGTGGACGACGAGGAGCTCCCTCTGCTCATCCTGGAGGACCTCAAGGACATGGGCATCGGCGTCGCCGGCTCCAGGAGGAATTTGTTCACCGCCATCCAGAAGCTCCAGGGCGACGGCAATGGCCGGGACGACGGCGACGGCACTGACGATAGCCTCGGCGACGACGACGAGAGCGGAGCTATCCAGCGACCTTTTCGTTCTTTTTCATTTCCGTCGTTTATTTCTAAGTTTATTAGTGTGTCAACTAAGGTCTTGAGGCTTATGAATTTCGACCGTCTTACGGTTATTTCTAAAGTTTCGACTGGGTTGACTGCCACCTATTTGAATGAAAAAGAAGCGAATGCCACATCAGATGGTCAGCTTCTTTCTCATTTATTGGTGAAGTGTCGGAGAATGCTTTGGATGAGGATGGGTTGTGCTCATTGTATGAGTTAAAAGCAGCCTGCCGGAAATCTAAATCTGCCTCTAACAATTTGCCTTGGAAACGGGCTAAGTTTTCCAAATCTCCCATAGTTTCCCAATGAATGGCATGTTCGCAAATAGCAGAGGTTTTGGTGACCTGGCTAAACATTTGCACTTTGCTGGTTGCATTCGGGACCATAATTTGGATTTCTTAGCTATTTCTGAGACTGGAAGACGTGAGTTCTCGCAATCTCTATTGAACCGGCTTTCAGGCGGTATAGACTTTGATTGGTACTCGCGTCCTCCCCATGGCCGCTCCGGAGGCATTTTACTAGGTATCAGGACGGATACCATGGAAGTGTTGGATTACGGATGGTGATTTTCATATTAAAATGCACATCCGTAATAAATCTGATAATTTCATTTGGAGTCTTGTTGCCGTGTATGGGCCGGCTCAGGAAGCGGCTAAGACTTCTTTTCTCTGTGAAATGGTAAACTTGGCAAAAGATACCCACACCCTCTTATCATTGGTGGGGATTTCAACATGCTTCGTTTTCCGTTTGAGAAAAGTAAGGGTCGGTTTGACAACCGTTGGCCTCTTTTGTTCAATGCAGTCATCGACAGCTTGAACTTACGGAGATTACAATGGGGGAGACAGTTCACTTGGGCTAATTCTCTCCCTGAACCCACATACGAAAACTAGACCGTGTACTGATGGATACTGATTGGGAATCTAGATTCCCACTGGTGTCGGTACGGGCTCTAGAACGTATTGAGAGTTTGTCAGACCATGCTCCCATTCTTTTGACTACTGGAATACCTAGACCACAGTGTAAGCCACGGTTCAAGTTTGAGCTTGGGTGGCTGCACCGCGAGGGTTTCCATGAGATGGTTAAAAGAATTTGGGAAAGACCAGTTGCGGGTGATACGCCTATCCAGCGTGGAACAACAAGATACGTGCTTTACGCACGCACCTCGTTGGTTGGGCTCGTCATACTTCTGGTTTACTTAAAAAAGAGAAGGAACGACTTTCCTCGATTATTGATGCTCTAGAAGCATTAGCAGAAGTTCGGTTACTATCCGAGCAAGAGATTGAGCTAAAGAGCCAATCCAATGCACAGATAGCGAAGCTACTGCGAGAGGAGGAGTTAAAATGGTATCAACGTTCTAAAGCCCAATTCATCCTAGAAGGGGATTCGAATACACGCTATTTTCATAGTATTGCCAATGGCAGACACAGGAAAAAGCGCATTCATTCTCTAGTCCAGGATGAGGGAACGATTGAGGGCCATGAACAACTAAAGTCGTACATTACAAATTACTATAAAGGCCTGTTCGGTGCTCCAGAGGAAGGAAATTTCACTTTGGATGAGTCTCGAACAGAGGATATCCCAGGTTTCAGATGCGGAAAATAGTCTACTTACTAAACTCTACTCAGAGGAGGAAGTGAGGATGGCGGTTTTCCAAATGAAACATAATACATCACCTGGACCTGATGGTTTCCCGGCTGAGTTCTACCAGAACTTTTGGGATGTTATCAAGTCTGATTTACTTCAACTGTTTGCCTGTCTTCACAATGGACAGCTAGAGTTGTTTCGTCTCAATTTTGGTGAGATAATTTTATTACCTAAGGTTAACGAGGCAGAAAGGATTCAACAATTTAGACCTATATGCCTTCTTAACGTTAGTTTTAAAATATTCACCAAAGTGGCTACGATTCGACTGAACAGTGTGGCAGATCATGTAGTTCGTCCGTCTCAGACGGCTTTTATGCAAGGCCGCAACATCCTTGATGGAGTTGCGATCCTACATGAAACAGTTCACGAGCTACATAGGAAAAAGCTGAATGGGGTAATCTTAAAATTGACTTTGAGAAAGCTTATGATAAAGTCAAATGGTCTTTCCTTCAGCAGACCCTCAGAATGAAAGGTTTTTCTCCTGAGTGGTGCGCGTTAATTAATAGCTTTGTTTCGGGAGGAAGTGTAGCCATTAAGGTCAATGATGACACTGGCAAATACTTTCAAACGAAAAAAGGCCTCAGACAGGGTGACCCGTTATCGCCAATACTATTTAATATAGTGGCTGATATGTTGGCTATCTTGATCGAACGCGCTAAATCTGAGGGTCAAATTGAAGGAGTGATTCCACATCTTGTTGATGGTGGTTTATCGATTCTTCAATATGCTGACGATACAATTCTTTTTATGGAACATGACATCGAAAAAGCTCGTAACCTTAAGCTGATCTTGTCAGCATTCGAGCAACTTTCGGGTCTTAAGATAAATTTCCATAAAAGTGAATTGTTTTGTTTGGCGAGGCTCGAGAAAACGCCGCCTTGTATGCTGAACTTTTTGGCTGTGAGCAAGGTCAATTTCCTATCAACTATTTGGGTATTCCGATTCATTATCGGAAACTTACAAATGCTGAATGGAAAAAGGTGGAGGAAAGACTTCAATTACGCTTAAATAGCTGGAAAGGCAAACTCTTATCCCTGGGTGGAAGATTGGTTCTCATAAACTCGGTACTAACAAACATGGTACTGTATATGATTTCATTCTTCCAATTGCCTAAAGGAGTCTTAAAACGATTGGATTATTTCCGATCTAGATTCTTTTGGCAAGGGGATTGTGAGAAGAAAAAATATCGACTGACTAAATGGAGTGTGGTTTGCTGCCCTAAAGACCAAGGAGGGCTCGGAGTTCATGACCTTGAGGTCAAGAATAGAGCCTTGCTAGGTAAATGGCTCTTCAAACTTCTATCGGAAGATGGAGTTTGGCAAACCCTCCTTAGAAGAAAGTATGTGGGGGATCAAGCTGTTTCTCAGGTTCTTTGGAAACCTGGCGATTCACACTTCTGGGCTGGCCTCATGGCTACAAAGAAGTTTTTTTTCCAACATGGATCTTTCTTAATTAGGGATGGATCGGAAATTCGTTTCTGGGAGGATAAATGGCTAGGCCATTCTACCCTTAGAGAACAATATCCGGCTCTGTACTCTATTGTACGAAACAAAAGCGACACGATCGCGAAGGTGTTGGGTACCTCCCCACCAGATGTTTCGTTCAGAAGAAGTTTACTTGGAACAAGACAAGCATCCTGGAATGCCTTGCTCATCCGATTGAATTCCGTCCAATTGTCGGAAGGTCCAGATAAATTTCAATGGAATCTTACGAAGAATGGTAAATTCTCGGTTGATCCTATGTATAGAGCACTAATTCTACCCGAAGTGCCAGTCGATATTAAGGATAATAACAAAATTTGGAAGATGAAGATACCGCTTAAAACTAAAGTGTTTGCGTGGTATCTTCGTCGGGGTGTAATTTTTACAAAAGACAACCTTGCCAAGCGTAATTGGCACGGAAGTAAAAAGTGTGTTTTCTGTCAACATGACGAGACCATTACACACTTATTCTTTCAGTGCGAATTCGCCAGGTCTATATGGTCAGCCGTCCAGATAGGTTTTACCTTACATCCACCGCGTACTGTTGCAAACATTTTTGGCAACTGGTTGAATGGCGTGGATCCTAGGTTTAAACTCTTCTGTAGGATGGGCGCGATTGCCGTTATTTGGTCGCTGTGGTTATGTAGGAATGACAAGGTTTTTAACGATAAAAATGCTTCAGTTATGCAGGTTATCTATCGGTGTACAGCTACGCTACGAGCATGGTCGACCCTGCAGCGTGTGGAGCACCGTGACTTTTTTTTGGAGGTGGCGTTGAGGCTGGAGGCTGCGGCCAGGGAGTTATTCTCCGGCATGGATGGCAACATAGACTCCGGATAGACCTACCGTCATCTTAGGCGGATCTGCATTATCTCATTATGATATGTAATTCGCATGTTTTACTTTTTGTTCTGAATTAGTTACTGGTGAACTGGTGGCTGTGTGCATCTTAGCTATGCAGAGGCTGGGTGTAATGCTTAAACTCTTAAGTAATAAAAGACCTTTATCTAAAAAACTAGAAATCAGAATAAAGCAATATTTCTTTTAGTTTTTTTGTGGTCATATCCCTTAGTTAATCAAAGAGTGTGGGATACAAACTCCACCAGGAGGAGATAAACAGCCAAGTATATCGACCTATACCATCACGGAGAGAGCTCTGAGCTAACCTATGAGCTTCTTTATTTGAGCTTCTACGTTCGTGGCAGAAAACCATGTCCTCAAACTTTTCTACAAAAAGACATTAGTCCCTCTGTAAAGCTTGGACACGAATGGATAATAGTGCCTAAGTAACTTGGCGATCCCCTTCACGGAGACAACAAGCGAAGCAAGAGACACAAGAAGACACGGGAAGGAGTGAGTGAATTGGGAGCATTTATTCTTAACTTTTAAGTCACGCTGGAAAAATTAGTACTGTACTTGGTACTCCCTAGGACAACTACTTCGCCATTGTGCAACAAAGATTTGAGAACAAATGGCAGGGGGCCAAAGCATTTAAGCGTCCAAATCTGAAGAACCGTCCGGCCAAAGGTGTAAACACCTGTACGTACTAGTGTACTACCCAAAAGCCAAATTCCCTGTGGCCCGACAACATTGCAGATCGCACTGTGCGCGCTGAGCGTTCGACGAAATGCCAGAACGGCGCCCGCGATCAGGCGACCTCACAAGGCACTGTCGAAGATCGCGCAACCTAGACAGCGAGAGACGCGAGCTTCCTCCCTTCGTAGCGAACGCGGGGCGGCGACTCGGCACGAACGGCCGCAAAGGAGCAGGAACAGGGCTGGAGCAGAGTGGACGAGATTGGGTTGGAAGTGAGGGGAGTCAATGCGTGGAGGAGCGCGGCCATGTGACGGTAAACAGTACAGTATAAGAGCATCTCCACTCACGGCGTCCAAATGGGCGCCCAAAGGCCATCCGGACATGTCATTTGGGCGCCGTCCGGATAAGGTGCGTCATTTGGGCGCCCGCGTTCCCCAGTCGCGGCGCCCAATGGGGCGCCCCAAAAGAGTTTTTTGTATGAATTTCAATATTTTGTG
This sequence comes from Poa pratensis, assembly GCA_947311845.1. Classification (NCBI taxonomy): domain Eukaryota; kingdom Viridiplantae; phylum Streptophyta; class Magnoliopsida; order Poales; family Poaceae; genus Poa; species Poa pratensis. Next base: position 6,962,387 of record CAMZMU010000080.1, on the reverse strand, counting down.
AAAAAAAAAATCAAATATACATAAATATGTAATAGTTCAAATACAATATTTAATAGTTCAAATATATAAAATAAAGTTCAAACGTATTCCTCTTCCTCCTCTGCAGCTGCCATGCCCCGGCGTGTCCACAAATGCTCTGCTAGATCAGCTTGGAGTGCATTATGAGTATTTTCATCACGAATTTCCAAATGCATTGAAATATAATCAGCGAATTCTGCCGGCACGTTGTGATCAACTGTGCATGAGGACCCTCAAAGTCATATGGCATATGATCATGCACTGGATTATAACGCTCACTCTCGATGATCATATTGTGCAGGATGACACAACAATTCATCACCTCCCACATTTGCTCATTCGACCATGTCAGAGCAGGATACCGAACGATAGCAAACCTTTACTTCAGCACTCCAAATGTCCGCTCGACATCCTTCCTGGTGTTCTCTTGTTCACAGGCAAAATGACAAGCTTTGTTCCCGCGAGGGTTGGGGACGCTCTTCACAAATGTTGCCCACTTTGGATAGATGCCATCGGCTAGGTAGTATCCTTTGGTGTACTCGTGGCCATTGACCACATAGTTGACAGGTGGGGCATGGCCTTCAACTAGCTTCGCGAACACAGGAGAGCGCTGCAACACATTGATGTCGTTGTGTGATCCTGCCATGCCGAAGAATGCGTGCCAAATCCATAGTTCATGATCGGTCACAGCTTCAAGAACCACACTGCAAAATCCTTTGTGGCCTCCTTTGTACAATCCTTGCCAACCAAATGGACAGTTCTTACAGCTCCAATGCATGCAGTCTGTGCTACCAAGCATCCCAGGAAATCCTCTTACTACATTCTGTTCCAGGATCCGAGCTGTTTCTTCTTCATTTGGTCCTCTCAAATAGTTTGGGCCAAACACACCAATCACCGCCCTGCAGAACCTGTACATCGATTTGATTATTGTGGACTCTGACATCTGTAGGTAGTCATCTACAGAATCAGCAGGTGCTCCATATGCAAGCATTCTCATGGCTGCAGTGCACTTCTGGATTGACGAGAAACCAACCATTCCCACGGCGTCCTTCTTCAACTTGAACCATGGATCATACGACCTCACAGCTTGCACGATCTTGTTGAACAATCCACGGTTCATCCGAAAGCGTCGACGGAAATCCTTGGCGGTGGCGACAGGAACTTCGTCAAAGTAGTCAGAGACTAACATGCAATGGCCTTCAATTCTCTGCCTCGGCTTGGTCTTCTTCCTTCCGAACGACGAGCCTCCCCGTTTTGGTGCGGCATTGGCTTCCTCGTCGGCTTGAAGTTGGAGAAAACATTTGAGAATTGCTATATTCTCATCTTCCTCCGCGGTGATGGCGTCTTCTTCTTCCAACAGCATCGCGGCCATCATCTCGTCGTCGCTATCCATCTGCAATACAACGCGGCTTTTGATCAACGACCGGTCGCCGGCTAGCATCAATAATTCAGTCAAAAAACAGGCGCACCTTCCGCCGAACACCTTGCAGGCAGGGGGGTCGCGGAGAGGCCGCCGGTGAGGGCTGTATCAAATACAGCGACGGAGAGATCGCCGGCGCCCGAAACCGAAGGCCGTCGAGGAGAGGAAGCAAACGGCGGCGCCGGCGTCCAGGCTTTGCGGGGGGGCAGGAGCCGGCGGCGGGGGGCGGCGGCGTCGAGTAAAGTGGGGCGACTGGGGCGACGAGGAAAGCGACGAGGTTAAAATCACGACGACACATAGTCGGTGTCTCACTGCCAGGCGTGGCCCGCGCGTCGGAAGCCGACGTGGCGTCACGTTTCCTTCCGTCCGGGGCCGCCCCAAGCCTCCCCAAGTTGAGGGTGTGGGTTGGGCGTGCCGGACACAAAACTGGGCCGCGCCGGACCCAATTCGCGTTTGGGCGCCGCGAGTGGAGGCGATTTTGTGTCCGGCACGCCCCAAAGGCGTTTGGGCGGCCGTTTGGGCGCCGCGAATGGAGATGCTCTAAAATTGGCGGACTAGGGTGCAAGCGGGCGTGATGAATCGCGCGGCCATGTGAGGTGGGGGAGAGAAAAGAAATGGGAAGGATCGCACAACTGGCGATGCCCTCCGCGGGGCGAGGCCGGATGGATGGATATTCTACTCGGCCCCTCCACGGCCGGCCGATCCGGTCGCCGCCTGCCCGTCCCGGTGGCGGAGGTGGTGGACGACGAGGGGCCGAAAAAAAAAAAAACAGCGGCGGGGACGGAGGAGAGGGAGGGAGAGTTCTGAAATGAAAATGGCGGTCTGGTTTATTATCTTTTTACCGGAAACACTAGCAGCATTTTGCTGCATGTATTGTAAATCCTTCTATTCTTTTTCATTTCTTGATGATTGGATTTTCAGCTAATTTTCTATTTTTTTATTTACGTATGTCATGGAACTACACACCAACCAGCATAAATATATTTCCTCAAGTTGATGAAGTGAATGGCAACAAGGAGCTTTTCTTTTTCCTTTTTCCATGCATGCAGTGCGCCGGCGCGCTGCTGTTTGGAGGCCTGCAGCTCGCGCATGTCGTCTCCATTCTCGTGTATTTCGACCCGTGGCTGGCGCTGTTGGCGGCTGCTGGCCTGGGTGCCATGGATTATGCTCTAGTGTCGGTCGTGCAAGCAATGTCGTCTAACCTTGAAGAAGACAAGGTAGTCATGGCCGCGGCACGACCATACTTCGCTCCACCAACATGTAGCTGCTCCAGACAGGGGATGCAGGAAGAGGACGTCCTACTCACCAACTAACCTACGTTAAGGTTGATATTCGTAGTTTGCACTTTCATGTTTGACTGGATTTTTTGCATTTCATCCTGCGTGCGGGCTGTGGCTACTCAACTCTTTTTTTTTTTTTTTGAAACGAGAGCTGCTCAACTATATTGTAGCATTGTTTCTTGCGGCACATTACCAATTTACCATACACAGCAGTGTGAAATTAATAAGATCCACCTGAAGTTTAGATGCTTGATCCTACTACTGGAGTAAATTGGAGGATAATTCTATTTTCGTATATTGCCAATTAGTTTAAAATGAGTAGAGCACAAATGCGTTCCATGAATTCTCCAAGGATATGCACATTGGTGACTCAACTCGTAGCGATGGGCTGGTCACTAACTTGCGAAATCAACACTTGTTGTGGTTGAGCGCGGCTTAGGAGATCACCCTTGGCTCTCCAGGTGGGAGAACTCCACAACGTTGTCGAAGCCGCCGCCAGGGACCGAAAAATGAAGAATACCACATGTCGTAGCATACTAGGTTGATCAAAACAAACATACAAGAATGTGGTAGTAATATGCATCTACAAATACACTAACAATAAAAGTGAACAAAATTGCATATGAAATTCATCTCTCATAACAAAGATCCACCAGCAAGGATGCACGAATATGACCATAATCCTGCAATTTTTTAATCATAATCATGTAGGGAAGGTCGTATGGTTCCAAAACAAGGAAGCCACATGGAAAGAAATGATAAAGATACTGCCACAAACCTATAGTCCAGAGGTGGACTACCTTTTTAGCAACATTAATTATTGTAGGGGAAGCCCCTACGGCGTAGCTTCTCTACTATAAAAATATGCAGTGTCCTGTCTTCTGCCAGAGACGGACAAAATTGTGTGGTCGTGCGTCGCGGTCGTTTTACAGTTTAGTCCCTCTAAAAATTGGAAATCAACCCGCAGTCCTCACTTACCGGTTCGTTCCCTGAATGAAAAAAAAAAACTCGATTGACTCTTCCCCATCGAGAGACAACCTGCAGATCTCCGGCGACTACGACTGCCTCAGAGCGCCGCCGTCTCCCCGAAACCCCGCCCAACCTCCCGCGACCCTCCCGTCCTCTCCCGCGTCAGAGCGCCGCCGTCTAGGTTTGGGGCTCTGCATCCTCCGACGCAGCCGGCCGTCCGCACGGGTGGATCTCTCCGCCTCTATCCGCGGAACTCGGAGCTCTCCACCTCCGCCTGCCTGAATGCCCTGAGTTATTCGCCGCCGAACGCATCCAGCCGGAGGTAGTCTGCCTCCTGGCCTCGGCGTCCTCAGTGGCGCCTCAAACTTCCTCGCGCACTGGCCCGCCTTTACACCAGGTCATCTTATCTTCTCCTCTCCATAGCACAGCAATCTCCACCTCGCCGTTGTTCAGCTGTCACCCGTGAATCCTGCTCCTTTCTATTCGCACGGCTTCTGCTGCAGGGCCGGAATCTGTGGCACGCGGAGCGCCACCGGCCGGAGCTCACGTAGAGAGGTAAGCGCCTCCTTCTTGCGTGCTTTCTTTCTACTAGGTGGTAGCTGGGTGGGATTTGCGCTTCATTAGCACTTGGAGATTGATGCTGAGCTACCGTCCTTTGTTTCAGTTCCTCATATATGGCTGTGAGCGCTGATGTGCATGAATTGACTCACACAGGCATAACTCTAACTCACAGGTGAAAAAGAAGCTGCTTTTTTTCCTATGCTTTTTGCTTGTTCAGTGACCATGTCGATCCCTGCATATTTTGCAAGGCCTTAGCACTAGGCCACGGCCACACTACCTGTGAAGCCATGGAGAATTTTCTTACACCGCATCAAATGGTTTAGTAAACGCTTGCAAGTGGTATACTACGGTAGATTAGAATTCTGGGTCTTCAAGTTCTAAACTAATTCGGTCTCACCCAAGCTGCAGTATGATCACTAACTTTCTTTTTTTTTTTGAAAGCTATGATCACTAACTTTCTGTTTTAGGCAAATCAACACTTTTAAATACCTGAGGCATTAATTGCATCATATTAAGTTCAGGCAAATAGAACTGTACAAGTGCGTGTTGTTTGATTCAGAAGTTCTATTTGCACTTCAATTCGGTTGTTTTCTTGGAGGTCTGACGAAACATCTTTTTTCACATGAAGTCATAGATCAAACATAGATGTGCAGTGCATAATTACTTGCCATTTAGCAGCCATTGAATAGTGTATTATGTATGTTGATCTTGGAACCTTTTTTAATAATGGAATGAATGATCCGTTTTATTATGTTTTGTTGGTGTGCCTCTGCTTACTTTGTGTCGTCTAATGTCTTTCTGTTTTCGGGATTCCTTTGTTCTTTGCTAGGCGCAGATTCAGGATTGTGGAGGCTGTACCTTACAAACAAAGAATTGTTCTTCATTAGTAACTTGTATATAGCAGGCCAGTAAAAATATAATGCATGTACTGGCTGTTTGTAAATATTTTGCTGTACAGTTATATTTTTTAACAAAGGGTTGCTGTGGGGCTTTTTTACCTCACGGTCAAGGTTTTAAAAAAACGCACAAAATTGTACAGTTAGTTGGTATACTCTTTTCGAGGAGCTTCTGTTGAAACGTTAACTAATGAGATTCAAATGGTTATTCTTTTCTTCTCAAAATTTCCTTAATTAATGTAGCTTTTAGTGCCCATGTAGATTGCTGCTCTGTTCATAGCAGCCCTGTGTGTTTTACTTTCCTCTTTACCATAACTGCAATTCTTTTCAATTTTAATCAAGGAGTGAATAACTAAAGCACAAAATGATAATCTATGTTAGTTCAGACATGGAAGTTGGTAACTTTGTTTAAATGTGCACCGGTCACATCATGCAATGTTGAACTTTTTGTTTTATGATATTTTGATCATTTTCCATGTGTAAATTATAACTTATATCCCAACTAATCTTAGTGATTTAATTAGTCCCGTAGCAACGCCGTGGGGGCTCGCTATCTCCGCCGCATGCCCCATGGCACCTCCGCCCAGACGTGCGGGTGTCGCTATGTCCACCGCCGCCATCTTCCCATCCAGGACCGCGTCTCCCACCTCAAGTACTGTTGCGAGCTTCCCCTTTGCATTATTTTTGCACTTTTCAGATTCTTGAGTGATGATTTTTCCTTCAAGTTCTTCCCAAAGACTAATTAATGATGATTGTTACTACCTGGCTACAATCACGGAATGGGGATTAATGCCTCCCGCTGCATCGTGGTCTCCAGCCTCAACCACTCTCAAGGTACTGCATTCACCTGCGGGAGCCTCCCCTTCGTGCTTGACACCCCCACTGCCTTGTGAATAATTTTTAACTTGCCTGTCATGTGTTTATTAGAATGCTTCACACAAAGATACATGATTTCCAATGAGCATCATTCTCCTTTTCTCAATTGTTGAAAATTAATACCAGTGCGCCATGCTTTATATGCAGATATTAAGATGGTTTAAGCAAGACTTGGACTAGAATAAAAGGATGGGGACCTATCAGTTTCAATCCGATGGTGACTCCAGTTGTTGGCAGGCCCTTTTGGCTTACAAGAATTTGACTAAATGACACACCTTTGTCAAATATTTCTTTGTTGTATTAGACACTTGGATCTTGGTTGCTTGTTATTTATCTCGCTGTTAATATGTTTTCATGAGTCCTGCGATGTTTATTTTTGTTACCTGATCCGAGCTTCATATAAGTTAACTCTATCGAATTTACTATCTTTCTTGTGTAATTCAGAAACGAGAAAGATAGTTGTAACCATTTTCCGACAAACTGTACGTGTCCTTGTATGTGTTGAAGAAACAAGAAAGTGTTGTTAATATTGTGGTTTTGATTATGACTGGAGTAGCCATTCTTGTTTCTGACAAACTTGGCAGAAGACGCATGCCATTTAATTGTAATTAGAACTTCGATGGTTAATTAGTTTATATATTGGTAATACAAAACCAGATCCTGCTATGCTTGGCTTTATATTTTTATTAGCTATACATAATCCACCATGGTTTTGCGGTACCTTTGCCTGTTTTTCGTTGTATATCTGAAACTTCAGACTTCCTACTCTAAATAAATTGCAAATGATCATTTTATTCTAAGATATTCTAAAGTTCTCTATGAAAACATTAACCACATGAATTCCAGTTAGTACATGTATGTGAACTTTGTCATTTTTTCCCAGCTCGGGTTATGTACTTCTGTCATTATGTGTAGCACATAACATCATACTAATGAGTCTGATGTGTTTTATTGTAGGCTATAGCGGTAGAAAATACCTACAAACCCATACCCGTAGTAATCCCTCCTCTAATGACGGACGAAATGACCAGGAAATTGCCTAATTATTACAGGATCAAATTAATTGCACCTCCTCTAATGACGTAATCCCTCCACGAATTAATTACCATTCGCTCCACCTACTAGGAAAGTTTCAGCAGGTCAACGTGGTTAATGGGAGGCGTATCGGTTGTTTTCATTGGAGAATATTAAATGCTAATTATGCCTAATGAACATAATCTCCTAATATTCGTTTGTCAGTAATGCTACACCTACGGGTAATTCTTACGGAAAAATTGTTACGGTCTGACATGTGCGGCTAAACATGGAAACCACACTGGGGAAGAAGACGATCGGAAATTAATGGCCCGCATTTACCGGAAGAAAAAGGTTAAGACGATGACGGGTCTGGTTTCTGACCGACGAGGCTGGGAGCACCGGACGTCGCACATGGCTCCTCGGAATCAGCATTCCCGGCCATCAAAAGGGAGCTCGCCGCGCCGCGCCGCAAGGGGAATATGGCCGCTCGTACCGCCGTGGAGGAGCTTGCCACTCGTGGACTCGCCTCGCCCAACTATGCGAACCGTCGTTCGCCCAACCATTTACGCAGAAAAAGGAAGTCGCCTTGGTGAGCCACTGAGCCCGGTGAGCATGCTCGCATCCTAGGAAGAAACTGTGTCTCCTTGCGTTTGAGCTTTGAGCAAAGCCAGAGTAAGCGTTGAGTGCTGGCGAAGAAGAGATTTAAGCACTCCATCTGCAGTTACGGCGGCGCGAGCGGCGAGTAGCAAGGTTCCTGTTGCATCGCGGTGAGGCGATCTCCCTTGCTGACACGGAGTTGAGGCGCCGCGGCCTCTTTCCAGACGCGACGTCCGGCGCGGCGGGCTCTTCCTCGCCGGAATCGACGGCCAGATACCGGCCAGACTCGAAGCCGTCGTTCTCTCTCTACTTTCCTTAGATAAATATTGGGTCAAATTCTTTCCACCCCTTTTATTTATTTTCTACAGGCCAAAGGAGATACCGCGAGAATAATTAGTGACTTACCAATGCCTTCAAGCAAAGGAAGATTTGGCCAAATTTCATATTGGATCAATGTAAAAAATTATACATTGTAATGTTAATGGTTTTTAGAGCTATCTTTCATACACGTGGATATTTATGCATGCATTATATTTACAAGTGCATTGAAGAGAAAAATCAGAAAACCCGTAGCAACGCACGGGCATTCAACTAGTTTATATATACAATAGAAAGAAAAGACAATACAGGGACTAAAGTCCTAAGAATAATACATCAGGGGGTTGGGGGTTACAGAAAACATTAAAATCATTGAGCAAAAGTATTATTCATCCCTTCAATAAGAGTTGAAGCATAGCCGATTTTTCTTGAATTTGTGCAGGTAAATACTATGTTGCGCTCTACCCTTCCACCTCGCAAACGATGGATTTAGTCCCTTGAAGATATAATCGTTCCTTTCCTACCATATATTCCACACTGCACAAGTAGTAATCTCCACGGAGCAAGGTCCTTGAAAATTAGAAGCACCTAACTGAATCCTCTTATACTAGATCGTTACCGAAATATTTCACATTAGATACATAGTTTTACTAATCATTGTTTCTAATCAGGGCTAGAGGAAAAAAACACGGTGAGGCGCCGGGTAGTGCCCTCGGTGGAGACCCGCTCACGCGCTGGCTCCAGACCATGTCAAGGGCATCCAGGAACTCATCCTCTTCAACCGTACGTTGCCGCCCGACCTCATTCTCTGTGCCACCTTCTTGGGCATGACCACCCTCACCCACCTCTACCTCGGCATGTGGAAGTTCCCCGACACGGCCGGCGTCCCGTGCGCCACCTGTTTCCCTAACCTCCAAGAGCTCGTGTTCATTAGTTTATCATGGAGAGCAGGGATTTGGACTTCATCCTCGACAGGATCCCCGTGCTGGAGACGCTCTGTGTTGGACGGAATATGTTCAAGACTCCCCTCCACCTTATCGGCCAGAGTCTCCGGTGCGTACAGATCATCGAGTGCTGCTTTGAAGAAATCGCTCTGGTGGACGCCCCACGCCTTATTCAGGAGGGTGGCCCTGCACCAAGCAAAGATCGGCCATGCCCCCAAAGTTGCACTTGTTGTTGGGGTACTTGGATGAAGGAGATCATGTCCTAGAGGTCGGCAAGACCCTCATCAAGGTTCCTCATCTCTTCCATTTGCTCCATTGTACATCTTTCCTAAATGATCAGTTTATATGTGTGCGCGGCCCTTAATTTGGGTGCATTGAGATTGCGGCTGCGACAAAGGTGAGCCCAAGCACCATGGTACCAAGTGTGATGATCCTGGCCTTGGAGGTGCGTTTTGGTGTCTGTAATGATGTCAAGAAGATCCTGACTGTCCTCAAATGCTTTCCCAACGTCGAGACGCTCCACATCATGCTGAAACCCTTGATGCATCTCACTCTTGGCATTCATTTGTCATGAAGACCCTAGAATAAATATTGGTCACCCTCCATAGAAAATTTGATAAAACTTTAGATTATAAGAATATTTATACGAATACATGTATTGCTTCTGACTAATATGTTGGCGTGACAAAAAGCTGGTTCAAAACCGATCAAAACGGTGGAAGGGGTTAATTCCGAACGGCTTTGGAGTTTAGGGGTGGAATCCGAACCAAATGAGAGATGGGGGTTGTAAAGTGAACTTTCGGACAAGTTTAGGGATAAAATGGACTCCTATTTGTAGTATTTCCTCTAATCTGAATTATAACATGTTTTACTTTTTCTGAATCACATGTATCGGAAATCGGAATATACATCAGTATTTCTTTCAGTTTTTTTTAGTGGTTGTATTTCTTTTAGTTGTGAGCACTCAACATTTGTTGGGTCGGTAAGTAGTTTGAAAGCAATGGCTTCAGTATGTATTTCGTAGAGAAATCAGTGGGCCAAGAAATCAGTAACTTCTAATTTTTTCTCAGCAAATCTTTCACTCCAAATATGGCCTTAATGGTGCTCACATGTTTAATGTTTTACTAGTTAACGTGCACGTGCAACGCACGATCTCAGTCACATAACAAAACCTCGTTGCAAATTCCCATTATGTGATTGCCACGATTACATATGTCAATGCAAGTCTCAAATGGCGAAAGGATATTATTTGATATTCTTTTTTGAAAACTTGAAGACCAATTCATACATAATTAGTGATCAGTTAAAACTGAACACATATTTTCACAGTTCTTTCAAGTAAAATAGATTTTCCACGGTATTTCTTAGAGGAACACAGCGGTGTTCTACTGCGATAACTGGATAGGCATGACACCTCCTACAGCTCTAATACAATTTTCTGAGATTGGCCAAACGAAATTTAATAACAGCCTACATCCATGAGGTTTGCATGTTCCAGCAGCAATCAGATTGGCACAATCATTGCCAACGATAAAGCCCATCCTCCTGATTGAGCAGCCCCTTTGGCAGATCCATCCGTTTTGATCTGTTGAACTTTAAGACATCAGCTGGCTGCGGAGACCACAATCCTTGGTTTGCTAGTTTCCGTGGCCTTCTGGCGTTGCTTCACACAGTTTGATAGATCATATTTAACTGAAAACAAATTTCTTCATAATTTCTTATCACTTCTCACACATTTTCCTTATTTCTTTCATGCAACCATAACCAGAGATGTAAGATTGCTGTTATACATTCATCTTCTTTCACTTTTAGTATTTCACCACAGAAGTTTATAGCATATGGACATGGGATTTTTTTAGCAACATGCATCCTGATTTGTTCTAGTTAAGCCACTCTCGACGACTCCTTTTTTATCTTTTTGCATTTTACAAAACAATGGCCTCCATCCTCTTCCAATCTAAAACAAAAGGGAAAACCAGTATCAACATGATAATATTAATACCTCTCCATGGTATCTTCATTGGAGGGTCAAGATGTACTTATTTTTGGAAAAACTAATGGTCCAAAGGCAGTTGGTAAGAAAGAAGTTACTTTCTTACTCATGGTAATTCACTAAAGGAAGAGCATTCAAGCAAGGAAAAATCCAATCGCTCAATACCATTTTTTGGAACTGCCATGTAAGCAAGATACATAATAAATGACCCCGCGAATTGTTTAAGAAGATTCAGAAAATAACCATGCATCAGTGCTAGGTTCTGGCTTCTCTAAGTGGCAAGGGGCCTCCTATGGTTTCCCCGTGTTGTAGTGTCAATCTCATTCTAAAAGTCGGCGTAAAATGGGTAATGAAGGTTCTGAAACTTGGATTAGAAATGTACAACTCTGGCCCGTCATATCATAATCCTCTACTTTGAAGATTGAGTGACTGAGATGTAACGTTTCCAAAAAAGAAAACCTCTGCAGAGATATCAACGGCGTTTTCATAGCCAAAGTTGTCAGCATGTTTTTGACCTGAACCTTTCTTACTGGAGTACAGAAAAAGAAGATGCAGCTGATACCTATCAGTCTTGGGTTCTGATAAATGGATCCCTCGGCTGTACTGGATCAGACTGTGTTCTGCTTGCAGACTTTTCACTCGTGCAAAAAACAGTAGTAATAGAATGAAAATAGAATACCATTTAACAACAAGAACGATGCTTCTTTCATCTAAAGGCATTATGAATCGATGAACGTGTACAAAAAAAAAGGATTAGATTTCAGATCACCACAAAATCCTTATGGCCCTTGGCTCCACCTCCACGGAGTCCATGCCCAATGGGAATGGACCTCGGGAACTTCTGGACCGTCCCCAGCTGCCACCGTCCCGTCCGCGCTGACGATTCTCTGGGCCAGTAGGCATGGCCGCACTGGTCGCTCACTACGTAGGCTTGGACGGTGCGGAAGCAGCGGTGGCCGAGGTAGCCGTCGACGTTCTTGAGCATGGACCGGTAGACGTCGTGCAGGCTGTAGGCTTCGACGGACTGGTTGCGCTCGTTAAGCTCGTCGCTGATCTTTATCTCGTCGTCGACGAAGCAGACCTGGTTCTCTCTGATCATGTCGTGGGTGGTCGACGCTGCGGCAACGGCGGCAGGGAACGCTCCGGAGCAGGCGTCGCCAAAGAAGAGTGCGCGTCTGACGATGCCCCTAACCCGCGCCCAGGAGTCGTCCGTCTCCAGCGTGAGGACCTCGATCATCGCGGTTTTGTCGTAGAGATACCAGATGGTGAGGAGGCGCCCGTTGCACCCTACCAGGTACCGCCTCGACGGGATGTACGACTTGCTGTCTTCGCTCAGGGCGGCAGGTGGGGGCAGCTGCTCCTCGTGCAGCCTCCACGGCTCGCGGCGGAGGAGGTCCGGCTGGCCGTCGTCGGACACGACCAGCTCGTCGCACGACGCGAGTGCGTGCAGCCTCCCCTCGTGGAACGCGCCTGCAGGTCGAACGCAAGAGACACTTGCCACCAGAAACCCTCGTGCCCCTCTTCCGGCCGACACGCGGCGATCCTTCTACCGTTCACGCCGCAGTCGACCATGGCAGCGACTACGCAGCTCGAGTCCGGGCGGACTACATGACTATCTTGCGGATCGTCTCCTCCTGATCCGTCCACGGGGCGGCGGCGGGATCCTCGCGGAGGAGAAGGGGTTCAGCAGGAACGTCGTGGCGCCGCTGGACGCCGCCAGCGTGATGGAGCGGTGGCAGGCTGGCAGCCATATGGGGAGGTCGTGAGAGAGAAGACCATATGCGTGATCGACGAATCGTTTCTTTTGTCCGGTGGCAATCGGAGATGAGTGGCAATTTAGTAGTATTATGTGATTTGGTGGGAGGGTAAAACGGGAAAAATCGGACATTGTTGAGTTGTCAAACATTGGGACGATCTGGGCTGTTTGATCGGATATTGAACGGTCCAGATTTAAAATATCCCAACAAGTTTGCTCTTTTAATAGTAGTATAGAAAAGCCTCAATTCTAACACATCCTCTATTTCACATTTGAATTCATAATGTTTCCTATTATAGTATATACACACTATTGTCATGTCTTTATACATTATACAAATTGATAGGCCAGTTCACAATCGATCGACATTGTACGGCGGCTTAGGAAACATACTTAAAAAATACTTTCTTTGATTATTGCAATCATCACAAATATGCCAATATTTTCATGATATTGAGCCTTAAATCCTTTTGAGAATATGTAATCGTAGGAAAATCCAGGATATTTATGAGCAAAAAACAATACCAAGATGTGTTGCATGGAAGATACTAAAGAAAATTTTCGTGGCAGAGAAAAGAGGCTTGTAGAAATGTTTAGAGACAATAGATAGGAAACTATTTGTCATGAAGACCCTAGAATAAATGTTGGTCACCCTACATGGAACAGTGAGAAAACTTTAGATAAAAGAATATTGATTTATACGAATACATGCATTGCTTTTGACTAAGATGTTGGCGTGACAAAAAAAAAACTTGTTCAGCCTAATTTGAAAGCAATGGCTTGAGTATTTCGTAGAGAAATTAGTGGGCCAGACGGCCAAGTAAATGGGTTTCAACATTTGGCCCGACCTAGGCCCGTCGCTGCTCCACTACGCATCACGCGCCGCCGGAAACCCTCGTCCCCACCGGCCACCGCTGCCAGCGCTTCCGGCGACGGCCGCCATGGACAGCCGGGCGCCGCTCGTTTCCATGGACTCCGCGACGGCGGACATTTTGCGGCTCCAAGGCCACGACCCTGACGAGGTCGAAGGGCTCCTCGCCGGCTTGCTCTCCCACACCCTCTGCGCCCTCCCGAACCCGCCCACCTCCGTCGACGCTCGCCTCTCCTCCCTCCTCCTCCTCCCCCGCGACGGCGTCGACCGCGTCAGCACCCTCCCCGACGCGCTCCTCGGCAGCATCGTCTCCCGCCTCCCCATCAAGGAGGCCGCGCGCACCGCCGCGGTCTCCCGCCGCTGGCGCGGCGTCTGGCGCTCCGCCCCGCTCGTCCTCGTCGACTCCCACATCCTCCCCGCCGGCACCGCAATCGGGCGCGCCCACGCGCCCCGCGTCACCTCCGCCGTCTCCCGCGTCCTCGACGCGCACCCGGGGCCCTTCCGCTGCGTCCACCTCACCAGCAGCCACATGGAGGACTTCCATGGCCTGCTCACGCGCTGGCTCCACACCCTCGCCGCCAAGGGCATCCAGGAGCTCGTCCTCGTCAACCGTCCGTGGCCGCTGGACCTCCTCCTCCCCGCCACCTTCCTCGGCATGGCCACCCTCACCCGCCTCGTCCTCGGCGTCTGGAAGTTCCCGAGCACGGCCGGCGTCCCGCGCGCCACCTGTTTCTTCCCGAACCTCCGTGAGCTCGGCTTCACCAGCGTCCGCATGGACAGCAGCGACTTGGACTTCATCCTCGACAGGAGCCCCGTGCTGGAGACGCTCTGTGTCGGAGGCAACATCTTCAAGCTTCCCCTCCGCCTTGTCAGCCAGAGCCTCCGGTGCGTCAAGATCGTCGGCTGCTCCTTTCAAAAAACCGCTGCGGTGGACGCACCACGCCTTGAGCGACTCGTCTATTGTGGAGGTTGCACCCGCGACGGGCCCTGCACCAAGGTCAAGATCGGCCATGCCCCCAACCTGCACTTGCTGGGATACTTGGATGCAGGAAATCATGTCCTAGAGGTCGGCAACACACTCATCAAGGTTAATTCCCCATCTTTTCCATCTTCTCTATTAATTATTGTACATCATACCTAAATGATCACTGTATATATGTGAGATTGCCGTTGCAGGCTGGGACAAAGGCCAGCCCAAGCACCATGGTACCAAATGTGAGGATCCTGGCTTTGGAGGTGTGTTTTGGTGTCCGTAATCAAGTCAAGATGATCCTCACTCTCCTCAAATGCTTTCCCAACGTTGAGACGCTCCACGTCATGGTGAAGCCCTGTTTGCCCTTCATTTACTAGCATTATTAGCATCATATTGTGAATTGCGGCTGTTGCTGCATATTCCATCAGTAGCTGCTCAACTTCATGTGCAGTACTGATACAATAAAATTTCCAGTCCAGAGAAACTGATCAACCATATGGCAAGCTCAACCTCAAGTTCTGGAATGAGTCTGGTACCATAGAATGCGTCCGCTCGCGCATCAACCAGCTGGTTTTCCATGATTTCCGAGGGGATCGAAGTGAGCTTGCTTTCCTCAAGTTCTTCTTTGGGAGCGCGTTGGTGCTGAAGACGGTGTGGATAGTGTTTTCCAATGCAAGTTGCACTTCAGTTGAGGATATGGGTTCCAAAGCGGTGCCTCTATTGTCCATCAAACGGGCCTCTGCAGGCTCCCCAATCATCGTCAGTAGATGTAGTGATGCAGGAGGCAGGCGGAGGTTCAAAAGAGCATCCGATTTTTCTCTTGGTGACCCTTTCATGATCTTAGTCTAACGTGCCTATTTATATCCTGTGCGAAGCATATTGCTCTGGAAGTTCTTAATGTGTTCTGTTGTCGCAGAATGGACATGCACTGCTTTCAGGTTTTTTGATGTTGTATCTTGGCTCTTGTTTCTGCAAACATGATTAGCTCAAGTGTTGAAAGTTAGTAGTAGTGTTTTCCATGATGCAAATGACTACCATTCAGTGGTAAAATACTGGTTTCCATGATGGAAAGTGTGGACCACCTATATTATTTGTGTGTGATTTCACTTGCTAGGATTGATCTGATGAGAATTGTGTTACATTGCACAATTGCTGCTCAACATATGAGGTTTGATGCTTGGGAGAATCAGCGATGTCTGAGCTATTTCATGTGTTACTACCTCCCTGACAATTTCATCTAGATATTGCCTAGAAAGTTTGTTCAAGCTGGCAGAATTCTGCCTTCTTGTGTTTTGATGATTGATTTGCATAGATATGCCAAGTCATTTACTGCCGTATCTCTGTATGGCCTACCTGGTTCTTCGGTTGTGAAATTTGGACGCTTAAATGATTTGGCCCCTGCCATTTGTTCTCAAATCTTTGTTACACAATGGCAAAGTAGTTGTCGTCCCAGGGAGTACCAAGTACAGTACTAATTTGTCCAGCGTGACTTGAAAGTTAACTGAGCTTACTTCTGGATGGCGTAGACTTGGCCTTGTACCGTTGTACGGCGATACTTCGCCCACGCTGTCTGAGCTTGCATCTTTGCCTCAACTGACTCTGTCCGCATAACCAACTGCCTGGCCGAACAGGGCGCAGGTTCAGTGAGCTACAAGCAGTGCAGAGTAAGATTCTGGCGCGGTTCAGTTCCGATTTTGTCTGAAGTGTCTGGAAGGTCAAAGCGATCAGGCAAGTGCTCTAGGGCTCTTGCTTCCTAAAACTCCAGCCACCCCCATTTTCGAATAAGAGTCTTCAGCGGTTGTTCCTGTTAGCACTGACACCATGCTGCTGTGACAAGGCCGCGCTGAATCAGACCATAGGTTGTGGCCGCTCACCGTTTACTTCCCAGTGGAGATGTACATTCGGCAGAATAAGCTGGAGAGGTTCTCCAGCAAGTGGATGGTGCTGCGAATCATGAGCAACGTGTGCTTTCTCGTGTCTCCTGCTGCGACTGTTGCATCCGTGGAAGGGGATCGTTGTGAGAAAGGCATTATAATGATTGTGAGAAAGGCATTACAAAGTTTCCTGTGTATTTAATTTTGTATTTTTCAGAAAAATCGTTGTAATGTTTTCCTAAAATTTGGTTGAACACCTTGTCTACCAAATAGGTGATCTATAATAAAATATAGCTAGAGACAATGATAATGCATACAACATGAAAATATTAGCACCGTTAGACCATATGTAAAATATAAGGTATAAGTTAAAATCGAAATCTTAGTGCATGAACACAAATTTATATTAATAATATAAATTTTCGCCTCCCAAATACGCTGGTGAACGTGCTAGTTTCTCACTACTCAATCTCGCTGATACGAGTGATCAATACCGCACCCGTTTGCTACAAACCAACTTGATTATTGATTGAAATCAACCTATGTTGTTGGCAAATTTAAATTCCACGTTTCATGTCTTCAAGATTTCTTGTTTGAGATTTTGTAAGTTAGCCCATCTCCCCTCATCTTCAAAAGACACTTCATGTCTCATATAGTCTTGAAATTACCTATTGCTAAATTGTAGAAATAGATATATGTGTAACATCGGGGCCTCTATGACACATGAGCATAGACTACTATACTTCACTAACTAATAACCACGCGGCGCAATTCCAGATAGCAAATGGACGGACAAGGACGACAGGCCAACGCGCGCATGGTAGCTGATTCAAAGAGCGGATTTCATTATGGCAGGGCGCAACAACAACTTGCCAATCTCAAACTTGTCCATGGCAGGACAAGTAGGCAAATGGCAGCCAATATGCCATCCTTGCCCTTGGTGTTTCTTGAACGACATGAGGAAGCTGGCAATACCAATGACGTTCGCCGGACCGCATACGGGCCTGCCCCACCCGAAGTCCAGCTTGCCGAACCCGGCTTTTGTCACGTTTGACGGCAGGTACGTGCACACCACCAAGAAGTGCGGGCGCCCACGCTGCACCATTAGGCCCGTCACCAAAGGCAAGTACTGTACATGGATTGCACAAATGACATGTGGAATCATAATATAGTAGTAGTAGCAATAATAATAATAATTAATAAAGAATGAGCATGATTCACTTTGAAACGTATAGCCATTTTTAATGATTGATTTAAGGTACTACCTCCGATCCATATTAGTGGGCACAACTTTGTCTAGATACACATGTATCTAGTCTAAATACTTAACTAGATACATATGAATTTAGACAAAGCTATGCCCACTAATATGGATCGGAGGGAGTATATTAATTGTTAGTGTCTCGTTGGGCCTTAAGTTTTTACAAATTTGGTTGAACACTTTATCTACCAAATAGGTGACGTATAATGAAAAATATAGCTAGACAATGTTAGTACATACATCATGACAATATTGGCAAGACCATACGTAAAATTTTAAAAAACTCATTATAAAGGTACAGTTAAAAAACTCAATCTGAGTGCGTATGAACACTATTTTTCTATTAATATAATATGAAAATCTAGCCATGCAAATAGGCGACATGACTGTGATCACTTGTTTGCTACAAACCGACTTCATTACTGAACAATACCAACCTATATTTATGAAAAAATTAACTTGCACGGTTCATGTCTTCAAGATTTCAGGTTTGAACTTGTTTATAAGTTAGCGCCTCATCTTTAAAATACGCTTCATGTCGCATAGAGTTTCGAAATACCTACCATTCCATCATAGAAATGGATAGACGCCTAACATCACGTCCTCCATCACACATGCACAAAACACATAAATATATCGTAAAACACACACATATGAACACTGCCCTGATTAGATTGCACTAGTAACATACTACTATACTTCACTAACCAATAAGCACACATCACAATTACGGATAGTGAAACAGAAGGATAAGGTCGACAGGACAGCGCACGGGCACGGTTTCTGGTTCAAAGCGCAGATTTGACCACGGCGGGGCGTAGCAGCTTGCCAATCTCCAGCACGAACTTGTCCATGGCAGGGACGGGTAGGCAAATGCTAACCAATGTGCCATCCTTGCCCTCGGCGTTCCTGAACGACATGAGGAAGCTAGCAATGCCAACGACGTCCGCCGGACCGCCATATACGGGCCTGCCCCACCCGAAGTCCAGCTCGTCGAACCCGGCCTTCGTCACGTCCGACGCCAGGTAGGTGTTCCGCGCCACCGAGATGTGCGGGCGCCCGCGCTGCACCATCAGGTCCGCCACCGACCGCATGTACTCCATGTCCACCTTCCCCTTCGCCTCATTCACGAGCCGCACGGCGTAGTTCAGGGGCATCGTGCACAGGTCGCCCGCGGCTGACACGGCCATCGGGAACGCCAGAGCGTTGCCGTAGTAGCTCCTCGGGATGACGTTCTGCTTGCCCTTGACGCGATCTTGCCCTCCTGGAGCTCCGTCAGCCGGCCGGCGAACGGGTAGTAGTGCACGAGTGCCCTGGCCACAGCGTCTCGGACAACCTTGGCAGGGTCCCTACTGCTCATGGACGTGTCATGGCGGTAGAAATGGATGTTGGGGGTTTGATACCTCAGACAGTCTTGTTCGTCAATGTCCGAGAGCCGCTTCAGCTCTCGTGGCGTCGGTTCGGCCGGCGCCAACAGCTCTGCCGCCTTCCTTCGCACGGTGAACCTCAACGGCGCCGCCATGAGCTAATGCACGAGGAGAAGAACTGAGCAGAGGCGTGCTCGTGTGTTTGCTGCTGCTACGGTTGTGGAGATATTTGAACGCGTAGGATAGGCGGGGAAATGAAGGAGAATATATGCTTCGGGAATATCGAACTGACGTCCGGCGCGTCAAAATGGATCGCCACTGCCAAAACTTAATTAACAACCTGTGGAGCTAGTTGGGCCGGCTTGTACCGTCGCCCGTGTCGCTGACATTGAATCCAAGAGGTAGCTAGTAACACGCTGGTTCTCCAGTTGCAGAACACAATCTATCACATTCCCCATCGGGCAAGTTTTAGACCATTTTCATATCAAACACAGGGTGGATTGTGTACTACTATGTTGCGGGAACTGCGTCGCTGCCGCACTTAGAAATGGAGTAGCAGCGCTACGACGCTGGTATATATTGTATATACAGCCGGCTACACACGGAGAGTTAGATATACTCTAAAATTTAGAAGCAGATGGGCTGAAACTAGCAGCCATTTGGCTTCATTCCATATAGTAGCAGCGATGTGCACACGTTTCACCTTGTGCACTGCATATCGGCCAACTAGTACGCGTACAAGATGTCCATATATCATTAAGATGGTTTTGGATGAAGCGGGTCTGATGGTAGAGAGACCGTAAATCCAAGCATTATTGTTGCTCGTTGGATATTGCTTCAGGTTGCCGCGGCCCTCCACTTGCTCGCCTGCTCCTCCTCGTTGACGCTCCAGTCGAAGTCGTCGTCGTCGTCCTCCCCATCGCCAGGAGAAGGTGCGGCGGCGCCGGGAGGAGGTGCAGCGACGTCGGCGGTTGCGACCGCAACTGTGTGGGCCTGCGCCATGAAGTTGGTCGTCCTCTGCGCGTTCAGCTGCATGTGCGCCGCCTGCACCGCAGCCTCCTCGGAACAGTAGATGTTGTGGATGCCGTCCTCCAACCCGCTGTCGGTGACCTCCTCTGTCCAACCGGCGAAAGGAGGCGCGGAGCCCTACGCCACCCCAACGGCGTACGCCTCCTCCTCGGGTCGGGGATGTTGGACCGCGCCTGCTCGTAGGCCCTCCTCACGGGATCCGGCACCGGGGCCAGCGGCCAATAGCTCGGCATGCCCCTCCACGCCAGGCGCGTGGGCATACAACGAGAGGCTACCGTGGTAACGCCCGATCGCGCTCAGGCGAGCTCGCTCGACCTGGTCTACTCGGCGTTGTGGGGGTCGCGGCGGATTCATCTCATTGGCCGGAAAGGTGGTGGGAGGTATTGTGGTCGTGGCTAGGAATGGTGGCAGCGACGATATGGTTTGTGGTTTAGGGTTTAGACCTCTTAAATACCACTGCATTTAAGGTGGTAGTTGGCCGGCGGGTGGTCGTTCAGTGAGCTGACTGACGGGCCAGGAGAGCGCTGGGGGAGGACACGGGGCGGACACGAGCCGTTTCCGATCCACAAGGATAGAAAAACGGACCAATTTCCAAATGTGTCGGCGCGTTGGACCGTGTTTTTTCGCAAGACGGAAAGATTCAGACAGAAAACATACCAAATGGGTTGGAGTTGCCCTTATTCACGTGTTGCAAATCTGCAACTTTTAATGTACTATGACCTAGATGACCATCGATAGCTGTCACAGTTCGTCATTATCGAGAAATGCCACGTCTGATTAAATGAAACCCCTGCAGTGTTCCAGTGTTTGAATGTGGTTGCATATGCTTGCTGCAATCCAATCCTGTCGAATGACACTTTGCGTGTGACAAGCAGCACCGCATCCGCGTGGAAATTTCAGCAAAAGCTCACATCGATATCTCTGGAGAAAATGAACACTACTGCTCCAACTCCAGCAGTGTTTATCTGGTTCTGTGATACGCTGAGACTGAGACTGACTCACATTTACCCTTAGTCTGAAGCTGCTACTGTTGTCCACTGCTTTGTACTGGTCCATATGCCAGGCTTTGGTTGAAATCTTCTCCCGGTTGACCCTTGATCGAAACGGAAACAGAGTTTTCGAAAATAACATGAATAGCTTGATAACATAAGGTATTCTCGAAGAAAAAAGCTTGATAACATACACTTCAGCAAATTAAATTCGCCACCAAAAATATGCATGCATATTGCAAATTTTGATCTAGATAAGTAATATGGGCACCGCCGAAAATTCACTGCTACAGCTCAGGTCCCCAATTTCAGACTTACTGAGTGAGTTGCCAGGAGCATATGGCCTCCATGTTTCTCTCAGGAACAAAGCTCACCATGCCAAAGAAACTATAGCTAGACAACTGAAACTACCGCCGAAAATCCCTTTTGGATCCCGAGCACCAGTGCAACCGCGTTTTTAAAAATTTGAAAAAAAATAAAACGAGTTTAAAAAAATCCAAAAAAATACCATGTGATACATATGCATGCTCTCTACGTATATGCCGATTATGGGCGCAAAAAAATCATTTTCCGAGCTACATAAAAATAACAAAATTCGGCTCAGTAAAAAATGAAAATAGTATGTTGAATCTGTCAGAATTTTCTCTTTTTTGTGTAGCCCAAAATATAAGTTAATTTTCTACGAAATTTCTTGCGTACGTGCGTAATATGCATATGTATTTGTGTAAAAAAAATCAGATTTTTTAAAGAAAAAAGTAAGATTTTCAATTTTTTCAAACTACGGAGTAGTGGTGCTCGGGAGCCAAAAGTCCCCTTTGACTGACCGCTCACTATACAGAGATCCATTCACTCCCCTGGCCCTGACCCACCCAATGTGCAACCATCATCAGATACTGCAGAGCAAGCTCATCCGTCTCCTTATTACTGCTCTGTATGAGTTGGTTCATGTCTTTGATCAAAGACGACATGTAGGAAGATCAGCTGCGGGCCTGGCTCTTACAAGAAGCAATATGAATTCCCAGTGCTTGCAAACGCTGCATGAAAGCACATATCCTTTCCCTTGGACAAACTTTAAACAAAGGAACATCCACATATTAAATGGAAACTGTGTGGTCGGCTACTTGTTATATGATCTACCCACCAGTTCTGTCCTATGGAGTCTATATTTCTAGCCCAGGTCAGGATACACAATGAACTTGCAAAGGGTCATGTTAGCTTTAGTTGGCAAACTTGTAATAAACTCACATTATTAGATACCAGTTGCTTTAACTAATTCTGCCAGTATAAGCCAAGGTTCTTAAACATAACTCTGATATATATGCACGTAAGACAAGACAACAACCTTGGGTCTGTTTGGTTTTTAAACTAAGTTTGCCAATATTTACTTTGTTTTGCCAAACATGCCTAAGTCAGGTGATCAAAATTGGCGCCACACATGAGGTAATCTTGCCACACATTTTGGAGTCAATGAAAAATGGGGCCTAGATTGCAGGAAACTAATCTTGCCAAAAGTGTGTCTTAGGGGGCTAACTCAATCAAACTCGCCTAAATATGTGGTGCGGCAAAGTGTTGCAAGCTCAGCATGCCAACCAAACATGCCCTTAACCTTCTGCATCGGTCTAACGGTAATATCCCAGATTTTCAATGAGCAAAGATGTAACAAGCGCAAGACCACATCAGAGCCTCAAGACAGGCAGTCAGCACACCAACATCTTTGTCTCCTCCCAAGTGAGCAACATGTGTTTTCACATCCGTAAAAGGTATCAAGAAGCGCCATCAGAAGATGACAGAGCTCAGTGAATGATGGTGAACTAAGTCAGTCAGTCAGGGAATTGAATGAATCGCCATACCTTTGCCAATGCCTAGTTAATACCACGGTTGACTCAACCTCTTAATTTAGGATATGTAAGAAAAACATGCATCATTTTCCTTTAACATTAACTGGGACTTCAACACGGGTGGCGAAAAGCACACATATCCTAAATATAACAAAATAGATTAATACGAGGAAAATGGAAACTGCATGATCAGTCACTTGTTTCTATGATTGGTCCTGACAGTCATGGGCTACGTGGTTGCATATTTGAGTTTAGCTAAAGAAGATACACATGAACATGGTAGCTTTAGGACAAAAACTCGCAATAAAATTCGCATCAGCCATTACTAGCTACCAATTGCTAATTAAGTTCTGCAGTTATATAACATATGCACCTGAAGGATGAAACAGCGAACCTAACCTTGGAGCAGCATTGATCACCTAATTCTTTCCGAAAGTCCTTTCTCTGTCAGTACAACTGTAACATTCCTTATGTGGCTAATCTTCATTATATCTTCATTGCATTCATCTGAATCTCTCTGTCGCCGGAGTTTCTCTATCAGCTCTTCTGATGTGTCCTCTAGACGTAATTTTTCAAGGGCCCTAAGATGTTCGATACCATCAGGAAGAAACTTCAGCTCTGGACAGTACATGAACAATAGCACGACAAGGTTTTGCATTGCGTCATTCTCTATTCCAACTTGGTTGAGCTGTGCAGCGCCCCATATGTGTAGAAACCGAAGTTTTGGAAATGACCCTGCGTAAAAATCCAACCTCTTTCCTTCAAAAGCCTTCATTAGCCCAAGAGAGCGTAGACCATGTAACCCGCACAGACAGGAAAAGGTCTCCTCATCAATATTGGAGAATGCCAGGGTCAAGCAAGTGAGGCTATTAAGGTGTGACCAAGAAGATAGAAGCTGACGCATCGATGTTTTCTCTAGCCGCCCTGCTAAACCAAACCAAGAAAGCTTTGGTGGTAAATATAGCCCTTCGAACCGCAGCACCTCATTCTCAGCTGCAGCTGCAATTCCCAGTTGAACAAGATGGCTCATTTTATTGATAGCATTGCTCAAGTCAGCAGAATGTTCGCTTCTCACATTGCACACAGTAAATGTTCTTAGCTCTGTCAAAGCTCTAACTTCGCGCAGAAACTCTGAAGTGGCTTTGACACACTCAAGAGCATGCAGTCCTGCCAAGTGATGGATACCATTAGGCACCTTGACTCCACCTACCCTGAAAATTTCTAGTGCCTCTAATGCACCAGGAACAGTATATGCATACAGGTATCTCAACTTTAGAAGTTTTACAACACTGTTTGGCAAATCCGTCAGATTAGCGCCGGAAGCATCCAAGACTTCCAAGTTTTGTAATCTCCCCACAGCTTCAGGTAGGATTTCAATATCGGTATCTCTAAGTCCCAAATAACGCAGATTAAACAAGTCGAATACCTCATCGGGCAACATTTTGACACGAGAACCTTGCAGATCCAATGTCGACAGCAAATTCGAAGATGTTAGGATAGGCTTCAGCAAATCAACATTGCTATATTCAAATACATGGAGCGCACGGAGATGTGTCGCACCAGATCGTCTCAGTTCCTCAAGTTTTTCCCCCTGGACCGATATGCGACGTGCACACTCTACGGGGAATGCCCCAGCAGCAGAGCCATTATAAACTTCCTTGGCTTTATTGAGGGCAAGAATGCGTATGACATCATGCATCCGGTAGGATTTCAGCCGCCCGGCATGATTCCTCTCCACTACCTGCAGTAGGCTTCGGTTCACAAGTTCAGCCAAGTATCCCTCGGCCACTTCCTCCAATGTTCTATTATCTTCCTTTTCCCTGATAAATCCAGCAGCAATCCACTGCCTCATTATCATCTTCCTCTTTAATACATAATCTTCTGGGAATAATGCACAGTGCAAGAAACAATTCTTCAAATCGTATGGAAGGTCCTCCAAACTGACCTTTAGAATCATATCAACATCAGGGATCACATCTTTCGCCAACTGAGAGTCCAAACGACTGAACACACTCTCCCATTTGGCAGAAGTTGGGGGTTTGCAGGAGAGTAGGCGGCCGATGCATGCAAGAGCAATAGGCAAACCTTGACACTTTGCTATGAACTTCGAAGCCAAATTGTGCAACTCCAACGGGCACTCTTTGACATCATCATTCCAAAAAGCCCCTTGGCAGAATAACAACCAAGAGTGATGTTCTGGTAGCGGTTCCAAGTGAATTGCAGACTCCATAGTTGCCAACAATGACAGCTCATGATTTCTTGATGTGATAACAAATCGTCCAGTACAATCAGATGTTGGGAAGACATTCCTTATCTCTGACCAACAGCGCGCAGTCCAAACATCATCCAGGACCAAGATGTAGTTCTTACCTCGAAGGTAGTTATGGATGGACTCTGCTAGACCTCTCATCTCAACATTGCCAACCTCGACTGCAATGCCGAACTCGGTGGCGATCTTCTTCAGCAGGTCTTCAGTACTGTAACTCTTGGACACGGTTACCCACGCCGCAGCGTCGAAATCCACCTTCACTGTGTTGTACACATGAGCAACCAGAGTGGTTTTGCCAACACCAGGCATCCCCCACACCGTTGTGACTTTGTTGCTCCTCTGCTTCAGACAATCACCCCCACCGCGGCCGCTAGTAAGCCACCCTATCAACCTCTCTTTGTTCTCCTCGATCCCCACAAGGTCCTCATCCCTGGTGAAATGCAGAGCTTGACCTTGTTTCGTCAATCTGGCAGCAGAAGCAGATCTGCTGGTTCCTGCAATGACGGTGTAATCCTTCTTCCTCCGCTTGGCATCCTGCAACTTGGTTTCAATTTCTTGGAGCTTGGACGTCAGGCGGCACCAGGCTGTTATATGCTTGAGCCTCTTCTTCATCTTTGCGGCGAACCCTCCTCCATGCTTGACCTCCTCCAGCTTGTAGGTGAACTCATCAACGACGTCCTCAATCTGGAAGGCGAGGCCCCTGATCTCGCCGACGAAGATGGCGGTGGTCCTGTCAGTGTCCTTGAACTGCTCCGCCTCCTGCAAGTAGGCCTGCATGCTCTCCAGCTCCATCTTGGAGTCGCGGATCTTGCTGAAGAGGCCCCTGAGGGACGAGGCTTCCTTCCATAGCAGCGCTGCGCCAAAGATCAGCGCCTCTTTTGCCAGTGCCACACCAAGCTTGACCACCACCAGCCCTACCACAGCCTCCTCCATGGTTGTTGAGGCTTCGAGCTCAGTCAAAACATCACTGTCTGCACATTCGATACAAAAATGGCATCAATTTTGGATGTCTTTTCCTATAAAGCATGGAGACCTGAGATCACCAGCAAGGTAAAAAACAAAATAATACCTTGCACACACGGTAGGAGACTAGGAGACACCGGCCAGCAGCAGCGGGCATAGGATCTTGACAATGGGTCTAAGAAAAATCCATGCCCTGAGCCGGTAGCTGCAGCTGCAGCCCCACGCTTACGCTTGACTCTCAGCTCAGGCTCCCACGCCCATTGAGACTCAGTATAGATGTGCGCCGGCATCGATGGAATGCTACTCCCTGGCTCCGATTCACCAAGTCAGTACACGGTGTAACAGAGGTCTACAATTTTTATGCCAGCTACTAGTTGGGCTTGAATACCCAAAATATTTTTCATATTTAGATATGTTGTCTTGGAAGCATAAAACTGTGTCGTCAAAATTCGACAACTATGATATCTGTTAATTTTATTTTGTACTAGCTCTGTAATTAGTGCAGCACTTTAATTTTGTTCTACATCCTAATATTCCCACCCATACCAACACAAAGATAAAAAAATCAATTTCTATAAACGTTCTCAAAAGGTTGAGGAAAAGGATTTTTTTTTG
Organism: Poa pratensis; assembly: GCA_947311845.1. Lineage (NCBI taxonomy): Eukaryota > Viridiplantae > Streptophyta > Magnoliopsida > Poales > Poaceae > Poa > Poa pratensis. The sequence goes on along the minus strand of CAMZMU010000080.1, from coordinate 6,935,693 downwards.
CTTGTATCAAAAGCCTAAGTTTGTGGATGTACTCATATAAATCTACCCTTCGGCACTATATATATCATCGCTTGGAGTTCAGTCACTACAATAAAAACCATCTAAGACAACATTTGGAGGGACTTTGCATTATCCATGGTTGCTTCTGCTGACATAAATCACATAAACGGGCTACTTGACAAAGTAGATGATTTCGATGAATCTTCTGATCTCTAGGTGCCCATTTGCTACTATCTAGAATGCCAGTTATATTTCTTAGGCCGAACATGTACTATATACATGTATGAATTCTGTTTCAGAAGATAATGGGATTCAGCTGAATACCTATGAATCTTTGGGGCCGGGGGAGCTTGACGGCGGTAGCGGAGACTGCTGAAGCTGGAGGGCGCACGGCGGTGGAGCTCGGACCGGAGGAGCTGTGCGATGTGAGATGAACGACGGCGGGGCGGAGACCACGGGAGCTGGAGGGCGCGCCCGGTGATCGGCTCGTCGGGGGAGGCTGGAGGGTGGTGGTGGTGGCTACCCGGGAGCGGCGTCAGAAAATCCTTGGCGGCGGGCAGGAGCGGCGGCGGCGGAAGAACTCCCGGACGGTCGAGGGCAGAGCGAGAGAGAGGTTGCTCGCGGCGCTCCGGCGTGGTGGATCGGCGGCGTGTGAAATGCAGAGAGTCAACGTCAGGACTGAGGCCTGTTTGGTTGGTTTATTTCTGACTTTTTATTTAGGTGCTTTTACGTCTTACTAGTTGGCATTCACAATTAAACGTCAATTTACAAGTAGGAAAATACCATACCAGGATCTATATCAATTAATTTTTTTACGCTTTTATGTCAACCCTAGATTTTATATTGCAAAGAGATCCATGCTGACGTAAGCATCATGGAGCACACAAATCTCACAAAGAAGTCAACGGAACTGGTGTACCGCAATAAAGATGTGTTCATTGGGCGGCTTCTCGACACTAATTATGTCATATCCTCAATGTCACATCCATATCCTTCGGCACGAACTTCAGTAGCGACATCGCATCGGGCATCGTCGCCTGCATGTAGAGGGGAAGAGGAAGAGCGCATGGAGTAGGCAGTGGACATGAAGTTGGTGCCATCCTCGTTATTGTTGTCGCGGAATATGCCATCGGCCCAGCAGGATTCATGTGGTGCTCCCTGAAGCTATACCCGTGGGAAAGGAAGGAGGTGCTTCAGAGTCCATCGGCGTCGGCTGCGCCATGAACGATGCCATGGCGGCAGTGCGGCGCCGCAGACGTTTCTCGAGATGAAGCAGAAGTTGTTGGTCGGCCGTCCATCCCCCGCTCGATACCCGTGAGTCATGGACGTAGGATACTCATCGCATCAGTAACCGGTGACCGCCTTGTCAGAGTTGTTGACATGCTCTTGTGGGATACGGCGCGCGGATGGAGGTGTGAAAGTGGCCAACGACGAAGGTAAGTGGGATGTTAATATAGGTTGTCATTTACATAATTAAATCTTCCTCTGTTTTTCTACGGATCTCTTTTTATCTTATGCCTTGGACTTACAGTCTCCACTTAAGAGCAAACATCAATTTGGAGATTCTCTGACTATTCCCCTTATTCAAACGATATTCATAAAATGATCACCTTCCAAGAAACAGATTAAACAAATCACCCCCATAATTTCTACTGTTGAATTGCTAGGCATTTTTTTGAATAATAGGGATCAACATCCCCGATTCCATTGATAAAGCACGATGGAGCTACTCGAAGATTGCAGATGCAACAATATCGAATCTGTGTTGTCGACGGATGATCGATCACTATTTGGCTTCATAGGCAATCTTTGCTATCAACTACAAGTGTTTATTTCATTTCTCTTTTATTTTGTGCGTTCCGTCACATTTGATCCCTGCTCGACCCTATGTGGCCGACATATGTAGTTGTAATACATCCATGTTAAAAAAAGAGAGGATGCGAGATCCGTCGGGAAATAATCACGCTCTCGGGAAAGCTACAAATCTGATGTGCTGAGCAGCTGGTCAGAGCTCAGGTTACCAACTACTGAGATGAAGAAAGGACAAGTGCCACGATTAAATCATGATGAAGGTGGTTATTGGTTAATTAAACAATAAATGGATCATAAACCATGCTTCACCACAATTAAAACATGGGCATGTCCCACGCCTCTCGCGCGGTTAGAAAGTGCACTATTGGAGCCGCAGGCCAAAATCTCAAAATATATCGACGGAAGTGAGAACGACGTCTATATATCTAACGTATAGCTATAACGCACCCTTTCATCCGTCGAAATAAAAAAGATGCTTTCACCTGTATTTTTCCAAGCACAGTAAGAAACGGGCAAGCACTAGGAGTCGGACGCCGATTGTTTGCTTCCCATCGGACCCTGCCTCTACCGTCGGATTGGAGTCAAACAGGCCGTTCGATTTTTAACTGGACCCGCGCATCTAGTTTCCTATCAGATCCGCGCTTGATGCATCAGCTGGCCCCGCGCGTGATGCATGCTTCCGTTAAAAACCACCCCGTAATTCATGCCTCTGATTTTCAGCGAGGCCCACGCTATGCATGCTTCCAAGAAATAAGGGTCTGACTGCATATAATTTCGCAACGCATGCTCCCGTATTGCCAACCTTTCTTAAATGAAATAACGAATTATGTGGGATACGCAACTGCTTCATGTGATCTAATTGTTCCACATATTTAGGAAATGAAATCGTATTCGAAGGGAACTACCAACTTTAGCAAAATATCAGTTATGCGGATTTGCTTCTATGGGAGCAAAATTTTAATTCCCCGTGTTATTAATTTTGCTTCCTTTGTAACGAATTTTGCTTCGATTACAATTGAATTTTGCTTCAATATTGAATATTTTTTGAACATATCAAAATATGTTTCTGTGGATAACAGAATATTGCTTCCATGTTGAGTGGATTTTCTTGGATGTACAATACAAAAAATGTGTGTCATGTGTAACAGTATATATGGAAGCACATAGCTAGAAACTTCATTAATTCATATGGCTAGGAAGCATAGTGAACTAATGTTGGAAGCATGATTCGTGTGTTAACAAAACTTTTTTCAGATACTTAGGAAGCACATGTGTATTGTGGAATTTGTAACATTTGTTTTTTGTGTGACTACAGAAGTTTCATATGCTTCGAGAAAAAATTGAGTGCTTCATACATTCACTTGACATATTTCGAACAAAATACAAATTTGCCTTCCTTCAAGTCGTTATAGACACGTTGTACATTCATATCACATGTTTTCTAAATGTTACAGATTTGCTGCATTTTACAGGACGATATGTTTCTTGGACGCATCGTATGTTAACCAAGATTCGTTTTAGTGTTAGTCTGTTGTAGCATAGCCAACTTGCGCTGCTCATAGATATGGTCGGAGGACACCGCCTGAAGGTACATGCCGATTGCAGACATTGCCTTGCCTCGCTTGCGTTGCTGGAAGCACGCATGTCCGCCTTGAAACGATCCAGACCACAAGCATGATGGAACCTCGTCCCTTGCGGCCACAATCTACGACAAATAAAAGGCAGGAATAAGAAAGCACGTGTGACAAACAAATAGAAGCATCTAAGCGAAATTAAGGAAGCATGTCAAATATGTGGTCACCTTGATGCAGACAACTTGCCATACCGTCAACATGTCGATCAGCACGTGTTGCCGACGACGCCACCGGGCAGCGGCAGCAGTCCGTCGGTCCTCCTACCCAGGTAGTAGGCGTGACCCACATGCCCGAAGGCGCCGCCGCGTACACGCGCCGAGGATGGATGAACTTCGAGTGTTGGACGGGCGCCCTGCCACAGGTGCATAAGCGCCTCCCGGTGTTCGCCGGCGCGACCCTGCTCGGAGATCATGGTGTTCCAGGATACCACGTACTGCCGGCGACATGGTCCGGAAGCACTGTAGCGTGGCCGTTGCTCGCCGCACTTGGCAAACATGTGGACGAGCACGTTCGGTGCGATGACGTAGAGGGTCATCCCTGCGACAAGGACACGCCGGTGCACCTCCCTAGCCAGCAGGAGGTCCTGGCGGCGGCCACGTCGTCTGCCATGGATGTCCAGGAGACCATGTCGGCATGTCCGGTGTCGGTCAACCGCCCGTGAAGACGGCGCGCGGCGCAGCGCCGGCCGCACACGAAGTAGTGTGCAATGAGGGGGTAGAGGACGCCGCGGTGGCGTCGGTCGAGGCTAAGCCTCGTGGCGTGGGCGAGCAGCGCCTGCGCGGCCTCCCAGGCGCCAGGGACGACGCGATGGCCAGGCGCTTCGCTAATGCCAGGAGCTCGCCGGCCGGGGGGCTTGTTGCAGCTTGCTTGCCGCGCGGGTGGATAAGGTCTCGTCCATGCCGTCGTCGCCGACTGATTTGATTTCGTGGCGTCAGGGGTGGTGCTAATGGAGAGAGATCTGGGGATCTAGGTGACCTAGCGTCATTTCCGGGATTAAATGGAATTGATCCCGTTGTTAACAACGGAAAATAATAAGAAAATTGTGGCCGTTTGATGGAGATGATCTGGACGGCGTCGAAGCAGTCCGAACCTTTCTTTACCATCGGCCTCAGATAGGTAGTATTTACCTAAGAAACGTCTGACTGCATGCATCAGGAGTTATTAGCTTACATCTGTAACTGAAAACCTTTGACTCGATAGGTAGAAAATCTGACGTTATGTGCGGTGATCCGAAGAACACTGGTCTGATTTCTATCCAGATGTTGTCACTGACATCTGAGTTTAACTTCGAGAGAGTGATATATACTGTTATTGGTTGTTTGCTGGCGAATTAGCTAGCGCTGACCAGTAACCATCGATCTGTCTAGTCAAAACTTGCATATGTTGACATGGAGAAGAGGTCCCGTTATAAACCCCTGTTAACACCACAAGTGCGAAAGGACAGTAAACACCATGGCGACAGCCAGGTCCTCAACTTCTAACTAGTGAAAGTGAATTGATTGGTAAGGAAAGTGCATCGAAAACTCTCTTGCACAAGGATGACCCAAAAGGCGAAGAAAAAAATACTTGGTAAAATATGGAAATAGGAAAGGCATAAGATTAAAACCAAAATCTCATGTTTTATTGGAATCCTACACGAATTGAAGAAAGCACGCATAAATATGGAAAACTAGTTTCTTTGATAAGCCATGACAATTTGCAAGAATTTGTGCCAACAAAAGGTTTACGCAAGGCCAAAAATCGTGAGACCTAACAACTTGTTCGAAATTTACAATATTGGAATGTAGAAAGCAAATATTTTCATAAATTCTGATAGTCTCTCTCCACTTGCTCAAGTGTCTTCATTTAGAGATCACGATATCAGGCATACACATGGTGAGATAGTTAACAATGTTGACACAATCAATACAATGGGTTAATTGACGTTTCTAATACTCACTCCGATCCAAAAAGAATGTCGCAAGTTATACTTCCGAATCGTAGGTTAGGCAGATCTTTTTCTCCGACAGTAATAACGGAATAGAGGTAGTATTTTTTCTTGCATTCTATGTGTTCCTTATCTTTGAAAGGACGGCATCAAAATCGAATGTGTTTCGTATCAAAATCGATTGTGTTTCATATTAGATATGGACGTGGCCACCGCTTGACCTAGACAAGCGGTCGCGCCAACGTGACCAGACCAGGTCAAGATTGCCCAAGAGGCTTTCATAGGAAATACAAAAAAAATACTACTACCTTTACATGTTCCTTCATAAAAAAGGAAAGTAGTATCAAATCAAAACAAGATACAGTACCCAAAATACCATATAATAATACGGAGTAAGAAAATAAGCCTAGATTTCCCATTCTTTTACAATTATTCTCATCCCAAGAAGAGAACATTCCCATAAATCCATCCATCTCGATCGTGCCTTGAAGACCCTTTGCTGCCCCTTGGCATCTCCCATTCTAGAGAGAGAGCCGTGTCCCCAACAACAAACAAACCATCGACCAGGGCGACGACCCGCTGCTGCATCTCCGTCTCCCTGCATCTGCATGGTCGACGCATAGGCCGAGCAGCCGAGCAGCAGCAGAGACGACACGCCAGTCTCCCCAACCATTCGCGCGAGTCATCTGGGGTTGACTGACCCGCTCCCGTCCCGCTGCCGCACGGGCCCCGCCAACACCGTCGCCACACGCCAGCGACCGCGGCCGGGGGCTCCCCGAGCTCGAGACCACGCGCCGCCGGCGCCGCCGCCGCGGCAGCTGGTTGCCCTTCCGGCTCCGGCAGTGCAGTAGTTTGGCCGCGGGGGTTCGCGACCGGGACCCACGGACCGGCTCGGTCGGTCCGACTCGCGCCCGGTCGGTCGGTCCAACCCGGGCCCGGGTCGGGTTCGGCTCGGGCGCGGATGGTCGGTGCCGGCGCAGCTGTCCGGGCGCCGCACAACCCTAGCCTGCTCCCGCCCCTCTCCCTAGCACCGCGCGGCTATATTAGATGCCGCCGGGCGACTTCGGCGGCGGCGGAGGCACGGGCGCAGGACTAGGCGGGGGCATCGATTTCTACGCGGTGATCCAGGCGGCGCTCGTAGGCCTCGCGCTATTCGCCGCGGCCACCGTCGCCGTGCGCCGCGCCGCCTCCCGCTACTTCCTCGTCGACGCCGCGGGGTTCGCCGCCGCATACGAGGACGATCACCACCTCCTCGACCACCACCCCGAGTACAACGCGATGCCGCCCCAGGAGGGGAACAACCAGCAGATGGCCCCGCATCGGATGCAGCAGCCCGTGTCGACGGGGCTGGACGGCGAAACTGGGCCGTGCGCCCACTGCGGCGGTGCCGGCACCAAGAAGTGCTCCCGGTGCAAGCGGGTGCGATACTGGTGCGTCCTCTGTCTTCTTCGTCCCTCCCCCCTTCCCTGTTGCTGCTTGGTACGACCTAGGCCTAGCGAAGATGCGCGTGATCTTCCATTGGTGCTGTGTTCCTGCGAAATCTTGTTTCCTATGCTGTGTAATTTGGTCGGTAGTGCGGGCAATTGTGCCAAGGTCCTTCACGGTTCTTGGCCCTGCCCCCGTGTCCATGACTGTGAATTGTGACTTTGGTGTTGTTTCTTGGATGCTTGGGTAATTTGCTGTTTAGGATGAGTGATTTTACTGGTTCGTGAGGGTTGGCGAACGTAGTTGATGGAAATCTCTGGTCTTGCGTTGAGGTTAAGATGCGCGTGATCCTGCATTCTTGCTCTGTTCCTGCCAAATCTTGCCAACCCTGTTGTGTAATTCGGTGGGTAGTGCGTGCAATTGTGCAGGGATACTTCACGGTTATTGGCCTTGCCCCAGTGTCCATGACTCTGAATTGTGACTTTGGTGTTGTTTCTTGGATGCTTGGGTAATTTGCTGTTTAGGATGAGTGATTTTACTGGTTCGTGAGGGTTGGCGAACGTAGTTGATGGAAATCTCTGGTCTTGCGAGGTTATTGAGTGATGATCCTGCAGTTGAGGTTAAGATGCGCGTGATCCTGCATTCTTGCTCTGTTCCTGCCAAATCTTGCCAACCCTGTTGTGTAATTCGGTGGGTAGTGCGTGCAATTGTGCAGGGATACTTCACGGTTATTGGCCTTGCCCCAGTGTCCATGACTCTGAATTTTGATTTGGCTCTTGTTTCTTGGATGCTTGGGTAGTTTCTTGTTGAAGATGAGCGATTTTAGTGGGTCGTGAGGGTCGACATAGGTGCTTGATGGAAATCTCTCTTCTTGTGAGGAAATTATTGAGCGGTGACCCTGCGGTTTGGTGCTCTCGTTAGGGGTGCTTACATACAGGGGATATGCAGCGAACAGATGGTGTGTGCTTTAGTTGTTCTGATTGGTTGTTGACGACGACGTCCATGACAGAAAGTTGAGTTCTTGCTCTTTGTCTCCGAATGTGGTTGCTGGCGTGGGGACGAGCTCTTGAGGAGAAATCGTGGCAATTTTGTGGTTGTGGCAAGTGCTAGGGCCTTCGTACCAGGAGATAGTTATTAGTTAGTTCCCAAGATGCATGCTGGGGTCTTATTTGGATGCTGTCAATTCGCATTCATCAAACTGTACGAACCACAAGTTTGTTTTACCACTGTGTATGAATTGTGACTTTGCTCTTGTTTCTTGCATGCTTGGGTGATTTGCTGTGTAGGATGAGTGATTTTACTGGTTCGTGGGTTGGCAAACTTAGTTGATGGAAATCTCTGGTCTTGTGAGGTTATTGAGTGGTGATCCTGCAGTTTGGTGCTCTCATTAGAAGGTGCTGCTTCCAGGGGATATGCAGAGAACAGATGATGTGTGTCTTCTTGCTGGCTTCTTGTGCTTTACTTGTGCTAATTGTTGTCTCCACAAGGTTGTTGCTGGCCTCAAGAGGAGCTGTAGAGTATCATCAATTGAGCAGACATGTGTTGCGCTCTTGATGAGAAATCGTGGCAGTTCTGTAGTGTTTGCAAGTGTTAGGGCCCCAGATGCACGGTAGGGTCTTATTTAGATGCACGGTAGGGTTTTATATAGCAGGAGATAGTTATTAGTTAGTTCCCCAGATGCACGGTAGGGTCTTATTTAGATGCTGGCAATTCCCATTTATTGAACTGTACGAACTGCAATTTTGTTTTGTTTTTTAAAAGGTCATATGCTTGGTTTGATTGTAACAGAGATGGAGTTCATGTTGAATGTATTTGTGGTCATTTTGTCATGTTTCGTAATTTTCGCCCATAGGAAAGCTATAAGTTTTTAATACATCAATTTACATCTATACCCTGTGGCCTGGGTGTTGGTTATTATCTGCATCAGTTAAGTAGGCTCATGAACAACAGACGATTTGACTGAAAGTTGTCCCAACTCACATGCTTGGAGTTTCCATATACTGTATACACTAGTATCTTGTATTATGCTGCTATATTTTTGTGGGCATCTGTCTTACATTTATGTTCTTATTTAGTTCTGGAGAATGCCAGTTAAAGCATTGGCAATCTGATCACAAAAATAAGTGCAAACAAATGAAATTATTGGATACTGTTGACAAGTCACCCTCTGGAGTCGAGGCCAACAGTAAGAAGTCTTCGGTCTTTGGCCGTATCTCGTTAGTGCCTGGGCATCGGAAATTAAACAAGGTGTGCAATTATACTCTTGATGCAGAAATTTAAATAAAGGCCGTAGAAACAATTTTTTCACTCATGTTCTGTACACAGGTTATCTTTCCTTACGATGAGTTTTTGAAGCTATACAATTGGAAAGATCGCAATTACGATAATTTGTGGGGCCCAGGGCTTGTGAATTGTGGCAACAGGTATGTTGGAATAGTACTATCTCTTGGTCCACCTTTGCTTTGAACACATTTACTTATATTCATCAAGTAGTTCTTGTTTCTTTTGTGCAGTTGCTTCGCCAATGTGGTTTTACAGTGTCTATCATACACGAGGCCACTTGTGGCCTATCTTCTAGGAAAGGACCATACTAGGCAATGTAAGTGATGGTTTATGAGGATTATGTAGTAACATCTGGCTTATGCTAAACAGTTTTTCTGCATCTCAACATTTCAGGTTCTATAAAAGGTGAAAGTTGGTGTTTCTTATGTGAGCTGCAATCTCATATTCAAAGAGCAATTGATACTGAACACCCATTTGCTCCCATGAACATTCTTTCTCATTTGCCAAATATTGGTGGCAACCTTGGCATTGGTAGACAGGAAGATGCTCATGAATTCATGAGGTGAATTACTTTCTGTGATTGCATGTGGGTTTGCTTGCTCTCTCTTGGATTATCTTGGATGCTGTATGATATGTGTTGTATTTACAGGTTTGCGATCGATAAAATGCAATCAGCTTGTCTTGATGAATTTGGAGGTGAGAAGGTCGTTGATCTTAGCACTCAGGAGACAACTGTTATTCAGCACATATTTGGTGGTCGCCTACAATCTCAGGTCTCTTTTGTTTCCACATTTAATTCAATATTTCTATTTGCAATCAATGTGTCTTCCTGTCTGTTTGCTCTGTTTCTAATCAGTTCTCAATTATTACGGGATCTGTCTTTAAATATGCATATGTTACAATTTTATCAAATGCATCATAGGGTGCCTAACTTAAGTGGCACGTGCAGGTTCAGTGTACTGCATGTGGAGTGGTGTCAAATCGCTATGAGAATATGATGGACTTGACAGTTGAAATTCATGGTGATGCTGAATCCTTGGAAGAGTGCTTAGATCAGTTCACTGCGGTGGAATGGCTTGATGGGGACAACAAGTACAGATGTGACGGGTAAGTCCCATTTATCGACTGTACACTTCTAATATCTAACAACAAATTTACAGGGTCATATTTTCATATATTACATGTGTGTTATTTTAGTTCGGGCATATGCTGAAACCTGCTCGCTCTTATGAACGATATGTTGAAGTCTCTTCCGTAATACATAGCGACATTACTTTTAAAATGCTAAATAGGCAGGAACTCTTAAACTTAGCCTGATTGTCATGTGATATACTTTTAATTTTTTATAGGAGTTGATTTAAAGCTGAATATGGTAACTATCTGGAATCATCACAGTCAAAATCTCAATAAGATGACATTTTTCTAACCTATTGGTTGCTATTGTGCAGATGCAGCGACTATGTCAAAGCACGGAAGCATCTTACAGTTCACCAAGCTCCAAATATACTCACTATTACCCTCAAAAGATTCCAGGTTAGGACATCAGCGTTTGAACTAATTAATGCTGTTGTATCATGAAAGCCGTGCATAACATGTTTTCTTGTGCTTATCAGAGTGGTAGATTTGGAAAACTGAACAAGAAAGTTACATTCCCTACGAAGTTGGATCTAACGCCATTCATGAGTACCACTGATGGAACTGACCAGTATAATCTATATGCTGTCGTTGTTCATCTGGATATGCTGAATGCTTCTTTTTTTGGGCATTATATATGCTACATAAAAAGTCGTCGAGGTCATTGGCTTAAACTTGATGACTGCAAGGTATATGTTCGCTTCTGTATTATGACCATGCAAACTATTTCTGTCTCAGTGGCAATTGATCAATTTCTTACTTCCGTTTGTAGGTTGTGTTTGTCGATGAGGAGGAAGTACTTGCTCAAGGTGCTTATATGCTTCTATATAGCAGGTAATTGTTATGTGTGCTCTCATCTATAGCACCAATATCTTTTGGTAGGGGAAATCCACATGCTTACCAGAATCCAAGTCTGATTGTCTATTGCTACTTCATTGCTTCAGTGGATTATATCTACTTTCTTGCTATCTTTGCATGTCTTATATTCTGAGAATTATGTGACCACTTTCTTCATCTCCAGCAGATGGTGGAAATCATATTGACTTATATTCAAAAGAAATACTACTCAATACTTTTCTTCATATTGCTCTGTTATTGTCTCGCATTGTTTCACCATTTTAGGATGATAGCTGTCGGACAGAACTTTCCTGATCACCTAATATTTTTTTCTCATAGAATTACTTCTCAGTTTGTTCCACTTTTCTCATAGATTTAACTAGTAGTACTTGTCTGTGACTGGTAGTGACACACTAAAATGTTCTGAACTTCTCTTAATTTCTTACTTTACCATGTTAACAAATTTGTTGTGCTAAATTGTTTCTCCATTTAATCCACTTCGTTCTCACAAATCTAACCAGTATTACTTGTTTGAGACTATGCTAAAATACTCTGGGTATGTAGTCTGACAAGCCTTCCTTTTCCCTTTACGACTATGCAGGAGAACAGCTCGTCCTGGACCACTTCTTGCAGTCAAAGAACCAATAAAACAGGAGAAACAATCTGAAGTGCCTCCTTCAAATGGAGAAAATCATTTGATACCAGAGGATGTGCCAGTAAAATGTGAATCATTTTTTAAGCCTTCAGAAGAGCTACCCAGCAATGAATCTGTGCACAGAATGGATACCCTCGACCAGGTGTCAGACTTGGATTTGCGTATGGACATTGAGAGAGATGAATTAATTATCAACGAAAATCTACATCAGCCAGTTTCATCGGCATTGCATGTCCTTAAAGAAGATACTAGAGACCCATGTTCTCTGTTAGAAGGCAGTACTACCATGAGATCTGACCTGGGCAATTCTGCTTGCGAATCACCTTCAGTTCATTCCTCTGCAGAGGAATGTGAGGAACCTGTCCCATGTATCGATTCAGTTGACTACATGGATATTGATACTGAAGCTGGAAGAGAAGTTGAAAGACAGAATGTGCAACACCAACCTGTCTTAGGTGATTCAGTTGGAGTGATAGCCAATAAAACTTCAGTCCCAACCTCTGAGAGTTGTATGGCAGGGAAAGCAAAACCACTATTTTCTCTTGGTTTCATTGACAAACCCTCAAGAAAGAAGTCTCCCTTTAGGGAAGAGAGTCAAAATGGTCGCGACATGGATGTTTCCCCCCAAAAGACAAATGGTCATTGGAATGGACATCTCAGCAGGTCAGAGCAAGGAGTTATTGCTAACTCCTCAGGTGGCCGGACATCCTATGCGAATGGAAATGTACACAGTAATGGAGATATGTTTGCCAATCCTAGCAACGGAGTTCATGTGAATGGTGATGCAGAATTCGGCAATTACTCCTTGGATGCGTCGAAGAGAGATGTACCTTCGTTTCATGGTTTTAATCCAAGGCCTCATACATCACCATCAAGTAGAAAGACAAATCAGAGTACAAGTAATGGCAAAGGGGACATGTCATTCTTTCGACGAGGTTTCCTTGAAAGGCCGCTTTCTAGAGAGAAAGCAGTCAAAGGCAACGATGGGTTGCCATACAGTAATGGAAATGGCAAACCATCATCATTCTCTGTGAATGGCAACAGCATACCAGATACCAGTTCTTCATCTCAAAGCAGCAGAGGTGGCATGGGCATGTCTCCTGGATTCCTTACAAAGCGTTCCAGGGAGTCAGCAGCCAGGGGTGATCCGCAAACTGGTAACACGTCCAAGGAGCAAGAACATGTTTGTGCTGCACCGTTGCCAGACCAGATACAAGAAAGGTGGAGTTCCGATTGCTCAACTGTTGGCATTGTGCCCCAACACAAAACAGCTTTCTTCCATAATGTGAGTGGTCATGGTGGTGAAAACGGGCACGCAGTTCTGGGTACCAAAAATGCCATCTTTGGTGAAGAAAGCGTCAGTAATGAAACTCTTGATATGCATGGCAGCAGTAACCGTGATGACAACGCGCACGCAGTTCTGGGCTCCAAAAATATCTTCTTTGGAGCAGAAAACGGCGGTGATGGAGCTCTTGATGCAAGCAGTTTCCAAATCGAAGATTCGCCAGTCACATTGGTCTCCGAGAATGGCATGGGATCCAAAGATGCTGTCGATGTCGTCAAGTCCTCCATACGCTCTGAACCTGTCCACGACGGTTTGCGACGAAGATTAACCACCTCAAAGTATTTTGATGCCCAATGAAAGCTGAAGGAGCCATGGGAAAATGAGTAGAAGAATGCTGGTTTGGCTGATTGGATAGGTTGCTTGTAGCCATTGCAAAAGAATTGATGATTAGTAGTTTTGCCTGTCTTCTTTTTTTGCTCCCACGTGGCTTCCACTTGTCAGAGGGGTGGAGGGGTGTCTCTGGGCTTCCACACAATTTGCAGGAGCTCAGATGCTCCCCTGACGCCATGTTTCTCCTGTTGCGATTAGGTATATAGCAGAGTTGTAGGCTTACCCTTTTTTCTTGTTAACTTCGAATAAACACGAACTGCTGACTTGCTCTGTTATGGAAGCTGAATCAAATTGTAGATTGGTAAGAGGAAATGATCTGATGGCGTTCTTCAGTTTCTTTGTTTTCTGCCAGTGCATTTTATATTTTGCTTGGTATGTGCAATACGGTGATTTTCTGCCGGCCACTTGATGATCTATGACAGTGTTTTACTGTTTTATGTTGTGCTATTTTAGCGCACACGGCGTTTTGGGTCACGGGTGATGCACCGTTATGTAAAATATTTTAATTTTCTTTTCAATACGTCAAAAAAATTCAAATAAAATTTCAGATATACACCTTGACGTTTTATGTTAGCACAAAACATTTCTCGATTCGTAAAACTTTTTGTGGTAACATAAAATGACATCTAGTATATCCGAAAATTTTATATGGATTTTTTTTACATTTAGAAAAATGTTTTTAAGCAGCGGGTGCATCTAGAACTATGAGCTGATATGGATTTCCCTATTTTAGCGGAATATATACGTTCCTTGGTGATATGTCCTTTTGAAAATTTCACTCACACTGCCACGAGAAAGTCACAGACATTTAGAAAGAAGGCAGGACGAGCAGGAACTGAACACGCCACTCACGTCGACACTGATGGACGGGTCGGTGTCCACTGTCTTTTTAGTCTTTACCACGGTAGTTCCTTCTCGTATTTTTTCGAGAATTGGTAGTTTCTTTTAGTGGGCCACGAAGATCTTATGGGCCAAACAGGCCGACAATACAAATCCCGTGAGACTGAATTCTTGGTGGGGTTCGTCTTCTTCGGCGTTTGCTTCCACGTCGCTGTCTGAAGCCCTTCCATTCCGTTGTCCAATGTTCGTATGAACTCTCATAAGTCACAAGAAACCTTAACACAGAGAATATTAATCTGTGGGATTTTCGTTGCATCTCTTTGTCCTGAGCAGCATAGCAGTATAGGGATCCAGATCACCAGATACACAGCCATAATTTATTGCTGAAACAAAATGTTCCCACCAGATAGAATTCCCCGCCTGATACAGGCGTCAAATGGCACCAAGCGTGAATTCAGTTAATTAGTACAACACATAATCCATAAAATAACCTTGTGAAATGGCTGTGACCATCCATCCATCCACCTAAGAGGCTAAGCCGGCAATGCCACCACCACCTGCAAGTCTTAATCTTCCACCTGCTGCCCCGCATCAGCCCCTCTATTGTCCTCCATAGCAGCTACAGCGGCCCCAGCATGCTCTTTTCCACGGCAGAAACTCCACAGGCTCTCTTGAACCGTTATTAGATGACCTTAAACTTGATGCCAGGCCGTTTCCCACCTGCCAAAACAGAGTACAGTTGCAATACATCATTCAGCTCTATCGAACAACGGAAATGCAGATGCCTGGTCAGCGACACCGAAACTAGATCAACGCCTTCATCTTCCACCTGCCCCCAGCATCACGACCTTTGTTGCCTCACATGGCCACATGGCAGCTGTGGCGGCCTGCACTTCTTGCCCGCGAAAACTCGGCGGGTATTGATGAGCACCTTGAATGCATTGCAGGCGATCTGGCCAGCACCGATCAGCACGGACAGGCCGATGGGAATTCGTTCTTGAGTTCTTGATTGATGAAACAAGGGAAATAACCATGCATGACCTTACCAAGTTTAGAAGCTTCTGCCTTCTCTGCATCCAAGGGGGTATGTGTCTTTCCTGGAGAATCCACAAAACGGCAGCTGGTGTTAAGTGTGTCGACCAATATAATGAGCAGACCGCAGAGCAACTTTTTACTGCCTACATCCTTCTATATCTGTTGTGGCACTGTGCCACAAATTAGTGTTAAAACTCCAGTATTCTTACCCCTCAAATTTCTCATGCAGGAAGAAGTGGGTAGGTAGGGGGTGAATGTTAAAGATTTACTTTGCAGTGGTAGGTGGCATTTTACCGATAATTGATTAGGAATGCGACAATTATCGCTGCATTTTGAAATGTCGGCATACCGTTCTTACATAATTTTCCTATAAATGCATCCAGCACACCAGCGCCATTTTCAGTACCACTGAGCCACAGATGGAAACGACCACCATGCCATTTCCTTACCACTACTAGCCACGCTAAGCCTCACTGTCTAGTGCATAATGTTAGGCAACCGCCAATTGATTAGGAATGTGACAATATCACTCAAGTCTAAAATGTAAATGTAGACGTACTATTTGTTCCCACATAATTGTCCTATAAATGCATCAAGTATTCAAGTGCACTAGCACCATTTCAGATTTTCAGTACGATTGAGCCACAGATGGAAACAACCACCATGCCATTTCCGTTACCAGCACTAGCCACGCTAAGCCTCACTGTCTCGTGCTTACTGCTGCTGCTTTCTCGAAGACCCCGAGCCAAGAAACATCCCGACGACCGACAACGGCTCCCGCCGTCTCCTCCGCGCCTCCCGATCGTCGGCAACCTCCACCAGCTCGACGCGCTCCCGCACCGCGCTCTGCACGCGCTCGCCGTGGCGCACGGACCCGTCATGTTGCTCCACCTCGGCCGCGTGCCCACCCTCATCGTCTCGTCGGCCGACGCGGCGCGGGAGGTGCTGCAGCTGCAGGACCACGCCTTCGCCAACCGGCCCTTGCTCGCCATCCCGACGCGGCTCCTCTACGGCTGCACGGACATCGCCTTCGCGCCCCATGGCGCCTACTGGCGCAGTGTGCGCAAGCTCGCCGTGCTCAACCTCCTGAGCCCCCGCAGGGTGCGCGCCTACCGCGGCGTGCGCGAGGAGGAGGTGGCAGAGCTGATCCGGAGGGTGCAAGGGCACGGCGGCGGCGTGGTGCGGCTAAGCGAGCTCCTCGGCGGGTTCGCCCAGGATGTGAACGGGCGGATCGTGCTCGGGGTGCGCGTCTCGGGCGGTGCCGGGTGGCGCGCCAAGGTGGACGCGCTGCTCGAGGAGGCCAACGCGTTGCTCGGGGCGTTCCACGTCGGCGACTACTTCCCGTGGCTGGCTTGGGTGGCCGCCGTGGACGGGACGAACGCCAAGGTGAGCAGGGCGTTCGAGAAAATCGATCGGATCCTCGAGGAGATCGTCGTTGCCGTGGGCGCCGCCGGCACGGGAGAGCGGCACGACGAGGCGTTCGTGCATGTGCTGCTGTCGCTTCAGAGAGATTGGAGTACTGGGACTGGGTGGCGCTTGAGCAGGGACAACGTCAAGGCACTACTTGAGGTAAAACTTGACGTTCCGAATCTCGTTAACCACGGGAGGGGCTCATGTGTGCTTAATTTGTCTATGGAGTGTATAGAGTACACGTGAAATTTTTCAAAGTTTTACTCACTTTTTGTGTGGATATCCAAAGTTTTACTCACTTCTCGTTAAAGGCGGATTGCACAAATGAAAATACAATTGCACGTATAAAAGGTCAAAGAAACAGAATAAAATGCAACCGCGACGACCATAAACTAACCTATAAAGTGAGAGTGCAAGTGCACACAAAAAGTTTGCAATCGCACTAAAACAAAGTGGAATATATTGACTGCAACAAATTCCAAACTACAAAATAAAAAATGCGACTAAAATTTCATAGAAGTGACTAAGACTTCACACAATTGGCTAAAACTTAACTAAGTTAGCTGAAAGTTAACACAAAAAGTGACTTAAACACTTCCAAACAACAAAGTGACTAGAACTTCAAAAAGAAAAAGGAAACCATGTCCGCGATTTAGAATTTCCATTTGTTTGTGGCCAAATTACGAGGACATACTCGTTATCAAGCATCAGATTTCCACAGAAGACTAAATATGGTGATTGCTTCACAAAATAAATTATATCTTAGAAAAAAGTGTGGCCAAGTTAGTCAGTACTCCTACTATTTATTATTGCAAATGTCCGCAAAACGGTAACACTTCATCCTATTTCTACAGTTAGCAGTATTTATTTGGCCATAATCCAATTTGTTTGTTACAGTCTGATAATGTATCATGTAATATAGGGTCCGTGCCTTCGCTTCGGGTTGATAGCACACGTACAATTATCCTGGTAAGAATCTGCCCATGACTAGCTTTACGTATCCAGGTGAATCGAGTTGTGATTCTGTCAAGTAATCTATGTTTCCCCCTCTAAAAAAATGGAGAATTTATGATTATATTTTTATATTCATATCTCCTTTAACTTTTCCATTTCTATGTCCATTCACATCATTTTATTTTTCTTCTTCTAACTTCTTTTACATGTTTACATTTTTTTTTGAACTATTTTACTTATAAACATTCTTTTGGTTTTATCAAACAAGAAACTTGTCCATTCTAAATTATATTTTATCTTCTTATTTTTATTTCTGTTTTCCCAATCTAATTTAGCAGCTCTCTTGCTAATATTTCAAAAAGCATTGTGAGTAGATTTATTCGAGGGCACTCATTGAAGATTAAAACATGTTTTGGTAAGATGTATAAGCAGTGTGTGATTGCTTGATTGGCTATGGTGATGTGTTTTGGGATATGTGTGAGTGCATATTCGTGTAACCTAGGATCCGATACAAATAACAGGCGGCTCAGCACTTTACAAACAGGTCCCCAAAGATGGAAAAGATTAAACTTAGATAGTGGGATCCAGGGTCAGTGAGACACTGATTAAAAAGGAGGCACACATATGGGGTCCACCTCTCGACGTTGTTACTTAACAGGAATAGTAAGTTACCATTAAATCTTAGATCTACGACTGAGATTTAAATATAATATTTCTATCGTCCAATCTAAATTTAACGCTCCATATTAGGCAACGCTGGATCTTGCTCGAGGTGACCATTTCCTGCAGCACTGTACGTTTGAGCACGGCGGTGGAGAGATTATGCTCACCACTGAAGTCTATGGTACACACTAAGACATGATTCTAAGGTTTACGGCTTCAATGCGACGTTGCCTAGTGAAGCGCAAGAGTGAATGGTACCGAGGCTCATCAGGGACATGGTCTCGACGTTGAAGTGCGGTCACTAGTGGAGAAAGGACCTCTAGTCCCGGGCCGTAGTGGGCTTTTAGTCTCGGATTCGCATCCGGGACTGCGAAATCGGGACTAAAAGTCCCTACCTCCAGTCCCAGCTGCTACGGCCCGGGACCAGAGGCCACCACGTGGCAGCGGCAGAACGCGGCGGAGGCTGGGGATCTCTAGTCCCGGGCCGTAATACCACCCGGGACAGTTGCCTTTTCCTTTTTTTCCCATTTTAGGGTTTTAGGGTCATTTCTTTTTCCATTTCGTTTTTTTTCAATTTGGGTTTCATTATATATAATTTCAAACATGTTTCCGTACGCATATTATACGCTCTACTATATACACAGTACACGTTGATGCATATATAATTAATATTCGATCTCTTGCGAGAATACAACTATTTAATTACATGGAGATAGATCACATATGTAGTTCATCGTCCGAAGCATAATGTTCTCCCCTTTCATCGATGACCTCCCTAAGCAGAAATCCCGCCAATTCCTCTTGAATTGCTCGTATGCGCCATTCTGGGTCGAGCTTCTCCCGCATTTTGCTCAAAGAAGTTGTTCTCCGCTCACTGGTCAACTCGCGAATGAACTCGCAAACGTAGAATCCACATAAATTACTCCCCGGTGGCTGCTGCGGACTTTTCACCGATATATAAGTTAGCTCATCTTTGAATGGACCTTGTACATTCTGTTTGAAAAGTGTCCAACACCTGCTTTGGCAAAGAAAATGAACAAAGGAGTTATTAATTACTTGATATTAGGAAACGAACGAAAGAGGCCGATATAATGCGATAATGATTGAAATTACTTATTGAGCATTTCTTTCATGTCGGTCCACGTCGCTTGGTCCCAACTTAATGAGTCGTGGACTTCAACTATGGACTTGTCAACTTGAATGCTTAGCAGAATCCAGTGAAACCTGCGGACGTTTACATAAAGCAGACATGCATAGCTCATCAATTACACTTAACATCGAGAAAGCCAAATAAAAATATGTACAAGACAGAAACACTCACTTGAAGTTGTAAGGAAATAGTATTTCCGTACAGAAGTTTTGCTTGATTAAAAAGGTGATCAGGTCATGCTCCACGTCTCTGGGGTGATTGCGTAACGTATGTTCATTAACGATATATGGATCAACGAACCCAACCTCATAAACTTTAGATGTTTTGCATTCCATCATCTTCATTCTACATAATAGCGTACAAAAGGATATATATAGTCAGGATAATATAATACAGGCAATGAACGAGCTGAGCTAGAGACTTAATTACGAAAATAAATTGTCTGCCCTGTTTTTGGGTCCAACGTTCCCCCATGCGCGTACCACCAGTGCTTTGCCCTCTCAGGCCATCCATTTGTACCTGGAGTGATCCCTCTCTTCCTCAGGTCGGCCTCGGCCGCTTCCCACTTAGGCACGGCACTCTTGTAGCCACCTGTCCCCAATCTATGGTGGTATTTCTTTTTTTGAGCATTTATCTTATTTTTTGCCGACCTTTCCTTGGCTACAAAAGATTGCTTGTACTTTACAAAAGCGGGCCACTGTTCTCGCAATTTCTCATGCGCTCCTTTGAATTCTGGAGTTTTGCCTTTCGCGACATATTGCAAGTTTAAATTTTTCTTGTAGTTTCGGAACTGTTCGGCCATCTTCGATAGAGACCACTGCTTGACTCTCTCTCTTCTTTCAAGCCCACCCTCAACTGGGGTAATACCATCTGCCTCGAATTCTTCATACTCTAGAGGTAGTATGAAATGTGCTATGAGCTTCTCCCAAAGGTCATCTTTGGCATCATCGTCGACATAACTAGTGAATTCTTCACCTGCATTCTTTGGCTTAATCCATTCTTGGATGGTGATCGGAAGGTTGTCCCTAACAATCACTCCGCATTGATTTACAAACAGCCTCGCGTGCTTTTCTGAAGCCTTCGGTTGTCCATTATGATAAATTTCGTCGATGGTGAACCTTTGATTAGGATCCAACATTTTGTTCGGGCCTCGTGTTGTAGCTGTCGATTGCTTCGATCCGGAGGTCTAAAAGAAGAAAGAGTGATTAATATATATATATACGGGTCAATTAATGCATCTAGCCACAAGAGGCTTAATATATATACCTCGCCGGTTGTTGTCGAGGGGCCATCATTGTTGTTTGTCTGCCCTTCGTCCACCTGTTCTTCCTCCTCTGCATCACCGGATGGATTCAAAAATGATGATATCACATCTTCGTCCACCTGGTCTAGCTTCTGTTCTAGCTCATGTCCACCAAGACCACATTCATCTCCATCGTCAAGACCCAAATCCCCTCTTATAATGTTCATAATCAGGGCATTGCCCTCGTAGTTGGTCCTGCGCAAAATAACATCTTCGCCATCGGGGTTGGTGTGATCTTCACCCTCGGAGTTGGTGTGATCCATCTACGTAAAGGTGAAACTAGAAATTACAAAGGGATCTCCCCCCACCGGTTCTAAAAATTACTAAAAATTACTACTAACAAAAATTACTCTAACAAATTTTACTCTAACAAATTTTACTAAAAATTACTCTAACAAATTTTACTAAAAATTACTCTAACAAATTTAAGTATACCAATTTTACTAGAAATTACTCTAACAAATTTTACTCTAACAAATTTTACTAAAAATTACTCTAACAAATTTTACTCTAACAAATTTTACTAAAAAAATACTCTAACAAATTTTACTAAAAATTACTCTAATTCTAACAACTTCTAAAAATTGGGCACGGCGTTGCCGTCGGCGTGCTCACCGGCGCCTCCGGCGGGCCGTGCGGGCGTGCAGGCGGTGGCGGGCGCCTCCTCTCCGGCGTGCGGGGGCGGTGGCGTGCGGGCGGTGGCGTACGTGCGGGCCGGCGGTGGCGTGTGGGCGGTTGCGGTGGCTTGCGGGCGGTGGCGCGGGCGCCTCCTCTCCGGCGGCGGTGCGGGTGGTGGCGGCGCTCCTCTCCGGCGGTGCGGGCGGTGGCGGCGGTGCGACGAGGACGCGATGGGGCGCGATGGAAAAATCCGGCAGCACCTCGCCTCTTCTTCTTCCTCTGGATCGCCTCGATTCGGTGAAGGCGAAGGGGAGGCGAGATATATACGGAATACCCTCTTGTCCCGGGCCGTGGCACCACCCGGGACAAGAGACCCTTTTGTCGCGGGCCGTGGCACCACCCGGGACAAGAGGTCATTTTCGACCGCCAGAATTTTCGCGCGCGAGTCCAGAAGCTTTTGTCCCGGGCCGTGGCACCACCCGCGACAAAAGGTTATTTTGTACTTTATATGATTAAAATAAATTAGAAGTTTGGAAATCCATAACTCCTATTTTATAAATCCAAATAATACAAATAATATGTCTATTATTATCAGAAAAAAATAAGGAATCTGAATATATCATCCCTACATCTTTTTGCATCATGTATCAACTGTGCCATTTTATAAATCCAAAACATGAAAAGTGTTTGAATTTGAATAACGAATCCAAAACATCTGATAAAATGTTTAATACAACAGCTCACAAGCCCGCAAAAGAAACCAGATAAAAATTATTAATTCATTTATCTTTTGCATAACTAACTCAAAACCAGATTACTTATTCATATGCTAAAGATCATTAGTTGGAAATGCAGAGATAAAGAATACGTTTTACACGATCGTCGTCGTAGATAGACAAGCAGTAGGGAATGACAACAATCTTGGGTACATAGACGAACCATTTGTCCTAACCAACGATGTGGCTCAGGTTAGTCATACTCCTGCCTAGGCCTATAATACTCGTCCTCGTAGTCGTCGTAGTCGCCGCCGTCGTCGTCGCTGTCGTCGGGCGGCGCTCGCCTGGACTGGAAGTGAGGGTAGCGCAGGCGGGGGTTATCGCCGGCCGTGATGTAGTTCATGACGCTCTGGAGAGTCCGGCCGCTCCACCACAGCCGACGGCCAGCCTCGTTGAAGTTCGAAGGAGGCGGGCCGTCCTCGTCGTACCTGGCGAGCGCCCTCTCACGCCGATTGATCAAGAAGGCGTCCCAAGTCGGGCGGTAGTCGGGATGCCAGCGGGGATCCATCCACTGCTCCGGAGTGAGCTCGAGGTAGTAGTGGTTCGTGATGGCCGCCCGGCGCGCCAAACCTTGAGGGACAGGAGGGACCGGCACGCCTCCGGTGCTCAGCCTCCAGCCGGCGGGGACGTCGTAGCCGGGCGGGCAGGGGTAGTTCGAGGCGCAAAGCGCCTCCGCCTCCGAGTAGGTTAGAGTGGGTACGGTGGAAGCCATGGGAGAGTGATGAGGTTGCAGATATGAGTTTAGATGTGCTATGCCAATGGAGGCCATGCATGACTACATATATATAGTGAGAATCCCACCAATAAGGAAGAAGCACACGGATCGTGTGTTTCTTTCAAGCGCTTGTGAGACGTTGGATCAGGGGTGTGTTTCTTTTGAGGGATTGTGAGCTGTTGGATCAGCAGTATCACGACCACTTCGTGAGCCACATCAAGGTTTAATACATTCCATAGAATGCATTACATAAAAGGTTTAATACATTATTACACATGATCCAACGTCTCACAAGCGCTTGAAAGAAACACACCCCTGATCCAACATCACCAACATTATTCTACATAAACGGACTTGCTGGCTCGAAGGCCGTAGGATTAGGGGGAACGGCGGGAGGAGCCAGCCCCGTGGGCGGCCGCCCGGTTCTCGCGCGCACGTTTGCGGCGGAGGGCAATATCCATGGAGGATGAGTCTTTCAGCGCCCAATCCAGCTCGGAAGCCTCCTTCGCCTTGAGCTGGTAGGCAGTCTTGGCTCGCTGGACAGGGTAGTCGCGGACAGACTGGAAGGAGGCTTCCATGGCCTCCTGTATCTGCAACCCACAACCCTCTTCCCCGTCGTCGCTCCAGTCGAAGTCGTCGTCCTCCTCCTCCTCCGCGGGAGGAGCGGCGGCGCCTGGTGGAGGTGCAGCGGCGCCAGGTGGAGGTGCGGCGGCACCTGGTGGAGCAGGAGGCCGGTAGCTGGGCAATCCTCTCCACGCCGGGCTCGTGGGCATACGGCAGGATAGGCTCCCGCGGTTGCGCCCAAGCGCGCTCTGCCGAGCGTGGCGGATCCATCTCGTGGAGACGATGCGTTCGTGGCTAGGAATGGTGGATTAGGGTTTACCCCGTCGGCGACAATATATAAAGACCTCCAGGGCAGCGCTGGGGGAGGACACGTGCCCAGGGCAGCGCTGGGGGAGGACACGTGCCCAGGGCAGCGCTGGGGGAGGACACGTGTCGTGACCGCAAAGCCCGCCTTTAGTCCCGGTTGGTGGACTAAAGAAGCACACGGATCGTGTGTTTCTTTCAAGCGCTTGTGAGACGTTGGATCAGGGGTGTGTTTCTTTTGAGGGATTGTGAGCTGTTGGATCAGCAGTATCACGACCACTTCGTGAGCCACATGACCCGGTTGGTGTTACCAACCGGGACTAAAGAAGCAAACGTACCCTATATATAGCCCCCCTCCCGGACATGTTCCGCACTCAGTGTCTACTCATTGTAGTTCATTTTGGCAGTACACGGGTAGCAGAGAGCAAGATTTCTGAAGGCAGGAGTTCCTAGAGCGGAGGCTGAAGGTGAACCCTCCCCTCGGTCGGATCCAAGCTGCGGCAAGGCGCTCTGATGATTAGCAACATCCCCAACACTTGTTCGGACGGTTGCAAATCATCAGAGACGTCTTGCCGCTGTTTGGATCGAAGGCCGATTTGCCGTCTCACGAGCCACCGGTGGGCTGACGGATGCAGGGGAAACCGTATGTTTTGTTCTATCTACAAAGCATTTTGGTATACAAAGCATTCGGATTCCCGTCATACAGCCCAACGGTGCATTTGATATGCAGTCACTCACGAGCCACCGTTGGGCTGTATGACGGGGAAACCGTGTGTTTTGGGAGTGTTTTTACCAAGTGGGCGCGCTGATCGGGTACGTCGCCGTATCAGGGATGGTTAAATAAAAATGGACCCGAGCTATGTATTATGGTTTTCACCACATAAAGGTTTAATACATTACTACACATCACATAAAGGTTTAATACATTACATTGATTTACATAAAAGCCATGAACCCTTCTTCGCGTATGTCCCTTGCCTATGATCGCTTCGGCCGTAACCATGGAGCATCTTCATTATTTAACGGGATGCTTGGGTCAGTTTTCACTGTGAAAGGCGGAATTTCATCAAACTTATCATAATCTGCTGACATGTCTGTCTTGTCCTCGACTCCCACGATGTTTCTTTTCCCTGAAAGAACTATGTGACGCTTTGGCTCATCGTCTGATGTATTCGTTTGCTTATTTTTTCTTTTTTTCGGTCTGGAGGACATGTCCTTCACATAGAAAACCTGAGCCACATCATTGGCTAGGACGAATGGTTCGTCCCTGTAACCAAGATTCTTGAGATCCACTGTTGTCATTCCGTACTGCGGGTCTACCTGTACCCGCTTAAGCTTCTCAGGTTCACCCATTTGCACCGAAACAAGGGGACCTTAAAAGTTGGTCCATAGTCAAGTTCCCATATCTCCTCTATGTAACCATAATATGTGGTCTTTGACCCATCGTTGTTTGTTGCATCAAAGCGGACACCACTGTTTTGGTTGGTGCTCTTTTTATCTTGGGCGATCGTGTAAAATGTATTCCCATTTATCTCGTACCCTTGGAAAGTCCATATAGTCGAAGATGGTGACCTGGACAACAAGTACAGCTCATGGAATGTGTTGCTTTTGACGATATGTGCTTGCAACCAACCGCCGAAAGTCTTCATGTGTTCTTTTCTAATCCAGTCGTCATTCTTTCCAGTGTTGTTGGAGCGTACAATTTTCTTGTGTTGCTCGATATACCGAGCCGCCAAGGTGGAATTCTGTAGAACTGTGTAATGTGCTTCAGTGTAAGAATGTCCGTCCCTACATATTATTGATTTCCTTCCTAGAGTGCCTTTTCCACTCAGTCTCCCCTCATGCCGTGATTGAGGAAGACCAATCGGCTTAAGACCAGGAACAAAGTCAACACAAAACTCAATGACCTCCTCTGTTCCATAGCCCTTGGAGATGCTTCCTTCTGGCCTAGCACGGTTCCGAACATATTTCTTTAAGACTCCCATGAACCTCTCAAAGGGGAACATATTGTGTAGAAATACAGGACCGAGAATGGAAATCTCTTCGACTAGGTGAACCAGGAGGTGCGTCATAATATTGAAGAAGGATGGTGGGAACACCAACTCGAAACTGACAAGACATTGGACCACATCCTTCTGTAACTGTGGTAGATCTTCAGGATTGATTACCTTCTGAGAGATTGCATTGAGGAATGCACATAGCTTCACAATGGGTACTCGAACATTGTCCGGTAGAAGCCCCCTCAATGCAATCGGAAGCAATTGCGTCATAATCACGTGGCAGTCATGAGACTTTAGGTTTTGAAACTTTTTCTCTGCCATATTTATTATTCCCTTTATATTCGACGAGAAGCCAGACGGGACCTTGATACTGCTCAGGCATTCAAAAAAGATTTCCTTCTCTTGTTTGGTAAGAGCGTAGCTGGCAGGACCTTGAAACCGTTCTGGATGCAGGCCTTCTGGGTCTTTCATACGTTGCTGGTCCTGCCGTGCTTCCGGTGTATCTTTTGTCTTCCCATACACGCCCAAGAAGCCTAGCAGGTTCACGCAAAGATTCTTCGTCACATGCATCACGTCGATTGCAGAGCGGACCTCTAGGAATTTCTGGTAGGGTAGCTCCCAAAATATAGATTTCTTCTTCCACATGGGTGCGTGTCCGTCATCGTCCTTCGGAACAGATCGTCCGCCAGGACCCTTTCCAAAGGTTACTATTTCATCCAAATCCTTGACCATATCAAATACATCAGCACCAGTACGTTCCTTAGGCTTCGGCTGGCGACATGCCTGACCGTTGAAATGCTTGCCTTTATTTCTTAAGGGATGCTTCGCCAAAAGAAATCGACGATGCCCCAGGTACACATTCTTCTTACAATGTTCTAAATATATACTTTCAGTATCATCTAAACAGTGCGTGCATGCATTGTATCCCTTGTTTGTCTGTCCTGAAAGGTTACTAAGAGCAGGCCAATCATTGATGGTTACAAACAGCAACGCTCGTAGGTCAAATGGCTCCTGTTTGTGCTCATCCACACACGTACACCTGGTTTGGCCCACAACTGTAGAAGTTCTTCAACTAATGGCCTTAGGTACACATCAATGTCGTTGCCGGGTTGCTTCGGGCCTTGGATCAGCACTGGCATCATAATGAACTTCCGCTTCATGCACAACCAAGGAGGAAGGTTATAGATACATAGAGTCACGGGCCAGGTGCTATGACTGCAGCTCTGCTCCCCAAAAGGATTCATGCCATCTGTACTTAGACCAAACCTTAAGTTCCTTGCGTCAGCTGCAAAGTCCTCGTACTCTCTATCGATCTTTCTCCACTGCGTCCCATCAGCGGGGTGTCTCAACATCCCGTCTGACTTACGGTCCTCTTTGTGCCATCGCAACAACTTGGCATGCTCCTTGTTTCTGAACAAACGTTTCAACCGTGGTATTATAGGAGCATACCACATCACCTTGGCAGGAACCCTCTTACGGGGGGGCTCGCCCTCAACATCACCAGGGTCATCTCGTCTGATCTTATACCGTAATGCAGTGCATACCGGGCATGCATCCAAATTCTCGTACTTCTCACCGCGGTAGAGGATGCAGTCATTAATGCATGCATGTATCTTCTGAACCTCTAAACCTAGAGGGCAGACAACCTTCTTTGCTTCGTACGTACTGGCGGGCAATACGTTATCCTTTGGAAGCATCTTTTTAACTTTTGCAGCAACTTTTCAAATCCCCTGTCACTCACACCGTTCTCTGCCTTCCATTGCAGCAATTCCAGTGTGCTACCCAGCTTTTTCAGACCATTTTCGCAAGTTGGGTACAACAACTTGTTGTGATCCTCTAACATTTTATCGAACTTCTCCCTCTCCTTTTCACTTTCGCAGTCTCTCCGTGCATCAGCAATGGTCCGACCAAGATCATCAGCGGGCTCATCATGTGCCTCCCCTTCAGCTTCCCCCATGGAAGTATCACCGTATCCAGAGAACCCATGATAGTTGTCATCATCCTCTTCTTCTTCATTGTCTTCCATTATAACCCCCTCTCTCCGTGCTTGGTCCAACAATTATAGCTGGGCATGAAACCATACCGAAACAGGTGGATGTGAAGGATTTTTGAGTCTGAGTAATCCTTCGTATTCTTACAGTCACTACACGGACAGAATACAAAACCATTCCGCTTGTTCGCATCAGCCACACGGAGGAATTCACGCAAGCCATTCATGAACTCGCCAGAGCGTCGGTCAGTACCGTACATCCATTCCCGGACCATCTGCATTATTGTATAAGTATATCAAAAACCATTACACAACATCATGAATAGAGATCAGTGACCAATTTTATACAAGTTGTTCATCACATTAACTAATTAAAAAAATTCTACTCCATACTCATTTTGATCAATTACTAAGTAAAAAACATCTGGACATATGCAAACTAACAAGTTAATGTGAGCTTGGATCATTTTCACTTCATTTACTTGTTGAAATCTAAAAATTTGAATTTTGAAAAATTTACATGCACCAATTTTTGAATTGGACAAAACAATTAACATGAAAAATGTGGAACTTTTAATTATTGATCTAGCAGTGAAAACCTCATTCCATTCTGAGCTCTGAAACTGTAAAATTACATATTTCAACTTTCAGTAACTTTTTGCCTAATCAAAATTTGCCTAAAATTACACATCTAAAATTCCCTCTACTCCTAGAGCATGAAATCCCTCTCTACTTCTAGAGCATTGAGGCAAACTAATAACGAGAGATGAAAGGATAAAGTTGCTAACCTTTTAAAACCTTGGATTTAGGGGTTACCACCAAATCTTGGAGAAAAAATTGGGCATGAACTCGGCTTGATCAAGAGGAAAAATGGCCACCATGTATGAGCTCGAGCTGCAGTGGACGAACTTATATATAGGGGTCGACCTCTAGTCCCGGTCCGTGATACGACCCGGGACTAGAGGCCCCCGCCTGTGGGGCTGGCTGGGCACGAGCCCTTTAGTCCCGGGTGGTATCACGACCCGGGACTAGAGGTCAGGAACCTGTATCTGTACCAACCTGTGCCGACGGTTTTACCGTCGGCACAGATTCCCTATTTTCTCCCTTTAAGTCCTATTTTCTTCTTTTTAATGTTCTGTAAATTAAGTTTAATATGTTTAAAAATAGTTGACTAGGATCTGCAAATTTGCCACGCACCCCAATATTTCGCGGAAATATCTAAATAAATTTCCCGCGCTATAGATAAATTGGCGGGAAAATCTATACCGTGTGCAGGGAAAAAGCACACGACACAGAACTCGTATCGGACCACATGAACTAGTATCATAAACTCGTATAGGTCGGAACTAGTATCGTAAACTCGTGTCGGAACTAGTATCGTAAACTCGTAAACTCGTATCGCAAGTTTTGGTGGGATTCCGACGCTCCGGACCCCGCTACGGCGAAACCTGTCGATCTACCCCTTTGACCGGCGCCGAGAGGGGGTAGACGCATGAACTTTTCTGCTTGGTTGTGTTAGGTTGGTATATAGGACCATGGGGAACCAACATTTCATGTGTTTCGTCGCATGATTCCGTGCCCGGCACCCGTCACGGGAGTTTTCACCTCTAAGTGTCGGAACTTACTACGGAGTAAGAGGGGTCGGTGAAGGGGGACGCACCTCGGAGCTGTATCTTGGTTCCCACAACCTACCAACACATCCTTATACATATATTAGGGACCCATGCAAGTTTTGTTTAGGGTGTTCCTAGGGCTAACCTTACACAAGCAACCAACAAATTTCACTTTGCTACCCCCATTGGACTACTTTTCACATTGATATTAAACAAACCCTGCAAATTACATTGACAACATAAATTACACAGAGAAGAAAATATCGGTAGTAGCGAGAACACAACATAAATTGAAGATACATGGTACTCTGCAAATTAGAAAAAGAAAATTCATCTACCATCGACGCAGCCTCCCGCATCACTCCTGCCTTTCGACGACGCAACACCCTTGCCCTTCGACGAGGCAGCACCCTTGTCCTTCGACGACGCAGCACCCTTGCCCTTTGACGACGATGCCGCCGCCGCTGCTGCAGCTTTCTTGCTCTCTTCACTCGGCAAGAAGATATCATCTTCATCCTCGCTCTCCTCGAGCCATAAAATAGAAAATCTTATAGCGCTGGCCAAATCTGTAAAGCAAAGGTTGGGACCTAGATATGGCAACTACCAACCTTCTATTTGCTATTCTAACTAAGTTATCCTATTCTAGCACATCCTATTCTAACTATTCTAACTATATTATCCAGTGATGGTAACCATGCGCAAGCACTACCTAAATTAACCATGCCCCTTTCAGAACCACGTCGGATCGAAGTTGCCTACCTTCTCCAGTGGCCACTCTGACCGGCAAATCGGCAAATCATCGCGTGGTCGTGAGACGGCAAATCGGCCTTCGATCCAAACAGCGGCAAGACGTCTCTGATGATTTGCAACCGTCCGAACAAGTGTTGGGGATGTTGCTAATCATCAGAGATCCTTGCCGCTGCTTGGATCCGACCGAGGGGAGGGTTCACCTTCAGCCTCCGCTCTAGGAACTCCTGCCTCTCAGAAATCTTGCTCTCTGCTACCCGTGTACTGCCAATGATGGATGTGAAGTGTACTCCTGCCTCTCTTATAGACCCGCCTCTCCGAGTGACTCCCTCCAGCAAGCCAATCAGGAACAAGTACGCGGATCGTGTGTTTCCTTCGAGAGCTTGGGAGCCGTTGGATCAAGCGAATGACTCCCTTCGGCTAGCCAATCAGGAACAAGTACGCGGATCGTGTGTTTCCTTCGAGAGCTTGGGAGTCGTTGGATCAAGCGAGTTACTCTCTCCAGCTAGCCAATCAGGAACAAGTACGCGGATCGTGTGTTTCCTTCGAGAGCTTGGGAGCCGTTGGATCAAGCGAGTGTGTTGTCGGAACCCCACCCAAACCTAGGTTGTGCCATACCATATGTATAGAAGTGTGTTGTGTGTTGTAAATGTGCAATATCCTACTCCTAGGTGTGACCGGCTTCACTTTCTCTCTAGTGAGTTTCTGCACTTAGAGGTGACAACTCCCCTTTTGGGCGAACCGGATGGAATCTTGTGTTGATTTGGGGTAGACTTTGGTTTCTGATGTTCCTATGGCCTAACCTAACACAACCAAGCAAAAAAGTCCACTGGGCTACCCCCTTTCGACGCACGTCTATGGGGGTAGACGGAAACGTTAGGGTTTTTCCAGCGGATTCAGGGTTTCGCCGAATCGGGGCCCCGGAGCGTCGGAACCCCACCCAAACCTAGGTTGTGCCATACCATATGTATAGAAGTGTGTTGTGTGTTGTAAATGTGCAATATCCTACTCCTAGGTGTGACCGGCTTCACCGGCTTCACTTTCTCTCTAGTGAGTTTCTGCACTTAGAGGTGAAAACTCCCCTTTCGGGCGAACCGGATGGAATCTTGTGTCGATTTGGGGTAGACTTTGGTTTCTCATGTTCCTATGGCCTAACCTAACACAACCAAGCAAAAAAGTCCACTGGGCTACCCCCTTTCGACGCACGTCTATGGGGGTAGACGGAAACGCTAGGGTTTCTCCAGCGGATTCAGGGTTTCGCCGAAGCGGGGCCCCGGAGCGTCGGAACCCCACCCAAACCTAGGTTGTGCCATACCATATGTATACAAGTGTGGTGTGTGTTGTAAATGTGCAATATCCTACTCCTAGGTGTGACCGGCTTCACCGACTTCACTTTCTCTCTAGTGGGTTTCTGCACTTAGAGGTGAAAACTCCCCTTTCGGGCGAACCGGATGGAATCTTGTGTCGATTTGGGGTAGACTTTGGTTTCTCATGTTCCTATGGCCTAACCTAACACAACCAAGCAAAAAAGTCCACTGGGCTACCCCCTTTCGACGCACGTCTATGGGGGTAGACGGAAACGCTAGGGTTTTTCCAGCGGTTTCAGGGTTTCGCCGAAGCGGGGCCCCGGAGCGTCGGAACCCCACCCAAACCTAGGTTGTGCCATACCATATGTATACAAGTGTGTTGTGTGTTGTAAATGTGCAATATCCTACTCCTAGGTGTGACCGGCTTCACTTTCTCTCTAGTGAGTTTCTGCACTTAGAGGTGAAAACTCCCCTTTCGGGCGAACCGGATGGAATCTTGTGTTGATTTGGGGTAGACTTTGGTTTCTCATTTTCCTATGGCCTAACCTAACACAACCAAGCAAAAAAGTCCACTGGGCTACCCCCTTTCGACGCACGTCCATGGGGGTAGACGGAAACGCTAGGGTTTTTCCAGCGGATTCAGGGTTTCGCCGAAGCGGGGCCCCGGAGCGTCGGAACCCCACCCAAACCTAGGTTGTGCCATACCGTATGTATACATTTGTGTTTCAAATGTCCAAGAATCTACTCTGTTGTGTGACCGACATCACCGGCTTCACTTTCTCTCTACTAAGTGTGTGGACTTAGAGGTGAAAACTCCCGTTTAGGGCGAAACGGGGGCAATCTTGTGGCAACTTGTGATAAAAGTTGGTTTTCCATGTACCTATGTCCTAACCTAACACAACCAAGCAAAAAAGTCAACTGGCCTACCCCCTTTCGACGCACGTCTATGGGGGTAGACGAAAACGTTAGGGTTTTTCCAGCGGATTCAGGGTTTCGCCGAAGCGGGGCCCCGGAGCGTCGGAACCCCACCCAAACCTAGGTTGTGCCATACCATATGTATACAATTATATTGGGTGTTTCAAATGTCCAAGAATCTACTCTGTTGTGTGACCTCCATCACCGGCTTCACTTTCTCTCTACTAAGTGTGTGGACTTATAGCTGAAAACTCCCGTTTCGGGCGAAACGGGGGCAATCTTGTGACAACTTGTGATAAAAGTTGGTTTCTCATGTTCCTATGGCCTAACCTAACACAACCAAGCAAAAAAGTCCACTGGCCTACCCCCTTTCGACGCACGTCTATGGGGGTAGACGGAAACGTTAGGGTTTTTCCAGCGGATTCAGGGTTTCGCCGAAGCGGGGTCCCGGAGCGTCGGAACCCCACCCAAACCTAGGTTGTGCCATACCATATGTATACAAGTGTGTTGTGTGTTGTAAATGTGCAATATCCTACTCCTAGGTGTGACCGGCTTCACCAACTTCACTTTCTCTCTAGTGAGTTTCTGCACTTAGAGGTGAAAACTCCCGTTTCGGGCGAAACGGGGGCAATCTTGTGACAACTTGTGATAAAAGTTGGTTTTCCATGTACCTATGTCCTAACCTAACACAACCAAGCAAAAAAGTCCACTGGCCTACCCCCTTTCGACGCACGTCTATGGGGGTAGACGGAAACGTTAGGGTTTTTCCAGCGGATTCAGGGTTTCGCCGAAGCGGGGCCCCGGAGCGTCGGAACCCCACCCAAACCTAGGTTGTGCCATACCATATGTATACAATTGTGTTGGGTGTTTCAAATGTCCAAGAATCTACTCTGTTGTGTGACCGACGTCACCGGCTTCACTTTCTCTCTACTAAGTGTGTGGACTTAGAGGTGAAAACTCCCGTTTCGGGCGAAACGAGGGCAATCCTGTGACAACTTGTGATAAAAGTTGGTTTTCCATGTACCTATGTCCTAACCTAACACAACCAAGCAAAAAAGTCCACTGGCCTACCCCCTTTCGACGCCGTTCAAAGGGGGTAGACGGAAACGTTAGGGTTTTTCCAGCGGGTCCAGGGTTTCACCGATGCGGGGCCCCGGAGCGTCGAAACCCCACCAAAGTTGGTTTGCTATGTTCACATGGCCTAACGTAACACAAACAAGCAAACAATTCCACTGGCCTACCCCCTTTCGACACCGGTCTAGGGGGTAGACGGGAAGTTTAACTGATTACCAACGGGTCTAGGGTTTCGCTTAGATATAAAATAATTTCATGAATATAATGTAATAAATCATATAAAATTAATTATTATTTGTTTTCATGAATAATTAACTTAGTAAATAATATTTGTTTTCCTTTATAAATATAATCTAAAAAAAAGAAAAAATATAAAATAGAACTCTATGCCGACGGTAAAACCGTCGGCATAGGTTCCCGCCCTTATCCCCACACGAACGGGGACGGTTTCTTCTCCCCCAACCACACACACTGCCCCGGCCGTCTCGATCCCGTCTCACTCGCGCGCCGCCGCTGCCCCGTCTCAGGCCGCCATTGCCCCTTCTCCGGCCGCCATTGCCCCGTCTCCGGCCGCGCCTCGTCGTCCTCTCCGGGCGCCACCCGCCCTCGCTCTCCGGCGGCAGCTCGCGAGCGTCTCGTAGCAGCATCGGCGGCGCACCAGGGCTGTCCGGCCGCTCGCCCCAGCTCCTTCTTCCTGGCGGCTAGGCGCGGATCCGGCCGTCCTCCCGCCCGTGCCCCTATTCCCCGGCGAGATTCTTCCTTCTCCTAGGTCACCACCATCTCCTTCGCCACCCCCTCCCTTGGTCAGGTACGAAACATCCTTCCTCTCCTTCGCCACCCCCTCCCCTGGTTGCTAGTGTTGAATGTTTGCTAGCTGCTGAAATTTTGCTAGTTGCTGAAATTTTGAAGCATGTTGTGGTACTGATGCTGAAATTTTGAAGTGTTGAATGTTTGGTAGTTGCTATAAATTAATTACAGCGTGATGTGGTGAAGTTTTGAAGTGCTGAACTTTTGCTAGTTGCTGTAAATTAATTTCAGTGTGATGTGGTGAACTTTTGAAGTCCTGTTTAGGTTAACATGCTTGTAAAAAATTCAGATTTGATGATGCTAAAATTCCTGAAATCTCAAAATTTATTTACATTGTAGTTGCAAAATGTCGGACGAGTTAGCCATGGTTAATCTCAAAATTTCTGAAATCTCAAAATTTATTTACATTGTGTGCTTTTTCAGATGACGTAGCTGAGGAGCGGTCGCCTCGGTGTCCCTGTTGTGTCGCCCCCCTCCTCTGGAGCGTGTCCCTGACTTGCTGCGACGATCGATCACGCTCCGAGGGTATAAATCTTTCGCCTCTCTTGCTGCATAGGTTTATTTAGGTCTAGATCACCAAGTCAGTCGCGTAACCCGAGTCAGATCCCGTCCGGAAGGGTTACAAATTTATAAATATGCAGGATTGTCCATCTTTGCATATTTATAACCGTAACACTTCCGGATTGTCCCTTTGGACAGCCCGAGTACGTGTAGATTGAGTCGTGTTCCATGTTCTACCCCTTCCTGAGACGGAATTTCGGCAGCACCTCCCCGTTGTTCTTCGAATGCACACCCTCTCGGCTTGACAAGCTCGAGACGTGTATTCTGAAGAACAGCGGGGAGGTGCTGCCGAGATTTTGTCTCGGGTCGGGGTAGAACATGGGACACGACTCGATCTACACGTACTCGGGCGGGATAGGCCCTCCTATTAGAAGTGTAGGTGAACCCTTGCATGTTGTAAAAGATAAAATTTGGCCGTAATTAATCTTGGTGTCATTGAATAAATTTATTATTACTTGGTGCATATTACGAAATGCGTTGTTCTTTGGATCCAATAAAGCAGAGGATGGCTGATAATGGGTGGATGTACACTGGCCGTATCAGTAAGATTAAAAGAACAGAGGAGTGGGAATGGAAGACCAATATGTTAGTGAAGGAGTTAGCGCGTGGTTCAAAGGCATCAGGAGTTCGTCCAAGGTGCCCATGCATTAATTGCAAGAATCGTGCCCGTCAGGGAAAGGATGAAATGACTAAGCATCTTTGGTTGTCTGGGTATATGCCTAACTACGTCACGAAGGTCGACTTTGCTCATGTCGAACGTGACAGAGTTGAGGTGATGCGGCAGCGGATCAATGGCAATGAGTATGATGGGGTGAGAAACTTGCTAGATGATCTCCGCGATGCTGACATACCGGATTCGCCACCTCCACAGGAGGAACAGGAGGAACAGGAGGAACCGGAGGAATCGGAGGAACCGGGTGAACCGGAGGAACCGGAGCCAACCGCGAAGGCTTTCCTTGATATGATGGCCTCGGCGAAGAAGCCTCTATACGAGGGTGCAAACATTTCTCAGCTCGATGCCATAGCTCAAATACTAAGTGACAAGTGCCAGTACTCCACCACCCGTGCAGGCTTTGAAGCTAATCTGAAAACATTTGGTAACATGTTGCCCGAAGGGCATTGTCTGCCAAAGACCATGCACGAAACGAGGAAACTATTGGGATCGCTCAGCATGGATTATGAAAAGATAGATTGTTGTCCAAAAGGTTGCCTTCTGTTCTGTAAACAGTATGCGGATGACAAGTACTGTAGCCTTTGTGGGGCCTCTAGGTATCATGAGAAAACTGAGCCCGATGGTCAGAAGACGCAGGGAAAAGTCGCTGTGAAGATTCTTCGGTACCTCCCATTCATAAAAAGAATCCAGCGGCTTTACTTTTCCGAGGAGACTGCCACACAGATGACTTGGCACAAGAAGGGGAAGAGATACGCCGACGAGTTCGGACGGAAAAAGATGGGACATCCATCTGATGGTAAGGCATGGGAGAAATTTGATGAGAAACACTCCGATAAGGCAGCAAATGCTCGGAATGTCAAAATTGCGATAGCAACAGATGGATTCAATCCATATGGTATGTCGAGTGCCTCGTACAGCTGCTGGCCCGTGTTTGTTTTTCCGCTCAATCTCCCTCCCGGGGGTCCTAATGCAAAGGAAGTTCATGTTTATGTCGCTGATCATTCCAGGGCCCGAATACCCGGGGAAGAATTTGAGTGTCTACATGCAACCGCTTGTGGATGATTTGCACCACTCATGGCACAATGGGACGTGGACATACGACCGAGCATCAAAGAAAAACTTCTTGATGAGAATTTGGTACCACTATTCCATGCACGACCTACCCGGGTATGCCCTAATATGCGGATGGTGTACAGCTGGTAAGTGGCCATGCCCAGTGTGCAGGAACCGACTTGAGTTCATTTGGCTAAAGTCAGGTCGCAAGTATGTCGCGTTTGACAAGCATCGACCGTTCCTCAAAAGAAGGCATCCTTACCGAGAAGACAAAAAAAACTTCACGAAGGGCATAGTTGTGCGTGAAGAAAAAGAGATACCGAAGTTCGATGGTGCAACTGTTGATGCCGAGCTACGTGCTCTCATGCCTGCTCAGGTACCTGGCCCAAAATTTGTGGGATATGGTGTAACGCACAACTGGACTCACGTGGCAGGCTTAACGCAGCTAGAGTATTATAAGGACCTCGAACTTCCCCATAACATCGCACTAGTAGGGAAGTGCCTTTCGGTGGCGCACCAAAATAGCTTTCTGTGGCGCATGGTGGGTGCGCCACAGAATTCTCGCCACAAAAATATTATTTCTGTGGCGCACCTGCCGTGCGCCACAGAAAGTATAAAATTCTGTGGCGCACTTCATGCGCCACAGAAATATTGCTCATGCGCCACAGAAATATTAGTCCATGCGTTGATGAATTTGACAATAATTTATCTGTGGCGCACTTGCTTCGTGCGCCACAGAATATGGTGCGCCACAAAATTATTTACCATGCGCCACTAAATTATTTGCTGAATTATCGATTATTTGCTGTATTATCGATTATTTGCTGTATTAATTTGACAATAATACATGTATATTACAGTATTTATACAGAAAATAATAGAAACAGTAATATATTTTGACACGGTATTAAAAAGACAGATAAATATGTCATTACATCAGTTAGAGCCCGAGATACATACATATATAGTGACAATTAACTGGTACAAAAGTTCACACAAGTCTTAGTATAAATGAAGTTTTCACGACCGCCTAAACTAGGATCAAACTGAGTACACGTCCACGTCCTGCTGATCAAGGAGTCTTCTTGTTGAGCGGCGCCGGGAACGGTTTGTAGCCGTCTTTCGTCGTCCACGTCCGGCTGTCATTTTGAAGAGCTAGGTGTTCTTCGATTTGCCTTTGATGCAACCCTGGAAATGGATACAACCATGTATTAGTGTTCATATTTGTAACCATGTCAATATTTGTGCAGTGTCAATATAGGTATATATATTGGTTAATAATATAAATAGATTGAGTATGATAAGTCTATAGTAAAGAAAATAAAGAAACACTTATTGCGAGTATGCATGATTTATCCTACCACTGGCTTTGTTGAAGGTCCCCTTTGCTGTCACAACATCGTCGTAGATGATTCGCGACAACTCCATCTGGATGAGATGAAAGTCTTCTCTAAGCTTATCCTCGGCGATTTTCCCTGCATTTTTGGTCCATTCTCGGATACTAGATGGCAACTTTGTTTTCAGTGCATCCCGGACAAACCCTTTCATGAGATGGAGGACGTAGAAGGCATCCTTCACGCTGCCATGCTTCTGCTTCATGCAATCGAACTGGGTCCCATGCCTGAACCGGTGTTTGTTGTTCAGCGAGAAACATTCCCCGTTCGTCTGTCCTTGTTCGAAGTGGCCTCCCATTTGGGCGTAGCCCTCGAGAGCCTCATCGAGAACACCCTTTATTCTGGTGTAGTCTTTCTTATTGCTCGAACTCCCCGTGTCCAAATAAGTGGCAATGGACCACCTCGGGTTTAGGATGATGAGTACGCAGTACTTGTCCCTAGTCGGAAAAAATGCAGTGGAAAGGATCAACAACGGAAGAAATCTATAAGAAAGCATAAGATACGACGGCGGCGAGCGGATGTGTACTTACTCGGGAAAGAAAGGTAGAAGAAGGTTGTTCTTCCTCTTGTTGTTCAGCATGAACCTCTTCAGGTACTCCGTGGCCTTATCCCGTGTCGTTGATCCTTCCACCAGCTGACTGTCACGCATGTAGTAGGGATCCACTACCGTGACGTACGGGGCAACATCTCTCTGGATCTTCATCGCCATATTGATCGCGTATAGGCGGACCAAGTTATAGTCCAGCCGTCTAGAGTGAAACAGGTTGAAGACGTCCTCGAACGCTATGAAGAACAGATCGGCGGGGGCTTCAGTAACGAAGTCCACGTTCTTTGGTACCTGGACCGTCAACACCGGGTAATTTGGATTCTTGTCTTTAAGAAGCAGGCCCTCCATCATCAAGATAGCTTCATGCAAAGAGAGCATGGGTCCTTTTGCGAGGCAGAGCACTCCGGAGGCAGCAACGGTTTACCAGCTACATGAACTCGGGTCAAGCTATCCGCACGGGGTGATGTCATGTCTTCATGACCCCGGATAACCTTAGGAGCTGGCTGGCTCGTAGAGGTGCCTTGCCTACTTCTCTTCTTAGACTTCTTGATCTTCTCTGGGGATGGTGGGGGTGCAGTGAACCCCGCGCAAACCGTCCGTGTCAGTGTGCCAGGGCTGAAAATGTTACCCGTTTTGTCTGGAGCTTGATCGCCGGCTTCCGGAGGCGTGTTTTGAGAAAAACTCAGGCGCTGGCATGTAGTGCGACGACCAGGTTGATCACCGTGAGCGCGGAAGGGTGGTTCCTCATCCATAGCAGGCATGAACAAATCTTTGCTCGCGCCCGTGTTGATGAAGCCATCGACGTCGATATTTTCATCATCATCGTCGTTGCCATCAAGTTGAGGTGCAACGTCTTTGGCTTCGGACGGCTGTTGCGGTACAGACATTCCCAACAGTCTTTGGTGGCGGCTGGTGGTGGCAACGACCGGCGGTTCCTTCCGGGTGGTGGCGACTGCTGCTTGTGGCGCCGGTTCCTTCTCAACAGGTTTTCGTGGCGGCTTCGAGGGCCGAACGATCGGCTTCCGGGGTTTAGAGGTGGCGCCGGTGGAGCGGCGCCTTAACCCCCCAAGACGAATTTGGGTCTTCGGCCATTCCAGGACCCACTTGGGGCAATTTCCAAGGAGCATGTGTTTCTCGGCTCCCGGAGGTTGCATGGGGGGGTCGATGCCACTAAACTCAGGCTACCTCAGTCACCTGACCCTCATCACGGCCTCGCTCATTCTATTGTTGTGCATATCACGGCACAATGGTTGTATGAGCATGCCCTCAGCAACTTCCTTCAACTCGCCGTCGGGTACCACCCTATGCAGGAGTATGCAAGGCGTGTCCTTTTGTGAACAAATGTTGGGCATCATGAGGTGGCAGTCATAAAAGGCAGAGTTATAGAAAATGACGCGGACTAAGTAATTAATTAGTTACCTTGTCGATGGCGTTGATCTCGGCTAATGTCGAGACAAGGGCGCCGGTGCCGGCGGCCGGCCTAACATTCTCCTCCGGCCGTTCGGGTGGTGGCGCCTCGGTATCTTTCGCGGGAGGGGGTGTCGGTGCGACAAAAGGGACCGACTGCTGCAGGGTGGCGTTGGGTGGGGTCACCAGGTCCGGCGACACGGCCCGGTTCATGGTTGAGTTGCTGCCGCTGAAGCTGGGCACGTGTATGG
This sequence comes from Poa pratensis, assembly GCA_947311845.1. Taxonomy (NCBI): domain Eukaryota; kingdom Viridiplantae; phylum Streptophyta; class Magnoliopsida; order Poales; family Poaceae; genus Poa; species Poa pratensis. The sequence continues at coordinate 6,895,641 of CAMZMU010000080.1, read as the reverse complement.
GCCCTTGTTGACCTCCCGCATTCCAAGCAGCTAACCCCTCAAACAACCCAGGGGGTATGAGCGTCCGGATCCTCTCGTCCACTAACTTGTCCACTGTACTGGAGTCCACTTTTGCTTCTCTAGTGACTCCACCTTCTTCCTTAGCTCCACAACCTCGGCGGTATTATCCCTCTTCATCTTCCTCCTCTCCTTTCTCTTCTCCGGGTCAGATGAGTAGTACTCTACGAACTTCATGCTCGTACCAAAGCCGGACACACGACCAGCTGACGTCGGCGGCTTCGACTTGTCCCTATCCTTGTAAGCGTTCGTCGCCCTGTTGAAAGTCGTGTCCCACGGCTCCGTCGACTCCTGGGACGACGGGCCATCCTTCAACTCATCCTCCTGCAGACAAAGGAAATTAAGGTGAACCCATGTAGAAATATATGACTTCGTTATCTAATTAGATCAACGCAATGGACTTTGAGATATCCGCGGAAATTAAATTCCTTACCAGTAATTTCTCGAATGTCCTCACATCGTCATCGTCGGTAACGAATTCCCCCGTCGCCTCGTTCAGATAGTAGCGGGACCGGACAAAGTTCCTCACTTGCTCGTCCGTGATTTTTTCCACATGTTCTCTTTTCCCATTTTTGCAACAATGGCATCCTCCTTTTCCCAAACGGGCTGTTTTCCTCGGTAACCGCCGCTTCCCAAACGGTGGTTACCTATGTTCAGCTCCCGCATAGACTTACCCCACTCGGTCCATTTTGTAGCCTCCTCAGACTTTAAGGACTCCTTGAATATCTCGAACTCTTCTTTGTCGAGCGTCGGTTCTTTGGCACTTATCTCCTCCCAGCTTTGACCCTTATTGATCTTCTTCTTCACCCGAAATTTCCAGCTGCTCAAGGCGGTGCTCATCTTCGTGATGGCTAAACTGTCCACCTTTTTGTTCAACGGAAGCGGGAACGTGTATCGTTGGTGAAGCTTCGTGAGGAGGTGTTCGACCAAAGCCTCATTGCCCTTGCTTCTGAGGTCCTTCGTGTTGATCGACATGCTTTCCCGGACGATGCACCCTAGTTGCATGCTGTACCCTTTGGCATGCTTTTCCGGCTCCACTGGTAGGCCACATGGCGTGACCTTGGTGAACACGTGTGTGACGTTGTCGAGCGCTTGCGGTGTCCGATCCTTCCTTGGCTTCTTCCGCTTAGCGGTCGGGTTGCTATCGGTAGCAGCATCTGTGTGGTCGCCACCATCAGTGGTGCTGGTGTCATCCTCCTGACCGGCACTAGCAGCTCCATCTGTGGTTTCGGCGTCCTCCACCCGGTCCTCTTGCTCATTCTCGGCGGCCTCCACCTCCTCCTCCATCTGCTGGGACACCTCCCAGAACGACTTGTTGAAATCTCTAGCTTGATCTTCGACGCTCATGTGCTTAGAAGGGCCGCCTTCCGACATGTTTGCACTGCATTAAAAAGAGGCAAAAGGTTAGTACAACAAATATAAGAAAAAAATCGCTTAATTAAGTACTAAGATACCCCGGCCCATGCATTAGTCGCAATACCCCATATGTCCTATTTTTAGCAAAGTCATGCCAAAATTCACGAAAAATTTCGGCATGACCTTTGCTAAAAAAGGGACATATGGAGTACCCGAATTTGCCGGAACGGAAGTTAATCGACGTTCCGGCAAACTCAAGGGCCTCTGGGTACCTGCAGACATTTAACAAATCATATGTCCTTTTTTAGCAAAGTCATGCCAAAATTCACGAAAAATTTCGGCATGACCTTTGCTAAAAAATGGACATATGGAGTACCCGAATTTGCCGGAACGGAAGTTAATCGACGTTCCGGCAAACTCAAGGGCCTCTCGGGGTACCTGCATAGATTTAACAAATCATGTTGCCGGCATCTCCGGCCGGCAACATCCACACATATCCACATCTCCGGTCGGAGATGCCGACCGGCAACAAACATACACATCTCACAAACATACACATCCACATCCACATCCTGGCCGCCACTTCTCAACTGAAATCACGTGGATGTTCTTCTAAATTTCCTACATACGGCAAAATAATGCATATTAGTTAATTAAAAATGGTTCATACAGGGAAGAATGTATATATGTACTCATTGATTAGCATGGCTCATACAAGTAAACTAAAGCAAGTAATGCCTAAAACATAATGCATTCCATAATGCAATTTAAAAAACCAGTAATATTTTGCTTTCGATTTGGTGCTTTCACTAGATGATCAACTACACAAGAAGACTAACATATCACTAACAAAACTTGTACAAAAATGATGCACAATAATCACAATATGCAACACAAACTACAACAAGCCTAAATGAATTTTTTTAGCCAAAAATTTAATTTTTTTCATTGGGTTATTTCATCAAACACCTAAAGTGCAACCATGGTAGGAGAGGGAGGGGAGGGATAGAGGGGCAGCACCTCGTCGAGGGTGGCGGTGGAGGTGCTCCTGGCCGAGCACGGCGGGGTGGCGGTGGAGGTGCTCGGCGGCGCCGATGCGTGGCGGCCGGGGCGCGGGGTCGAGCACGGCAGGGCGCGGGGTCGAGCACGGCGGCGGGGTAGCGGGCGGAGTTGCTCCGGCGGTGTCGAGTGCGGTGGGGCGACGGTGTCGAGTGCGGTCGGACGCGGGGTCGAGCGCGGCGGCGTCGCGGCGGGGTGGCGGTGGTTGAGCACGGCGGCGTGTCGCGGATATTGGACTTGCGGTGGTTTTGGAAGAGTGGGGCCGGCGCGGGGGCGGGCCCACATGTAAGTGGTAGCCAGGGAATTCTGTGGCGCATCCCTCAGCGGATGCGACACAGAATGTTGTGATTCTGTGGCGCATCTGTTAGGGGATGTGCCATAGAATTCCCTGGCTACAAGTGCTAAAAATCACTGCTGTCTGTTATGTGACAAGCACAGAAACGTAGCCCAAATGGTTAGCCACTGAAACCTGGAACTTTGGTCAACCAGGTTCGAATCCTGGCTAACACACTTTTTTTTTCTTTTAAAATAATATTTTGGTCAAATTTAAATAAATAACACAAACACATTTGTTATTATCTAAACAAAAATATTTTTAGTTATATTTAAAGAAAGATAATACACACATCTTAAAGAAAATAATATACACATATTTGTTAGTAGACCATTATTGTAAATACACACACATTTAAAAAAAAGAATATATTTCTTTTGAAAAAATATTTTTGGTTAAATCTAAAGAAAAGAATGTACACATATTTGTTAGTAGACCATTATTTTAAATACACACACATTGTATTAAAAAAAATTACACACAATTTGGTTAAAAAGAAAAGAATTTACACACATATTGTTAATTAGTAGACCATATTTTAAATATGGTGAGCTTTTTGTGGCGCATTGAAAAGAATGCACCACAGAAAGCAAAAATATCAGTGGCGCATCCAAAGACATGCGCCACAGAAACAACACCCAGTCAAACATTGGATGAGGCCCACCATATTTCTGTGGCGCATGAAGCAGGATGCGCCACAGAAAGAAGCATTTCTGTGGCGCATCCATCTCAATGCGCCACAAAAAGTTCACCATATTTTTGTGGAGGGGGGACCCACAATGTTTCTGTGGCGCACTCTTGCGTATATGCGCCACAGTACTCTGTGGCGCATTTGGCCTGGTGCGCCACAGAAGTAGTTTTGTGGCGCATGGCCAAAATGGTGCGCCACAAAATGTCATTCCATAGAAAGGCACTTCCCTACTAGTGTCGATGTGATGCACACCGAAAAGAATGTTGGAGAGATGCTCTTTCACACAGTCCTGAACATTCCTGGGAAGTCAAAGGACAATGTCAAGGCTAGAGTTGATGTTGAGAATCTCTGTGATAGGGAGAGATTACACATGCAGCCTCCTGACCGCCGTCGAAAAAATTGGTTCAAGCCGAATGCACCCTACTGCCTTGATAATATCCAAAAGAAGGAGACATTCAAGTGGCTCAAACACGACGTGATGTTCCCTGATGGTTATTGTTCCAATATAAGTAATGGAGTCAATCTTGTAAAGGGAAATGTCACTGGGCTCAAGAGTCACGACTATCATATATGGATTGAGCGGTTGATGCCGGTGATGGTTCGAGGGTATCTCCCCGATCGTATCTGGCGAGTGCTTGCGGAGTTGAGCCATTTCTTCCGCACGCTCTGTGCGAAGCAGATATGTCCCGTGATTATTGGGAAGCTGCGTGATCTTGTGCCGGAGTTGCTATGCAATTTAGAGAAGATCTTTCCGCCAGGCTTCTTTGTTCCGATGGCACATCTCGTTGTGCATCTCGCGAACGAGGCACTCTTGGGTGGACCGGTGCAGTTTCGTTGGCAGTTTTGTATTGAGAGAGAGTTCAAGTATATTCGAAACATGACTGGAAACAAAAATAGGATTGAAGCATGCATAGCTGAGGCAACAATACTTCGGGAGATGGCAGACGCCGTGACAACGTACTATCCCGATGAAGTATCCACTATGCATAACCCGGTCTCTCGGTACAATGTCGACGAGCCCAAGCATGACCCCAAGCTCCTCCTCTTCCAATGTCCCGGTGGCAAGGCCGGTGGTGGTGTAAAATGCAGTTGACCAAGGAAGAGAAGGATTGCATAATGCTCTATGTGCTTACGAACATGACGGAAGTAGTCGGTTTCATCAGGTAAAATGGTGAACAAATTACTTTGCAACTAGTAACTCGGTTTCGGTCTAATACCTATTTTTCCTTTTAGCCAATTCCAAGATGAACAGTGGTCGGGAATGGCGGATCCCTCTCCCGCGGAGCTGGACACTCTTCTGAAAAGGGTGCTCACGGAGGAAAAAATTTGTGTCTTGGTTCATGGAAAAAGTAATTTCTAACCTGTCCCTCTTAGCTTGCAATCTGTGACTTGTCCCTCTTATTACACGTAACTAATGCACAAAACAATTTGAACCGTACTTGTAGGGAGCTGATCGCAACGTTGAGATGACGGATGAGTTGAGATGTGTTTCCCAAGGTTTTAACCGTACCGTCATGAAGTATGAGAAGTATGATGTGAATGGGTTCCGCTTCCATACAGAGTATCACCAGAATAGTCGGCCGAATGCAAAAACTGTAAATACTGGGGTCTTCACCAAAGGATCCAGAGGAGCCGATGGAGCCGATTACGTAGATTACTACGGAAGGTTAGAAAAGGTATACGAGCTGAAGTTCAATCGTACGAACATAGAACTCAAGCTCGTTGTGTTCCAGTGCCATTGGTTCGACCCACGCACTGGACCACACGGTGGACTGAGAAGTGACCCTTCCATTGGGTTAGTTGAAGTTAAGCCTTCAACCACCTATAGCGGAGCCGATGTCTTTGTTGTGGCTCACCAAGCCAAGCAAGTTTATTATTTGCCCTACCCATGCCAGAAAGAGAACCTCAAGGGCTGGGAAGTCGTGTTCCGGGTATCGCCACATGGTAAGCTACCCATGCCCTCTGCCGACGATTACAACAACATTGACCCTAAAACATACGAGGGAATTTTCTATCAAGAGCAAGAGGACTTCGGGGACTTTGCCTTACAAACGGGTGGTCTTGAGGACCTCGAGAACGATGCACACACTCGTGGTGAGTCAGTGGTGGATCTGAAGGACATAAATATGCTCTCGAAGTTACAGGCGGACAATGCCGCGATGACGAGCCTCCACCGTGCGATGAGCCTCCAACCTACTACACACGTGATAGTGATAGTGATAGTGATAGTGAGAATGAGAACCAACTAAATTATGAGAGTGATTATTTTATGTCTCGCTTAGTATTTATTTTTCAACATGCTTCTTAATTGCATTACATCTTTATGCTTGGTGTCTACATGTTATTATGTCTTTATGCTTTAGTATTTATTTTTCAACATGCTTCGTCATTGCATTACGTCTTTATGCTTACTGTCTACATTTTATTATGTCTTTATGCTTACTTGTTTTCTCTTTCTCAATGCAGGTGATTGAACAATATGAGCCAAGGCAAGGAAAACTCCTCGTCCCTGATTAGTAAGATTAGTAAGATGATGGTACGGAAGCCTGGAGTTACACGGAGTGGACGACCTTCCACCTCGCGTTACGCCGTGGACGAGGGTGCGCGAGTAGGACGAGGTGGAGGACGAGGTGGAGGAGACGTGGCGGAGGACGAGGTGGAGTTGCCCTCCGCTTCTGGCGACGTGGCTTCCCAGTTAGACACGAGGTGGAGGACGAGGCGGAGACGAGGTAGACGAGGTGGAGGTGGAGGACGAGGTGGAGCTGGCGAAGCGGGAGTCCCCGACGAGGACATGGAGCCTAGGAGCGAGGAGGCGAAAGCCCTCATTGTTCCTCAGGGCGTTGAGTAAGTGTACTAATTTTGTAATTTTGAACATGTAATTTCATTGTGTTCATAACAATTTGGCATATGTACTAATGTTTGATTATTGTGCAGCAAATGGACATGGCCAGCACCTAAGATTCCCCGCACTCCTGGGAGCTTGCTTGGAGCTCTAATTAGGCAAAATTGGCCGGGCTTGTACACCGTCGGTCCCGACGCCGAGGCAAAGTTAGCCTATAAATGGGTGGACTATGAGGCTGCCCCTATCCCGGGCTTCGAGACAGCTGCTGACGCCGTGATCACCGGGTTTTGGGTAAGACATATTTTTCGAGTTCCGTTCATAGTTTATGACTCCACCGTGCTAACTCATGACTCTCACAATTTTTTATGCATGGTTGAAGAAGCATTTTCGGGTGGCGGACGAGCATAGAGACACGGCGGCTCGCATTGCGTGCTCATTGTGTGAGGTTGACACGGCAACAATTCTACAACCAAAAGCATACGTCCGCCAATACTTTCACGTATGAGAAGACGGGCAAGAGGGCCAAGAAGGAGGAGAATGTCAAGACGGCACAGAAGATGACGAGGAGGAATTCCTTTCGGTAAGTAAACTGTCAATGAAATTCTATATTGCTGCTAAGTTGCCATTGCATTATCTCTTCTTGAATTGCATTTTCAGGTTATGCCCGACTGGGCCGACGGCAAAGAAGACGCATGGGATGCGTTGGTTACGAGGTGGGTCGGGGGAGACCCCGAGTTCGACGCCGTGAGCCAGCGGAACAAGGCAAACCGAGGCACCGAGGGAACACACATTGCGGGAAGCCGCAACATCTTCCGCTTCAAGGAAAAGCTGGTATATATATACATGGAACGACCTCCATTTATTTTCCCCTCATGTTTCTACTTGCTACGCATGACATTTCTTTTCGCGATGCAGGACGCCGATAGGGGGGAGGTAAGCTCTGAGTTGCAATCGTGGGAAGATGAAGGAGAAGAAGCGCGATCTATCGAAGCCTCAGCCCCAGCTTCCTGAGTACTACAACAATGCCAACGAGAACTTGGAGAGGTACTCCACGACGTTCCAGTCTTTTCACCCGGAGGTGGATGACCCCTTGAGCCAGGAGGTCGACGAGAGGTCGATGGTCCTCTCGGGCATGGAAGGCCGCATGGCCGTAATCTCTTTCTTCAGAATGTGGTCAGGCCTTCCATGAGCTTCACGCAGGCAAAAGCTACCCTCCCTGACGGCAGCCCCCTTATCGCGCCTCGTCACGGCCTCGTCGACCCACTTCCACCGATGTAAGTTTTTCTCATTTTCATCCTCTTTCCGACATTCGTTCCTGCATGGCTAAGTTGACAGTTCCATACCATATTTTCGAAATTGTAGCCCGATCTTGAGGCAGACTACGCTGCCGCTCATGCGGAGTATCAGGTGGCCTATGCCCAGTGGCTGGAGATGAATACAGCCTACTCCTCGTATCAAAAGTTGTCCTGTAAGTTTCAACCTTTATTTTTGTCTAATATGACAAGTCCCACTTCCCTAGTTTGAACCTTTATTTTGGCAACGTCTAACATCTAAACTATCTTGCAGTCGGTGCTGAACTTTTTCACCACTGGAGTGCGGGTCCCCCCTTCTATGGAGGAGCCTCCGGAGCCGGGGCCGTGTCCACGGTTTCCATCGAAGGACGAGTTCGCTCTCACCTACTACTCATCGACCCCGGTAAGTTTGATGCCAAACCACTAGTTACCGCTTTTCCTTTGCCTCGCAAGTTGCTAACTCTTGCTCAAACATGTAGGGAACGGGATGCTCGTCGGAGAACCCACACTTTGGTCGTGCTTCTCCTAGTGCCTCGCCGGGTTCGCGTGAGATCGTGAGGTTTGATGCTGATCGTTCGCTGGTGCTTCGTCGGGTTCGCGTGAGATCACACCGGTACATGCCGGTGGTCCTTCTCCTGGTGCTTCGCGTGGTGCTTCGACTTCTCCTGGTGCTTCGCCTTCTTCTGGTGGTTCTACTGCTGCGCCGAGCCGTCGATCGCCTATGCTCACCCGGGCAGATATGGGGAACACCCCGTCGCCGCCGCAATAGATGTAGGGCTTTCGGCCTCTAGACATTTAGCTATGTATGATGATGGTCCTATGTGTGTATGTACTTGATGATATAGCATTTTGCTTGATGATGTTGCTTTGGGATGATATATGGAGCCTATGTGTGATCTTGTTTGTGATGATATTGTCAGGATTTTTTATTTTATTTTCTGCCATTTTTGCTGGAAAAACGAGCGGCTGGAACCAAATTGCAAAAAAAAAAAATCTGGGAGAGCTGTGCCGACGGTATTCCCGTCGGCACAGGTGTGGCCGTGTGACCAAATGGTCAGGCCTGTGCCGACGGGAATACCGTCGGCACAACCCCCCAGCCTGGACTGTCCAGGCGCCGCCACGTGTGCCCCCTGTGCCGACGGGAATAGCTGTGCAGGCGAGCTCGCCCACGGTGGGGCCCACCGTACCTATGCCGACGAAATTTGTGCCGACGGGCATTTTTTCACCGTAGGCATCGCCTGTGCCGACGGGAAAGTGCTGTGCCGACGGGCAGATAGCCTGTGCCTACGGGCACCTACGCCGACGACCCTGTGCGGTCAGCCCTGTGCCGACGGGGAAGGTATCTGTGCCGACGGTACATCACCGTCGGCACAGAGGGCGCATCCTGTAGCGTGAGGACTGGGATCATTACATGACGACATGCGACGTGGATGGTGGATCGGCTTGTCAATCAAGTCACATATGTATGACAATTAAGTTTTTTCCATTTTTATTTCGCAAAAAAAAAAGTTTTTTTCCATTTTGGCGTCAAATCGGCTTGCTTTGCATGCAAGTTGGCTTGTTTTCTTATGTTATCTTGGTTCATGGTAAAGACTAAACCGTTGGTATGACGCCGTTCATATATAATGCATGCGACCAAGCTAGGATGATAATTGATAGGGAAAGCCTGGCTGTCGCATGAGAGAAATTCAGAGCTACTAGAGGCCAATAACTGCAATAATTCCCAAAAGGCTCGAGGCAGGGAGCATGATGGCATTTGCACCGGATGGAAGGGCAATGCATGCGGTGCCTCCAGGGATGCAGGCATGTTAAACCGGCCGGACTGGCCTCTTTTAACCGGACAGCATCGCAGCGGCAGGGCTTGGCTTGGTGATAAGGATATACTAGTTAAATTTGGCGTGGCGTCACGCGTTTTTGCTAAGCATTTTCGTTATATTTTTATAGAAAGTTGGAATTGCATTTTTGTTCGAGCTTTTTTGATATATTATGTACAATATTCCAATATTTAGCAGTTTGAAATGTTCGGACATGTTCGTATTTCGATGTCAATACTTATTTCAAATTCGGAAAAGTGCATCGAATTATCCGCGCATTTTGACGAAATGTGTATATTCAATGCTGTTTTATAGCATAAGTAGTTTGCATGTATTTTTCTGTTTGTTTTGATAAATTATCTGTATTTTTTGCAGCGGATATATTCGGGGACATTGATTTTTGGATGTTTTCTTTTTTTTTGTAAATTTGTTTTCTATGTTCAATGGGCCCACATTTTTTTTAGAATTTTTTTCTATGTTCCGTCGAATATTTAAGTATTTAGTAGTTTGAAATTTTCAAATATTCATCAATTAAAAATGCTGCAAAAAAAATTCCACTGAAAGTAGTTGGCATTTTTTTTGTAGTTCTGACATTTGAGCATTCGAAATCAACTTACAAATTTTCCAAATAGGCCTAGATTAGGATAATTTTATGCGGAAAACACTCATATTTCGATATATTTTATGGGAAATATATTTGTATTTATGATATAAGTAGACAGCGGGTTTTTTATTAGCATTTTCCGATATATTTTATGGAAAATCGGAATAATCGCCTAAATGTTGGCCAAATTAGAATGTTCAAACATGTTTTTATTTTCTTATGAGTAGGTAGCATTTTTTCGAGCATTTTTGGTATATTTTGTACAATAGTCAAATATTTAGTAGTTTCAAATGTCCAAACATGTTAGTATTTCGGCGGCAACATTTAATTGATGTTAGGAAAAGCGCATGTGTATTATCAGCAAATTTTGATAAAATTTGAATATTCAATGTTTTTTTATACCATAAGTAGTTTACATGTATTTTTCTGATTGTTTTGATACATTACATGTATTTTTGGAGTGGATATATTCGGGGACATTGATTTTTCGATGTTTTCCTTTTTAATTTTTTTTTATACACAGTGGGCTCACTTTTTTTTGAGCATTTTATATGTTATGTATAATATATAAGTATTCGGTAGTCCAAAATGTGCAAACATGTTCGTATTTCGACGTTAACATTTAATTGAAATCCACAGGGCCCACTCTATTTTTGAGCATTTCTATATGTTTTGTAAAATATTTAAATATGTAGTAGTTTGAAATGTTCAAACATGTTGAACAAATAGAAACAATGAGTGCTTGCTTGAATGATGAGCCGCCTAGTGGCTATGAACTGGAAGGACAAACAATCAGAAAGCCAACAAAATATCTAAATATCTAAAACAATCTGAGAAGCATTTATGCAGATATGCAGGACAGAGCACACTGCAAAGAAAGTTTTGGGTAATCTAACATTAAGATCTCACCTACCAGTTGTAGCAAAACTCTTATTTTTACGCGTAGGACGAAATAAAATCCTACTACTTAAAATGACAAAAATGCCACTGGTCCGTCGATGAGCTGAACCCTAAACATATTTAATGGTTTAGCAAAATCTATTTAAGTAGGATGGTTTGTAGCAAATTGTGTTGTTGGGTCTATCATATGTAATGATACTACTGATATTGTTTCTGTGGATTTTATCTGAGCGCAAAAGAAATTTGTGAAATACATATTTTTTTTTTAAAATGTGGTAAAGGTGTGAGTTGCAAATATTTAGCAAATTTATGGCATAAGTAGTGAGCATTTTTTTTGTGCGTGTTGATATATTCGTCACATTTGTAAACACCGTGGTGGTAAACAAATTAATTTTAGAAATGTCCGCAGTCAAAATTTGTTTAGATCTAAATGTATTGCACATCTGAAATGCATTTGAAATTTTGAAATATTTGGATGTGGAATTTGATTGTGTGCTATAAATAGGCGACGGTTATTTTTGGTGTCCACGTCCATATATTTGTCACATTGTTTGTGGCCAGTAAATTTAATATTGGAAATATTCACGCTTAGAAATTGCGTAGAGTCATAAATTATTGAAACGGAAAGATTATGAAAGTTGTTCGAATTGGGAAGCAATCCAGATATGAATTATTCAACGTTTACGAAATGATGGACAAATTTCGAAGGCACTTCAAAATTTGAAACATGCAAATTTGAATTTCGATCGCATGACATAAACAGCGAGCAATTATTTTTACGTGCTCACGTTGACATATTTATTTTTATGTGACCACGTTGACATATATGTCATTTTTTTTGTGGACATATTTAAAATTATTGAGTTGCATTATTTAGAATTATTTCAAAACCGTATGGATAATTTGGGCTATTTTTCCAGAAAAAAAATTTGGGAAAAAAACTGACAGACTGGGCCCACTGTGACGTCATGCTGACGCCACAGTGGTCAGATCTGGTCGGTTCGCCCGCGGCGGCGCCGAGCTCGCCGGCGGCGCCCCGCCGCGTTCTGGGCGCGTACGATGCGCCTCGTCGCGGGGAGGCCGCAGGTGGCGGCGCCGCCGCTGTTTGGTCGCCGGAGCGGCCGCGGCGACGCGCGGACACGGCGGGCGCCTGCGCACACGACGGCCTTGATTCCGGCGCGGCGACGCCGTTCCGGCAAGCGTCCCTGGGCGAGGAGGGAGCGGAGGAGACGACGCATCACGCCGTGTGCCCCGATGCGCGCGGGGAGGCCTGGCGCGGCGGCGCGGCGTGTCGGCGGCGGCGGCGAGCTCGGTGCGGCGCGGGGAGAGAGGAAGGAGAGGGGAGGCTCTGCGGGTTGTTTTGCAGCCGAGTCCCTGGACTTCTGGAGAATTACGTCTAGGTCCCTCGCTTCGTGAAATTGGAGGATCGCGGGATATTTTGTGAGCTTGCTTGTCGCTTTTTGCAAAATTCCCGCGCGGCGTGCGGCTGACAGGTAGGGCCCACCCGGCTACTGTTCAACACTGTTCGTTTTCTACAGTAATGCACTCGCTGCGAGGCCGCGGGTCCGGCCGGCTTTCATATAGTGAGTAATTAGTCGGATCAATATTTTGAATTCGTTTTTACTGGGAGAAAAAAAATGCAAATATTGGTTGACTAGGAGATGCCCATGCTTCTATTGTTTATTCTCTCATGTACTTGGTAAATTTAATATCACTATGCGTAGTTATATTTACATTTGCGATTTCCTTGTGTATTTTGTGAAACTTTAATGATATATTGCATAGTTATGCATGTATTTCTAAATTGATATTTTATCTTTAAAGTGTTGTGAACATAGCCTACCGATATTTTGAAAGTTAATTAAATGTTAAATCACGCCTATTTTAGGATGTTACTGAATTTGGTGCATTTGGACCGAAATCATGTACTCCCTCCGTCCGAAAATGCTTAACTTAGATTTTTCTAAAGTTGGATGTATATACACACTATAACATGTCTAAATACATCTATATTTAGACAAATATGTGACAAATATTTCTAGGGACGGAGGGAGTAGTTTCATGACAGAGATCTCCCACTCGGTCAGGCCATGTTGTCACGATTAATGTAGCGGTCCTGGCCTGCTGGGCAGTTGGTACCTTTCTTTCTAGTCCCATTCGATCAAAATGGGTCCTACGACATTTTATCTCGCATCATAAACAAGTCTAAGAACCATTGCTCGCCAGCTAAAAAAACAAAACCACGCTCGCATCCAAACATGCTCGTGCGTATTCCACTCTCATACTAATACGCTTGGATAAATTTGGCAGGATCTGTTCGGAGCAGGGACGGACTCGACCATCATCGTCCTCGAATGGGTCATGGCCGAGCTGCTCCGTAACAAGTCCGTGATGCAGAAGCTACAACACGAAATCAGGCGCCACTGCGCCAAGACCGGCAACTCATCACTCGTCGTCACCGAGCAGGACCTCCCGGCGATGGAGTACCTCAGGGACGTCATCAAGGAGACGATGCGGCTTCACCCGCCGGGGCCTCTCCTCATCCCCCGGGAGTCCATGCAGCAGGCGAGGGTCCACGGCTACCACGTCCCCTGTGGGATCCGAGTCATTGTGAACGCGCTGGTCATCGGGAGGGATCCGGCGGTGTGGGATCGCGCCGGTGAGTTTTGGCCGGAGCGGTTTGTCGGCAGCGAGGTGGACTTCCGCAGGCAGCATCCCCAGCTCATACCTTTCGGCGCCGGCAGGAGGATGTGCCCCGGCATCGGGTTCACGACAACTCTGGTGGAGCTCACGCTCGCAAACCTTGTTGCGCGGTTCGACTGGGCGGTTCCGCCGTCAGAGGTGATTGATATGGAGGAGGCGCCGGGGATCACGTCACGGAAGAGGGTGCCTCTTTGCGCCCTTGCGGTTCCGCCGTCAGAGGTGATTAAGGGTACGGACATGCACACACCTTGTTGAATGTCGAGTGTCTGTATTTCTATATGTTGGAGTTGTGTGTGGATTGGATTCGAAAAAAGTGGTGTAGAAGAGCAACGTGACAGCCACACACACAGTATTAAGTTACCAACACGTTATATATATGTGTATGTGTGTTTATATTAGATAAATATACGTGCAATGCAATGGGACAACAAATTAATTTATTGAGTTTGTGACATTATGTTTCATCAAGACACGCGCGGTGAGCATTCTTCTCTACACGCGCGATAAACATGTCTCCTCTCGCTTCATGCTTGCCTATGTTCTCGTCCCTTGTAATGCAATTTAATTGCCATTCCATATACTTACACACTGGAATTTTTATGAAACATTATCTTCTTCTAGCTCATAGCTCAGCTCATTCTCTGTTCTGCCATCGATTTTATTTTTTTGTCGCCTTAGTAACTTTTCCATTGCAAAAACGACTCATTATGTGCATACCATTAAATGCTACTCCCTCCGTTTTTTAATATAAGATATTTTAGATGATACACATGTTGTCTATATGCACACTAAAATGAGTGAACACATAAAATAAAATATGTCTACATACATTTGTATGCATGTGAATGTGGACAAAAGCTAAAACATCTTATATTAAAAAACGGAGGCAGTATATGACAGACAGCTCACGATATGCTGACCGTGCAGCAAGCTGGCATTATTATGTGCTACTAAATGCTATACTGAAAATGATTTTCGCCATACTCGAAAAGGAAAGCAAGGATGTTTTCGTTTACGGGCGGAAAGCAAGGACGTTGCACTACACCACGGTATAGTTTTAGGGGCACTTTGGTTAGGGCATTTCTTAAAGTGCCCCAAAAGCTAATAATTAGGGGTATTTTGACAAAGTGCCTCTAAATGGTATATCTTTTGGGGCAATTTGACAAAGTGCCCCTAAATGACATAGCTTTTGGGGCACTTTGATGAAGTGCCCCTAAATGGCATAGCTTTTGGGGCATATTCTCAAAGTGCCCCTAAAGCTCAGTACCAAAAATCATATCATTGCAAATATAAAAACAAACTAAACATCACAGCAACATATTACAGTCCATAACTTAGCAGTTCACATTAAATTACTACTACCACATAGTTACTACTACCACAGAGTTCACATCACAACTTAGCAGGTCACAGCCAAAGGCGAGGCCAGTAGGGAGGCTTAAACAGGCTTCAGCCTGCCCTCCAAAAAAAGCAAATTTATTTTTTACTACTAGTAATCTTATGCGAGAAGCCCATTTGCTGAGTTATTTCCAGGTTCCAGCCCAACTCGCGTCGTACAGCAGCCTCGCATCGCACAGGCAGCGCATCGCACCTCTTCCACCCGAAACAATCCCCACTCACGCACGCAGAGCAGCAGCCACCAGCGAGCCGGACGGAGGCGGCCACGATCGGTGAGGCGGCGAGCCGGCGACCAAGGAGTCACCGACGCCGCGATTCCGCGAAGGAGGGGCTGGGTATCCGGCGGAGCGCCACACCAGCAGAAGGCGACGCGCTGACGGCGGACGCGCCCAGCCGCCAAACCCTAGCGGCAGCGTTGGCGTCCGGCGAGAAGTTTGGGCGGGGGCTGAGGAGCGCGCCGGCGGCCGGTCGGCCGGAATTCGCTGTGTATGTTGCTGGAGAGAGGAGCGCCCGCCTCACCGCCTGGGCGCATCGCTGCATCGGAATCGTCAGCGTTCGGCAATCGGTAGCACTGGTATAGTGTTATTTGTCTAATCCTCATACTGTATTATTTTGCTATCTCTCTATTACTAATTGTCTAATTGTACTAATATGAACGGATGGCTGTGAATGTGAACTTTGGAGGCTTTCTACACTAGCATCAGTAGGAAGATGCAATGGCAGATACCATTTATTTTGTCTTTTTTTTTTTTTGCTATTTCTTCAGTACTGGATGTGTTGGTGTGTCAGTGCACACACTGTACGCTGTGCATTTTGCTCGAGGTCCAGTGTGTAATATTTCGAGAGAGAAGATAGAACCATAGATGTGTTTTCAGAATGCGTGGGCTCACAGATCTTGCTCTTATAAACTTGAGTGAATGAGGGTAGAATCGAGTGCCTTTACCATGGCAAGAACTCGTAGCAATTTATGTCTGGTATTGTAAGAAATGATATATGAAATTGATGAACATTTCGCATAGCATTCTTTTTTCCTTTTTTGCAATTTCCTATTTTGAAATGTCAACTCGCAGTCTCGCACTAAGTATCACGGTAAAGAAAGATCAGAATAGATATCATTATAGATTGGTTTTGGAGCCTAGCTTCTTGATCCCCCAAGCCGCCGCCGCCAGGCCCTCCCGTCGCCGCCGCCCTCCTCCCCCTCCACTCCCCTCCCTTCTCCCCCTTCCTCCTGGGTCGCCCCGCTCGGGCGATCCCGGAGGCCCCCAGCCGCCGTCGCCAAGCGCCTTCGCCTCCAGCCCCGCTAGGCCGCCGACGCCGGCGGCGGTGGCGGCGCCCTAATCGCCGAAGGCAGAGGGCAGGAGAGGGCTCGCACGGCTGGTCTCCATGAGCGGTGGGGTACGGCTTCAGCGGGTCTTGGGCTTTGCGGAGGAGCGGATGAAGGAGGGGTGCGGGCGGGCGCCGGCAGCGGTGGCCGGCGGCGGCGCGGCGTGTGCTGGCGGCGGCGCGGCGCTAGAGGTGGGGCGGGCCGATCTGACCCGGTATGGGCCTGCCTCGGTGCTGCGTGGTGTTTACCGGCCATGCGGCTGCCTGCCCCTGTTTTTTGCATCTTGAGTTCGTCTTCTTCTCCGTTGCCGGCCGGTGGCGTGGGGGCCGCTGGCGCGGCTTTGAATAAAGGTGGTGGTCCTTGGTTCTTCTCCGCGCCAAGATGAAGATCTACCGGATGTCGGTCCCCATCGAACTTGCTGGACGGTCATGTTCCGGAAGGCTCCGCCGACGAACTCCATTGGGCGATTCATGCCTGGAGATTGCTGGATCGGGTGGTATTCGGTCGGGCGCACCCATGTTTTTATCTGACCGTTTGGTTTCAGAGGGAGCGCTTTGAAGCTCTGCTGGCTGTTAATACTATGGAGCACGCTCTCGTTCCATGGTGCTGGCGGAGAAGACATGGAAGGCGAGATCTGAGGACTGACAATGGTGGTTTGATTCCTTGTGCGGTGGAGGAATTGGCTTGGTGTTTCATGACTTGGAGCAGCGGCATGTAAGTGGGGGCGACAACATAGGTGAAGTCCAAAGTCCTACCTTTCAGGGTGAAAATCCAAGGTCTGGCCTTAATTGGTTGTGCCTGACAGTGGTCTTGCTGAAGACATTGTTTTGAGAGCGAGGATTATCTTCAGGGTGAAAACCCAAGGTCTGGCCTTAATTGGTTGTGCCTGGCACTGTTCTTCTTGAAGGCGTTGCTTTTGAAGAATTGGACATCAGGTGTTGTTTTGGTGGTGGTTGTGTGGCTGTTGCAAGGACTGTAACTCTTTAGCGGGACTTTTCTTTTTATTTCTTCTTTTTGTCTTTTGGCTGTGTGCATCCGCAATGGCTTCGGTTATTGCGTTGTTGCAGAGGCTGGGTGCATGTTGTATCTTCTCGATATTAATAAACACTCTTTATCTAAAAAAATCACGGTAAAGGGGCTTTCATTCTTTCTTTCTTTCCTTCTTTTTTGGAGTGGCGCCTAGTAAGGGTAATATCATTGTACGCACCTATTGAATGGTGGATTTACATTTTTTTTTTTACTGCAGCAACATGTCCTTGACTTTCGGTTTTTGGGCGGACATTCCATATTTTTTGGCACCTGCACCGTATTTATTCAGTGCATAGATAATAGAAGAATCATATGAGTAGAACCAAGCCATTATTATTTTATTTATGTTTTGCAGGATGACCAAATCATTCGCAGAAGTACACTTCCGCTGCATCTACTATTTTCATGTTTGCTAAAATGAAACCTGTAAATATATGGCTTTAATAAATTTATGTGAAACCTGTAAAACTGGAGCCGTGCCAAAATGCAAATGTAAATGGCGCGGCAAGTGCGCCAGCACACCTATATTTAATTATTTCGAACAATTAAAGATTAAAAGGAAAAAGTAAACCTACAACTAACTGGGCCCAATATACCTACAACTACCTTAAACTGGTTGGGCCAAGCCCATGTGCATCACGTACACATTACGCTTAGTATGCAGGCACGCGAGACACCTCTCCCTCTCGTATCTCTCTCTCGCTCCCTGTCTCTATCGCCGCCGCCGTCGCCCCCTGCTTCTCCGGCCGGCGATGTCCAGCTCCGGCACTGATGCCTGCTGGTTCGCTCCGCCCCGACCCCCTCCACCGATTCCGCGCCGCCGATTTGTTCCTCCGTGCCCGCACGCAACTCCGAGGCTAACCCTAGCCGCCATGGCTTGGGTCGCCGGCGCGGCTACGGTGCCCCGCGCCCTTAGATGCTCTGCATCGGCGTCAGAAACTCCTCTTGAGCCCCTTCTCGACTACGTCGCCTCGGCCTCCCTTGGACCCCGCGGTGCGATGGTGGCGAACTGTTTCTGCAACCTCGGTGAAGCTGGGCTGCTTGGTGTTCGAGCAAATGCCGCCACCAGATGAAGGTGGCGAGGAACTCGTGATGACACAGAAGCAGGTCGTCGCCATGTTGAGGAGGCAGCATCACTAGCAAGTAGGCACCAGATGCATCGCGCCCATGCCATCGCCAACGGCAATGCGAACCACCTGAGCTTTCTTCCGGCTGCCACAGACTGTTCCAGCGGCTTGCACTCAGGTTAGTTACCAGCTAGTATAAACTTGTAATTTTATCTTTTGTTTTCGACTTGGATCACCGAGTGATCAAATCATCTGAAGCTACGTAACGTTGCTGGAAAATATACTTAGACTTGAATTGTAACCTTTGGTTAAGTGTATGGAGTATGAACTGTTTAAAAACATGAATTGTTGTGTTTGATGCGTCGAGTGAAACTGTTATTAGGAATTCTGTGAGTGGCGCCAAATCCTTCTATGGATTGCCCTTTTCGCCTCTTTGGCATCTCTAATTGGTAGATTGTAATTTGCTCTATGGGGTCATTTATTGATTAGTACTAGGTGCAAGTACTGTATTTAGAAAGTTGGGGGTTCTGCTGTAACCCTATGCATGTATATGAGGACTGCCATGAAATGTTCATGTGTTTCCTTTCCTAAAAAACAGATCACTAGATTACATGACTGCTTCTATACGCATAGTGTTAAGTAAATTGGTTATTTTGCATGGTTCGTGTTAACTAGTGTGATAAAATATTCTTGTACGCTGATTTAAGATGGGTCTTTGTATATCAGATAATATTTTGGAAAGACACCGATATCCCAGTACTGATAGATATCCTATACTGCCCTAGTACATGTACTGATAGATATCCATGTGTTATTGGGTATGTATGCTAATCATTATGATCATGTGTTATGTCGGTGTTGTGTAGGTACCAGGTATGGTGCCAGTTTGCGTAAGCAGATCAAGCAGATGGAGGTCTCCCCGCTCTCCAAGTACTTCTCTGAGTTCTGTCCCAAGGTAAATATGTCAATGATCTTAGTTACTTGTGTTGTTCTTAGAATGGTCAATGTCTGGTTCAACTGTGCATCTATGTTGTGTAACATAGCCATGTGACTCAAATAATCTACTCATATAGGTAGTATGTGCTTGTTTTGGATGATGACTACTAGAGAACAAGCTGAATATCATCTTAACTCTCGAATAACCTGGTTGAATATGCTCAGTTGCCGATTGGCACAAAAATAGATGTTTCACACCGCTGGAACTACTCGTGGCCTATATACATGCGAGGTTGTGAAAAAAGAGGGCATGATACAGGCTCTTGGCCACAAGTTTTTCGTGCCTGCGTGTGCATGATTTTCATGTGATTAGTCGTATAACATACTCGGCACATTCTTCATCTATGAAGACCTCAATAGAGCTGACACGAGCTGACTCCCATTATAAGGACAATCTCTCCCATTATAAAAATAAATTTGCGGAACGGTAGTAGTCATCCTTGGCAAAAGTATCACCAGGGTCATCTTTGAAAACTCTAGTGACTCCATAAGAATACATTGTAAAGGTACTGACTGTTTGATTGTGATTACACGGTAAAGGTACTGACCTTTGCAGCACCTTACGTTGAAAGATCATACTGCCGTGTTTAGCATTTTTTATTTAGGTGGTGGATATTGCTTTTGCTGAACGGATCTCACACGCTTGAGGTTTTGATTTCCTGTCCACAAAATTATGGTTTATGGCTAGCTGACACACTTATTCCATGCAATATAAATTATTTAACTGTGAAATTTTCTTGGCATCCTATTAGATTTAGCAACTGCTAGTAAAAATGCTAATCTTGCTGAAGTTTTTGGTGTTTCTCTTTTGCTGAACATATTTATCTAGTTGATTGTGCGTTCATATGATCATTACGTGGTCTATGCATGCTTTTGGCTTATTTTCATATCTTAGGTCTTAGCATACATCCCCTTTTGGTATGATCATCTCATCTGTATGTGCTGCGTAAAGTGCTTACTGGATAATTTGGCATACAAGTTTTATAGAAGATGGATGAGCCTTATTCAGTTTGTACATACTCTCTATATGCACCAGTGATCTGTGTAAGTGTATATGCAGTGCATGAGTGTTATGGTGGATGGTAAATCTAAATAATACATAACTTATGTCGTATCAGATAATTTTTGTATACAAAATTCTTGTGATTAAGTAAAACCTGTTACGATTAACAATACAATAACTTAGGTCGTATCGGATAATTTTTGGGGTGTTGGACACTTGGTTTATCTGCACAACCAGTGGTTGTATTGCTGGAGTACCCATACGTGCGTGTACCGATTTGTATGCTTCTTTCTTCTCATTGACAGTTGCTTCCTTGTTGTAGAGTAAGTTGCTGCCACTTCATACCCTAGCCGCATCAGGATACTTCTCTCTATTGGACAATCTTCTGAAATAAAAGTATTTTCTAGTATTGAGCGATCTCATCAATTTTTGTAATGTAAATGCACCTGATAAGGTAATTTGTACTGTAAATAGACAGTGTTATCTATGAGGGCCTGAGGGGTTCCTTTTAACAGATTCAGATTACAAGATTCAGTGAAATTAACAGTGCTCTATGCGTTCCTCTTCAATCCATAATGCTATAATGGGTTTAGGGTGTTACATAAAAATGCTTTCACCATCATGCATGATGCTCACCATTTTATTGTCAAGTGGTTATTGTTTTGTTGATAATGGGGCTTACAACACGCTTCGTGTGCACATGTTAGTATTACTATAGAGTTGGCAACTTAGCATTAGTAGAATAGTAGTCTATGTCTCCATGCAGTGAACGAAAGATTACTTGTGATCACCTATTTACCTCGCAAATAACATCACTTGCTCTGTTTCTCTATGTTTGAATAACTCTCCTCTCATTACACATATCCGTGAGACTTATTTTTGTTTTCTATTTTGACCAGTTTTTGTTGCTAATCGTTGGGCCAAAGATTCAACATTTACCAGGTGAGGATATTCGAACTCTTCAGACTCTGGATGTAATCAAAGTGTAATCAGATGATGCCAGGTGTTGAGTTTCAGGTGTCGAGGTGTATTGTTTGTTTCAGGTGTCGAAGTGTTGAGATTTCTAGTCTGTCTGCATACTTCTTTAGTGTGTACTTATTGTTTGTTTCAGGTGTTTTTGCTGCTTCTACACGTCGTCTACGGCTCCGTCGAGCTCGGCATCCTCGAGGTAATGCACCGAATCGCCCAACCCTGTGCTCTGCCTTCCTCTTATTTGTTGCACCTGTGAAGATGTCGTGGGATCGATGAATTGTGGTAGCGTGAGGGAGGGGTTGTCTGATGATCGGTGCTCCCATGTGCTGTCTGATGTGTCGATAGGGTTAGGGTTTAGGCGCCTCCTCCAAGGGAACTCAGATATTGCTCAAAATCATCCACACCAAATTGTAACCTGCAAATGAGAACGGTCAGGCAGGCCCGCTGTTCAAAACACTTAATACATATGCTTAGGTGCTTATTAATATGAGTTCTCATTTGCTGTATGATCTTGGATTAAACTTAATGTATGACGTGTGATACTGTTGACATGCTATACCCGCCTGCTTATGTCAGTCAGTAAACTACTACCACCTTCTCTAAGTTATGGGAATATATCCTTACTTATGGTAAAGTACTCATGTTATTAATGCACTGCTTTGCATAGTTGCACTGAAAAAAAATCATGGCAGAAATGTGGGACCTGATCAGTCTTTTTCCATTGAGCAAGAAATTGAGGGTTCCAATAGTATTCAGATATTGTGCTTTTGGCTGCAATTCCTTTTAGTTTTTACTAAACTGGTGGGATTAATAATAACATGTGTACCAGAACTTCCATTTTGTTAACCTGATTCACTTAATTACTCAGGTGAAAAATAATGAGAAGGCAACCTTAGTCATAGGTTTTACATGACTTCCAGAATTTAGGCTCTGCTTGTTTCAGTGATGTAAGCAAATAAATAGATAACCATATAGCATTGTGCTAATTAAATCCAACGACAGGAGTCTGAAAGCACCCATACTTATTTATTCAAACTTAGTAAACGATGTGATATTTTTTGCGTACGTAGTAAAACTTGCAGTGCTGTCACCTGATGTGCTGTTAGGTTATACATCAAAACAATATTCCCCAAATTATCAGAATAATTCCAAGAAGTAAGCAGGCCAACTACATGGTCTTTGTTTTCTATTTAGTAGTCGAATCTTTTGCAACAGATCTAGCACATTTTGGAATATCTCGTCATAGATAGAGTAGCACATACATGATGTGCCAGATTACAATCAACATAGTTCTGCCTGTTAGTTTATTTACTGTTGGGGGTGGAATCATTCTGACTTTATGGTTTCTGTTTGTCTACTAGCATGTTCACAAGGCCTGTAGGTTTCTAGTATTTAACTAGAACATATTTATTTGGAGGTATTTTTGTCCTTGCAACTAGGATTTCTGCTTTTATTTTTTAGCATGAACATTCTCTTTGCAACTAAAATATCCCTTCACGTAAAAGATGCTCTTATCAATTTGAATTTCCAAACAGGTCTGCACTCCCCAGCTATACTTGTATGTCCATCCCGTCTCCGGTGCCGGTGCTCTTGATGCTGCTTCCAGTTTCTTCTAGTTCCATGGTTACAAATTGTTGTTTACATTCAGATATTATGGAGTTACAAACTGCTGTCTATATTCAGTTACAAACTGCTGGGATGTTTGTACACTGTGATCTATATTGTGTTATAAACTGTGATCTATATTGCGTTCTAAAATGTGCTGCGATCTACAATGACAGTTGATGATCTAAACTGTGCCCCAAATACTCTTAGGGGCGTTATCTACAATGACAGTTGATGACCTAAATGAATTTGGGGCATTTCCTCAAAGTGCCCCAATAGGTATTTGGGGCATTTCCTCAAAGTGCCCCAATAGGTATTTGGGGCAAAAACCAAAGTGCTACTAATAGATACATATTGGGGCACTTTTTGTGGCACTTTTGAAAGTGCCCCAATATCCTTTACCGTCATGAGCATCCGTTGCACTTATACAAAATGCCCCAAAAGCTATTTGAGGCACAAAATTGACATTTTGGGGCACTTGAAGTGCCCCAAAAACTCAACCGTGATGTAGTGTTGGCGCTGCTGCTGTCCGAAAACTGATGGCAACGAGCAAAATCAGCTTTTGCATGCCTGTCTATGCAAATGGCCACGAAGCAACTTAGCTCTGCATGCATCGTCGAAGCCGGCAGCCAGCCGAGATTTTTTTTAGACGCCTCTCTGGATGGTAGTGTTGCGTGCGTGAGTGCGTGGAGTGTGAGTTGTAGACTTGTAGTCCCTCCGTTTTCATTTCTTTTCGTTATAGGTTTAGTAAAATTCAGACTTTGCCAAGTTTAATTAAATATTTAGAAAACATATCAACATATACAATATAAAATCTATAGTATTAAATGCTACTCCCTCGGTTTTTTAATATAAGATATTTTAGATGATACACATGTTGTCTGTATGCACACTAAAATGAGTGAACACATAAAATAAAATATGTCTACATACATTTGTATGCATGTGAATGTGGACAAAAGCTAAAACATCTTATATTAAAAAACGGAGGCAGTATATGACAGACAGCTCACGATATGCTGACCGCGCAGCAAGCTGGCATTATTATGTGCTACTAAATGCTATACTGAAAATGATTTTCGCCATACTCGAAAAGGAAAGCAAGGATGTTTTCCTTTACAGGCGGAAAGCAAGGACGTTGGCGCTGCTGCTGTCCGAAAACTGATGGCAACGAGCAAAATCAGCTTCTGCATGCCTGTCTATGCAAATGGCCAGGAAGCAACTTAGCTCTGCATGCATTGTCGAAGCCGGCAGCCAGCCGAGATTTTTTTTAGAGGCCTCTCTGGATGGTAGTGTTGCGTGCGTGAGTGCGTGGAGTGTGAGTTGTAGACTTGTAGTCCCTCCGTTTTCATTTCTTTTCGTTATAGGTTTAGTAAAATTCAGACTTTGCCAAGTTTAATTAAAAATTTAGAAAACATATCAACATATACAATATAAAATCTATAGTATTAAATTCATCATAAAATATTTTTTAATATTATATGCATTTAGTATTATGGATGTTGATATTTTTTACTATATTCTTAGTCAAACTTGACAAAGTTTAAATTTTACTAAGCCCAAAATGTGAAGTAAATAAAAACAGATAGAGTACGTTGAGCCAGCCGAAAAATTTGGTAAGGAAACTGCATGCACGAATCAGTTCAGCAAACCACAGTGCACCAGGGTCTACGGCCCGATCGAGCTAAAGTCCTGGAGATGCAAGTGGCAGGGGCGATTTTACCATGCCTCCGCCCTGGTCACGTGCCCGTGCTCAGTGCCGCCGCATGCATGATTAGCTGAGACCTTCGGCGGCGTCCAAGATCGCTAGAACGGCCAGGAATAGCATTCCGTGCTGAAAAAGATCTCTTTTTCGTAAATGGGCCAGATGGGCACCTGCCTGGGCCTCCGTAGCAGACTGCATGCCCACTATTTGTTCTCTTTACTTCATCTACTCCCTATCACCCTATGTCTCCTTGCCGCCATTGAACACACGCATGCCACTTATTATAATGGATCGATCAATAGTAGCAAGAGGAAGTTTTGATCACCTTCTTTTCTTCGTTTTCGACCTGTGTGTGCATGTAACTATTTTCTATTAATCTTCACCGTGCGTTCAGCCAGCCACTTGATCCACGAGAAAGAAAGCCATGGGGAATTTAAGCCGAATGTCGGTACAGGAAAGAAACTGAAGTCGACGGGTAGGGTGGTTTACTTCTCTCAGTCAGCATTCAAGGATGAAGAAGAAGTCTCCTTTTTCCTTTCTACGGCCACAATTTTATCATTATTGTGTAGCTAAAATATACAAACCTTTTTCGGCGAAACCGTGCAGATACATATATCTACCAACATGTGATTTATGAAAAAAAAAAAGTGATTTATCCACGTATAAAAATGATTTCTTAACTCTAAAATAGTACTTTGAAATTTTAATACCCAGCTCACTGGAGCCTGTGTCGACTGAGCGATGGGCTATCTTCGCATACTATTTTTTAACTACATCAACTGATACGTCACACAGTAAAAAAATTAGACTCATCACATGGTATTTTTTAATATGAATGAAGAGTATTACTGCACATACATCACAAGATTGTTCGCTCATCGTTAAACATAATCACTGGATGATTCGCCGAAGCAGAGTCACAGTATTACCGAAATGTCCAAAACTGAATCCCTATGGTATTAATAAATTTTTTTTAAACGAAGGCAAAAGCTTTGTCTTACGTATTAATTAAGAAGAAGGTGCCCGGTTTATTAGCGGAAGAAACCGGGCGAAAATCATACAACAACACCGACAACCAACATCACGGGGAGGATAAAGCCGCCCGCGACAAAGCCGCCCACCTACAACAACCGCGAACAACACACCGCAAAGAAACCCCACAACTCGGAGACGACAACCCCCATCTATCAAGCAACCCCGAAAACTCTAATGGCGCCTATCTTTCTTGTCATAAGATGTTACGGTTGACTGGAATCCATCCTTTCACACACCTATGCTGATGACTACTTCTTTTGCTGCCACCTTGTCCCTCGCACCACCGGCTCCGTTGCCCTTCGTCTTCGTGGCAGCTCCGGCAGCCTGCTCTTGTAAGTCTTCTTCCACGGCAAAAACTTGAGGGATCTTCCTGAGCCACCCGACCAACTTAACGGCGATGCCCGTCTTGTACGCGGTCCAGCGAACCCGGCAAGTTCTCATCAAAACTGGGAAACCACTCCCCACCTGCGAAACAGAGTATAGCTGCAATCAATTTGGCTGATCGAACAAGGAAAATACAGAACACGTAAAGCCATTCGACTACCTTAGATATGATGTCTGCCTTGTACACGAGCCAGCCGATCTGGCAAGCTCCGATCAGCATTGGCGGGCCGCTCCCCAACTATAAACACAGATCAGGGTAGTATATTTAATATTTGTTCGGCTCTTCAGTGATCGAACATGGGAACTAACCATGGAGGCTCACCAAAAGTAGAATCTTCTGTGCATTCCAGGGGATATCTGGGTTTTGTATCAGATCGACACATCGGTAGATGCTGATGGGTGTCTCGCCCAATTTCATGAGCAGATCGCGGAGCAAGTGTTGGTTACCTCCATCCTCCTTTATCTGTACCACAAGTTAATGTACAAATTTCAGTAATTCCTGCCTCTCGTATTGCCGACGTATATATTTCTTTTCTGCTTTAATCTTGTCTTAGTACCTGGGTGCGTATGAGTAGAACAACCTCAATCCAAACAAGGGAAAAGATTAGGGAGGGAACAGCAACTGTGTGCCAAGCGTGATCCATTGGGATTAGCATCCCATAGCGAAGCAAGCCGATTCCAAGCGCAAGGACGGCCGCCATTCCGACAATCTGCGCAAACTCGGTTATAGAATCAAATTACGACACAACTACATGACTGTTCAGCTAAAGTTACGATTTTTGGTAACTTATTAATGTAACTAATTAATGCCGTGGGTTAACATCGTAGACCTTACATACTGACACTAGTACTAGTGCTAGTACCATGTAAGTAATACTCTACGTTATACAGAACTACAGAGGATAACATTCACTGAATCTTACCTGGATCCTTGCCCAAGTTTTGTAGTTCCTATTCAGGTGAATCATAATAGTGAAAATGATTAGACATGATCCAAACAAACAGACGGACGCAAACACCATAGACCCCTCGCTGTGGGCAGCATGATACGCAGCGATGAAGAACAGCTTGGTAAAGCTGACCGAATTGTCTAGCAGCGAGAAATTGTCAAAGACTAACTCGCCTACACCATTGGATGTCGAATCGATGCACCTGAAAGATATACATGGAGCCACTGTAAGCTCGTCGTGCACAAAATGGGTGATTGGGCAATAACTATGGTTATTGGAAAAGAAGATCCCAGGTCCTGTTTCTTTATCAGCATATCTCACACTTACATCTGTGTAATGCGAAGAGAAAGAGTGGCAAGGTTGAACATGACACTCAGTATTAGACGTGCAGTGGCTGCCATTTTCTGCAAATGTATCCAACAGATTAGAACCGGCATATGGTGTTTGTCGCATGTCAAAACAATTTTTTTTTTCAAGATTGATATCAAAACAATTTAACTTATTCTTACTGCAAGTAGAGTAAAGAACGGCAAGATACCGATCTCATCTAGATGTCGTGCAGAGCTAAGGTAGCACAACATACAAATTCCAGTCCTCTCTCAACTGACTGACTCCCCTTGTACCTTTTTTTGCAAAAGAATAACTAGGAATATTCTTGGCCCAATTAAGAAATAACTGCAAACTTTCGGAATCGACAAATGCCACTACCGAAAAAAAACTTATGAAAAATGCCGCTGTGACTTTTGCGGGTGCAAAAATACAATTCAATTCTCCTCATCCCAATCCCTAATCTATCTCCCACCCTACTCTGCTCTCGCGAGCCGCTGTTGCTTGCGGCCAAGTCGGCCGGGCTCTTGGCTACCACGTCAGCACCCAGTCCCGTGCTCTTGCGCAACAACGACGATGCGCCCGGGGAAGCCAAGAAGGAGGCGGACCTCGCCACGGTCACCGTTGCGTCGACGTCGTCTCTGCGGCAAGCGGCAACCCGCCCTGCAATTTCCAGCTCCCGGCGGCGAACCCACCCTGCAGCCTCTAGCTACCGGCGACGAGCAATGGGGTGTTCGACCTGCCCAGCCTGCAGCTCCCGGCGGCGAGCCACGGGCGTTCGACTGGCTGCAGGACCCGTTCCTCACGCAGATGCGGATGCGCCGAGTGGGGCTGGGCGACGGCGACCCGAGGCTCCTCGGGGCCGTGCCGTGCCTGGGCAGTGGGTCGCCACCAAGTGAGGACTTAGGAGCCGCCGGCAACGTCCTGGCACACCCGTGGAGGTAGGTTTGCTTGGTGGAGGTCGCCGCCTCTCCGGGATCTGACAGCCGTCGCAGTTGATCTGGCTGCAAGTTCCTGACTGCCCATGGCTAATCGGGCTTTCTGGTTCTGGACCTCTGGTATGCTTGGCGTTCTGGATTTTGTAGTGATCCTGACTGCCCATGGCTAATCTGCTTCTGTTTGGCGAATTAAAAAGTGCATTGTGCAACGTTCTTCACCATGTTCAGGTTTAATTGTCTTTCAGTTCTTGTCCAGAATTGTAGCACATATTATATCATCTCCATGGCTTAATATGAACTGAGGAAAAATCAATTTGTAATCTGACATAAGATATGGACTTGGTAAAAAATATGGAAGAACTTTTTAATCACTACGTAGAAATTGTTGCAATTTATGAAAAAATAAAGTACTTTGTAGATGTGTTATATGCACTTTGTAAAAGAAAGTTGAAGAACTCTTCAATCCGCGAACCTACCTCAAAACATAATATCATTTCCACAATTTCAAAATATAGCGGTAATTAGACTCGTTTGAAAGATCTCACAATGAGTAATTCAAATATATAATTATATCTAAACTTACACAACATTTGTAAAAGAGGATGGCCTCACCATGCTGCAGCTTTATGGTAGTACAGCTTGGTCATTTGCTCTGTCCACAGTGTGGGGCCAGTGCAGGTCAAATCAGTAGGGAATCAATCCAATACGTGAGGCAGAAAAGGAACATACAGGACTTTTGGGCAGGATACTGTGATGTGGATTGGGGTGGCGGGTGGCGCGCGGTATCAGTTGTGCCAAATTCGCATCCCACGGTGCTGTCATTCGCGTCGCCGGTGGCGCGCGTCGCCCCAATCTCCATGCCAAATTCGCATCCCACGGTGCTGTCATTCGCGTCGCCGGTGGCGCGCGTCGCCCCAATCTCCATGCCAAATTCGCATCCCACGGTGCTGTCATTCGCGTCGCCGGTGGCGCGCGTCGCCCCAATCTCCATCCGTTGGTTGCTGCTGGGATCTGCGCCTCGGCCCACGGTGCTGCCATTGCGTGCACCGGCCGGCCCGGTGGTCAGCTAGCTAGCCTCCGTGCACGACTGCAGATTTTCTCCTGACGGCGGCGGAGGGTTCGCCTCGGCGCACGACGCCGACACGCGGCGGGAGGCCGCTCCCGACGACTGCGGCGATGCGGCTCTTCCGCATGGCCAGCGGCGCGAAGCCGACGCTCCCGACCGCCACGATCCGGCACCTTGCTTGCACGACCGCCGCCGGCGCGTGCCGTTGATGTGGTCGCTACGACATGGCGCGCCCCCTCGTCGCCATGTAGGTACAGACGCGCCCACCGTGGGGTGCCAACGGAGGCCGCCAAGTTCGTCGTCGCACTGCCGTGGCGGATTCAAGGACGGCGGCCGAACCGGACCCAGCGCATCTTGATGGCCGTGGCTGTCTCGTCCTTCCTTGCCCGGTTGGCCCTCACGGCCGAGAGCGGACCCACCGCGCAAGGGGCTAGGTTGTGGCCGTTCCTGAACCCGGTGATCACGGTGGCCGTGGCCGTGGCAATGAACCCGGTGATGTTGTCGTTGTCCCAGTGGCGGTGGTCGTGAACCAGGTGGCCGTGGCCGTGAACCCATTGGCGCGCCAGCAGATGGCCTCCGACACTGCGCGGGACAGCTAGCAGCTTTGCCTAAGCATACCCGGCCGGCGACGACACCGGCCTAGCTACGCCCCCGCCGCGCACGAGCGCTTGACGTACGCCCTCAACTTCCCAACTCACAGACTATGGCACGCTACGTAACGGTCCATGGCTACCGAAGCATTATCTAGCTAGCACAAACCACAAAGACGCGCAGAAAGGAGAGATCGAGGGAGAGATTCACCTTGGCCAGCTGATCGTCCCCAGCCAGTTCGTTCCCACGGCCGGCCGATCTCCTCGAGTGTCAATGAAGGCTCGCACTTGGCCTCCTTCTTTGAGTACTCTCTTCTTTATAGTGAGCGGCGAGCGGTGATGACGCAATCAATCGGCAACCGGCGAGCGACCAGGCACGTTTAGTCGTTTTGTGCTAAAAACCGCCGCAGGCTGCACGGCCGACTCGGCCAGTAGTCCTGTGCGGGTTGTGGTGACGCCACCGCAGGCAATGCGACGGGTACGCATGCATGACGCAATCAGCACCCGGCGTGCGGCCACGGGTGTGGTTGGTACACGTGTCAGACGGCGCCGCCGGCATAATGCTAAAAATAGCTTAGCTTAGATGTTCTGATCCCGTACGTTTAGTCGTTTTGTGCTAAAAACCGCCGCAGGCTAAACGGCCGACTCGGAAGAGCACGCGCTTGCCGCGACAGAGCCACCTCTTTAGGCCACCTCCGCGTGTCGAAATATAGAATCAGAAACGGGAAATAAAAAAACAAATAAAATCTCTACCGAAGACGAACCACCTCCGCATACATCGCGATTGTGATGTGTGTTTGCATTGTCCTTTTTAGGCCAGAGGGCGATGGATTTGATAGGTCTTAGGTTCGTAAAGCCCGTCGACTGAAAATTCCACGCGTCTTCGTTTTCCCTCGCCTTTACCTTTGCTGCTTCGTATCACGCTATCACCCTCAGTTTCTCTATTATTACAACTATCTCACGTACACCACATTATTATTTTCTCATTATGTTACAATACATAATACCGAGTACATAAATAACCGTTTGCCGAAACAAAATATTCCCACTCTGAGCACATCAGATCCTAGAATCGCCAATTACATATTTACGCTGTGACTGGGTTCAGTACAACAAAGAATCGCTACAAAAATCGTGTGAAATGTCTAAACCGGTGGCCATCCATCCATGCGTTCACCTAAGCCGGCACCGCCACCACCACCTCGACGCCTTCTTCCCCGACCTGCTCCTCCTCCGCATCACCATCTCCATCATGACCGTCTCCATCGCAGCCTGCTCTTCGTCCCCAGAGAAAACCCGAAGGATCAACTGGAGCTATTCAGCCACCACACCAAATATGCCCATCTTGTAGGCGATCCAGCAGACATGGCAAACTCCGATCAGCACGGGCAGGCCGCTCCCAACCTGGGAACGCGAAGGACAATATTAGCTCATTCTTCAGCTCTAGCTTGATGATTGATCAAACAAGGGGAAAAAATGGGCTTACCAAATGAAGAATCTTCTCTGTATCCCAGGAGCTATATATTTTCTCGGCATAATCGTCAAATTGGTACGTGGATATGAGTGTCTCGGCCAATGTAATGAGCAGATCTAGGGGCAAGTTTTGATTGCCTCCATCCTCGTTTATCTGTGCCACACAAATTTGGACGTGTGTAAAAAATCCAGTATTTCATACACCTCGCTGTCATCATGTAGTATATGCTCTGCTTCGGTAACATACCTTTGTGTGTATGAGTAAAGCAGCCTCAATAAACACTACAAAAATGAGGACGGCGGGAACCACAACGGTGTTCCAGGCGTGTTCCTTTGGGATAAGCATCCCACGGCAGAGCAAGAAAACTCCAGCACCCATTAAGGTTGCCATGCCAACGATCTGTAAGAAGAAAAAGGTGCAGAGTACTAGTGAACTTGGTAGGCAAGTTACAGTTCAAACGCCTCCTACCTTTTTAGATCCAGCTTATGCTGGCTTTTCATTATAAATCAGAGAGCAAAGAGTACACAAAACACAGTCTAATCAAAGGTTAAAAACTAAAGAGCTAACCAGAAAACAGAGAACAAAACAGAGCAAAAACAGAGTAGCCCGAAACCCCGGGGCAACGCCAAAGCCCAGCGGCCTCCCTGGTCTGAATGACCACGCACTAAACTGGGAGAAGCTTGTCCTGGAACACACTGTGATCACCCTCGAGCCAAATCTCCCAGTTAATTAACGATGCTAAACTCTTGGGTAATGGGAATGCATCCAATGGCAAACTCTGTTTGCTGATACTTTAATTCACTTGAAAATTTATCACCTTCCGTAAAGCAAAGTTAAACTTAAATTCATGTAGCTACAAATTCTGCTTGCGTTATGATATGATAAGAGGACTATGACAAACTGTTGTTAATGTCAATGTAGAAATTTGGCTAGCAAGTTTTGTTTCTCCACAGCACCATGCATGTATACTAAAGTTAAGGTGACAAATAATGAAAGCGGGTTAACATAGTGACGAATGGAACAACAAAGAACAAAACCCCTTTGCATGCTGGTATGATGTGCAGTGACTACTGTGTGGATGATAGATTGAGTAAACCTTACCTTGGTCCTGGCCCACGCTGTGCGATTCATGTCGAGATGACTTGTGATAGCATATACGTGAAGGAAGAACGCAACCAAACAGACGAACCCAAACATCTCAGATCCCTTGGTTGGAACATCATGATACGCTGTGATGAACATCTTAAAACAGCTGAGCGACTTTGCCACCACGGAGAAATTGTTGAAAACCAACTCGCCAGCATCATTGTGCGCCGTATCCATGAACCTGAAACAAATTTCCGAAAAGAGAGATGGTTTATAATTTCAAAAACAGAAAGAAAGCCAGCTGATAATGAAAGGTATAGAGTGTGTGACAAATAAATATGTTGCCGATACGAGAGAAATCTTAACATTTCCATACGTCTGTATGATGCAAATTGCGAGAGAGGCACAGTTGATGGCGTAGTAGATGATCTTATCCTTGACGGAGAACACCACGGGCTCAGGTCCAGCCATTATGTTCTATACTTGTGCAGATGTAACTGGGCTATCAGATGAATGGAGAAGAGGAATATGACACATTGGAGCTGCAACTTAAGCTCGAAATTTACCATTCGAAAAACGCACGCACCTTTTGTTCCCCAAGCGAGCGGCGGGCCAAGCTGATGATCTTGTATTCGTATCGGCAACAGCCTTCTTCTGCAGATGCAGTTAGCAGTGGCCGTAGAGAGAATGTTGAACAGCGAGATCGGTGGCGGAGCTCGATCAGAAGCTAGGAATGAACTGGAGATGGTGTCACGATTCAGCTTATCTGCGCGCGGGCGTGCGTGCGTAGCCGGTGCACGTCACGGTCGAGTTGCGGCCGCAATACACGTACAAGGACGTCAATGCATCCGCAATACACGATCAAGTTTCTCCATGGCAAATTCCTTCAGAAGTTGAGATGGACGTTCAAGTCGTGTCCGCTGCTTTCAGTCTGTTGGCTTAAATCGTGCGCGTTGGTGATTCAGGGTACCCGACGGCGGCCGGGAAGTAGCTGTAGCGACGGCCGGTGCTAGCAGTGTCACATTGCATGGTAGGTGGGAAAGTGTTTTCTACGTAGATCTGTATTTCATCTGTATTGTAACGTACCAACAATATATTCTCACCAGAAAATAATATTTATTAATTAATCCCAAAATATTTTTTAATGGATTTCCACAAAATCTATTTAATAAATGTTTCAAATTTTCAGTTTCTAATCAATTTCTTATTATTTGTTCAATCCCAATATATGCATATTTGTCATTTTTGTTGAGTCTAGAATACAAGGTAGTTTGTATCTCATTTGATCTCTGGAAATTCGTTGGTTCTTTCGAAGCAACACATTAGGATCATATGGTGTTGGAGAAGGCTTGCAGTCTCTATACCCGAAACGATTCAAGACCTTTTCCACGTAGTAGGATTGAAACCGATTAATCCCACCATTATTATCTCTCAAAAGATTGATGTTCAAGATAATATCAGCTACTTCTAGATCCTTCATCTCGAAACAACGAGATAAGAAATCATTGACTTCCTTAATCACATTAAGGTTGGTTCCGAATATCAGTATGTCATCAGCGTGCAAACACAGAATAACTCACTCGCCCCCACCATGACGATAGTACACACATTTATCAGCTTTGTTTACAACAAACCCTTAGCGGTTAAAGTCTTTTAAAACTTCTCGTGCCACTACTTAGGGGATTTTTAAGGTTATACAACGACTTCAACAACTTGCACACCTTTCCTTCTTGACCAGGTACCACAAACCATCTGGCTGCTCCATGTAAATTTCCTCATCCAACTCTCAATTTAGGAAGGCCGTTTTAACGTCCATTTGATGGACGAGAAGACCGTGCGTGGCAGCCAATGATAGTAGCACACGAATGGTGGTCAGTCTGCTACATGTGAGTAAGTATCAAAGAAGTCTTACCTTCCGTTTGGGTATAACCTTGGCCACAAGCCGTGCCTTTTTATTTTTCAATAGTACCATCACGCTTCAGCTTCTTCTTGAACACCCACTTGCATCCTACAAGTTTTCACCCATAAGGACGATTAGTGATTTCCCAATTTCCATTAGCTAAGATGGAATCCATCTCACTACGGACAGCTTCCTTTCAGTAGTCAGCATCCAAAGATGCATAGCCTTCTGAAATAGAACTGGGAGTGTCATCACCAAAAGACTTTGCAGTCCTCTGTCTCTTACTCCTTTTAGGAGTTTCATTGTCATCCTGCACAACATTTTCATGGTGTTCTATCAGAATGGTGGGTTCAGGAATTGTAACTAATTCTTGACTAGATGAACTAGGCATCTCCTGATTTGATGAGCTCGGCATATCCTTCATGGGAAAGATATCCTCAATGAAAGTCACATCATTCGACTCCATGATTGTACCAACATGCATGTCGGACACCTCAGATTTTACTACCAAGAATCTATAACCAATGCTATGAAATGCATAGCCCAGAAAAACACAATCCACGATTTTTTTCCAAGCTTGCGCTTCTTGGGAATTGGTATATTAACTTTCACCAAACAACCCCAAGTCCGTAAGTAGGAGAGTTTTAAACTTTTCTTCTCAAACTCCTCAAATGGAGTTATCTGTTTGTCCTTCATGGGAACTCGGTTTAGGACATGACACGCAGTCAATATCGCTTCCCCCACCAGCCTTGGAGAGACCCGATGTGTCTAACATGGCGTTAACCAAATCAGTTAGAGTACGATTCTTTCTTTCAGCTACCCCATTTGACTGGGGTGAGTAGGGAAGTGTCCTCTCATGGATTATACCGTGTTCTGCACAGAAGGAGTCAAATTCATTGGAAAAATACTCTCCACCACGGTCGGACATAAGCCTCTTAATCTTTCGATTAAGTTGGTTTTCTGCTTCACCTTTATAGATCTTGAAATAATTCAAAGCCTCATCTTTGATTTCAAGAGATACACATAACAGTATCTAGTGAAGTCATCAATTAACGTCATGAATTATTTCTTTCCACCTTTTGTCAACACACCATTCATCTCAGAAAGATCAGAATGTATGAGTTCTAGAGGTGCCAAGTCTCTTGCCTCGCAGTCGTATGAGACATGCGTGGTTGCTTTGCTTGAACACACTTGACACTTAGAACCCTTGACAGTAGTGAAACTGGAGATTAAATTCAATTTGGCTAGCCGCGTCATGCACCCAAAATTAATATGACAAAGACGTGAATGTAGACATTTGATTCAATAGTAGTGCAAACATGATTGACAACTTTATTACAAACGTTTGACAATGACAAGCGGAACAAGCCTCCGCACTCATAGCCTTTACCAACGGAAGTTCCAAACTTGGACACTACAAATTTATTGGACTCAAAAACTATCTTGTAACCATCTCGACATAGAAGAGATCCGCTAAAGATTCTTATTGATGGAGGGCACATGATGAACGTTATTCAGGCGCACGATCTTCCCCGAAGTAAACTTCAGATCGACCGTACCAACACCACGAACAGAAGCACGTGACCCGTTTCCCATCAGCACGGAAGAAGTCCCTGCGACCTGATAAGAAGAAAATATGAGATATCAGCACAAACATGTACATTGGCACCCGTATCAATCCACCATTCAGGAGAATGACATACTGAAAAGATAGTTGGAAATATATATACCGTACCCAGCATCTTTCATCTTAGTATCTCCAATGACAACATTAGCGGTCTTGCCGCTCTTCCCGTGCTCCTCAAATCGGTTAGGGCATCTTGGAGCCCAGTGATTAGGATCACCGCAAACATGACAGGATCCCTTCTTCCTATCGATCCTTCTTCCTATCGGTCTTCCTCTTGAAGTTGGTAGACTGTGAAGGCTTGTTCTTTTTATCATACTTGCCTTTGTCCTCAGACTTATTCTTGTTCTTGGGCTTGTAGGACTGGGAGTTCTTCTTCTGAACAAAGTTAGCACTCGAACCTCCCTCAAAACTCGAGCTCGTGTGTCTTTAGCTCTCGCCTTTTCTTCCACATCAAGCGACCCAATGAGATCCATAACGGAAAAGTCCTATCTCTTGTGCTTCAGAGAGGTAGCAAAATTCCTCCACGAAGAAGGGAGTTTGGCAATGATGCCTCCGGCAATAAACTTGTCACGTAACACACACGAAACTTGCTCAAGTTCCTTAGCAATGGACTGTATCTCATGAGCCTGCTCAACAATGGAGCGCTCACCAGTCATCTTGTAATACAAGAACTGCTCCATGACATACAATTCACTGCCTGCGTCCGAGACCCCAAATTTGGCCTCGAGCGCATCCCACATGCCCTTGCCCGTAGTGATGGACAAATACGGGTTGACAATCTTGTCACCAAGAATGCTGAGAATAGCAGCCCTCAAAAGGGTATCGGCTTCCTGAAAAGCTCTCTCCTCTTCGGAGTAAGCTCTCCTTCAGGCTTGCCTTTAGCAGCGTGAAAACACTTCATGGTTTCAAACCAGAGAGTGGCTCTCGCACGCCACTTCTTGTAATTCACTCCATCGAAAGGAGCGGGCCTCAGCGAAGCAGCAAAGCCAATAGGAGAAAAATGCCTAAAATAAGGTTTTTGGATTGCTGGATATATGAGCAATTTTCCACTTGATTTAATCCATGAAAATAATAGATAAAACATGGTTAGAGAAATAGGAATTAAACTAGTCATGCAATCTAACAGCGAGTACGCAAAAAGCAATTCTACACATATTGGTAGAAATAGAGTTGGAGCATGATCTTGAATAGGCAGAAAAAGATCACATACGGGGCAGCAGAGGAAGACCCGTTTACAGCGGATGAAGACATGTTGCTGAAGAGGACGTCAACGTCGGGGAAGAAGTCGTCCTCCGGGAAGTAGTCGTCGGCGTCCGTGTTGGAGAAGACGCTCCCCAAAAACCTTATCGCCTCTCTCCCCTATAGGATCACGAGAGACGGGGTTTTGGTGGCCTACTGTTCCGTCAAGCGGTGCACGCCACAGAACGGAATGGAGAAGACTTGATCGGCGGCGTAGTGCTCGAGAACCAAGAGGCAGGCGCATGGATTGTGGCTGTGTTGCGGTGTGTCTCTATGTGAGCCGCGACCTCAATTATATAGGCACGGAGGTGAGCTGAATAGTCAGGTCAGGAGCTGAAATATCACGCTGGGAGGTACAGCCAGCCGTTCGTATTCTTCCCCTAGTGTGCAGAACCGTTCAGCTTCGTCTTCCACTAGTGCGCGTGTCAA
Organism: Poa pratensis; assembly: GCA_947311845.1. Lineage (NCBI taxonomy): Eukaryota > Viridiplantae > Streptophyta > Magnoliopsida > Poales > Poaceae > Poa > Poa pratensis. Next base: position 6,857,845 of record CAMZMU010000080.1, on the reverse strand, counting down.
AAACATTTCAGCTTCCGCGCAGCTGTTCAACATCGTATTGGTCCATTCATGAGTGGCAAAAAGATAGGCATCGGCTCGGCGAGATTCGCGTAACCCACGCGTGGCGAGGAGGACCGCGCGTGTGGAACACCACCTTTCACCTCACACCAACTCATACTAGTGGGAGAAAAACTCACCTTATAAGGTGGTGCAACTCTCTCTAAACTAACAATGTGGGACTAAACATTAGTCACACCTCTTACCATGTATGAATGGGCCACATGGGTCTCTATGATTTTCAGGAATTATGGAAGTGATTAATTGGGCTGAGCCATTAGGCCCAAATTCCAACACAGCCTCCCTGGTCTGAATGACCAAGCGCTGCACTGGGAGAAGCTTATCCTTGAACACATTGCGATCGAGCTCAAGCCAAATCTCCCAGTTAATCAACGATGCTAAATTGTTGCTGATACATTAACCCACTTGAAAATTTATGACCTTCCTTATCGCAAAGTTAAACTCAAATTCATTTACTGTAAATATATTTAATTTTTTCCTCGAGTTATGATAATGTAAAGAGGACTAGACGAACTGTTGTGAAGGTCAAAGCGAAAGCTACTCGCCATAGCTAGCAAGCTTTGTTTCTCCATAGCAAAGTTTGTCTGTAAAATTTCACCATGCATGTATACTAAAGTTAGGTTACAGATATCTGTCGAGTTACTGTTGCAGTGGGAGCAATATTTTTGTTAGATAATGAAAGTGGGTTAACATCGTACGTACTGAACAACAATGCACAAATCCCCTTACTTTGCATGATGTTATGTTGTGCTGTGAGTCTGTGACTGCTGTGTGGATGGTAGAGTTCAGTAAACCTTACCCTGGTCCTGGCCAACGCTCTTCGATTTATGTCGAGATGAGTTGTGATAGCATATACGTGAAGGAAGAACGCAAGCAAACACACGAACCCAAACATCTCAAATCCCTTGGCTGGAATATCATGGTACGCTGTAATGAACATCTTAAAACAGCTGACCGACTTTCCCACCAGCGAGAAATTGTGGAAGACTAACTTGCCAGCATCATTGTGGGCTGAATCCATGAACCTAAAACAAGTTCGAAAAATAAAGATGGTTTAATTTCAAAAAAAAAAGGCAGCTGATCATGAAAGGTATACAGAGTGCGACAAATAAACATGTTGCCGATACGAGACTACGAGAGATATCTTAACATCTCCGTACCTCTGTATATTGTCTTGTATATTTTCAGCATGATGGTAGGCTCTACCCAAATTAATAGCATAACCCTACTAGATTTGATCTAGAAGTTTACAACCACAAATTCGACTGCAAATTTTCAGCATCTAATAGTTTGTATTCCGGTCTACAGAAAAATAACAAATTATGAAACTCTGAAATTTTCAAATTTCGCATTGTTCACGTTTCAGATCCAGAAATTTTTTATTTTTACACAGACAAAAGTATATAATATGCCGCATTGATTTTTTTCACAATGATAGAAATAATCATGTTTTACTCCAAGGATTTTTTTTCACATTATTTTGAAGCTTAATTAAAACTGTCGTATTTTTTATTTTTTCAAAAAAATAGCTCCATAGAGCTCGTCCTCCAAATCACTGCTACACATCAGAGTTGTGTAGTTGACATGTGCGACCATAGTTGGTGGGTCAGTGTATATAATGTTACCCATAAATTTGAGGTTGCTAGATCTTTGGAGGAATCGAGGAACATAAGAGGTAGCTAAATTTCAGAATCCAGATTCGTAAGGGGAATGGCCAAATTAGCTGAAAATCTCCGACGAAGACGTAGTTTTTTTTTTTGAGATTTAAACATCTACGATATATTAACCGGCACAGTCAAAGGCCAAAGAGTTTACAATCGAAATCGGAGGGATCACCATCCAAGAATTACAACTATTGCGTTCGCAACACTCCTTAGCTAACAGATGCGCTACTCCATTGCAGGATCGACACACGTGCTTAACCGAAAAATCTAAGAAACAGTTGAGGTGGAAGACGAACCTCTTCTCTGTTTCTTCCGCAAGCTCTCTCTTCCTCATCTCAGAAATAGTGCTCCCTTGGTCTATTCTATCGTTCGTACTACTCTGTTTCGCAGCAAGAAACAACTGGCATATAAATACCAACGGCTCAGGCGGACAGGTAGCCAATCTCCCCTGCCGGTTAACTCGCATATTCAATATTGATGACTGCAGCCGATCCATCGCCGTTGTGTGGCGCAGTGTTCTTGGGGCGACGGATTTGACAAATCTTAGCTTTGTACGGAACCGTGTTCTTTTTCAGGATGTCATCCTATCCATGAGGGAGGTAAATTAAACGGCTATACAATTCCAGTTTGGACCATAAAATAAAGTTTTCGTCGTTGTCGCGACGGCCGGGAGAGGAATCCCCTTGAACTTCATGGCCTGTTGGCGTGCACGTGTAACGAACTTTGGAGAGGTGCCCTTCAACGCGCAGCTCCTTCTGTAATTTCGAAAATGCAACTAATTTCTGTTTCCATTGAAATGGTCGATTGTTTTCTGTTTTTTCTTCAAAATTTGACCAATATTTTGAATCTATGTCGAAATTTTCTGTTATCCTATCCAGCAACTCGGGATCAGCATTTCAGGCGCATAGCAGGGCACGCACACTGTTGGTGACGTCGGCGTTTCATATAACTCCTTGTGGCTCCTCAATCCCGATCGAACGCGCGCACGCATGCAGCTTGTTCTACTGGATCGTTCACGCATTATTTTCTGCCGGTGCATGTTGAATATTACTGATCTTTACGGTTCGTTCTGACATGTGAAAACGATGGAGGGAAATCAAGATCAACGACCATGCCTCCTCCTCACCCGTTGTAGTTGACCGTCACTCTCTCTGCCATTGGGGCCTATTTGGTTTTCACAAACGTCTCTATTTTTTTCACTTAGAAATTACGCTGTTTAATTATATTGTACGGGAATAAACTGAAATATTATCTAGTACTATTGGCAAAACTTCTCTAAGTTAACCTTTTTGCAGGTAAAAATGTTGTTATGTTGTACTGATATAGAGTAAATACGTTACTATTCGACACTCGCAATCGATCAGCAAAAACCGCCTAGATTACTAGCCATACATGTCACACAGTCACTAGAAAACACATACTCCCTCCGTTCATAAATATAAGATGTTTTAGCTTTTGTCTATATTCACATGTGTCAACATGTATGTAGACATGTTTTAGTGTGCATAAACACTTATTTGGATGTGCACCTAGTTAACATGTGAGCTAGCTAAAACTTCTTATATTAAAAAACTGAGGGAGTAGGAAGGAGCGTCAGGACAGGTACAGAGCTTCCTCCACGAGGACGCCCATGGCCCACGTTCTGCTTCTGGTTCATGGTAGCGTTTGCTGCTGGTTCGTTTAGTAGTTTTTCTTCCTATTTCGTGTTTCGTTTGTTGTTTGCTAGAGTTTACCTTTGGAATATGTTGAAAAACATTGAAGTACGAACGTAATTCGTAAGTTATTATGAAATGTTCAATGAGCGAAACTTAAGAAATCATATTCAGATAAAAAATAACAATTACTTTCATGATTTGGCACGCGTTTCCTGTTTTGGCACGCGTTTCACAGAGTAGCAACGTACTTTGCTTATTTATTAAATTTGAAAACTTATTTAATATGAACATTTATATTATATCAATGATTTTAAATTATGAATATTTATGTTACTCGAACGGTTTTCTAAAAATAAGAACATATATTTTAATTGAACTTTTTTCAATTAGAACATTAACCTCATTTGAACGGTTTTAAAAAGTGAACAGAAAATGGAGGTGTGAACGATTTAAAAAATGAACAGAAAATGGAGGTGAACGAAAACTAGTTTTAACGATTTTAAAAGTGAACAGAAAAGACCGGTGAACAAAAACTATTTATGTTACTAACTTAGCGCAGAATGTGTCAACAAATCTATGAACACTATTTTTGAACGATTTTAAAAATGAACAGAAAAGGACAATGAACGAAAACTATTTTGAACGATTTTAAAAATGACCAGAAAATAGCGGTGAATGGAAACTGTTTTTCAACGATTTTAAAAGTGAACAGAAAAGGCCGGTGAACGAAATCTTTTTTGAACGATTTTAAAAAGTGAACAGAAAAAAGTCTATGGACGAAAATTATTTTTGAACGATTTTTTAAAAGTGAACCAAAAAAGTCTATGAACATAAATGACTTTTGAACGATTTTAAAAATGAACAGAAAAGGCCGGTGGACGAAAACTATTTTGAATGATTTTAAAAAATGACCAGAAAATAGCGGTGAAAGGAAACTGTTTTTGAACGATTTTAAAAGTGAACAGAAAAGGCCGGTGAACGAAATCTTTTTTGAACGATTTTAAAAAGTGAACAAAAAAGTCGATGAACCGAAATTATTTTTGAACGATTTTTAAAAAATTGAACCAAAAAGGTCTATGAACAGAAATGACTTATGAACAATTTTAAAAATGAACAGAAAAGACCAGTGAAAGAAAACTATTTTGAACGATTTTAAAAAATGACCAGAAAATAGCGGTAAACGGAAGCTGTTTTTGAACGATTTTTAAAAGTGAACAGAAAAGGCCGGTGAACGAAATCCTTCTTGAACAATTTCGAAAAGTGAACAGAAAAAAGTCTATGGACAGAAGTTATTTTTGAACGATTTTTTAAAAAGTGAACAGTAAAAAGGCTGTGAATGGAAATGACTTTTGAACGATTTTAAAAATGAACGAAAAAGGCCGGTGAACGAAAAATATTTTTGAACGATTTAAAAAATGACCGGAAAATAGCGGTGAACGGATTTTTTTTGAATGATTTCAAAAAGTGAATAGAAAAAGTCTACGAACAGAAATTATGTTTGAACGATTTGTTAAAAAATGAACTGAAAAAACTCTATGAACGAAAATTATTTTTAAACAATTTTGATATATGAAAAATTTCAAATTTGAATTTTTTTGGAATTGAACATTTTCAAAACATGAAAATTCAAATAAAATATAGTAAAATAATATTTAGTAAGAAAACTGAAAAGAAGAAAGAAAAAAGAAACAGCCAAAAAATGAAAAACAAAAAAGTGAACAGAAAAAGTCTACGAAGAAAAATTATGTTTGAACGATTGTTTTAGAAAGTGAACTGAAAATATTCTATGAACATAAATTATTTTTGAACGACTTTTATATATGAACAATTTTCAAATCTGAATATTTTTAGAATTGAACATTTTCAAAAAATGAAAGTTCATACAAATAAAATAATATCTAGTAAGAAAACTGAAAAGAAGAAAGAAAAAAGAAACAGCCAAAAAAAACGAAAAGAAAAAGAAACATGAAAAAACGAAAAATAAGAAAGAAAAAAGAAACAGCAAAAACAAAATGAAGCAGGTGCATGTACTGGGCCGGCCCATAAGGCGAAGGTGGTGTGCGGCGCGGCGTCGTCAACTAGGAAACGCCGACCTAGTAACGGTCCCGTTACCATAGTTTGTTAGAGTGGGCCAGAAGAAGTTTATGGGCCAGTTCGGCCACCATAAAAGCCTGTCGATTGAAAATTCCAGGTGACCTCATTTTCCCTCGTCTTTGCCTATGCTGCTTCCTATCAGGCTATCAGACTAAGCTTTCACTCTTGCACCACAGCGCCACGGATACAAGAAGAGTGATTTTATCGCAGGTACAGCACGAGATTATTTTCTCACTATGTTAGAGTATGTTACAAACAATACATAGGGTTGTTTGCCGTAACAAAATATTCCCACCCTGTACTATATCTATATGACACAGTGATTTCAGTACAACAAAGAATCGCTACAAAAATGGTGTGAAATGGCTAACCCGGCAGCCATCCATCCATGCGTCCACCTAAGCCGGCACCGCCACCACTACCTCGACGCCTTCTTCCCCGATCTGCTGCTGCTCCGTATCGCCATCTCCATCATGACCGTCTCCATCGCTCTCCGTGGCAGCTCCGGCAGCCTGCTCTTCGTTCCCGGCGAAAACCCGAAGGGTCACCCGGATCCATTCAACCACCACACCAATGATGCCCATCTTGTACGTGATCCAACAGACATGGCAAATTCCGATCAGTACGGGCAGGCCGCTCCCAACCAGGGAATGTGAAGGACAATGTTAATTCATTCTTTAGTTCTAACTTGTGTGTGTGTGTCGGGGGAGGGGATTGGTTTACCAAATGAAGAATCTTCTCTGTATTGCAGGGGCTATGTATTTCTTCAGCATAATCGACAAATTGGTACGTGGATATGAGTGTCTCGGCCAATGTAATGAGCAAATCGCGGGCCAAGTTTTGATTGCCTCCATCCTCATTTATCTATGCCACACAAATTTGGATGAATGTAAAAATCCAGTATTGCGCACAACATCTCGCTGTCATCATGTACTATATGCTTTGCTTTGGTAAGATACCTGGGTGTGTATGAGTAGAGCAGCCTCAGTAAACTCTACAAAAATGAGGACGGCGGGAACCGCAACGGTGTTCCAGACGTGATCCTTTGGGATAAGCATCCCACGGCAGAGCAAGAAAACTCCAGCCGCCATTAAGGTTGCCATGCCAACGATCTGTAAGAAGAAAAGGGTGCCGAGTACTAGTGAACTTGGTAGCGAGTTACTGTTTAAACACCTCCCTTTTAAGATCCAGCTTATGCTGACTTTTCATTATAAATCAGAGAGCAAAGAGTACAAAAAACACAGTCTAATCAAAGGTTAAAAACTAAAGAGCTAACCAGAAAACAGAGAACAAAACAGAGTAGCCCGAAACCCCGGGGCAACGCCAAAGCCCAGCGGCCTCCCTGGTCTGAATGACCACGCACTAAACTGGGAGAAGCTTGTCCTGGAACACTCTGTGATCACCCTCGAGCCAAATCTCCCAGTTAATTAACGATGCTAAACTCTTGGGTAATGGGGATGCATCCAATGGCAAACTCTGTTTGCTGATACTTTAATTCACTTGAAAATTTATCACCTTCCGTAAAGCAAAGTTAAACTTAAATTCATGTAGCTACAAATTCTGCTTGCGTTATGATATGATAAGAGGACTATGACAAACTGCTGTTAGTGTCAATGTAGAAATTTGGCTAGCAAGTTTTGTTTCTCCACAGCACCATGCATGTATACTAAAGTTAAGGTGACAAATAATGAAAGCGTGTTAACAGAGTGGCGAATGGAACAACAAAGAACAAAACCCCTTTGCATGCTCGTATGATGTGCAGTGACTACTGTGTGGATGATAGATTCAGTAAACCTTACCTTGGTCCTGGCCCACGCTGTGCGATTCATGTCGAGATGACTTGTGATAGCATATACGTGAAGGAAGAAGGCAAGCAAACACACGAAGAACCCAAACATCTCAGATCCCTTGGTTGGAACATCATGATACACTGTGATGAACATCTTAAAACAGCTGAGCGACTTTGCCACCACGGAGAAATTGTTGAAAACCAACTCGCCAGCATCATTGTGCGCCGTATCCATGAACCTGAAACAAATTTCCGAAAAGAGATCGAGATGGTTTAATTTCGAAAACAGAAAGAAAGGCAGCTGATAATGAAAGGTATAGAGAGTGTGACAAATAAATATGTTGCCGACACGAGAGAAATCTTAACATTTCCATACGTCTGTATGATGCTAATTGCGAGAGAGGCACAGTTGATGTCGTAGTAGACGATCTTATCCTCGACGGAGAACACCACGGGCTCAGGTCCAGCCATTATGTTCTATACTTGTGCAGATGTAGCTGGGTTAGCAGATGAATGGAGAAGAGGAATATGACACATTGGAGCTGCAACTTAGCTCGAAATTTACCATTCGAAAAACGCACGCACCTTTTTTTCCCCAAGCGAGCGGCGGCCAAGCTGATGATCTTGTATTCCTATCTCGGCAACAGCCTTCTTCTGCAGATGCAGTTAGCAGTGGCCGTAGAGAGAATGTTGAACAGCGAGATCGGTGGCGGAGCTCGATCAGAAGCTAGGAATGAACTGGAGATGGTGTCACGGCGCAGACGTTGTGGTATATAAGATGAGACTAGCCGCGTGCGTCAGTCAGTCTCACAGCGGCCGTCTGAGACGGCCCGTCTCAATCGTTTCCGGAAAAGCTTTTGCATTGTTTCCAAGATCCCACATAGACGACGACGATCAGTTACTTCTGTCAGTCAGTCAGGTTTTGTGGTAATGTGAGACTGAAGCTACCGGATTGTGTCGCTGATTGTGTCGCTGTCAGTCAGTCAGTTGGCAGCGAATCCAGCTAGCTACTAGTACTTGTCAACCCGCGACTGCTTGTCAAGAGGGAAGGAAACAAGTCTCACAGCAGCCGTCTCAATCGTTTGCCAAAAGAAGACCGGAAAAGTGTGGTGCCTATTTGCCGGCGATATCATGTTCTTTTGGCCAAGATCGAGACCCACGAAAGAACCTAGCTCACCTCGATCGATAAGCAAAGCATCGATCTATTTTGCTAGCTCTCAATACACCCACAAAACCGCACAACGGCAGAAGAAACGCTCCTGATGATTTGCTGGCCTCTCGCGCACGCGAGCGCTCACTCGGTCGAGCCTTTCCTCGTCCGTGCGTAGCACAGTAGTATTCGTTCCGCCGTAAGTAGTTAATGCTTGCCCAGCTGTCTCGTTCCCTTTCCCTTTTTTTCTTGACAAAAAGAATCGCGAGTAGATTGATCGACGGGCACCATTCTTTTTTCTTGCTAACATGGATTAGTAACTTGCGGGAAGAACTTGTTCCTATTCCCTTTCTTTAGTGCACAGCGAATCCTCACAAGTCACGATACGTTTTTTGTACGTGGGTTCATCCTTTTTTCTTTGTACTAGTTGCTTTGCACGTGCAATCGCACGTCTCCAAAATATAACACGACACACTTTTTTTTGAATATCATTCCTGTTTTAATGAGTTACTTTTTATGCATATGTTGTATACAACTCCGACAGTTCAAATGCACTCAAGTGTTGACCAAATTAAGCATGGCAATGTGAAGACAACTCCTCGAAAAATGAAAGAAAATATGCTAATACACAAATTTTGTACCTACTTACGTGCATTGTCTCTTGAAAGAGAAAGAATGTGGCTACACCATGTTACGCTAAATTACAATTAAAGGGAATAACTTCACTTCTATGGAGAAAAATAACCAGATTTGTTGCAAACCAGGAGGACACCAAAATAATTCAGTGACACCATGTTTAGGGGTCCAGTTTACATGGCTGCTAGTGCTATAATATTGACAATAGGTGAAATTAGAAATGCTACATAGTGTCGTTCTACGGTCTATTTGATCATGCAATATGCACGTGCAACCCACGCCTTGATTAGTTAATGCACATCTCACTAAACACATTTTTTTTAGATAAAGGGATTTTATTACTTAAGGTCTCACTAAACACATATAACATACAATCCTTTATTCTGTGTTTGCTTTCGTATCGCTATCATCACTATCTATTTATTTCTAGACTACATTATCACTACATGGCCGTATTTTTTCTTTATTTCTGTGTTCACGTTTTTAAGGTTCTTTCAGAAACAACAAAAATACAAGAGCAAAAATGTAATGACACATATGGTGGACCAACATGCCCAGTCCAGCACGTCTCAGTTAAGAAAACTTGGCCCATCAGCCCAATAACGCTTCACTTCATTATAGCAGCATCTTCTCCATCCCGACGAAGATCGAACAGGCGAAGCCTTTCCATGGCGGTGCTATAACTTCCTCTCTGATCTTCTCATATGTTGAGCAGAATTAGAAAACTTAAGTTAGGTTGCCGGCTCCACCTTTCTTCACCACGACGTCTTCCCCTGATTGCTCGGCGCTTCGCCGCGCCTCGTACAGGGCGTGAACACGCGGCTGGCGAGGAGGCGCCCGAATCCACGGCGGCCATGCTTGGGCGACAACACGGCTGACCTTTTACCCGCGCGCGAGGACCGATGCCTACGCGTAGGCGCCAAAGGACATGACAAGAACGGCCCCGACCACGACGGCACATGCGTCGGCGTCGGACCTGCGCGAGCAGCCGTGCATACGAACCAGCGCCGAAGGATATGAGGAAGATGGCTCACCGCTGCGGACGCGTCGGCCTCAAACCTGTGCGTACGCATCACGACATCAAAGACGATGGACAGGACGAAGACGGCCACGGCCACGGCCAAGCAAAGCTGCTTCTCGGCTGATTTTGCTCTGGGCCAATCCAAACGCTCTGGTCGTGCGTGCGTGCGGTGTTTGATCGATATATCTTTTCTCCTCTATTTAGCGGTGGCAAATTATGTAATTAAAACAAAACTGAAAAGGTGTGTTGAGTTGTCAAACATTGGAGCGATCTAGAGCGTTGATCGGTTATTGAACGGCATAAATTTAATGTATCCCGAACATGTTTGCTCTTTTAATAGTAGTATAGATATAGATAAATCGTATCCAAAATGAAAAAGAAATTGCCCTGAACACACCAAGTCGAACAAAAACAAAAAAGGAAAAAAACACAAAGATGGAGTGATTCTAATGTAGATCAGCACTGCTGTTTCTTCTTAGTTCAGACAAAACTGAAATAAGTCAATACCGTCAGTCAGACCATGTCATCGAGGAGCAGGAAGAAGTTGAGATGGGGACGGGCGGCCGGCGGGACTCTGTCGTCGTCGAGGAGCAAGAAGACGTACAGCCCTGCACGGGCGTCCGGAGGCCGGCGGGACTCTGTCGTCGAGGAGCAGGAAGACGTCCAGCCCTGCATGGGCGGCCGACGGGTGCAGGGGACATGACATCGGACGGAAAGGTGCAGAGGTGCAAGTCACAGCATAGGCGGGCAGGCTCGCGTCCAGGACTTGCACGCAGGCGGCGGGAGGGCGGCGTGCAAAGCAGCGGCATAAGCCGGCGACCGGCTAAACGACGGCGATGTGGCGGGGTAAGGGAGAGCCGCGGCGTGAGGTGGATGGTTCGAAACAATAAAATTGGAGCAGGAGCAATGGGATTCTCGGTGACGACCACCGCAACGGCGAGGCGGTCCAGCACGTCTGGCAGGTGGAGGAGGCCGGTCACGGCAGGGGCGAACAGTAGCTCAGCCATGGCTTCGTCCGCATCTCGTCCCTGCGAGCGCGCCGGCGAGGCTTCCGGAATAGGCCGGCGGCAGGGAGGCGTGCGGGCGCGCACGGAAGGCTCGTCCCTGCGAGCGCGCTGCCGGAGGCACCGGCAAGGCTGCTGGAATAGGCCGGCGGCAGGGAGGCGTGCGGGCGCGCGCGGAAGGCTCAAGTCCATGGTGAGTTTCTTCGATCGTGCTGATGCGAGCGACGCCCTAGCTATCTCGTGGGGCAGAGTTTCCGACCTCCCTGTCGAGATCGCCGCTTCAGCCGCGCGGGGCGGGGTCACGTAGAAATAACGTTTCGATGCGATATGTGTTGAGTTGCTCAACACGGATCGAACAATCTGGTTCGTTGATCAGAGATCGCACGGCGTAAATTTAATGTATCTGATCAAGTTTGCTCTTTTAATAGTAGTATAGATATATCACATGCGGGTGAAGGTGTCAAGCGGCGGCCCGCATAAGTAGGAATTAGTTCAAAAAAAAAAAAATCTAGACAAAATCAATACAACTAACGTAGGCTAATTTCAGTAGAAGCGGGCCGGGTTCGGGCGCCGCCCTGCAACCTGACATGCGGGCCAGCTTAGCAACTATACATCTTTTAATCGTTGACAATGTCTGACTTAATCGCTGCCATCTCTTACTGTAATAAATAATCCATAACCAACGCAGTACATAGGCGATTTCAATTTCTATTCCCTTTTCTTATAGATCAGTAAATTAAAAAAGTATAACTAAACTAAAAAAATCCTCTTTTTAATGGAAACATGTACTCCCTCCGGTCTGTATTAAGTGTCGGAGGAAATATACTTACGATGCACAAATTCATACCTGTACCAGCGACATTTTTTTCGGATCAGAGGGAGTATTTTATATAATACAGCTTTTTAGGCCAAATTTACGAGAAATAGGAAAAATACACTTTATATTAGTATAAAAATAGAAACAAAATAGAACTACCACTTTCTACTAATATGGAAATGGGAACATGTATTTGTTTTTAAAAAATCAGATCTAATCACCATTATGTTGAGAATGAGAGAAAATCTTGAAGCGATTGGTGGGTCTTGAACCCCAAGACCTAAGAGTTCATGTAGTGGGTATATTCGCCTTTTTTCTATGAGTGCACGTGTAGCGCGTTCCTCCCTAATTTTTCTTTAATCCTACACGGCTATTTTCATTAGTTTTTTATCGCTACAATTAGAAAATGTGAAAATTTTGTTTATAGTATCCCCTCGTGATAATTTGTTTGCTATATGATTGGTAATATTTAACTAGTTCATTTCTTTATCGATAACTTGTATGCTAGTGTATTGGTAATAATATTTTTAGTATCCCCACCTGATAATTTGCTTACTATGTGATTGGTAATATTTGACTGGTTTTTTCTTATCGATAATTTATATGATAGTGTGTTGGTAATAATGTTTATAGTATCCCCTCGTGATAATTTTTTGCTATATGATTGGTAATATTTGACTAGTTTATTTCTTATCGATAACTTGTATGCTATTGTATTAGTAATAATGCTTTTAGTATCCCCTACCTGATAATTAGTTTGTTATGTGATTGGTAATATTTGACTAGTTCATTTTTCATCGATAACTTGTATGCTAGTATATTGGTAATAATGTTTTTAGTATCCCCGCACGATAATTTGCTTGCTATGTGATTGGTAATATTTGACTAGTTTTTTCTCATCGATAATTTGTATGATAGTGTGTTGGTAATAATGTTTATAGTATCCCCTCGTGATAATTTGTTTGATATATGATTGGTAAAATTTGACTACTTTATTTCTTATCGATAACTTGTATGCTAGTGTATTGGTAATAATATTTATAGTATCCCCTCATGATAATTTGTTTGCTATAAGATTGATAATATTTGACTAGTTAATTTCTTATCGATAACTTGTATGCTAGTGTATTGGTAATAATGTTTTTAGTATCCCCCACTTGATAATTTGTTTGCTATGTGATTGGTGATATTTGACTGGTTTTTTCTCGTCGATAATTTGTATGATAGTGTGTTGGTAATAATGTTTATAATATCCCCACGTGATAATTTGTTTGCTATATGATTGGTAATATTTGACTTGTTCATTTTGTATCGATAACTTGCATGCTAGTGTATTTGTAATAATGTTTTTAGTATCCCCCACTTGATAATTTGTTTGCTATGTGATTGGTAATATTTGACTGGTTTTTTCTCTTCGATAATTTGTATGATAGTGTGTTGGTAATAATGTTTGTAGTATCCCAACGTGATAATTTGTTTGCTATATGATTGGTAACATTTGACTTGTTCATTTCGTATCGATAATTTTTATGATAGTGTATTGGTAATAATGTTTTTAGTACCCCACCTGATAATTTGTTTGTTATATGATTGGTAATATTTGACTGGTTTTTTCTCCTCGATAATTTGTATGATAGTGTGTTGATAGTATCCCCTCGTGATAAATTCTTTGCTATAAGATTGGTAATATTTGACTAGTTCATTTCTTATCGATAACTTGTATGCTAGTGTATTGGTAATAATGTTTTTAGTATCCCCCACCTGATAATTTTTTGTTATGTGATTGGTAATATTTGACTGGTTTTTTCTCATCGATAATTTGTATGATATTGTGTTGGTAATAATATTTATAGTATCCCACGTGATAATTTGTTTGCTATATGATTGGTAACATTTGACTTGTTCATTTCGCATCGATAATTTGTATGATACTGTATTGGTAATAATGTTGTTAGTACCCTACCTGATAATTTGTTTGGTATGTGATTGGTACTATTTGACTACTTTTTCTCCTCGATAATTTTGTATGATAGTGTGTTGGTAATAATTTTTATAGTATCCCCTCGTGATAATTTGTTTGATATAAGATTGGTAATATTTGACTAGTTCATTTCTTATCGATAACTTGTTGCTAGTGTATTGGTAATAATGTTTATAGTATCCTCCACCTGATAATTTGTTTGCTATGTGATTGGTATAATTGACTAGTTTTTTCTTGTCGATAACTTGTATGCTAGTGTATTGGTAATAATGCTTAGTGTCCCCACCTGATAATGTATGTGCTATGTGATTGGTAATATTTTACTATTTTTTTCTTATCGATAACTTGTATGCTAATGTATTGGTAATAATGTTATAGTATCCCCACCTGATAATTTATCTGCTATGTGATTAGTAATATTTGACTTTTTTTTAATCAATAACTTGTATGCTAGTGTATTGGTAATAATGCTTATAGTGTATTGATAAATTGCATGCTCTAGTCTCGGTAATAAATGTGTAGTATCTCTCCCATCGATAACTTATCTTATGTATGGTTGATAATATCTTACTAGTTTTTCTCATCAATAACATTGTGTGCTATGGTATTCTGAGCTCCCTCCCATTTTATATGGCACATTTTTGTGTTTGTCCTTTGTAAAACTTAATTCCAACTGGACCATAACATTTTTTCAGTTAACTTGTTATATCTCATGGTTGTACCAGTTTTTTGAAGTGCACTTTTACTTATGTCACTCCTATTTATCTTTAATTTTAAAAAGAACAGTTAACATCTAGGTTGTCTTTTTTTATTTTATAGTACTTGGAAGTGGAGTTCTTTAATTGATCAAATTATTTATACTAGTTGGAAGTGGAATTCTGAGCTCCCTCCCTTTTTTTCTACCCTAAAATATCGCTAGCCCAAAAAGGGAATTGTGCTTCCATACATTTTTTTCCAGTGGAAATCACAAATTCAAAATTTGTCCTGCGCAAAAAAAGGGAATAGAAGAGTTGGGCGCACGAATCCAGCCCACCAGCCCAGCCCAAGTAAAGGGAATAGAAGAGCTCACTGCACGAACCCAGCCTACCCAGCCAGCCTGGCTCCAAGCGAACCCAAAAAGGGAATGGAACAGCCCACGCGTGCGCACGTACGCTTTTCTTTTTTGGGCTTGGCACCTGGTCGGAAACCGCGCGACGAAAACGAATCTGTCGAGCGCGCGCAAGCTAGACGCGCCCGGTGCTAGCAGAGTCACATTGCATGGTAGGTGGGAAAGTGTTATCTATGTAGATCTGTATTTCATCTGTATTGTAACGTACCAACAATATATTCTCACCAGAAAATAATATTTATTAATTAATCCCAAAATATTTTTTTAATGGATCTCCACAAAATCTATTTAATAAATTTTCAAATTTTCATTTTCTGATCAATTTCTTATTATTTGTTCAATCCCAATATATGCATATTTGTCATTTTTGTTGAGTCTAGAATACAAGGTAGTTTGTATCTCATTTGATCTCTGGAAATTCGTTGGTTCTTTCGAAGCAACACATTAGGATCATACGGTGTTGGAGAAGGCTTGCAGTCTCTATACCCGAAACGATTCAAGACCTTTTCCACGTAGTGGGATTGAAGCAGAGTAATCCCACCATTATTATCTCTCAAAAGATTGATGTTCAAGATAATATCAGCTACTTCTAGATCCTTCATCTCGAAACAGCGAGATAAGAAATCGTTGACTTCCTTAATCACATTAAGGTTGGTTCCGAATATTAGTATGTCATCAACGTGCAAACACAGAATAACTCACTCGCCCCCACCATGGCGATAGTACACACATTTATCAGCTTCATTTACAACAAAGCCTTAGCGGTTAAAGTGTTTTCAAACTTCTCGTGCCACTACTTAGGGGCTTGTTTAAGGCCATACAACGACTTCAACAACTCGCACACCTTTCCTTCTTGACCAGGTACCACAAAACCATCTGGCTGCTCCATGCAAATTTCCTCAGCCAACTCTCCATTTAGGAAGGCTGTTTTAGCGTCCATTTGATGGACGAGAAGACCGTGCGTGGCAGCCAATGATAGTAGCACACGAATAGTGGTCAGTCTGGCTACAAGTGAGTAAGTATCAAAGAAGTCTTACCTTCCGTTTGGGTATAACCCTTGGCCACAAGCCGTGCCTTTTATTTTTCAATAGTACCATCAGGCTTCAGCTTCTTCTTGAACACCCACTTGCATCCTACAGGTTTGCACCCATAAGGACGATCAGTGATTTCCCAATTTCCGTTAGCTAAGATGGAATCAATCTCACTACGGACAACTTCCTTCCAGTAGTCAGCATCCAAAGATGCATAGCCTTCTGAAATAGAACTGGGAGTGTCATCACCAAAAGACTTTGCAGTCCTCTGTCTCTTACTCCTTTTAGGAGTTTCATTGTCATCCTCCACAACATTTTCATGGTGTTATATCGGAATGGTGGGTTCAGGAATTGTAACTAATTCTTGACTAGATGAACTAGGCATCTCCTGATTTGATGAGCTCGGCATATCCTTCATGGGAAAGATATCCTCAATGAAAGTCACATCATTCGACTCCATGATTGTACCAACATGCATGTTGATGTCTACGCACGCTTCTATTCTTGTAGACAGTGTTGGGCCTCCAAGTGCAGAGGTTTGTAGAACAGCAGCAAGTTTCCCTTAAGTGAATCACCCAAGGTTTATCGAACTCAGGGAGGTAGAGGTCAAAGATATCCCTCTCAAGCAACCCTGCAATTAAGATACAAGAAGTCTCTTGTGTCCCCAACACACCAATACACTTGTCAGATGTATAGGTGCACTAGTTCGGCGAAGAGATATTAAAATACAATGATATGGATGATTATAAGTGGTAATTGCAATCTGAAATAAAAATGGCAGCAAGCAAACATGTAGCAGAACTGGTTGTAAACGGTGTTTCAATGCTTAGAAACAAGGCCTAGGGATCATACTTTCACTAGTGGACACTCTCAACAATAATAATATAATTGAATACATAGATATTTCCTCTTCACTATGCTACTCTGAGTTATTCTCTCGTTGGATAACGAACACCAATCCACCGCGTAGGGCTATAAAAGCACACCTTAAAGTCGCATTCCCATGTCTAGTTAACCCCACACTGTCAACTTGAGCGCCCTAGAAGGTACTAGACAAACACCGCAATTTCATAGAGACATCCAACGCAAATAATAACTCATGATAAGTATTCCTGTTATCTTTAGCCTAAGAGCCACACACGGGGCGCACACTGTCAACTTCGCACCGTGGGACAAAGGTGACTCCGGAGATTACATTAATAAAACCACTTGAGTAGCATATAAGATAATGAAGAGTACATCTATGGATTCAACTAGATTACAAAGCTCATGATCACATAAAGATCACACCATGGGAGAGAGAGATAAACCACATAGCTACCGGTAGAGCCCTCAGCCCGGGGAGAACTACTCCCTCCTCATCATGGGAGGCAGCAACGACGATGAAGATGGCGGTGGCGTCGATGGAGATGGCTCCGGGGGCAATTCCCCGTCCCGGCAGGTGCCGAAACAGAGACTTCTGTCCCCCGAATTAGGGTTTCGGATGGCGGCGGAGCTCTGGAACTTTTTGGAGAAATCGTCCAGGCACTTAGGGTTTTCGCGTCGGGGGGAATAAGTAGGCGAAAGGGCGTCGCGAGACGGTGCACGAGGCAGCGACACCACCCCTGGGCGCCGGCCAAGGCCCAACCGCGCCCAGGGGCGTGTGGTGGCTGTGGGCCTCCCCTGGACTTGTCCTTCTGGCTCCCGGAGTCTTCTGGCGAAATAGAATTTCTGTAATTTTTTCAGATTTTTCTGAGCACTTTCAATTTTGGACCTTTTCTGCAATGCACAGACATAATAAACAGAAACTGGCACTGTGGCATCTTGTTAATAGGTTAGTCCAATAAATGTCATAATATGATATAAAGTGCATATAAAACATGTGGCAATTGATATAAAACATGCATGGAACATCAAAAATTATAGATACGTTTGAGACGTATCAGCATCCCCAAGCTTAGTTCCTACTCGTCCTCGAGTAGGTAAACGATAAAACAATAATTTTTGAGTGACATGCTACCAACATAATCTTGATCTAATAATGATGTAATGGTAAGTGAGCTGAGATCAAATCATTCAAAGCAAATGTCTATAATTGATATTAAATAAGAGATAATAAAGCAAGATAGTTAAACAAGCTAAAAGTTTTCATGAATGACGGCCTTTAAGACATGAAACCGTACAAGGTTCATTATAGATGTTTTAAGTATCCAGTGTAGGAGTTCTATCCTTCAATTCCAAGCATCAAGCAATTTTTCATAACATAGAGAACGGATCCAGTCAAGTAAAAGTAAACATGAACGTCATGAATCCACTGTTTCGAGGTCTACTCAACCGGTGAGCGTAAGCATTTAGTATGGCACCAGGATGTTATGGCAAAGAGAACGTTAATGGGGGTTTGGAAGGCCAATGGAAGAAAGTCTCACAAAGCTATAAGTGATCATTAGACAAGAGGAAGTCTTATAATCGAAGCTATGCAAGGAGTAGTGATTGCCATGCAACGGATGCACATAGAGCTATATGTGTATGAAAGCTCTCCAATGGAACTAGTGGGGGTGCATCCAACTCGGTTGCTCACGAAGACCTAGAGCACTTTTGAGGAAGCTCATCATTGGAATATACAACCCAAGTTCTATAACGTAATATTCCCCACATAGTTATACTAGTAAAGCATGAAAACTCTCTCAAATGGAGCATAGGTGCTAAACATGAGCACAAATGATGACTATGAATACTGCAAGTGCTAAACATGAGCACAACTTTGATAAAGGATAGTAGTGTTGCCCCCCTTTTCTTTATTCTTTTTTTTTCTTTTTTTTTTTTTTCTTTTTTTTTCTTTTTCTGTTTCACTTTTCGATGGCCTCCATGGCTCTTTTCTAGCAGGGGCAACACTCTAATATGATTACAAACTTTTTGGTACAAATAACTCATAATGAACAAAACATGATGTATAAAACTGTATGCCTCTGCCAGTGTAGCAGGATGTGCAATGATCTAGCGTAACATGGGTAAACCACACATCAGCTGTATAGAATCATGCAAAGCAATATATAAATGATAAATGACAACAAGTCATGTAATGTAAAATGGAAGTTGCATGGCAATATATCTCGGAACAGCTATGGAAATGCTGTGGTAGGTAGGTATGGTGGCTGTTTTGAGGAAGATGTATGGGTTTATGTGTAGGAGAACAAGAGGAAGTCCTCCCACGGGTTTTGGATGTACTGGCGAAGTTGCACAACTCTCAATGTGAGAAAAGGGCAATGCACAGCACCGAAGAGGCTAGCAAATTTGGATGGTGGAAGTGCCAAAACCGTAGCTTAACATTAGTCAAAAAGAACTCACAAGTTTATTGCAAACAACTAGCAGGTTCAACATTAAGCGCATGGTTAACATTTACCCCAAGGAGGGCCGTTCACGGCGGCACAAGTACCCCGTTAGATCCCTCGACCTTCACACACAACCTAGTTATTACGAACCACTTTTCAGACATGGAAAGCTATCAAGTCCAACTACACCTTCAACAATTTTAGTGTTTGTAGTACGGTGCAAGCTTAAAGACAATAATCCACTAATGATTTTAACTTAATTAACCAGCAAGCTTTACCATCTATTACTTAATACCTCAAAACGTTTGCAAGGAATCAGGTTATCAAAGTTCAATGATCTACAAGATTATGCAAGTTTTCATTATACCACTACCACACGCAACATTTTCTGAACCAACATATTAACCAAGCAACTCTCCAAACAAATATAAGTGAAGCAAGAGAGTACTTTCTACAAAAGAACTAATAGCTCTGACAAGAGGTACATGAAAACCAAGAGCTAGAAGCTAAACAGCGCGAAAATTGAATACTCAACAGATATAAGTGAAGAACAAGAGTATTCCAAGAAAAAGCGGAGCGTGTCTCTCTCCCAATCAAGAATGTTGTGATCAAGCTTATTGAAAATAAAAGTACAATACTGAAAATAAAAGCACACAGACGCTCCAAGAAAAGCACATATGATGTGAAAGAATTAAAATATAGTTTCACTAGAGATGACCTGATAATTTTGCCGATGAAGAAGGGGATGCCCATCCCCAAGCTTAGACGCTTGAGTCTTCTTGAAATATGCTGGGGAGATCCATGGGAGCCTCCCCAAGCTTAAGCTCTTCACTCTTCTTGATCCTATTATATCATCCTTCCTCTTGACCCTTGAAAACTTCCGTCACACCAAACTCAAAGTAAATCTCATTAGAGGGTTAGTGCATAATCAAAAATTCACATGTTCTATAAAGACGCAATATGACTTGTTACTTTAAACATTAGCTACTGCCACTGATGTTATGTGAAGCTCTTCCACCCAAAAAAGAATTTCACTCAACACTAGTAAAAGAGAGAATGCAAAATAAAAAGGCATAATCTGTCTAAAACAGAACAGTCCGCAAAGACGAATTTTTTCAAGGCACTTACGACGCTCAGATCGAAAAACTCTAGACTAATGAAAGTTTCAGACATTCATAAAGATTACGCACAAAAATTTCAGATTTAATTAACAATCTGGTGATTTTAGGAATTTCGTACAGTGAACAGCAAAAATCTGTTTCTGCGCAGCAATCAAAATTAAGCATCATCTTAACATTAGAGGCTACTCTTGGCACAACAATGCGAGAAAATAAAGATACAAAGGAGTTGCTACAGAAGTAAACAAGCACCTTGACTCAATAAAAGAAAAATTGCAGAAAATAAAATGGGTTGTCTC
Organism: Poa pratensis; assembly: GCA_947311845.1. Lineage (NCBI taxonomy): Eukaryota > Viridiplantae > Streptophyta > Magnoliopsida > Poales > Poaceae > Poa > Poa pratensis. The sequence goes on along the minus strand of CAMZMU010000080.1, from coordinate 6,837,113 downwards.
CCATAAGCGCTTTTCTTTAAAGCCTTTTAGCTAGGCATGATAATTTTGATGATGCTCTCATATGTATAAGAGGTGAATATGAAAGAGCATCAAGAAGCAAATATCAAACACATTTAAGTCTAACCCACTTCCTATGCAAAGGAATCTTGTAAGAAAATAAATCAAAAGCACAAAGTGACTAGCATAGGAAGGCAAAACAAGTGCAACTTCAACTTTCAACATAAAGAGAGGAGACTTAATATTATTGTGATATGTGAAGCCATGTCTCCCTCTCTCATAATGACCAGTAGGTTTTAAAGTACCCATCAAATAAAAGCAAATCAAGAGAAAGCTCAAAACCTTCGTCATAAAGAGAGGTGTTTTAGTAACATGAAATTTCTACAACCATATTTTCCTCTCTCATAATAATTTTCAGTAGCATCATGAACAAAATTAACAATATAGCTATCACATAAAGCATTCTTATCATGATCCACATGCATAAAGTATCATTACTCTCCACATAAGCATAATCAATTTATTAGTAATAGTGGGAGTAAAACTATCACAACCATCATTGTAATCATCATAAATTGCAGGCATAGTATAATCATAATAAACTTTATCCTCCATAGTAGGTGGCACCAAAATACCACTATCATTATAATCATCATAAATTGGAGGCAAAGTATCATCAAAGAAAATTTTCTCCTCAAAACTTGGGGGACTAAAAATATCATTTTCAAAACCAGCTTCCCCAAGCTTAGAGCTTTGCATAGCATTAGCAATAATGGTGTTCAAAGCATTTATAGTAATAACATTGCTACCATCATGCAAATAATTTTCCATAGGTTTTTTAATTTTCTCTTCAAAAGCATCATGTCCTAATTCAAGATAAATTTCATAAAGCTCTCTAATTTTTTGTTGTTTTCCATTAAGCCTAACTAGTGAAATAAAAACAAGAAACAAAAAGATATAATTGCAGAATCTAAAGGAAATACCTTCGAGCACTCACACGTCAGCAACAGTGCTAGAAAATAGCTAAGTAGCTGGAGGATGTGAGTACCTTTTACCTTACCTCCCCGGCAACGGCGCCAGAAAATAGCTTGATGTCTACGCACGCTTCTATTCTTGTAGACAGTGTTGGGCCTCCAAGTGCAGAGGTTTGTAGAACAGCAGCAAGTTTCCCTTAAGTGAATCACCCAAGGTTTATCGAACTCAGGGAGGTAGAGGTCAAAGATATCCCTCTCAAGCAACCCTGCAATTAAGATACAAGAAGTCTCTTGTGTCCCCAACACACCAATACACTTGTCAGATGTATAGGTGCACTAGTTCGGCGAAGAGATATTAAAATACAAGATATGGATGATTATAAGTGGTAATTGCAATCTGAAATAAAAATGGCAGCAAGCAAACATGTAGCAGAACTGGTTGTAAACGGTGTTTCAATGCTTAGAAACAAGGCCTAGGGATCATACTTTCACTAGTGGACACTCTCAACAATAATAATATAATTGAATACATAGATATTTCCTCTTCACTATGCTACTCTGAGTTATTCTCTCGTTGGATAACGAACACCAATCCACCGCGTAGGGCTATAAAAGCACACCTTAAAGTCGCATTCCCATGTCTAGTTAACCCCACACTGTCAACTTGAGCGCCCTAGAAGGTACTAGACAAACACCGCAATTTCATAGAGACATCCAACGCAAATAATAACTCATGATAAGTATTCCTGTTATCTTTAGCCTAAGAGCCACACACGGGGCGCACACTGTCAACTTCGCACCGTGGGACAAAGGTGACTCCGGAGATTACATTAATAAAACCACTTGAGTAGCATATAAGATAATGAAGAGTACATCTATGGATTCAACTAGATTACAAAGCTCATGATCACATAAAGATCACACCATGGGAGAGAGAGATAAACCACATAGCTACCGGTAGAGCCCTCAGCCCCGGGGAGAACTACTCCCTCCTCATCATGGGAGGCAGCAACGACGATGAAGATGGCGGTGGCGTCGATGGAGATGGCTCCGGGGGCAATTCCCCGTCCCGGCAGGGTGCCGGAACAGAGACTTCTGTCCCCCGAATTAGGGTTTCGGATGGCGGCGGAGCTCTGGAACTTTTTTGGAGAAATAGTCCAGGCACTTAGGGTTTTCGCGTCGGGGGGAATAAGTAGGCGAAAGGGCGTCGCGAGACGGTGCACGAGGCAGCGACACCACCCCTGGGCGCCGGCCAAGGCCCAACCGCAGTCAAATGGAGTTGTCTGTTTGTCCTTCATGGGAACTCGGTTTAGGACATGACACGCAGTCAATATCGCTTCCCCCCACCAGCCTTGGAGAGACCCGATGTGTCTAACATGGCGTTAACCAAATCAGTTAGAGTATGATTCTTTCTTTCAGCTACCCCATTTGACTGGGGTGAGTAGGGAAGTGTCCTCTCATGGATTATACCGTGTTATGCACAGAAGGAGTCAAATTCATTGGAAAAATACTCTCCACCACGGTCGGACATAAGCCTCTTAATCTTTCGATTAAGTTGGTTTTCTGCTTCACCTTTATAGATCTTGAAATAATTCAAAGCCTCATCTTTGATTTCAAGAGATACACATAACAGTATCTAGTGAAGTCATCAATTAACGTCATGAAGTACTTATTTCCACCTTTTGTCAACACACCATTCATCTCAGAAAGATCAGAATGTATGAGTTCTAGAGGTGCCAAGTCTCTTGCCTCTGCAGTCGTATGAGACATGCGTGGTTGTTTTGCTTGAACACACACTTGACACTTAGAACCCTTGACAGTAGTGAAACTAGAGATTAAATTCAATTTGGCTAGCCGCGTCATGCACTCAAAACTAATATGACAAAGACGTGAATGCCAGACATTTGATTCAATAGTAGTGCAAACATGATTGACAACTTTATTACAAACGTCTGACAATGACAAGCGGAACAAGCCTCCACACTCATAGCTTTTACCAACGGAAGTTCCAAACTTGGACACTACAAATTTATTGGACTCAAAAACTATCTTGTAACCATCTCGACATAGAAGAGATCCGCTAGCAAGATTCTTATTGATGGAGGGCACATGATGAATATTATTCAGGTGCACGATCTTCCCCGAAGTAAACTTCAGATCGACCGTACCAACACCACGAACAGAAGCACGTGACCCGTTTCCCATCAGCACGGAAGAAGTACCTGCGACCTGATAAGAAGAAAATATTGAGATATCAGCACAAACATGTACATTGGCACCCGTATCAATCCACCATTCAGGAGAATGACATACTGAAAAGATAGTTGGAAATATATATACCGTACCCAGCATCTTTCATCTTAGTATCTCCAATGACAACATTAGCGGTCTTGCCGCTCTTCCCGCGCTCCTCAAATCGGTTAGGGCATCTTGGAGCCCAGTGATTAGGGTCACCGCAAACATGACAGGATCCCTTCTTCCTATCGGTCTTCCTCTTGAAGTTGGTAGACTGTGAAGGATTGTTCTTTTTATCATACTTGCCTTTGTCCTCAGACTTATTCTTGTTCTTGGGCTTGTAGGACTAGGAGTTCTTCTTCTAAACAAAGTTAGCACTCGAACCTCCCTCAAAACCTCGAGCTCGTGTGTCTTTAGCTCTCGCCTTTTCTTCCACATCAAGCGACCCAATAAGATCCATAACGGAAAAGTCCTATCTCTTGTGCTTCAGAGAGGTAGCAAAATTCCTCCACGAAGAAGGGAGTTTGGCAATGATGCCTCCGGCAATAAACTTGTCACGTAACACACACGAAACTTGCTCAAGTTCCTTAGCAATGGACTGTATCTCATGAGCCTGCTCAACAATGGAGCGCTCACCGGTCATCTTGTAATACAAGAACTGCTCCATGACATACAATTCACTGCCTACGTCCGAGACCCCAAATTTGGCCTCGAGCGCATCCCACATGCCCTTGCCCGTAGTGATGGACAAATACGGGTTGACAATCTTGTCACCAAGAATGCTGAGAATAGCAGCCCTCAAAAGGGTATCGGCTTCCTAAAAAGCTCTCTCCTCTTCGGAGTAAGCTCTCCTTCAGGCTTGCCTGTAGCAGCGTTAAAACACTTCATGGTTTCAAACCAGAGAGTGACTCTCGCACGCCACTTCTTGTAATTCACTCCATCGAAAGGAGCGGGCCTCAGCGAAGCAGCAAATCCAATAGGAGAAAAATGCCTAAAATAAGGTTTTTGGATTGCTGGATATATGAGCAATTTTCCACATGATTTAATCCATGAAAATAATAGATAAAACATGGTTAGAGAAATAGGAATTAAACTAGTCATGCAATCTAGTAGAGAGTACGCATAAAGCAATTCTACACATATTGGTAGAAATAGAGTCGGAAACATGATCTTGAATAGGCAGAAAAAGATCACATACGGGGCAGCAGAGGAAGACCCGTTTGCAGCGGATGAAGACATGTTGCTGAAGAGGACGTCGATGTCGGGGAAGAAGTCGTCCTCCGGGAAGTAGTCGTCGTCGTCCGTGTTGGAGAAGACGCTCCCCAAAAACCTTATCGCCTCTCTCCCCTATAGGATCACGAGAGACGGGATTCCGGAGGCCTACTGTTCCGTCAAGCGGTGCACGCCACGGAACGGAATGGAGAAGACTTGATCGGCGGCGCAGTGCTCGAGAACCAAGCGGCAGGCGCATGGATTGTGGCTGTGTTGCGGTGTGTCTATATGTGAGGAGCGACCTCACTTATATAGGCACGGAGGTGAGCTGAACAGTCAGGTCAGGAGCTGAAATATCACGCTGGGAGGTACAGCCAGCCGTTCGTATTCTTCCACTAGTGTGCAGAACCATTCAGCTTCGTCTTCCACTAGTGCGTGTGTCAAAAACATTTCAGCTTCCGCGCAACTGTTCAACATCGTATTGGTCCATTCATTAGTGGCAAAAAGATAGGCATCGGCTCGGCGAGATTCACGTAACCCGTGACGACGCGTGGCGAGGCGGGCGGCGGAGGAGGACCGCGCGTGTGGAACACCTCCTTTCACCTCACACCAACTCATACTAGTGGGAGAAAAACTCACCTTATAATGTGGTGCAACTCTCTCTAAACTAGCAATGTGGGATTAAACATTAGTCACACCTCTTACCATGTATGAATGGGCCACATGGGTCTCTATGATTTTCAGGAATTATGGAAGTGATTAATTGGGCTGAGCCATTTAGGCCCAAATTCCAACACAGCCTCCTGGTCTGAATGACCAAGCGCTGCACTGGGAGAAGCTTATCCTTGAACACTCTGCGATCGAGCTCAAGCCAAATCTCCCAGTTAATCAACGATGCTAAATTGTTGCTGATACATTAACCCACTTGAAAATTTATGACCTTCCTTATCGCAAAGTTAAACTCAAATTCATTTACTGTAAATATATTTAATTTTTTCCTCGAGTTATGATAATGTAAAGAGGACTAGACGAACTGTTGTGAAGGTCAAAGCGAAAGCTACTCGCCATAGCTAGCAAGCTTTGTTTCTCCATAGCAAAGTTTGTCTGTAAAATTTCACCATGCATGTATACAAAAGTTAGGTTACAGATATCCTGTAGCGTTTAGGATGGAGCCCCATATCTTTAGGGCTTTGGCTAGTTTTCTTCGACGGGAGAAGTTGGTAGGTGACACCCGACTTTCAGTTGAAGAGAAACTAGCAGCCTTTATGTGGATGTTGTCGCATAACTCCTCCTTCCAAGACCTCGAAATCCAATTCAGTTTATTTTGTGGTAATCAATGATAGCTGAATTTGAAGACAATTAAAGTAAATAGATGCTGTCGAGTACTACTTCATTTTTATAGTCACCGGCCTGATGCTATTTTCAATCAGCAACTTATTGAATAGATGATCTAGAGCATGTAAAATTCTAGTACTACTTCTTAGACAACCTTTGTTTTTCTTGGCATGTATTGTATAATTGTCTTGTATATTTTGCAGGATTTCATATCGCTTGACCTGTCGGGAAGGAGTGTGCTGAGCTCTGAGTTTGTACTGAAGATGTTGAAGATAAATGCTACCCGAATTCAGTTTGAGATGATTTGTAATCTTGTGTTATGCTCCCAAATTTCAATTTGTACTGATGATGTTTAAGATAAATGCTACCCGAATTCAGTTTGAGATGATTTGTAATCTTGTGTTATGCTCCCAGATTTCAATTTGTACTGATGATGTTTAAGATAAATGCTACCCGAATTCAGTTTGAGATGATTTGTAATCTTGTGTTTATAGTCCCAGATTTCAATTTGTACTGATGATGTTTAAGATAAATGATTGTATTGGATATGTAGAGTAGTTTGTAATATTCTGCACACAATATTCAGGGCGAGAACCTCAGTTGAAAGCTGGCACATGTGCGCCCGCAATATTCTGGGCGAGAACCTCGTATGCGAGAGGTTTAACCGAACGCAAAATAAATGCCGGGATGTGCATGGTGGGGATGGGCCGGGGTATGGTTGGAGCGCGTGGTACACCCAATCCACGGGAGAGTTGGATCCACTAGGGGATTTAACCACAGGCAACCGAATGAGGCCTAAAACAGCTGACCGACTTTCCCACCAGCGAGAAATTGTGGAAGACTAACTCGCCAGCATCATTGTGGGCTGAATCCATGAACCTAAAACAAGTTCGAAAAATAAAGATGGTTTAATTTCAAAAAAAAAGGCAGCTGATCATGAAAGGTATACAGAGTGCGACAAATAAACATGTTGCCGATACGAGACTACGAGAGATATCTTAACATCTCCGTACCTCTGTATGATGCAAATTGCGAGCGAGGCACAGTTGATGGCGTAGTTCATGATCTTATCCTGGACGGAGAAGACGACAGGCTCAGGTTCAGCCATTATGTTCAATACCTGTGTGCAGATGTAACTCGGTTAGCAGATGAATGGAGAAGAGCAATATGATCAACTGGAGCTGCAACTCAAGTTCGAAATTTACCATTCGAAAAAAGACTAAAGCTACGTACGCACATTTTGTTCCCCAAGCGAACAGCGGGTCAAGCTGATGATCGTATCGTCAACAGCCTTCTTCTGCAGATGCAGTTCGCAGTGGGTTTAGGGCGAACTAGAAGGGAAATGAGCGCTTTGCCATGCCCGCATGATTTTTGCTATGTTTGTTTTTATCTCATTTTGTACTTACCGATCTTTGACGAAGAGTTCAAATGGCTGAAAATTTGTTAAAGATGCAGCGTCCATAGGATCGCCATTCAATGTCTTCTTATTGTCTTCGACCTAGTTGTTTTTAGGCTTCGTCGATACGACCTCATATGCTGACCAACCGGTAGTCACCCTCTTCTTCGACCATCGTCGGTACCTAGTCACACTGCCTGCTCTGACCCAAACCCCATCACATAATGTATGTCCTTGTCTATCAGTCTGACGTTGCCACTGCATCGCTCCACTTTATATCACACCCGTTTTCACATCAGTGCATATGAATTAGCAATAAATTCATGGTTGAGAAATCGACTGGGCTTTGTGAAATTTATCTTGAAGCTGACGATTTGTGAAGTTGAAACCAAACAAAAAAACACTTCCTCTCTTTGTAGTAGCCAAGATTTGATCATCCAAAAATATCGTCTTGTCGAGTATGAATCCATCCATAGCGTACAACAAAGGCATGCTTGATTACCTGCATTGCTTGCATCCGTGGCTTTCTAGAGTTTGTGTGAGGAGAAACATGAGCTGAGTCATGAGTCATGTTCTACACCCCATTTTGTTGCTTTCATTGTTTTTTTAAACTTTGGAGAAACATAAACACCGTTTGGTCACAATGTGTGCCGTGCGCACCGCACTTACTTCACCTCTAATCTACATGGTAAATTTACCTCACACCTCTAGGTTTGGAACAAATTCGTTTATGTGACATCCCTATGAGGTGCGGCGAGTGGGACAACAGCGGTGCACCGGAGCAGGTTGCGACAATAGCGAACACACAAACATACCATGTTTAAACATGTTCACGTGTAACAATCATCATATATTTATAGTATAATATCTACCCGGCCCCGTGGACCACGTTAAACACATGCTACCACAGAGTTAATGACAGTGAGCGGCGGCGGTTGAACAGAGACGACAAAGAGATTGAAGAACACATACGACAAGCACTACACATACGTGTACAAGATGTACTTGTATATGTGATGAAACGGAAAAATTACAACACAAAAGTTGTGAGAAACAGTGAGATGAATCTACTTGTCAAAGGAAATGTCAAACGGTCGACCTAGTGCAACGAATTTGACAAAATTCATCTAAAAATGGTGCGAGCTTCAGTCAAAAACTGAGAAGTTCCACTCAACGAAATTATAAACCGAGCACGGGAATGGAACCTACTCGTTAACGCACATATATTTCGTGTACATTTTCCCAATATAAATATCAAATTTGCAAGTTATAGACAAATCACTCGTAACCTAGAGAAAAAGGAAACCAGATGTTGTTTGTCTTTTTCATCAGAATGCTAGCTATAACCACTAAAAAAAAATACAGCTGGTCTCACTGAAGCTAGGTCCCATGCAGGACTTTTACGCGGAGCAATTCCTGCTAGATTAGATATTGGAGGGATGGTGAGCAGCGAGATTGGTCGCAGAGCTCAATCTGATTCTCCGAATGAAGTAGAGAAGGGGGTATAAGGCGATGCAAGATCACACTAGCCACGTCACAGGGCCGGCCGTCTCCATCGTTGGGTACCATTCACCCCATTTACATCGTCATTTGATTACCAGTCTACCAGTAAGTCTCCATCATTGCCGTCTCCTATGTCCAAGCTCTTGTTGGTAAAAGCTCCGGAGAAGACCGGAGAAATGTGTGGTGCCTATTGCCGCGACTGCTCCAAGTAACTCCCGAGGGATCTCTCTCTGAGCCATCGATAGCTCGCAACTGGGTAACAGCTAAGTCGGTTAAAAAATCGTGCAATAAGCCCGTTTGTCAACATTTCAGTATTACTACTCTTTTCTTAGACGAACGTTTCTTTTCTTAGCCATTGTCTATCTTTTGTAGCAAAAGGAGATATTCGTATCAGCAAACTCCAACCATTCTCTGCAGATGCATTTAGTTTAGCTGATCTTGTGTTGGAACGGAGAGCAACAAGATAGTACCATGTTTATGGAACAACAAGATACATTACAAATGTAATTTCCCAGTTCAGTTACCGACGTTTTTGTTGCGAGAGCAGGGAGCGAAACTGCTACCCCTTGTGAATATTGAGATTAACTAGTAGTGTCTTCCTGACAATTTTTTTAAAAAATTCCTTGTGCAAGACAAGTTTTGCCACGAGCGAGAAATTGTGGAACATCTTAAAACACCTGATCGGTTTTGCTACCAACGAGAAATTGTGGACTGTGGTTCTTGAGACAAGAGGACGAAGCACACAGGGTTTAGAACAAGCCCGTTTCTTGGAGCCCGGTCGCCTTAAGGTAAAAATTCCTTCGAAAATTCGTTTGGAGAGCGTCGCATCTCATGTTCCCTTTGACGCTCTAGACTGGCAAAAAAAGAATCTTAAAATGGCGAGTCGCTGGCATTAAACGATCTGAACCGATCCAGCGTCCACATCTTGATGCGTCAACATCTCTGGCTGCCCGTGCGGGCTAGTGCACGTCTTTTCTCCATATCTCCTGCGTTCTGGCTACCTCGGTTTTGGCTGGAGCTGGTGCGTGGGCGTTCCCAGGCAGGTCGGCTCGCACGGACGTGGCGAACTACTATTTGTGAAAGCATAGCTGCCTCTCTTGTTTCAACTAGACAGCGTGTACAGGCGTTGTATTTTCAATTCTGCTTTTTTGTTGAGTTGCTTACTTTTTCATAGTTTGGTTCAGCTCTATTTTCCTTTTTATTCAAAATGCTAAAGTTTGGACCTAAAGATTAAACTACTATTTTCTCAATAAAATTTAGCATACTCCACTCGTCGGCGTTGAGAGTGGTACAGTTGGCGTCGGCGTGAAGGAAGTCGGAAGGCTAACAAAAGAAATTTGCATATGTTTGCCTCCGATAAATGAACCTCTCAGCTAGCGCGCGTCTTCAGATCAGCAGGTAAATTCTTGCTCACTGTCAACTCAATGCATTTTGTACATAGAAACACACGATAAAATATTCGACACAATCAAATCAATATAAATTACATAGTCTGATTTACTACTAAAAAAGATAATGCTTTCATTACGCTCTCTTCATGTACAATGATGTTGTGTATGATGACCATGGTTTTTGAGTCGCCGTATAGTCGCCGATTAGTCGCCGACTAATCGCCAAGTCGTCGCGGCGTGGCTGGGTCGCGCAGGCGACTTGACTCACGGAGCAAGTCGCGCCACGTCACTGGCTCGACGGCGATTTGCTGCGACTATACAGCGACTTTTGCCTGAGGATTTCAGCGACTTACGCGGAGCAGGGACACGGGAGCAGGGACACGAGAGGAGGAGGTGCTGGCGGCGACGGACGGTGGCCGGAGGTCGACGCATGGCTCGGGGCAGAGCTTGGCGATGGCGCGGCTCATGGAGCTCGAGGATGGAGCGGGGATGGCGAGCGCCGGAGAGAGGAAGACGGGAAGAAGAGGCCGGCGGCGAGGGGAGAGGCTGGGAGGATTCACGCGTGCTTTCTGGCGGCGCTGGGAGGCTGGGAGGATTCACGCTGTTTGCTTTCTGGCGGCGCTGGGAGGATTCACGTGCTGGTTAGTGACTAGGGTTAGTGACAGGCCTGGGAGCTCTAGGACGGAGCTGGGCCAGTGCTGGGCCTGGCTGGCCTGGCCTGTCTGCTGGGCCTGGATGAAAAAATGCTGCTAGGAGCTGGGCTCGGGGGTGACAGGCCAACTTTGGCGTGTACTGTAGCAGGGCGACTCGGGGCGACTATACGCGCTGAGTCGTTGACTCAAGTCGGCAAGTCACGAGCCGCAGCCTCGGCGACTCGACTCGACTCGGCGACTCAAATATCATGATGATGACACAAGCAGTTATGAGCCGGAGTTGGGCTGAGGCCATGGGCCACTCACTACACCACGGACCAAATTCGGTGGCAGAAAACAGCCGGCAAAGATCCATTTAAGAAGGCAATTTAACAGCCGGCAAATATCAACTGCCGTTAAAGATTGGGAAGGGCACATTATCTGCCGGCAAAAATGGAGGTGTACCGGCTATCAACTGCCGGTAATCATCAAAATATACTGGGGCAGCAGAACAGCCGGCACAAGTCGGTCCCGACAGACAAAACTGCCGGCACATGTGGTTTGCAGGTGGCGAAAAGTTTCGCGGGCTGTGCAGACTTAGCGCGCGGGGAGCTAATTTTTTTTTTTTTTTGAGACTAGAGCTAAATTATTTCAGAAACATTGCGCGCGGTGCAGGTCAAAGCACAGCAGCGCGTGGCACACCACGGACCACTCGCCCCCATCTAGATTCCCCTTCCAGTCTCGCCCCCGACACAACGCCGCCGCTCCCATCCTCTCAAGCCTCACGGGGAGCCGCCCGCGTGCGCCGGCCGGTGCTGGAGTCGACGGCTGACTCGACCCGCCGCGTCGGAGGGAGGAACGGAGACGACGGCGCCGGAAGGAGCTACAAGCACCATCCGCGACGGCGACCCACGGCGCAGCAGGGCCTCCTCAGATGCGTAAGTTCCAGCCCCGATCTACTCTCCTATGCCTCCCATCTCGTCGGATTTCCGCTCATTTTCCCGTGGGGATTCGTCCGGCCGGCCGCAGGAACTCCATGACCCGAGCTCGGCCACGGAGATCCCTATACGTCGCCGGTCTTTCCGAGCTCCGGCTGCTGACGGCGTTCACGCGGAGCAGAAAAGCTGCTGTCTTCAAGCACATGGCTGAGGATCTTGCCAGATGCGTCGCCGCCCTGCTCTCCGACCTGCTGCTGCTGATGTACACCCTGCTCAACACAAGGAGGATCCACCACATCCACACCAACTCAGGTCTGCCGTCTGCTGATGTCCTGCTGCTCATCTCGCTTGCGTTCGTGCAAATTATTTCCCCATGTTTCTATGTTCGTCCAAGGTACGTGCCAGGTTCACCCTCCCGTTCCCCCCAATCCTCTGTATAAGTCATTGTTCTGGTTGGATCTTGCCGAAATCGAGTGCTCCATGGGGTGTACGGTAGAGTAGCGCTGTGCGATATGCCTTGGAGTAGCGCTGTGCGATATGCCTCTGTATATTATTTTTATTTCCATGTGCAAGGATTCTCGTAACTAGCATTGTGGTGCTGATTTGTTCTTATGTTTCTAGGTGTCAGCGTTTTGGAGGAGCAAGTTCGATGACGGGAGATTCTACATACCTGCTCCCACAAAGAAACTTCATATGAAGATGGATTCGAAAGATGACCCTGTCGCTTCTATCAAGGCATTAAATTGCTAGGTAACAGAAACTGCTTGTATCTGAAACTAAATGGTGGAACTACACCATATACTTATTTTTTATAAGTTGCTGCTTATCAGTAGATCTCATATGGAACCTCATAGTTTAATTTTGCAAAGGTTAATCTCCTTGAAAGGTTATTGTGCTCATAAATAAGACTGTCCATGTTGTTTTTGTCGTTTCTTAAAGAGTATAGCATCAGACATTTAAGTTCCTATGTCGTTTTTTTGACTTAATCTTTGCTCACCTGGCTGAAATCCTAGTCTGCACTTGAATTTGAAGACTAGTGTCCATCTGTCTGTTCATCTAAGGGATAAATTTTCCAGAACTAACATATACAGGATCCTGGAATTAGTCGGTGCTCCCTTCCACTTGGTTGCTGGGCTCCTAATTACCAGGTATGGAAAACAATTCATTTGGCTTGGTCTCCAAATCCTGTCAACAATGTTGGAGTACTAATATCTCATGCCATCCATGAGCTGTTGGATGTACAACTGATCGTGAGCTAGACTAGTTCATTGAGTTGGTAACTGGTCTTCTCTCAAGAGAAGTTACTGCACGTTCTATTTGTTCATCACCAGAATGTTCGACTCGTATAGTACACTTGTTTCTTAGTTTTGTATGTCTATTTCCATATGTATATTTGCAACTATCTTCTATCGAAAATCTATGGTATGAAAGTAATGCTTTTCCACTTGATGAGTTGATGTGCATGTTATGGTTACCTTTTTATTGTGTATGTGGCTGCTTAGGCATGATATTCAAGTAGTATGCATCATTGTTCTCGGCTAGATTGATTTCAGTGTATATGGAGTATTCCTTGTGCTATTTGGTATAATATGTATTTGATAGAGCGAGTAACATTTATCATGTAATGTGTGTTTCAACCGGTTGTTGTGATGTCTGCCTCACATATAAATTGCTAACACGAGAATAGCTTCACCTGTGGTTTGCTGTTAGCTTGTATCTGCATATTCAGAATATTACCATGCTAATTGATTTACCCCATAGGTTAATTTTTGAAGACCCAGGGCACTCGAGGGGCTGGCTGTAGAACTAGACTGAATACTATTGGCACGATCTTCTGCTGAGATAAGTAAGTGACTTCCAATGTTAGCTCTTCGGTTACTTGCTTATATGCACTTCTATTCGAAAATGTTCATTGATGTGTCTTGGTAGAATGTGTTACAAATATAGATGTGCAAAGAAGTGATCAATAAATTTTAGTTTTGACCCTTCATGTACAATCTGTTCTTGGTGCTCAACTGATTTCTAGAATACGTAACTTTGTAATTATAATTCTCAATCTTACATCTATGTTCCTTCCTAGTCTTGGCATTTTGTTTCTGCTCATATGCTTAATATAGCAACATGGCTTTTACACTTTGTTTATCATGCACTTGCCCCTTGGGTTGTGTATTGGTAAATTTGATTCGTTCGCTATGATTAGTGATCTTAATTGGTGCACACCTTTTGACTACCTACTTTAGATTATCACCATCTAGTATGTTTGTGGTTTGTTTCTGACCAGTTGGGACTATTGCCTTCAACAAATCGGCAGCATACTATAACCTGCATGCAAATATTATAGGTGCTGGCCAAGATCATGCATGCACAGTCCAGATAGCTATAATAATTAGTAAAATAGTTTGTGACTTGATTATTTCCTTTGTTGCTGGCCAAGATCATGCATGCACAGTCCAGCCAGCTATAGTAATTAGTAGAATAGTTTGTGACTTGATTATTCCTTCGTTGTTGGACATCATGCATGCATTCACAGTCCAGAATACATGCACACTCTTCTCACGACTTCTAATTTTCTTCGTTGCTGCAAAATAAGCTTGAAGTAACACATGTCTGGATTCTTATTATTTTCTGTAGTCAGCTCGGTCCAGATAGCTATAGTCGAATTGTTTTTGTATTGCACAAAGTTGCATGTCTGATTAAGGACCTAGCTTGATTAGTATGATACTTATATTCTGAATGTAACAACAATAAAACGTGACCCTTTTCATTACATTTGTGTATATGGATGATGATGAATCTTCATGCTGAGACTTGTTTTTTATTTTATGGTATGCGTGATTGTAAATGTTAGCATTTTTACCAAAGGTGATGCCAAACACGAGCTTCTGATCCCATCTGCCACTTTATTATTTTCAGGAGTTCTTGCACAAGGTCAATATTTCCCGTTGATCGTTCAGAATGAGTACATGCTGGATGCTTTTGTTCACGTCGATGAAGATTTTACTATTTAGAAACATATTTGCACCCTCGTGTGCACTATTTTGGAAGAAGTGCATTTTTAGAAACTATATTTCGAATTTGACTTGATCTTTGTATTGTGGATATGAACAATGTATTATACAATGAATCTTGTCAAAGCTCACTTGTGGATGAACTACATTATCTTGTGTTACAACTTGTCGGTAAGGTCAAAGTATTGTATTGTGAATTGTAAATGTGCAGTGAATTGCTGGAAAAGATTTAACATAACTTGAGGGCAATTTAGTAATATAGTAAGGAAACTGCTGGCAGTTTGACAGCCGGCAAAAGTCCAAACAGCCGGCACAAATCTTTGCTGGCAGGTGAACTTGTCTGCCAGGAAAGAAACTGATCTGCCGGCAAAAATTCAGCTAGCAGGGCCAATAAACTGCCGGGAAAGGAAAAACAGCCGGCAAAGAGTTTTGCCGGCAGTGTTATAGCGGGCAGGCAGATCTGCCAGGAAAAAACCTTTGCCGGCTGTTGAACTGCCCTGTAAAGTGACTTTTCCCGGCAGAAAATGTGCCCCCACATCTGGTCCATGGTGTAGTGACTCGTTTCCGCGTGTGACGGTGCTGCCCATGTTCCCATCTGGTGTTGCAAGGATTACAATGTCAGTGTCTTTTTGGTCTCTGATTTGGAGACCCAGCTTGTCTTGTTGCACATGGATCTCCTTCAGAAGGTAAGCTGCTTCACGACGCTCTTGTCAAATTTCAGGTTGAGTCGGTTGTGCTTTTGTCGCTTGATATCTAGATTTGTTTCGTTGAAGAGGGGGCTGAATGCACATGTGGAGATTTTTCTTCTCGTGATCTGCATGCGACAACGTATGTCCCTGGGAGTACAGTTATCACTGAGGTCGTGGCTCCAGTTATGCAGATTATGCTTGAGCTCCAGGAGCTCTGTGTGGAATTTTCTATGGTGCTAACGATGGATCTAGGCTCACTGGAGTCCTCGGCGGTGGCCATGCCGCCATCACAACCATACCATCAGATTTCTGGCTGCCGCCATATTTCTGGATAGTGGAGGTTTGGTTGCTTTTGTCACTCTCCGATTGTTGAGTGGCGAGGGGTATGAGACATGTGTGTTGGCACCTAACTCTAAGACTCTCTTTGCAAAGGAGATTTGCGACCTAATCATCGATTTGGAGTCGGCTTGACCTGGATATGACAAGGAGATTGCTTGAGTCTTGTCGGGAAACGCTTCGGATGGTGTTATCAGGAAGATGGAGAAGTCTATCTCAGGAAGATAAGAGAGAAGATTGACGTCGCAAGGAATGGTTCCGTAGCTGTTTGATAGATGCGCCCATTCCGGGTTGTCGTGTCGTGATTCTATAGGTTGGGCAAGTTTGTTGGCTGTCGAAGAGTTGCTTGCTTGAGAGTTGTTTGCTTATGGTTATGGGTTTCTTGTATCGGTTTTTGCCTAACTCTTTTCTTTTTAATTAATAGATTGGGACAAAAAAATGCACCCGTTTAAATGTAGCCTCAAATTCACAATACACAGTGACCCGTCTGACGAATATATAACAATAAAGCTCTCGCCGTAGTTTGTTTTAAGTGGTGCTTCAGCACCCACCATGTGAACTTGTTCCCTCATTCGGAAATCCATACTAAAATAATTAAAAATAGTTGATCTGGGGCATTGTCTGTACACATATTATCCATCCACATTACTAGCTAGGGCTCAAAACCACCATATACATGGAGTATTCGTGTAATTATGTACTGAGAAAAATTAATAATACAGAAACTGTGACGGAGTTCGCTATGCCAAGCCAGCAATCCACGCAGCTAACCCTAATCCAGCACCTCCAAGCTCAACATCGACGGCACCTTCTTCCGCCGCCTGCTCCTCCGCATTGTCATCTTCATCCGCAGCGAATAATCGAGCTATCCTTCCGCACCATTCGAACAACTGAGATATGACTAAGATGCGCACATTGTACACCATGAAGCCGATCAGGCAGATTCCAATTAGCACGGACAGGCTACTCCCCACCTGCGAACACAAACATATGCATAAACTCACAATGGATCGACGAGTGCGTGCGTGCGTGTGTGTGTGAAGCATGTGTTAATCATCTTACCAGATGAAGAATCTTGTTAGCATCCCAGGGCTTATGTGTTTGTTCTTTCAGATAGACCAATCGGATGATGCTGATGGTTGTCTCGACCAATTTAATTACCAGATCACGGAGGGACTGGTCATTTTCTCCGGTCTTCTTTATCTATGCCACAAATTTGAAATGTCGAATTGAAATTAATTGCTATAAGCAATTCTCATACATAAGAATCATGTGTAATGAGATCCCCTACCTGGGCGCGTACGAGCAGGCCACCGTCGATCAGGACTATAAAAATGATTATGCCGGGAACCACGTCAGTGTTCCAAACATTATGGATTACCATCCCACGGCAAAGCAAGGAAACTCCAGCCGCCATTATGCTTAGCATGCCCAAGACCTGTAAAACCCCGACGCAGAAGTAAGTGCTAAAGAGATGTATGATATAATATTGAATGTATCCCCTACATAGATGGGTTCAGTAAATCTTACCCTAGTCCTGACCCAAGTTCTGTGATTCCTCAGGAGATGATATACAACAGCAAACCAGTGAAGAAAGCACCCCACCAAACACACGAACCCGAACATCTCAGATCCCTTGGTATGAACCGCATCATACCCAGTGATATATAGCTTCAAACAGCTAACCAGTTTGTCCACCAACGAGAAATTGTTGAACACTAAATCACCATTTACACATGTCCAGTCCATGTAACTGTAAGCAAGAGCGACCATATATAAGCCATTAAACCCGACATGTACAACACTAGCAATCCGACTCAAAAGAAAAAGAAACAACTAATTGGGCATAGCGACCAGGTGTGGTACGTATTGGGCAAAAAAACAGTCGGTTACCAAATCAACAGTAGCACTTAGCGATATAAATTGCAGTTGCTGAATTATATTGCTGAGCTAATTTATAATCTGTTGTGAGAATATACACATGAAGGCAGGAAAAAATCAAACGAAAAATGAGAGAAAAACTAGTTGAAAAAAGCTGGGTTATCATAAGTTCATAACAACCTCCAGCCAAACACAGCCCTAGATTTTCCTGGCCCAACCCAATCCACTTTAGCTTACTCTAGAAAACAAAAAACGCGTCATTTTAACCCAAATCAAGCAATTTCCATAATTTGGTTTCAGAACGTTTGTCGAACCCATATGAAGAAGACATACATTATTTAATAAAAAACATACCCGAGCTAATTCCTCGATCGGGAAAATTAAATGTGACCACATCACTTACATATTTCAAGGAACTGATCAGGGATGGCCTTAAAAGAGTGTAAGATTGGACTACTTATCATTCACATGCGTACTTAGTAGTAGGGCATGTCACACTAAAAGAGCCCTAGGCATATCACATCGAATGTGGGGCGCTGTACCATGGGAGTACATTCAAAAGGGTTTTGTCTGACAAATCGATTTATCATGGTGACTACAAAGGAGGAGGATAGCTAGTTATCGTGGCATATTCCATACTGTCACATAATGACGTCGTGGTAGGTGGTCGGAAAGACCGGCGAATTGCAATATCATAATAGACGAAGGGAGCCATAAATTACGAGATCGCGAATTGTGCGCGACATTTACAATTAGTCCTATGCTAGAGATTGGTCAAGCGGCTCCGGCTGGACGCGTCTCACCAGCTAGTGTGACCCACCACCTCAGAGCAAGGATAATAGTATAGCCGACTGTTGGCTATAAGATAGTGTCATGTCATCTATAGCCAACCTAATAGCCAACAAGTATAATAGTTGGCTATAATATGGACTATTTTATTAATCGTTGGTCCACCTTTCACTCTTACAAAGTGCATAGGAGCACGTGCTGCAGCTGGCTCTTGCATGAGAGCCTGCTTCCACTTTCTCCCCTATTCTCTCCCCCTCCATGTAAGCACAAATATATTATTTAAATCCTTATAGCATGTTGATTGGACCTTATTGTAATTGCTCTCAGAGCCGTTTGTTTTCCAATTATTTATCTCATGTTTTTATGTCCCCTCCATTACTACTTTTCTCTCCCACAAGCTCTCTGAATATATCTCAGTGTCATAGCAGCGGCGAGAACAGAGACTGTAAAGGTGGCCGCCACCGGCAACAGCAAGATGTAGTATCTTGGAGGTGCTCAGCGCAGCGATGACAGCAACATACAGAATCCTAAACATTCTGAGCATGGTTTTACAGCAAAGTAAGGTCTTATACATTTTGGTTTTTATCTCGATCAGAAAAACTAATTTGGGGTTTTCTTGTTCAATCATGGTTTGGTGCTGAGGTGGATCGATTTCAATGAGTGGAGCGCCGTACACAAATCGAGCTAGTAACCAGGAGTTAGAAATTAGAAAGTTAGTTTGCGGGTGACACGTGTTGAACAGCCGAAAAATCATATTAATAGGAGCGAATCCGAGAAAAACAAGATCTCAAACTTGATGAGTGATCCATTTATTTATTTTAAATTCAAAATCATGCTTATAACTTTTTAAAAATCGTAAACTATTCCTTGGATGTACTTCATGATTTATCCTATAAACATGCAAATGCTCAATTTTAATTTTTTTTTGTGTGCTACACAGTAATGAAAATAGTATGAATTTGCGATTTGTGTATAGTAAACAGTGCATATTTTCAGATTACAAAAATTTATCATGTCTTTTCATTTTTATGTTCCCGGAATTCAAAAAAAATATCTTTGCGATTTTGCATGATTGTAGTATACATCATTGATAGCATGTATATTGATAGCATGTATGATTGTTTTCTAATTATTCTGTAACTTGTAAACATGTTTTTTAATTTTATTTTATAAAATAAAAGGATCACCGTAGCTATGGAGGCTAAGAGGTATCACTCAAATCTACTCTGCTAAGCAAATTGACGCTAAAACTTACAGGATTGGCCCACCAATATGGTATGACGTGGCACTGAATTGCCACATAGACGCTGACTTGACAAATGTTGTTTCAAAGTCCTTGTGCTCGAAGAGGATGGCCTGGCCTAGCAGACGGATTAGGGGCTCGAGGAGGCGCTCGTTCGGAAGCGCATCGAGCGGGCCACCGCGAGCTCATGCGCTTGGCGATCTTCTAACGGTAGTTCTCCTCCTACATGAGGTCGGCGGCGAGCAAAGTGGAGGCATCGCCGTTCCCGGCAGAGAGCCGGTAACGCATTCGCCTCGTCCTCGTCCGTACGGGTCACCTTGGCTTTATCCGGCGCGATGCACTGGCGCGTGTCCGCGACTCCGCGGCGTGTCCGCATGAGCCGCAGAAGGGAAATCCAGAGAGAGCGAGCCAGAGGTAGAAGAAGATGCCGCCTTATCGTTATCCTTCTGGATAGCCTGTGGATAGCCAGAGGTATATATATGTAGCAGCGCTGGGTATTGTGGGGTTAGCTGGGCCGAATCCATTGTATCTAGCCCACGAGGACCGCCAACAAGGTATACGCATGTGAGGGCCCGCAAGTTCGTCTATCCGCGTTGCCATGTTTTGTGGGTTAGCGGGGGTATACATGCGAATTGAAAAACTATAGCCGCTCGATGCGGGTTAGCGGGGGTTAGAAGCGAGTAGCAGAGCGGGGCGGGGCAACCAGCCGGCTGGGGCGTAACCAACGACGAACCGCAGCAGGAGTCAGGAGTAGCGAATAAAAATCTGCGTGAGCAATAGCTCCCGACATTCGCCATGGAAGCCTTGGGGTCCTCGTCCTCGGCGGCGGCGCCGAGGCTGCTGTGCATCGTGATCATCTCGTCGCTCGAGTTTGGGGACCTGTTGTCCTGGTATCGTTCCTTGAGCTCGCCGAGCCGCTGGTCTCGCAGTGCCACGGCGTGAAGCAGTTGGTGTCCGGCCCGCCGGCGCCGAGGCCGCTGCGCATCGTATTGTCTCGTCGGTTGCGTTCGGCCGTACCTGGATCTCGCCGAGTGGCTGGTATCGCGGTGCCAGAGGGTCGTGTATCCTACTTCTCAACGCGGCGCAACCTCACTCGCCTCCTGCTGGCGCCGGCGCCGCGCCTGGACCTCGTCGCATGCTCCCGCGTCAATGGCCTACCCGACGGCCCCTAGTCCACCAACGAAAAGCGGGAGCTCGACAAGATGACGGGGATTCCTTCGACGGCCTCGCCGCGGCCTTCCAGTAGTTCGTCACCGGCCTGTTCAAAAAGTTCGAGCACCGGAGCAAACTCAATCGAAGAGCCGTATCTATCGAGCTTCGTCGCACTCATCGAGTGAGTCGGGGCCTGCGTAACGGGATTCCGAGGAGAGGGACTAACAGAGGATCTGGTGTAAGAAGAGGCGGCGCGACCGCGCGCCGCGAGTGCGCGCGAACTATTTTAGCGCAATCAAGGAAACCACCTCTCCCACGGCCACGGCCACGGCCACGGCCACGGCCACGGCCACGGCCGCGGCCAGCGAACTGTTACATTCGCAAAATTAGCTAGCTCGTGGAGTCGAACTTACAACTGGTCCACGCAAAGCGCGAAGCCGACGGTGTTGATGATGCAGATGATGATCGTAGTATAGGCACCGTACTTCGTGGCGACGGCGAAGTTGAGGCAGGCGCGGACCTTGACGACGACGGCTACGGCGACGGCGGTGAGGAAGAGCTGAAGGGAGACGATGGCGTAGAGCCCCCGAGTCGGCGCCACTCCGGCGGTCCCCGCCTCGATGTCACCGAGCATCTTGCCGCTGGACGACGCCTAGGACTTCTCTGGTTTCGGGTTGGGGACTTGGGGGTTTTGGCAAGGTTTGAGAGGAGCAGAAAGCGAAGGGAGCAGGAGAAATAGCTCCGTTTCGCCGGGTAGGGGGTTTCGTTTTCCACGGGTCGCCGTTTTGTATAACTCACCAGTTGCGTCACCCCACATGCCGGTTGCAGATTCGATTTTTTGATTGGTTAATTAAGAGACGGTACGGCGCCGAGTTGATGCCGCGAGGGAGGAAAGATGATTTTGAGTAGCGTGTATCTGGGAGTGGGGGTTCTGAAACTCGAGCTCGCATCTTGCGATCGTTTTTCTCAGAAACCTTAGTCCTTAGCTCGCAAAAGGTTTTACTGAGACTATGTCTGGTGGGTCCACTAGTAGAAAAAAGGGCAATAAAACCGGTTCTATAGGGCCTTTAGCACCGGTTGAGCAACCGGTGCTAATAAATCGGCACTAAAGGGTACCCCTTTAGTACCGGTTGCTTATAAACCGGTGCTAAAGACCTCCACGTGGGCAGAGCAGAGCGCGCGCATGCGGAGAACCTTTAGTACCGGTTCGTAATACGAACCGGTACTAAAGGTTTCTGCTTTTTTTTTCATTTATTTTTCAGGGTTTAGGGTTTCTGTTTTTTTATTTTCGTTTATTTTTCAGGGTTTAGGGTTTCGGAGGAGATCACGTTGATGCACATAAAAAAAAATTCGCACACGTGAAGATCACATAGCACACATACAACTTGGTATATATATGTACACATATAAAGTACTCAAAATTCATTACATATGGAGATCACTCCTAATACATGGAGGGAGAGGCTACTTGTCGATATAGTGGAATTCTCCGGATTCAGGTATGACCTCCGTAAGGAAAAATCCCGCCAATTCCTCCGTGATTGCTTTTACGCGGTCTTCTGGTAGGAGCTCGTTCCGCTTTTTGGACACTATAAACATTCATTAATTGAAACTATGACACTATATATAACAAACAATTATACAAATAAGAAAATTATACAAGTAATAATTGTGCATCTAAATCATACAAACTAAGATTTTTTAAAATAAAAGATAAAAACAAGAGGCTCACCGAGGTGGTGTCGGTGACGGGGCGACGCGGGCGATCGACGGCGGTGAGAAAGGGGACGGGACGACACTATAAAAAACCACAAATCATACTTTAATTTGAGCTCAAAATGCATATAAAACAAATGAAATCCCTAACTTACGCATTTCATCAAACACCTAGCTAGCACTACAAAAATCAAATGAGCTAAACTAGTAAGAAAATGAGCTAAACTTGAAATGCCGGAAGAGAGGATGAAGTTGCTAACCCTTGTATAGGTAGGTGCCACCAATCTTGACAAATGTTGGAGAAAAATGTGATGAACTCAAGATTGGAAGAGGAAAGAGAGAGCAAAAAATGGAGGTGAGCTCGAGCAGCAAAAATGGAGCTGGCTCGGGGGTGGAAGAAATATATAGGGAAATCTTTAGTACAAACCGGTACTAAAGATGGGACACCGGTGCTAAAGGGTCTGGCCGTGGGGCCCCCCACTGCAGCTGCCTGGCCCAACCCTTTGGCACCGGTTGGTAAGACCAACCGGTGCAAAAGGTCCGCACAAACCGGTACAAAAACCTGCCGGCCGCCTCGCCCTCTGGAACCGGTACTAAAGGACCCTTTAGTACCAGTTCCTGTCAAACCGGTGGAAATGGGGCCGCACCGAAGCCCTTGTTTCTTCTAGTGGTCGCAATGCATGGAGTGCATTACAGGAGAAGGCGCGTAGTTGCGTAGTGAGAGTTGATTGCACATAACTGTCAAAGTTGTAGCTAAGTTCCGGAAAACTGCCACTTTTCATTTGGATCCTAAAGAACTATCACATTTGTATTGATTGTTGCAATGTGCACTAATCACGTCTTGAACGTGAATTGACACCCGTGCGGACATGTGGGACCCACTGATCAGGGTTGAGGTCGCAACACCCGTGGATTGTTTGCTGAGGTGGTAACAGACGTGGACATGGGCTCACCTGTTAGACCAAAAAAAATGTCAAAAGAAAAGAGTCAAAGGCAGCGGCGGACGTGGGGGTTCCTTCCTCCGATCCCATGCCATCTCCGCAGCCAAAAACCCACTGGCGCCGCCCCGCCTTCCTCGTCGCCAGCAGGTCCAACCATAACCGTGCCCGTGGGTCCCTGCCTCCCTGGACCACCTCCCCAAGCGCGGCGTGGACGCACAGGTGTGGTGCTCATTCTACTCCATTTCACACACTCATGGTATATTCCCTAACTTGCAAAAGGTTTACCAAAACTATAACTGCGGGTCCCTAACAAGTATAATAAGGTACAATAGGCTATAAAATTTTAAATAATGTATTTATATTTACATGGAAGAGAGAAGAGGATGCAATAGCCATTGTGCTCAACTGTGCCAGATATTGACCCATTCCAACATGGTTTGATTATTTGGTGCCCAATTTTTGCATGTTTCCCCAGAAACCCTAGTTTCGACACCTAACTTTCCTGGGGTGACCATATACCACACACCCAACACCCCAAACTTAGGGCTATGTTTGTTTGCAATGTCATTGTGCTCCACCGTGCCAAATATTTGCCCATTTCAACATGGTTTGATCATTTGGTGCGCAAGTTTGGCATGTTTCCCCCCAGAAACCCTAGTTTTGACGCCTAACTTTCCTGGGTGACCCTATACCACACACCCAACACCCCAAACTTAGGGCTATGTTTGTTTGCAATGCCATTCTGCTCCACTGTGCCAAATATTTGCCCATTTCAACATGGTTTGATCATTTGGTGCGCAAGTTTGGCATGTTTCCCCCCAGAAACCCTAGTTTTGACGCCTAACTTTCCTGGGTGACCCTATACCACACACCCAACACCCCAAACTTAGGGTTATGTTTGTTTGCAATGCCATTCTGCTCCACTGTGCCAAATATTTGCCCATTTTCAACATGGTTTGAATCATTTGGTGCGCAAGTTTGGCATGTTTCCCCCAGAAACCCTATTTTCGACACCTAACTTTCCTGGGGTGACCCTATATCACACACCCAACACCCCAAACTCAGGGCTATGTTTGTTTTCAATTCCATGGTGCTCCACTGTGCCCAACACGGTTTGATCATTTGGTGCCCAAGTTTGGTATTTTTCCCCTAGAAACCCTAATTTCGACACCTAACTTTTTTGGGGGTGACCCTATACATGATGAAAAATATGGTATGGATGTTATATTTGAATTCCTCTCATTTTTCTGAACGATTTAGACATATTATTTGTCGAATTCCGATTTACGGATTTGTAGATATGAATTATTCAATATTAAACGGAAAAAGGCAAAAAATGAATTAAAAAACATTTTATTGTTATTTGAATTCAAAGATTATTATTACTTATTCATTTTTGTTTACTTAAATAATTGTTTCGAATCAAAAAATAAAGGTGTGCGACATCATGGGTCCAAGGATTAATAGGATTGATAGGATAATATTGTCAACAAAGTATATATTAGTTATTTCTAGGTAGATCATAGCGAATGAACTAAAAAGTTAAGCGTGTTGGGGCTCAAGTTGTCTGAGAATGGGTTACCGATCGGGAGTTTTCGTTAGAAGTGAGCGATATAAACTAAAATTAAGCATGCTTAGAAATAAAGATAAATATGTGTCTAGTGCGATTAATTGGTTAAACAATTCAAATCTTTTGAAATTTTCGGAATTTTGTTTTGGGAGAAAACATTCTAGCCTAACCGCGTAGGCTTAGGCAGAGGGCAAAGTCGTCGGCTTTCCCTACGCCAACGACATTGGAGGCTGTGCCGAGTCCCTGTGACGTCGAGGGAGTTACGCCGACAGCTGCCGTCGGTATAGCCTATGCTGACAGTAATCTGGGCTATGCCGACGACCAAAAGCCGTCGGCAGAGCTGCGCGTTCCTGTAGTGAGTAATGTCATTTCAACCTCGACTTTTAGAACCTCCTTAGTCCTTAGTCAAATAAAGGAGAAACGATGCAAACAAAAGAAGTGACCGGAGAGTACATCCACACACATGACATAAAGCCCGGGATGTAGTTCAGGGGTTTTAGGCACTCGTCGATCGGGATGTTCTTCTCCGACTAGTTTGGCTCCAGGCGAGTTAGCACACGCGACAACCACGCGGAGAGTTGCCCCGCCTATATGTACATTGCCAAGTTGAACGCCACGTGACCAAAAGGTTTCTTAAATCAGCTATTTAATCATGGTATTTCATGGACATCAAATTCTCCCCCGACGTTTCGGACCAGATAGTTTCCATCGACTTTTCTATGTCCATGTAGTGTCGCTTTTTTTTTTTGGCGCTGGGTAGTGTTGCTTTCCAACTTTCCATAGACGAGTGCACGGAGACGCGTTGTACTCCCTCCGTTTCGAACTAGATAACTTTCATTTGTATATGTGTGGATGTATCTACATATATAACATGTCTAATTAAATCCATATATAGATAAATGTAAGTCATCTAATTTGAAATGGAGAGATATTAATCTAGCCATCTATCGCATCCCAAACCAATCGAATAAATGCCATTTGAACTTCGAAATACGGCGAGCCTTTTTCATTTGAAGAGAAAGCCTAAGCTTTATTAGGGCTGCTTGTTTTCTTGGTTTCCATGTGAGCTGCTCACACGTACTGCTTGTTTTCTTCTTTACCAGATTTTTCAAATATTCAATGGCAAAGCAACGAGTTTGGTGAGCAATATTAGCAGCATATAGTACCTTTTCACCCTCTGCGGACGTAAACTCAGCAAACCCTTGCTACGAGACACTTCCATTCCACATTTAACCTATAAATGTCTACCACATCCTGAGCGTGTCCTCAGCCCGGTACTGTTCCAAGGCCACACTATCCTGACCATCCATTTCCACCGTCCTTTTCACCCTGGCCCTTGGATCTTCATTTTTTTCGTTTCCTACTCGCTGCCACACACGTTAGGTCGATGACATGTGGGGTTTGCATCGGTGCGGGCCCACTTGCAGCACGTCCTCCGCGTCGCTGTTTCTTTCCTTCGTTTTACTGTCGCGTGGGGATGCCGCTTGCGTCGCTCACTCGTCTCTTCGCAACCCGAAAGGGCAAGCTCGAGCGGTGACGAGACAAAACTTTGGGGTCAAACCCTAACCCAATCGCCACTCGCTCTCCTCCCTCTCAGCCGCCTCTCTCGTCCCCGCTCGTGCTCCTCCCTCCCTGCCACGCCTGCCGATGCCCCTCCCAACTCTCTTTCCTTCTCGTCCGCCCCCCGCCCGCCTGCCCTTGCAGCCGGGTCGTTGGAGGAGCAGGAGCACGGCGGCGGCGGTCGGCTCGGCCAAAGATGAGGCAGCGCCTCGCCCTTGCCCCGCTCGCGCGCTCGCCGTTGTGAAGGAGAGGGGTGCTTTCGGGAGGTGGATGGAGGAGAAAAGAGGAAGAGGAACCGGTGCGGGGGAGACTGGCGGTGGGCTGCACGCCCGCACGACCGGAGGAGGAAACGATGTGCGCGGAGGGAGGACACCCCTTCTCTTCTCTCCGCGTTGCTCCTTCTCTCCGGTCGCCGGCCATCTTCACCCACCTCCTGCCTTGAGCAAGGTTGCAGCCGCGAGGACGTCGGCGTGCCGCCGTGGTTGCGCTCCACCTCTCCTCATCAAGCCGTCGCCGGCATCCTCCATCGAGCCGTCGCCGCCGCGTCTCCCAACAACCTCGTCTTGCCCTACGCCTCGATCTGGACCGGCTACCGGAGATGGCGCCTTGAAAGTTGCAGGCCAAGCGAAGCACAGCTTGGGAAGCGGCCCACACGTCGAGCGACGGCGAGCACAGCAGAAACGCCAGCGTGAGCTTCTCCCAGTCCTTCTCCGTCTCATTATCTCTAAATATGCATCTTTGTCCTGAGTTTTCTTAGTGGGATTTCCGTTGCAGCGAGGTAGGACAGCATATGAGTCACTCGGCCCTCAACTTCCACAGCCCTGTGGCCGGTGAAGCGTATCAGCGACCTAGATGGCAGAGAGTTACCGATCTGGTGAGCATCCTCAAGAATGTTGGGTATAATTCTTGTATTTAATTGTTTGCCTTCTGAATGATATTGTGTTTTAGCTCTAGCTTTTTTCTACTGTCAAAATGATGAAACAATACAATACATTAGCTGTGTGAACGATACATTTGAGGAACTTCCTCTAAAGTAAATAGGACTTCAAATATTACGGTCCACATTTGAGCCACCAATTCCTCGAGTTTGTAGTCGTTAATAGAATCAAATCCTTTTTATTATTTATATTTGGCAGCTGATAGTCGAATTGGTGCAGCCTCCTCAGTGTCGCGACATGTGCCCCTGCGCCTCCGTCCCCCTCTGCCCAGGTTATTGAGCATGCCTAGGAGACAGATTGCGCTTTGCGAAGGACACAGTCGGGCTGAGACGAGAGAGTGTTACGAACCTGAACAACTTCATCAGGTGAAGTGAGCTTCTTTTTGTCATTCTTCTCCTCCCCATCTTCTCAATTTCTATTATGTGCTGATTCTCTTTCCATTTTCTGAATTTTTATCGTGTGGTTTATGTTTCAGATTGATTTAGTTGTGTAGGAAACTGATGGATATTATCTGTAGTGTTCTGTGTTACTTTTGAGCCCTTATGTTTAGTTGTGTAGGAAACTGATGGATCCAAATATTGGGACACTGCAGGGTTACTTTTGACGCATGATGAAAGAATTGATTGGTTCCTTACCTGAGCCCTTATGTTTAGTTCAAGCTTATTCTACTTCCAATGTTTCTGTGGGCATTGGTCATCCTTAGACCTATTGGAACATTACTTTCAGTTGAGTATTACTTTTTCGGAGACAAATCATGTGGAGCTGTGCTTTCCTAGACAGACTGGGGTGTCGACACCGGCAACCTCGACTTCAAGAGGAGGTGACCAGGCAATGAATGACTGCATTTTGGACAAGGGCTCTACTATTTCCAGGGTCAATAATCCCTTTACTTTGTTTGTTTTTTGCATTCCGAAGTTACTGCCAATCTTAGATGCTATGAAGTCAATAGTTTCACTGTACCGTGTGTTCACCGTAACGTGTTTTCCAAGGCTACATAGTTTCAGTTTATTTATCGCATATACTGGTGTATGTTTCTTATGAGACTTGGTGTCTAGAGAACAAAAAAAACTACCGGCTCATTCAAAATTCAAATATCTGGAATTGGCATTGTTTTGTACCTCCTTGATATGAGTTACTAGCAGAGCAAATTTGATGCTATGAAGTACTATCAATATCCATTCCATTTTGTAGGCCTGATAAATTTTGGTGTTACACTTTTCCCTTTTGCAGGCCGTGGTCACCCTTTCCTCTTTTGATACTAACATTTTGTCTAAATCCAGCCAACTTGATGTGTGTCCAGGAGGTACTACATGCTGAAATCATCTGCTACTGGTCTAGCACCATAACCTTATCAAGAGGGATTTGAAGAGGAGAGTACCAAAGGAAAAAAACCTGTGCTGAAGATGCATGTTGCTATTTCATTTTGTCCGTGCCATTTTAATCTACTGCTCTTTCATGTTCTTATTTTATCCTGTGAGGAAGATACACTAATTATTTATTTATTTGAAATAGCTTTTTTGTATATACAGTAATTCTTTATCATATGCATATTTTAGAAATGAGAAGATTGGATTTAGCCTAGCTTATGTTGAATACTTGATTTGGTATTCTCTCTCTTCAAGAAACTTTGTAATCTGTAATTATATGTTTCCTGTTGCATCATTCAGATATTCTCCTCGGTGTTATGTAAGTCCAGCTCTATTATTTGCTCTCCAATTGACAGGTTGAAGCTACAGGGGTCTCGGCCACATTGTCAAT
Source organism: Poa pratensis (assembly GCA_947311845.1). Taxonomy (NCBI): domain Eukaryota; kingdom Viridiplantae; phylum Streptophyta; class Magnoliopsida; order Poales; family Poaceae; genus Poa; species Poa pratensis. Next base: position 6,807,919 of record CAMZMU010000080.1, on the reverse strand, counting down.
ATCTCCAGCACCAATTGCACTGTTGTTGTGATTTATATGAAGGTATGCCAGACCGAATCCATGTTACCATTGTGGGGATGATTACATATTACTTCTCCCATGATGCATGCTAGAAGGTGTTGCTTTGAGGTGAGCCATTCAGGCCTCTTATATGTACAATGCTCTCTGTTTTTGTTAGTGCATAGTTGCCACTAAATTTTGCCTTCCTTTCCTTGAGAACATGCTTTGATTAAATGTAGGGAAATTATATATCTACAGCTGGATATATTGCATTCAGATAATTGTTCTGAGTAAATGTTTCTACTGGGTTCACTCTTATCTGAGATTTCTCAATCTTGTTAGAAGACATCATGTTTTTTAGAAAATATACACGCTTTTGTCGTAGATTTGTTGGTTAGTAGTCATCCAATCATTTATGTACACAAATATTGGGCCGTGCTCCATTATAATGAAAGTATACATGACCTTTGTACTAAGTTCTCGGGATCAACCCGTTTCTGCCTCTTTTTTAGAGGAAACACAAAGGACGTCCTTTGCGTTTCATTATATTGGAAAGAAAGAGTTTGTTACAATCCTCCTAGGAGGTCATTGTGCAATTACAAGAAAGAGTTTCTTTGGGTTGTACTTCATTATAACGCGGCAGAGCAATTTCTGCTCGATTTGTCAGGATTTCGCTGGCGGCAGTGGGTTTTTACCTGATATCTGATAAGAAAAACCCATCTTTGTTACCATATGTTCTTAAGCTTTTGCACCTCCTAATTACTCACCTGCTCGGTGTTTCATTAGGTTTCTATTATTCTGCATGCTCTTCTTCTCAGGCTGGTTGCATGGACTTTCTGATAGTTTTCTTGTGGAAATACTGAGTTAATTTAGTCCTGTCATATGTGAAGTCACCTAAGAGAAAATACCTAAACTGCTAATTTGAAGAATGCTACTGCTTGAAAGAACTGTGATAATTCAGTTGTAAACTGTCACTCGTGTGATTGCTTACATAACTACAATTTGGAGCCAAAAATGCTTAATCGATGTGTCTATTACATTTGATTAGGATTTCTTCCTTGTTTGAGATGATTAGGCAAAAATAGTTGGGAATTGGTTTTTTATATTTAATGATTCAAACCTTGGGGTCTTGCTGATATTAATTGTTTCAGGTTCAGACCTTTTTCACCGCTGACTGTACTCTCTCAGGTTTAGATCACGGTGGATGGATTGAGAGGAGGGACGCGAGCAGAGCCAAACGGCGCACTCTGTCATGCATGTGTGTAGATTTGTATCGTCCTACGTCTGTGTTGCTTTTATTTACAGTAATTGGTTGCTTCTTCTTCGCTGGCCAATGATCATTCTCACATTTTGTTTGCAGAATTGGTTGCTTCTTCTTTCCCTGACAAAGCATTTTTCTTATCTGCTGTTTCGTGCTTACCACTAAATTTCCGATGGCTTTCTGTCACAGTTAGTTTAATTAGGCACTACCAATTGCTTAAACTCTTTCCTTTTAGCTACCTCCCACCATATCTTTGCGGGCAACAATGCATTCAGAAATTGCACACATGATGGGGAGCTGAAGCAGGTGAAGGGACGTGAGTTGGTCGACAGCCAAACTGAATGCTTAGAACCAGAGCAAGGATGTGGTCGTTTGTTTAAGTCACTGCCGACAAACATCGAGTCAGCTGCTATGATCATGAGATTATCGTCATCTCCGATGATGAAGGCTAGGGGAATGATACTGTGGCTGGGTGTTTAGTTTCAGAGTGTCACATCTTGTTGGCCAGTTTATGTTTCTATGAACTATGTAGGTACATCTATGTTCTGTTGGCATAAGGTGATGAGAGATTAGAAAATATATGTATAAGGTGATGAGAGATTACAAAATACTAGAGTTTGTTTAGTACTGTAGTTTTGGAATGTCCTAATCAGATTTTGGCATTATTCTCAGTCAATACTGTCATACCTCGGGTTATGAACTTTACTGCTTGATGTGTAATGCTAATCACAAATGCCCTATCTAAATTTTACTCATAATATTATGACAATCTCCCTTTTTTTATTTTGCAAAGAGGTGATTATAGGAAAACTTATGATGTGGAGCCCTTTTTATTCTCATAAGCCTATGATAACAATACAGGCGGTTGCGCAACGGGCCGCAGAGGATGGTGGAGTACGCCCAAGAGGAAGAATGTCGCCTTGAAAAAAGGCAGGTGGAGAAGCCAAACTCAGCAAAGAAGCGCAAACTGCTCAATGAGACCAAACCAACCGATGAAACCCAAAAGAAGGACGGAGAAGTTCCTATTCAGATGCCTGTCAAAGAAATACTCTTTATCTCCGATGACAAAGCCTATGGCAATTATTTGGACTAAATCATACATACCGGCGTTTTTCTATAAATTTTATATGTTTGATCTAATTTTCCTGAACTATTATATTGTAAACAGCATGAATCTTTTATATTGGAGTTGGTTAAATTTTGTCGATCAGTTTCTTAATGTTCTCTAATTTCACCAGTTTAGGTTCCACTTTTTATTAGTATTTGACGCAAACAGATTCACAATTTAAAAAAATATGTTGGCATGTTAGTTCAAAAAAGTCAGCATACCAAATGGTTTGAAATATAAGAGTAAATATGGATCAACATAACTCAAGTTAGTGCTAAACAAAAGGTACCAACTAAATATGTACCCGGTCATTTATATTTACAATAAAGCATATGATTATATTAATAGTTTGGATTGTGCTTTGCATTCAAGTATTCAACCACGAGGCTTAATTTCACGCAAATTATAAGTACAAAAAATTTAGACTTGACTAAGACGAATATATATGGACTGAGAGGCTTAATTTTATCTAAATTATAGGTAAAAAAATGGTGAGTCTTAGGCAACATTTAAGATTAACCTTATGGCGGTTGCGCAGTTGCGCAACATTTAAGATTAACCTTGGTAATTAAATTTGCATCGTCGACTATTTCATTGGCTAAAATCACAGACATATTTGCTTCTGTGTAGTGCTTGTTTGAATTGCTTACAACAAGTCACAAGTATGCTGAATTTATTTACGTTGAACTCTTTTTGTACATAGCAAAAGAATTGAAACTATACTGGACTTTTAATCTTTGTCCAGGGTTTTAAACGATCTTTGAATTGTAGGCTAAGGTTTGTTTCTGTTGTAAACGCTAATTATTTCCTTTTCTATGAGATAATTCTGTAGAATAAGATTTTCTTCTCAACTATAAGTGCAATATCAGTATGTCATTAGCATTGTGACAATCGTGCAATGTGAAACTTTCGTACTCCTCTGTATTGGAGTAGGTCATATATTATCAAGCAATTTATGTTTGTGTACATTCATCAATTTGAATCCACTTTTTCTTTATTGATGTTTCATACATACAACTTCGCCATTTTCAGATTAATATCCGTAAAAAACCGAGCTAAACGGATGTTGTCGTAATGATAGTTTTAACCAATATACCATTCATTACTCATATGTGTGTTCACCCAATTATCGATGATAGCCATATGCAAACACAAACTTGCAAAATATATAAAAACTTAAGGCTACATAAAAGTTTTGATTTTGGCACCTGCGCCTGGGGCGCAACCGGTCATCTAGTGTAAAGCAAAGGAGTACCTGCCGTTCAGAAGACGCTAGCCAAGAGGTTCAGTTGTCGGAGGCAAACAGATGAAAATTACTTTCGCTACCTTCCGACTTCCGTGATATGATGGCGACGCAAATGGGGTTCATTCCGACGCCAATTGTACAAGTCATCAACGCCGTTTCTTCCGACACACCCTGTATAGTCGACTGGCACTATATATGCTAGTGATTGAGATTGGCTGGTTTCAAGCTTTGGATAACTTTGAGTCATTGATATGTAGACCCCGCTTCACGGGCACAACATGTCAACATATAAGTAACCAAAGTCTTGTTACTTTAGGATGCGTTCGGTTCCAGAATTAGGAGGAACGGAACGGGTCGGTTCCGTCCCTAGGACCCGTTCCTGTGTTCGGTTGGGCGAAAGGAATGGAACCGAGTGGTTCCTCGGAACGGAATATTCCTACGATATGCGGAACCAAGTCATCCGGCCAAATCGGCCGGACAGCGCGGAACGGCTCGCTAACGAAAAAAGTAATCTTAATTAATTATCGCTAAACTTAATTAATTGTCGCTAAACTTAATTAATTATCGCTAATCTTAATTACTTATCGCTAATCTTGATTAATTATTCCTAATCTTGATTAATTATTCCTAATCTTGATTAATTAGCTGCTTGTTCACTCAGATTAGGAAAAAAATAATTATTATTACACGGGTCGGAACCGTTCCATTCCTCGAATTTTTCCGAACCGAACACGGGGTCGGAACCGTTCCGTTCCTCGAATTTTTCGAACCGAACACGGGGTCGGAACCGTTCCATGCCCTCGGAATGGAATGGTTCCGTTCCGTCCCCCGCGGTTCCAGAACCGAACACATCAGATCATCCCTAGCCGATAACGTAAAAAACTCGCACTATAAAATAGTTAACGGTACCAAAATATGCTAGATAGTAGATACTGAAGAAAAAAGCCCTCCCGCCTCCCACACGCACCTGCGTCGCCTGTGGTCGCCAGCACCACCCTAGCCCCACAGCACTCTGCAAGATTTCCCAATGATTTGGTGCAAAATTGACCGGAATCGAGGAGACATGGTGAAATACGGCTCAGATTTGGCCGGAACTGAGATGATGTGGTTGAAGTTGGCCGAATTCCAGCTAGTCCAGGAGGGTCGAATTCCGTATCATGTAACATGCAAGGCATGAAGTGGAATGAAATTCTGAATTGTACATTAATTTAATAATCTCGGAGGAAAGTACTTCCTATGACCCTCGTAATCGTCGTTACAGTCAATTCTACATTTTATATTATGTAACGCAGGAAAGTAATTCCTATGACCCTCGTGATCGTCCCAAAGGCAAGAGGGCAGTCTTGGACTTTTCTAGTCCGGCGGCGAGGAGTCACTTGATACGATCAAGCGGCAAGGATTCACTTGGAATATGGAAGTCCTTGATTTAAATGCCAGATCGCGACCTGGAGATACAGTCGAATGCTCGGAGCAAAGCAAACGGTGTGAATGCTGGGCAGGCGACGTGGGTTGGAACAGTGGCGAGCGTCGATGGCGACCATCTGCGGGTGATCGCGTCGTCGTCGTCGTCGTGGTCCCTGTCAAGGCCTCGCGATCACCCGCAGAATAGATAGACTACGACGCGCACATTAGTGCAACGTACACGTGCCGTGACAAACCGGCTCGTCAGTGTATTCTCTGCACAACACTTGTTCGCTTCGTGTTCCTGTACTACATAATTACTACTACAGTAAAAAACAGGGGCGTTGTTTCGAATTTAAAATTGAATTTGCGATGGATCATTTTCGTTTTCTCCATCTCTCTGCACCCACTCCTCAAGCAAATACAACATTAAACCAACGGTGGCTGGAGCCAGCAGCTGCCCGTTAAGATCAAGACGTCACTGTCAACATCCCCGCTTTTGCACTTTGCATCAAACAGACATAAGATAAGTAACATGCGAATGCTGATGCAATTTTCTCTCGAGCTGCATCTTCATTACACGTTTGCGTGTGCTGTATTTGCCGGTCAATTGTCAAAAAGTCACTTTAGACCAGGACAGTTTCGTTTTTGTTCAACAATCCGAATTTGACACAGAAGCATAATTCACCGCCAAGAACAAAAACAAAAGCATAATTCTACAACCATATAAAATTTGACACAGAAGCATAATTCACCGCCAAGAACTAAAACAAAAACTGCTTCGAGTAGTAGCTTCCGTTTTAACCTCTTTACCCAATAATTGTCACTTTAGGATCTTGATTACCAAGCTCTTCTCGAAAGCAAGATGCAATTTTGGCTTATTTTAAACATGGAGTAAATTCTCAAACTAAGCATACCACATAATCCACCGAAACTATACGATTAAATTCTTCTATAAAGAAACATTAGCCAAAAGTAGAAAAAAGGTCAAAGACCCGACGTTAAATTAATAACGCCCCGAACGGCGACAAAGATACAAGGTGTTGAGCCCAAGTTACAGCCACACACTACACACACCAAAAAGAAAGGACAACCGAGGAACCTACAACGACATGCGCAAAACCGAGGACGCGACCACCAAGAGAGAGCTAAGCCGAAGAGGATGAGCACTAGCAAGACGGGCAAAATTGTCGGGCCGGAACTCACCCTAAAACTCGGGCACACCAACACAGCTTGCACACCGCCGCGAGAAACCACACCGTTGCAGGCAGCATCACTAGGAACATCACCGCCATCGGACGCGCACCACTAACAAGCTCAACAAGGAAAGTTCAGCCAAAGGAACCGAGTGTGGAGAGCAAGCTCCAAGCTTTGTAACTTAATTTAACATAGGGTGGTCAAACACGTCTATGCTTTTGTTCCTAATATATGTACAAACATGGATGATTTAAATTTAAACAAAGTATTTGGACTACTGATTGAGAAAAAATAATTACAAACGGCTCATGGCAGGATCAGCCTGCTGGAGAGAAATATCTCTCTGTTTCCGTTACGCCCCAAGACAGCGGCTGAAAAATAAAATATGCCCATAACGGTGAAAACAGATTTTAATTGTGACAAACGGTTTCAGCTATAAAACATTTTGAATTTGTTAAATGGGAAAATTTTAGGATGACAACAGCCATTTATCACCTACTGACATGCACTCATGTGCATGTTTGGAAGGTTGAGAGAACCGTTTTTGTGTCTGATAACTTATTATAAACAGCATGGAAATATATGTATCACAAGCCTGCTAACTCATTTATCATAATTTGGTGAACTTCGGTCCAATTTTTTTAACACAAAACATGATATTTATTTTCAAAGATCTCGTCGCGCTGGATTTAATGGTGAAAACGAATTCTGAATCAGACCGACGATTTGAGCTAAATAGTGTTATGAATTTTCAAAATGGGAAAATCCAGGATGGCATCAATTTTTTGTCCTCTAATACATGCAAGTATATCATGGAATCGTTTGGTACGTACCTCTAATACATGATTTTCATATAGCAAAGTCCAAAAAAAGGCAAAAGCAAAAAAGGAACGCAAATTTGTACAGAGTGGCCTCTAGCTATGAGCGAGCCGAGCGACTTATCTATACTCCTATATAGTGTATCAATCTTGAACTGGAAACATAGTATCAATCTTGACCGTTGGTGCCATAAATCTAACGGCTTAGAACAGAGGGATTCACTGTGAACAGTAACCTTAGTTGTCTCCACCGTGTCCTAGAACCATGGCGTGTGTCTTCTGAAAAAAAAGGTTCATGCCATGCCAGCCTCATGCCACAAACCTTTTGAGCTGAAGCCTTCCCAAGGGAAGGGAGAAAAGAAAAGAATTTAACAATTAAATGGGTGCGGGTCCCATTGAATACTTTTTACATAGAATAATGTTTTGTTTATGCTAATTCTTCTCTTTATATTGCCCTTACGTTCGCGCATCCACAATGCCCATTTGCCTTATATTAATTATATTACTGAATCCGTTCTAAATTAGTCTAAATATTTTGAAAAATATTAGACAACTTAGCTAGATATTTATTAGTACTACTTAGTCTTAATTTATCACATGAAACCATGCGTCTCCACTTTTACCCTAGGGAAGGATGTAGACTAAATCTGAACAAATTTTAGATCTAAAATGTAGACTAAATCAAAACGGAGGGAGTATTTCGCAAGACACTCCATGTCTTAAGCAAAAATGACTCTATAATTATAAAACGTGCATTGCACGTGTATACATACTAGTAGTGATTACGGCACATCAGTTAGTTACAGCGGGCCACAAGGATCTATAGGCCAAATGGGCTACCATGGTAAAATATCTGGCGGCTTCGTCTTCCCCCGCGTTTTCTCTACGTCTCTGTCTCAAATGAAGCTCTGTTTCCCATTTCCGGTCTTCGTGACACAGATCAAATTTTGCTGTAAAGTTTTAGTTGCTATAGCAACATAGAAGTTTTTTTAAAACTCCAACATAGAAGTTCTAGAGCTCTATCGCCCAAAAAAAAAAGAATTCTAGAGCAGCAAATTGATCGCCTAAAGAAAGGATTCTAGAGCAGCAAATACATCGCGTAATTGTTTTTCCTGAAACAAATTGTTCCTAGCTTACACAGGATCCCAGTTAGCCAGTATCAATAGTGGGACTGAGGACGAATTCAGTTAAGTACAACACAGAATCTCTACAGCAATCGTGTGAAATGGGATAAGCGGTGGCCATCCATCCATAGACGCACGCACCTAAGCCGGCACCGCCACTACTACAGTACTACCTCGACGCTTTCCGCCGTGGCCTCCTTCTTTGCCACATCACCGCCACCATCGCCCTCGATGGCTCCAGCAGGCATCTCTTCTTCCCCGGCGAAAACTCGAGGAAGCTTTCTGAGACATTCGACCACCTTGCGCATGACTCCCGCCTTGTACGCGATCCAGCCGACTTGGCAAGCTCCCACCAGAATGGGCAGGCCGCTCCCCACCTGCGAAGACAAACGTCAGTGCTAGTTCATTCGTCAGCTCTTGAGTGGTCTAACACGGGAACTACAGATAAATCTCTACTTCCTTACCAATTGAGGAGTCTTTTCTGTTTTCCAGAGGGTACGTGTTTGTCGAATCGAGTCGACGCATCTGTAGATACTGAACTGTGTCTCTACAAATTTCATCACGAGATCGCGCAGCAAGTTTTGATTGCCTGCGTCCTCGTTTATCTATGCCACACAAATTTGGATGAGTGTAAAAAATTCCAGTATTTCATACATCTCGGGGTTATCATGTGCTAAATGCTCTACTTTAGTCTTATACGTACCTGGGTGTGTATGAGCAGAGCAGTCTCAAGAAACACTACGAAAATGAGGATGGCCAGAACTGCAACGGTGTGCCAAGCCTGATCCTTAGGGATGAACATCCCACGGCAGAGCAAGAAAACTCCAGCACCCATTAAGGTTGCCATGCCGACGATCTATAATTGAAAAGATGGTGAGTATGAGTGAACTTGCTAGACAATGTACTGTTTCAATCACTTCTTTACAAGATTCAACGTGCGATGGCTTTTCATTGTAAAACAGAGATCAATGAGTACACAAAAAACGCCCTAAGGCAATGGTTAGAAACTAAAGAGCTTAACAGAAAACAGGGCAAAAAAACAGAGCAAAGCCGATTCAGTGGGGTTCCCAGAAGTCAGAGCATCCCGGGCGCTACGCCAAAGCTCAGCGGCCTCCCTGATCTGAAGGTCCTTGAACACTCTGCGACAGCGCTCGAGCCCCATCTCCCAGTTAATCAACAATGCTGAACTCTTGTGGATGCATCCAATGTTATACTCTTTAGCTGATACGTTAATCCTCTTGAAAATTTATCACCTTCCTTGTAGCAAAGTTAGACTCAAATTCATCCAATGTCGATACATGGAAAAAAAATCTGCTTGTGCATGAGAACTGTAAAACAGGACTAGGACAAAGTGTTGTCAAGGTCAAATCGAAAGCTAGTCCCCTTACCTAGTAAGGGCCAAAGCGGGCACGGGGCCCTTGCCCCGTCCCAAGCTCGAGGCAGCCATCCCTAGCCGCACTGTCCTGCCCGATGCCGCCCAAAGCCCTCCACGCATCACCTGCTAGCCTCCACTCCGCCAACGGCCATGCCCTCGGTGGTCGCGACGAACAACCGGAAAACCAAGGGCTCCAGATCTCGCCAAAGCAGCAGCCCGTCGAGCTTCGCCCCCCCCCCCCCCCCCCCGCAATGGCGGCCGCCGCCGCGAGCACGCCACCACCACGAAGCCACTGCGTCGCTGCCAGGGCTTAGCCCGATGACGCCCTCCGGCGGCGGGGAGGGAGGGAGTGAGGAGGAGGGGCGAGGAAGTGGCGGCGGCTACTGTTTCGCCCCGTCGCTCACGGGAGTGACATGACGAAACAAAAGGGGGGGGGGGGGGGGCACAGCTCGGAGATCTTGCTCGACGGAGAGCGAAATCAGTAGACATTCAAAAAATAAATTCATAGAAATAGGTTCAGTTTCCATATGAGACGAGAATATAGTAAAGTTCTTGTAATCGAGAAATCTCCAAGTTTCCTACTTACAAAGTTTTGTGTTTGTGGTAGGTTCATCCCTCTTTATCCACCATTGCTTGGATCTAGGATCAAGAGGCATAAATAAAAACAAAAACACATTTACTTACACGTGGGACCTAACACAAATAAATAAATACTTAGTGTACCATTTTATGTACTCCCTCCGATCCATATTAGTGGACACAACTTTGTCTAGATACACATGTATCTAGTCTAAATACTTAACTAGATACATATGAATTTAGACAAAGCTATGCCCACTAATATGGATCGGAGGGAGTACTAGATCAACACTCATCTAAGAGCAGTAAAGACGACGGATCTCAAGCTCCAATTCATATCCTAAGAATTTACAATGTAGCACATGCAAATATCTCTCTCTTTGGCTTTTTTAGACTCCTTTTGCCTGTCTGGTCGTTTGCATATCTTTCGTGGACGCTGCTGAGTGTTAGCTTCGTTCTGGTCTTGGATCTAGAATAGAAGGTGGGTAGGATGGAATATTACCTGGCGTGAGCAAAGGCAAGCAGTCAGTTATAAAAGGAACCATCCACGAAGCAGAGAACAACGTCCTCCTGTCGTCGGCTCCCCCCTCCAACCTCCCATCTCATGCGCGAGCGTCGTGTCGGAGGTCTTGCTCGACGGAGAGCGAAATTAGCGGACATTCAAAAAATAAATTTATAGAAAAAGGTTCAGTTTCCATATGAGACGAGAATATAGTAAATTCTTGTAATCGAAAAATCTCCAAGTTTCCTACTTACAAAGTGTTGTATTTGTGGTGGGTTCATCCCTCTTTATCCACCATTGCTTGCATCTAGGATCAACAATTTGTAAAAAATGCACTCCTACCCCACGTGGGGGACTAACAAGCTTAGAAGAGGCATATATAAATAAACAAATATACATTTACTTACATGTGGAACCTAACACAAATAAACAAATATTTTAATGTACCATTTTATGTAGATATACACTCATGTAAAAGTATTAAAGAAACAAACAGATCTCAAACTCCAATTCAAATCCTAACAATTTGCAATGTCGCATATGCAAATATCTCCTTGTCCTTCACTCTCTTTTAACCGTGAACCGCGTCAGTGAACACCAACGTAAAATCTCCTTGTCCTTCACACTCCTTTTGCATGTCTGATCGTTTGCGTGACTTTCGGTGGAAGCTGCCGAGTGTTGGCTCAGTTCTGGTCTTTGATCAATAGCGACCGTTGGATCTGGAATCGAAGGTGGATATGCAGGCATATGACGTGGCGGGAGCAAGCCAACGCAACCAGTCAGTTATAAAACGGAGCCATCGGCGAAGCAGAGAGAACAGCGTCATCCCGTCGTGAAACCCCCGAAAAAAATACAGTTCCGTCTCTCGTTTCCCCTCCTTGCTCTACAGTAAATCGAGGCGAAAGAGAGGCGACCCAGGTTTTCGCCGGCGAATCCGCCGTTTCCCTTCGTCTCCGGCGCCGTTCCGGCGTCGCGAGACGGGGGGAAACTCCGGATCTCGTCCGTGCGAGTAGCTAGGTATAGTTTTTTAGGTTTCTTCGCCGCCGTCATCGGGCTGGAGAAGGTGGCGGCGACCGTGAAGAATAAGTCCACCCCCTCCTTTCTCCGGTCCGGCGGCGCTGTCGTCGGGGAGGCTGTGGAGGTTTGTGTCTCCCTGCAGGCGGTCGACATGGCGACGTCGGCTTGCGTGCGTGCTGGAGCTCCCGTCCTTCGGGCCTGTCGCCATCGTTTCGTCATCTTCCCCAGTGGCGAGGTGAGGTCCGTGAGGTGCTGTGATGGGGACGAGCTCGGTTCTTTCGGAGGTTCGCCGGCGACGACTCTGAAGACGGCGGCTTCTCCTTCGGCGCGTAGGGCTTTCGAGGCCCCTTTCTTGAAGGACTTCCGGCTGCTTGCCGTACCAAGGCTCCGCCGGAGCGATGTTGGCGGTGGCGTGCCTTCAGTGCGTGCTGTCGGCAGCGGCGGCCGTCTCTCCCCAGGACTTGTTTGTAATTTCTTGTTTTGTAGGGGGGTCTGTACCGGTGTGATTTCTTAATAGATCTGGGCTTTTGTGTCAAAAAAAAAAAAAAAAAGCGTCATCCCGTCGTCGTCTTCCACCTCCCCTCTCACGCGCGCGCGTCATCTCGGAGATCTCGCCTTCCCGCCCGCCATGGACGCCGTCGACTCCGTGGTGGACCCCCTCCGCGAGTTCGCCAAGGACAGCGTTCGCCTCGTCAAGCGCTGCCACAAGCCCGACCGCAAGGGTAAGGCCCCGCCCGCTCAAGCCGGATCCGGGTTTGTTTCTAATCAGCCAGATCTGACACTGTCTTTCTCGGTCTGCAGAGTTCACCAAGGTGGCGGCGCGGACGGCGATCGGGTTCGTCGTCATGGGATTCGTCGGCTTCTTCGTCAAGCTCATCTTCATCCCCATCAACAACATCATCGTCGGCTCTGGCTAGGTATATATATTCTCGCGTCTCCGTCTTCCTATTGCTTGTCCGGTGCCACGGCAGTCTTCGATCCGGTTGTTTCGAGCTGTGATCTGTCGGATCTGCGTGAGCGTGGCTGCCCTTGTGGATTTTGTGGTTGCAGGCGTGCGGAATTGGGTGATGTGGTGGTTGGAATTTGTATGTGTTGGGTTTTAGTACATCCCTGCGATCTGAGCATGAGTACTTGGTGAGATTTTAGGGGATATTACCTTGCAAATGAACCCGTCAATTTCCCATTTACTTAGGAGAAAATTATGTGGATGAACTAAGAGCAATTTAGCTGTGGAGCTCCGCGGGGTGACTGCAGACCGTAAGTTAGTACCACCATGTAATTTATCAGAGAAGTGCAGCCAGAGAAATTGACATTCATAATGAATTGGTTATGAGAAGTTTAAACTAGTACGGAGTATGTGTGATTAGTGTTTACTTTCTACTACAAAATCTCAATACCTTTGGTATGAATATTGGATTCAACAACTAGAAATAGTAGCTGATTTGAGAAATTGGATGAGCTGAGCTGATGGTTGCTGGCAGTTTTCCCCTTCAAACTCCAGAGTAGCCAACTCAATCATATTGATACGTCTATTCAAAAGAAAACAGAACTGTGAAATTGAGAATTCGGATGATGAAACTTAGTTTGTAACAACCTGATCAAACTTGGATAACCTTTGTATACTTTTTGGTTATGCAGACTGTACTGGGCTGATATACACATCCTTGATTTTTTTTCTTTATGCTGGTCTCATTTTATGAAACTGCATGGCCACTTTTCTGTCTGGCATGATTTTGTTCGCATAAATGTCACCATACCATCAACTTTACATTGAAGCATTGTAACTTAGTGGACTTTTGGCTCCAGAGCTACATGGAGCTCGTTATTTTGAAAAAATCGAAATTCATATTTTTGAGTTTCTAAAAATCGCGCAAAAAATCACAGGTGTAGATAGTCTCGAGACACACAAGCGTGAATTTTTTTGACTTCAAATTCGTTGTATTTTGGGCTGTGCAAAAAAGACAAATTCTGACAGATTTCAAAATTTTGAATCTGGGTATTTAGATCCAGAAATTTGTCTTTTAGATCTAGGCCAGAATAATTCGAATTTGGAGTTGAAACTTGGTACGATTGTAGATCTGCATGTTATCTACAATTTATGGAAACTTAAAAATGTCGATTTCGATTTTTTTTAAAACGAGCTCCATGTAGCTGGGGCTCTAAAAGAGGTTTTCGCTTAATTGAAGCCTTCTCAATGTGTGGCATGATAAGCAACATACTCATGGACTGTTCTGTTGCACTGCAGGTTGGAGACTACAGGAGGGCTTGAGTGGGGATAGTGAAATATTAGCAATTGAGGCTGTGGAGTGTTGAAGTTTGCACCCAAAGTGTGTTGACATATTTCAGAAGTTGTTGTTAAAGATAGTTAACTTCTTTGTTCTGTTTGCGAGAATTTTTCGCCAGCTTGATCATCATGATGTGTAGACCTTGAAGTAGCGAGTTATAAAGTTCATGTATCACATTTCACCTGTTGGGGGTGCTGCCGTGAAAACACAGATTTAGAGAACAAAAATTTACATCACAACGGATGATTGTTTACACGTTTGAATGTGTACATCAAGTCAAAATCCAAGATGTCTTAAGCAAGAGGCTGCATGTATGCAGCTCAATGTACGAACTCATTAAAGCAACAGATGCTGCTTCTGGTTTATTTATTCAACTTGCTATTTATAAACTTAACGCATTAGTTTTGGGACATCCGAAGGGCTACATGAATTAGTTACAGCAGGAAAGCAGTCTAAAAGATATACTGGGAGAAAGTGCAACAGCGGCCGTAAAACAACTAGTAACATAATCCTCAGCTAGATCTGCCTGATATTACGTGAGAATTCCATGGTTCCAGCTAAAGAAAAGCTTCATGCGTCGATCTCCAGGCAACGTAATTACATCAAGAAGAACCAGCCTGTAAAGAAAGCAGGTTGTTGGCTGCTTCAACTTCTGATCATCAAGCACCTCTCTGTAAATAGCTGACCTATTTCACGGATGAGCGAACAGAGAGTGAGAGAGGCACAGTATAATATATTTAGCACAATCAATGGGAAATAACAGTGGAAACAAAAGCTCGCACAAAAATGAAACAGGCGATATCTTCCAGAACAAGGATCGTAAAGTGACAATTAACGGAGAGATGAACAATCCAGTACGTATATGAATCACATGTAGATTATGCTGAGAGGAGAAAACAAGATCACATCAATAACTCTCGCAAGGTAAGAGTTAGGCCCGAATCTGGCAAAAGGTTAAACTGATCATTTGATTCTACTGTTCAAATTTGGTAATTTTCAGAAATCTACTTTCAAAATCTATTCATCACAATGCTTTTCAAAACATAAAGTAGACGCCACGCTCCAAATTTAAGCTCAAATCACATCAACGAAACCCAATCTATACTACTATTAAACAAGCAAACTTAATCTTTTCTACAGCCACCCCAAATACGTACACAGCTCGACCTATACCGTTGGATTACCCGATCTGATTAGATCTAACAGACTGGATTAATCTAATCAATGCCTCGGGTGCGCTTAGCAATTAGCATTGGTGGAACGACACCGAGCGGACGAAAACTCTGCTCCCCCATCCGCCCGCATCCCTTCGCTAATCTCACCGCTGCACCCCCACGCCGCCGCCTCCCTCACAAAGCCATCCTGGCCTCACCGCCCACCACACACGCTGCCTCCCGGGTACGCCGCCACCGCCCGCTGGAGGCCTCCGCCACTGCCCGGGTAAGGGAGACCACGCCACCGCACTATCCCGCCGGAGGACGCCACCGCCTCCGCCCCAGGCCCGCATCCTTCCCACATGACTGCGCCCGATCTGCGTCCCTGCCGTATTGCTGCCTCGCGGTCCTTCGCGACGCCGATGTGAGTCCATCTGGATCCGCTGAGATGGAGAGGGTGTCGCCGGCGGGTCCATCGCCTCGAGTTTCGGAAATCGGGAGGGGTCGGGAGAGGGTTCAGGATAGTCGTCGATGCGATGGGGGCCGAGGACTTTCCGGGAGGGGCGGCGGAAGGCAGCCGAGGGGACGCACACAACGACCCAGAAGACTACACGAGGGATGCCGGTGAGCATCATCGCGACGGACGCGGTGAGAGTTGCATGTGATGATCCCTCTGCCCTGGTCGCCTCCTCGCCGCACGCCATCACAAGGCACCAAGAGTGGCATGCGTGGTGAAGAGCGCTGCTCAACCAAGGTGAGTGCCCCTTCTCATCACTCTGTTTCTTTCTTGAGCGCGCATGCATCAGAGCAGCTTCCGTGCACGGCCTACTCCTTATGAATTTTCTTTTCTTTTGTGATAGGGCCTCTCAACAGCGACTTATGCTTTGCTAGATAAGTAGAGTATGGAAATATCATGTATGGTGATATGAGTATATTGCTTTGTACAGGTTGAGATTCATAATATGATTTTCAGTACATTTGATTCTCATGACAGAGATGGGTATTGAACAGTTTCATAGTCTTTTCTTTTGCCAAAAAGGACAGGAGTTGTTTCATTGACTGAAAAGAGAAAGAGTTCATGTACAATAACATGGTCTGTAGGATATAGTGATATACACATAAGAGGAACTTCCTTTTGTATAGCAAAAACTGATGCAGTTTACCTGGACATTTTACTTTTGAACCGTGAGTATTTTGAAATAACATATTTTATTGTGGATCAAAATGAACTAGGATCTATATGGTTTTTATAATTTTATTGAACTCAACTGGATACATGCATTGCATGTTCTTTCTTTGGGATAGATGGATTGTGGTCACAGTAGAGCTACGGTAGGTGTCCATCATGCTCCAGACCAACCAGCCCATTCAACATGCTTCAAACCTGGTTCAATGTAACATGTGTTCATTTTTTTTCAATTCTGTAAGTACATTATGTCGGTGTGAATCACATAATTCTTGCTTGGTTTTGCTTGGCGCAGATATCATGAGACTGAGTTCGATACCAGAGAAGTACTGGTTACCAATGTTGAATAATGGTAATATTAGGATCCTTAAATCCATCGCGTAGTTAGCTTGATATACTTCCCAACGCTCTTGCTATCATGTAGAAATACATGTTGATTGGCACAACCAGCCTGATCTACCTATTGCCTGGATGAACCAGTAGTAATTGAAATCTATGTTCGATGCAGACTCTAGACCACAGCTCATTTTCTTGTTTTCCTAATTGTCAGGTTGAGATCTAATTTTACATCTGAAGAATTAGTATGGTCAAGGACCGGATACATAACTTTCTACCTATCAAGAAGTACTTAACCGGGTTCATGTCTTCAACTTTGTAGGTACCAATTCCTACTGATCAAATGTATGCTATCAATGATACCTTGTCTGCTGAAGGAGCAGCAGCTGACTATGAAGCTGTCTTGAAGCAACTTGTTAACAATGGAGTTGTTGCAATGTCAACAGCGACTGGGTTTCCCAGGTTTCATCTAATGCTTCTCGGCATGGGCCCGGACGGCCATCTTGCTTACCTCTTCCCAGGCCACCCTCTTCTTGGAGAATCATATTTTGATTGGTTCCAACTTTTTGTCGGCCTTTTTTCTTCAACAACAGCAGGAAGCAGTGAACTGATGGAATTGACACTTCAGAATGCGCTCGACAGATTTGGTGTAGGCTTCTACCACCGAGAAGTTTGTAAAATGCCTGATGTGAGTAAAGCTAATATTTACATTAACGAACTATACTGATGCCATCAGAACAATGTGCAACTCATTTCATATCTGATTGCTTATGGGTCAATAGGTCTCATTATTATTCTATTGTTTTCAGTACTGACAAGGCCAAGAGTAGTTGTAAGTTTGGCTGTAGTTTTACATCAATTTCTCTGGTAACGAAACACAAATCATGCATGAAGTACACTGCTTATCAGTTACATTGAGCACTATTGCATAAATATCCGATCTACAATATTGCATAAATATCCGATCTACAATATTGTTTGTATAACCATGTATCTTTTTCAACTTTCTTTTTCCAAAACCTTAAACGAATCAATGAGCACATGTTGTGCAGATATGCTGATATCATAGAAGTTGTTTGAACGCTCCATGTCTCTTATGATAACAAGACGTGAAAATAATACGTAAAATCCCTGTGAAAACATGAGTAATGAACTAATTACGATACGTCTCACCGTTGATAATGAAATAATTCTTTTACATGATATATTTTTTGTCAATTTAGTCTTTTATGGTTAGGGGTATGAGCAAATAGGACATATATCAAAAAATATGATAACGCAAATTCGCATGCGTAGGGGAGGGGGGGTCAGGACCTTAGAGTCAAAGGAATTAGAATCATAATAACATAAGATGTGTCATGTAAAGACGTGCGTGCACGTGCAAAGCTACTAGTGAGGTAAACAAACAAAACGGAAGTAAGGTTGCATAGCATCGATGACAGTAGAGAATATTCCAACATCATCTTTACCTGGTAACGTTTCCGTTAAAAAAGTTACAGTATTTAACTATTTGGGCCATCACCAAGCAAACCAACCTGATCTGCCACATATAATCTCGGCATCCAATAGGGCGGCCAACTCTTGAGCGCAGTGGGCCTTGAGGCCTTGTCACTCCAGAAGGCCTGTATGAGAGTTTCAACGTTAACATTCAGCTCCGATTCAAACTCGTTTCACGGTTACCTCAAAAAAAACCCTCAAAAAAAAAAAAAAAAGGTTACCTCAAAAAAAAAAAAAAAACTCGTTTCACGGAGCTGATTGTAAGAATTGATTAAACCACTAGGTTTACTGAACCTAGCCGTGTGCTGGCAACGCAAAATTCCAATAGAGAAGTAGTAGGAGCTTCTCTGAGCTCCAACGTCATGCATACCTGTTACTGAACCTGCTTCAGGCCAGTGCATCATCGACTAGACTATCGATCTTCAGGTCTGACTTCAGATGGGCATAACATGACAAATGCATAACAGTCTTCGTCATCTTCGCCCGTTCTACGGCCGTAATTGACGATTTTGCCTCAACCCTTCTACCAGGGTGTGCGCCCTTAGCACCGGCCCTACGTCGTACCTTGTTCCTAGGATAGAAAACTAATATGAAGTTTTTTTTTTTTTTTGCAAATTCCAAATATAAAGTTGCTTCTAGTAACACCTCTTGCATGGTGAATGTGCTCGAGAAGAACAGACAGTACCAGAACCAAAACCATACCGAGTTCTATCTGTGTTGGAATAGCGTTTACATGCACAACAAATGGAAGGAGATGAAATTTAAGGCTAGTGGTTTAGCGAATCCCTTAAAGCTAGTTGTGCACCCAACCCCATAAATCTTTTGAGAGGAAGCCCCTAAAACCATTTTACGGCCGGTCTTTTACAGAGAAACCGTCAGAGTTCTTCTAATTATACCACCTGCATTGTAGCGAAAAGCATCGCCTGCATCTCTCGGGTACGAAGTCATGCAATTAAAACACCATAGAGATCGGAACATAATCAATTGTCTGTTTAGTCATGATCAAACTTCTTCGATTCCTTCTAAACGAGCCACCAGAAAACACATAAGCCTTTTTGCATATGTTTGAGCTTAACAGTCTCAAGCTGAAAATGAATATCTACCCAGGAACTAAAAAATGTTTCCATAGATCGATCCAGTCAACTGGGCTCTGTTTATCTCCGTAGAACAAAATCGACCAAAACCATTATGGCCTAATGTGACCAAGCATTAATTGTTTCACCTATTTAGGTCGGTCTTAACTTTTCAGGGGACCGGGGCGAACTGACAAAAATGGGCCCATCATTTATAGGAGAATGATAAGAATCACTCATTTAATTTGGATGCATCGTACAAATATTGCACTTGACTTAGCCACTACAATAATAATTTCATTTGCAAATTAGGTAATAATGATACACCATGGATCCGCATGAATGAACCATACAAGTTCTAGCAACCAACAAATTCTTAGTTCACAACCAAAATATGATTTTTAACAACAGCAAGTCCCTCTCGGTTTCTTTATGCCCCCAAGTCTCTCTCCCATCCTTCTTCTCTCAAAGTCTCTCTCCCAGTATTTGGCCGGAAGTGTGCAGGCGTCAACGCGTATAGCAGTAGTTGGCCTCACGATTGGCCCTTTCTTAGTGGCTGCTTGCTCCATCTACGTCTGGGCCTTTTGTCGATGTTTTTTATTGTGAAATTTATAGTATAGGTATTACATCAACTTCACTAGGTATGAACCCCCCGTTAGGCTCGGCCCTGGGCCATCGCCCTTCTTGCCCCGGCCCAGGGATGGCCCTGTTTATACCAAACATTTTCACTTCATCGTAACTACATTGTGACTAAATCTAAACCATTTTTATCGCTACATCCTTCCATGGTATCTTAAAACATTGATTTTTAATTATATCCAACAAAGTTGACAATCTTATCACGTTCCTATATATTAAGAGATAAATTTGTTATAAACTTTAATTATTTATCACAAATACATTTTACTGTACTAACAAAAAATGTATTTGCCAAACAGAAAATCTCGTTTGGAATAATGTTTAAGATCTTTTTGTTACTCTGGACTTCACCATTACTCCAAGGAAATAGTTTTTCTTACTTATTGAACATATTAAATTTTGCTTATTAATGAATTACTATACCACATTTATATGCATTACTCTTTATATATACCTTCCAGAAATATCTACAAAGTTTTGTAGAGTGCTCTTCAGATAATGAAGGAGATATCTGGAAAAAACTATGGAAGCTTTCTGTTGTTTCCAAGGTATGGGTGTTTTGGCATTGGTGGCGAGTTCTTCGAGGAATTTTACCTGATTATAGGACTCTGTCACAGCGGCATATCAAAGATGACAGTACCTGTGGAATCTGCAAGGCTGAGTCCGAAGATTTGATGCATGCTCTTATTCACTGTAGTCATGCATCTCTATTCTGGGAGGCTGCTAAGGAGATCCTTCTCCTAAGACTTCCGAGATTGCATCGTGATACTTGGGCTAAGGATATTCTGTGCGATCCTAGGTTCATGCAAAAGGAATGAGAAATGATCACGACAGTTATGTATTCCATTTGGACTTCGAGAAATAATGTGACTCATGGGGAGACTGATTTTCAACCAGTAAAAACGGTGGAGTTCATTATGGAAAATTTACAAATTCTTGAGCTTCCAAAGGAGCAGCCGAAAGGGAAGCCACACAGGCCAGCTTGCAAATGGCAGAAGCCTGGTGTTGGTTTTATCAAGATCAATTCTGACGGGGCTCGAAGGAAGGACGATGGAATGGCTGCTACAAGAGTGGTGGCTAGAGATGCTGAACCCTTTTGAGGTGCGACAAGCAAGGTGTACGAGGGGATTTCACGCCCTCTGATCATCGAGGCGCTCACACTTAGAGATGTTGTTGCTTTTGTAGTTCAGCGAGGTTTCCAGCAAGTTGTCTTCGAAGTCGACTGTGCTGTTCTTCTTCAACATTGAAATAATAGGGTTTTAGATCGCTCGGTGTTAAAACCTGTTTTAGATGAGATTTCTGAACTTTGTAATCCTCTGCTTTCTTTTAGCTTCGTGTTTTCCCGTCGGGAAGCTAACCAGGCGGCCCACTGCTGCGCTAAGTATGCGTCCTTGCAAACGGCGTCTTTTTCCTGGGATGCTGAGCCACCGGCGTTTTTAGTTCACAGCATAGGTGCTGATTGTAACTCTGTGTTTCTGAATTAATAAAGCTCGCGGTTTTCTCAAAAAAAAAGGTGAATAATCCAAAAATAAGGTTTTTTTTAGTCAATTTCTTACCTCCTAAATTAAGCGTTCACTAGAGTTACAGGAAAATTTAAACCCACGGGCTGGTTGGAAAGCCAGATATAGCGGCCTACAGGCAACGACGTTGCAGACCGAGCGAGAGCATGAGCTTCTGTGTTGGAGCGCCGCCCTTCATGGCGGAAAAATGTCTCGCCCCTCTCCTGCGCTCCCGAAATAATCTCACGGAGGACACTGCTAAACACTCCCAGGTTCCCCGCTGCAACCCCTGGACGACTTCCAGACAATCTGTTGCGACCATGATCGCAGCCACATTCAAGTCCGCTGCGAGAGCTAGTGCCTCTCGGCAAGCCATCGCTTCGAGGCCGGCTGGATGAGTGATGCCATCAAACGAGACTGCCGATGCTCCGAGGTATACTCCATCTGCCGATCGGCAAACTGCACGCACATCACCTCTGTTTGTTGTCTTGGCGACGGCCCCATCAACATTGATCTTGCAGAAACCCTCCGGTGGAGGTATCCATCTTAGTTCTGGTGTGCGCAAACGGGCACCCCCCAGCTTCTCATGCTTGGTCACATTCTCACCGCCCAATTCTTGAATGAAACTGTCCACGAATTGTGCAGTAGCTAACGGGCTTTGAAAGATCTCCTCATGTATTGCCTTCCTTCGTGCATGCCAAATTGCCCAGAGGGTAACCAGCATCTTAGTTAAATCTTCCTCCTTCATGGTGTCCATCATCGAGAACAGCCATTGCCTCGCTGACGGTTCAACTGATAGGCTGATATGCTCCGTGATCACCGGATCAGTCAGTGCCCACACGCAGCGTGACATCATGCACTCCAGCAATGAGTGCCACCACGAATCCTCTTGGCCACATAATGTACACACGCTCGTCGATGCCATCTTTCGGTGGTAGCGAACATCTCCAGTTGGGAGAGAGTATTGTGCTAATCTCCAAAAAAAATACGGATCTTTGACGGTACCTTACATTTCCATAATTTCGACCAACTCTTGCCCTCATCATTCGATGAGTTTGCCCGGCCCTCGAGCCAGTCTTCTCGAGTCTTCTTTGTCATGCTCAGCATTTTATATGCGGATCTCACCGAGAAAATACCACTCTTCTCGTAATTCCATGCCCAAAAATCCTCTTGGATTCTTGCCGATACGGGGATGTTTCTGATGACCTCTGAATCCATAGGCAGGAACCATTCATTCAGTTTATTATTGTCCCACGAACCTGAGGTAGCATCGATGAAATCACTCACCTTCCGGGGTGGATTTTCTTTAACCGGAGCAATAGGTCTCAGCCTCGAATCCCTCGGGATCCAGTTCTGCTCCCATGCATCTGTAGTCTTGCCGTCTCCTATTCTTCTTATCAAACCCACCTTGAGAGCATCCCGTCCTTCCAAGATCGCTCTCCAAACCTGAGACGGATGAGAACCAAGCTCAGCTGTTAGAATATCCCGAACTAGGTAATACACTGACCTCAAAATCCTTGCGCTTAAAGACAATGGTTCCTGCAATAAACGCCAGGCTTGTCGCGCAAGTAGTGCAATGTTAAAAAGTTCGATATCGCGGAAACCCAATCCTCCAGCATACTTCGGCTGTGTCATTGTTTCCCATGATACCCAGCACGTTCGCCGCTTACCCTCCTTACTGCCCCACCAAAAGCCTCGGATCATTGACGTGATATGCTCACATAATCCACGTGGTAACTTAAAACAAGACATGCTGAAAGTCGGCACAGCCTGTGCCACCGATTTGATCAGGATCTCCTTGCCGCCCACAGACAACAGTTGCTCCAGCCAACCCAACACCTTCTTCCATACCTTGTCTTTCAAATATTTGAAAGCCCCGCTCTTGGATTTACCCACATCCGAAGGCATCCCAAGATATTTCTCGTTTAGTGTCTCGCGTTGGACATCCAGTTCAGCTTTGACACCTTCTCGTATCACTCTTGGACATCCTTTACTAAAAAAGATGGATGATTTATCCACATTTATCCTCTGTCCCGAAGCATTGCAATATTTCCGCAACACCTCCTTCACCTCCCGAGCTCCCTCCGTACTCGCATTGAAAAACAGCAATCTGCGAAGAGTAAATGGTTCACCACCGGAGCAGTTGGAGCCACCTTAATTCCATTGAGCGCTGATGACTGATCAAAAGATTTTAAGAGGCACGAGAGGCCCTCTGCTGCTAACAAAAACAAATAAGAAGAGATTGGGTCTCCCTGACGGATCCCCCTGGTGGGATGAAACTCCTCCTGCGGTGCTCCGTTGAAAAGAGCCGAGAAGGATACTGTGGACACTAATCTCATAATGAGTGCCACCCAACTGCTGCTAAAACCCAATTTTAGCATAATTGCCTCGAGATACTGCTACTCCACGCGGTCATACGCCTTCCGCATGTCAAGCTTAAGAGCACAGTAACGATGTTTCTTTGCTTTATTCCGCTTCATGAAATGAAGGCACTCATATGCTGTGATAATATTGTCTGTAATGAGCCTCCCGGGTACGAAAGCAGATTGCTCCTAAGGATGGCAATGGGTAGGGTATGGGGCGGGTAGACCAATACCATATCCATACCCGTGTAGTCACTGGGTACAAAATTCTACCCATACCCATACCCGCGGGTATGAAACTTTACCCGTACCCATACCCGACAGATGCCCATACCCATTGGGTACCCAACGGGTAGATCAAATAATACACAAGTTACTCGTAATTTTACATTCATCGGTAGATTGCTTGAAAAAGGAAAATCATTTATCTCAACTCAATAACATATATTAATATACGTGATTTAAGTACGTGATAATTATGTCAACTTAAATTGACAATTGATAACAACTTCATATAGATTCACAAACTCACGCGAAAAATGTTAGAACTCCACGGGTAAAGTAAATAAACGGGCAGGATATGGGTATACCCACGGGTACGAGGTTATACCCGTACCCTACCCATGACTTAAACGGGTAGAGTATGAGTACTACTCATGGGTATAAAATTGTACCCATACCCTACCATGCGGGTACGGTACCCGCGGGTACCCGTACCCACGGGTAAAATTGCCATCCTTAATTGCTCCTCTGAGATGATTTCCGGCAAAATAACCTTCAACCTATTGGCAACCACCTTCGACGCCACCTTCGGTATCAGAGGTTTCCTCCGACACACCTATCAGCGTAGCCCATATCCAGCCCATCATACGTGAAGCCCGACACCGCGGCCCGAGCCTACCCCAAAGGCGACTAGACGCCGCCGTATCCCCCTCCAAGCACCAACCCGACTGCGCCGCCGCCCTCCTCACCCCCCCACCTCTCGCCCCTCCGGCCGGATCGGCGAAATCCTCACCCACCTCCCTCCTCCCGCCGCGAGGCCGTTGCCCCCACTCCGAAATCGCCGTCCCCGAGCAAGCGCAGCACCTCCTCGCGCCTGGCTAGCAGCACCTAGGGCTTCCGTCCAGGTACGCCCCTCACGATCTTCGCTACTTCGTCGCCTCCCGGTAGAGTACAGATGCTAGTTCTGCTACTTGCTTATGGGTTTCCATGTACGCGTGAGAGAGGAGAGACGGGGATTGGTGCCATGGCGGGGGTAGCGAACCCATCTGGCCACTAGAAAATATGAGAGGCCATGGTGGAGCAGTTCTTCAGATTTAAATTTAATTTAGAATAATTTCGTTTGGAAACCACCCCCTCGTTCATGCTCGTCATATATTGTGCATTCGTGCTAGCATATTTGTTTTGGTTTGGAGTGGATCCTATCAGTGGCTTGCAGGATACCCTGTCTGAGCAATTCGGCTTGTAGTGCTCAGAAGTCCAAATTGTTAGCTCATGGATTTGTTCTCCCGTGTTCTGTTCATAGTATGATATGAAAGGTGAAGATCGAGGAGCAGCTCCTCGAGGAGTAGTAGAAAAGGACATTCCATGGCCCAGACTGTCTTAGCGCTTTTTCCCTTTCTGCGATTCTAATGCAGAACTGCGTCCAAGCCCATAGACTATTGTGGCATCATCTAGGTTGGTGGCGCTGGAGCTTGCTGGCCACAGCGCCATAAATTATTCCAGTTCTAGTTCCATTGCAAGTTCGGATGGACTCGTGTATGAGCCACCTCTAGGCCAACATATCCAACCTGGTGGTCTCTCTTCCGGTGCTTCTACTGTACAGCTCGATGTCTGTAGGCTTTAAGCCTGTGACACATGATCGAGTCTCGTATCCCAGTATCCCTGTCAAGGTTTTCTCCTAGATCAGCCCCCGGTGTGTCCCAATTGATAGATAAAACTGTTGATGTGCTCCACACCTATTCTGCTACTGCTGCTTAATTTTCACAGTTCTCCTAGTGAACCAACATTTTGTTTAATTATTGCTTGACTACTGGCACCGAGTGGAACCATTAATCCTTGTTTTGTGTACATTGAGTTATTGACCTTGGTTATTTCACTACAGCTCTACTTAAATCTTGTTACTAAAATGATATTTAGAGATGATTATCTGTGGTAGTGCCTGTGTGTATTTGTAAATTTAAAACGTGGCAATTGTCATTTTCTTCTTGTTTCTGCATGGATGTTTATGCGCACATGTTTGGACTCTAGTCTTTAAAGTGGACTAGGTCTGTAGTGTTCATTTCTTGCAGTCATCTCATATCTTTCTTTGCCGCAGGAACGTAAATTTAACTACAGACGTGAAGATGTTTTCCGCTCCAGGCAACAATTCTTTGGCCCTAGCAGCCCCAAGGTCAGGAATGGAGCTGGGTAACGTTCAACAGCATCCTAACCATGCTCTTGGTCTTGGGCCTGGTGGGAAACAACGCTCATCCAGTCTGGAGGCGCCGATAATGCTACTACAGGCCACCAGAGCGCTGTCTACTGCATGAAGTTCAACCCTGCTGGAACCGTGATAGCTTCAGGTTCCCATGACAAGGATATCTTCTTGTGGTATGTCCATGGTGACTGTAAGAACTACATGGTACTGAGAGGACACAAGAATGCTATTCTTGACCTTCAGTGGAACACTGAAGGGACCCAGATAATCTCTGCAAGCCCTGACAAGACTTTAAGGGTGTGGGATGTTGAAACTGGCAAGCAGGTCAAGAAGATGGCTGAGCACTCATCGTTTGTCAACTCATGTTGCCCGGCACGTAAGTGGCCTCCTCTTGTTGTGAGTGGGTCTGATGACGGTACGGCGAAGCTCTGGGACCTGCGTCTGAGAGGGGCTATCCAAACACTTCCAGACAAGTACCAGATTACTGCCGTGAGCTTCTCAGAGGCTGCAGATAAGGTCTTCACTGGTGGCCTGGACAACGACGTCAAGTGGTGGGATCTTCGCAAGAATGAAGTCACGGAAACTCTCAAAGGACATCAGGACATGATAACTGGGATGCAGCTCAGTCCTGATGGGTCGTACCTCCTCACCAATGCGATGGACAATGAGCTCAAGATCTGGGATCTGCGCCCTTATGCACCAGAGAACCGCAACATCAAGACCCTTACAGGCCATCAGCACAACTTTGAGAAGACCCTGTTGAAGTGCAGCTGGTCACCGGACAATCGCAAGGTCACCGCTGGGAGCGCTGATCGCATGGTCTACATCTGGGACACAACATCGAGGCGTATCCTGTACAAGCTTCCTGGGCACAACGGTTCCGTCAACGAGACTGCTTTCCACCCCACCGGCCTATCATTGGATCTTGTGGCAGCGACAAGCAGATTTATCTCGGGGAACTCTAGGTCACCAACGGTTCCTCGAATCTCTTGTAATATTTGGTACGAAAGAAAACAGAAAACCGTTGGTACCGTGTTGCTCTGTCCGAGACTCTGAATGCTGGATTGCTCATCAAAATATCTGCTTTGTAGATTTTATCGTGGCTAGAGTCGATCTACACTCCCTGTTCTGCATCTTCTGGGTTTCCTCGTTAAAATTGTGACCATTCTACCATTTAATCTCTAATTGTGTGTGCTCTCTAGAAAACACGATTTACTTGTTCTCTGCTGCTAATTTTGGCTAATGAGGCAATTGGTGGTATGGCCTGTGAAACTTACTTGTTCTCTGCTGCTAATCTCTAATATCTATTGCTGTTAAACTCACATGTTTTGCTCGTTTCTTTGACATTCCTCATCGACGAGGTCCTGTAATATTTGGATATCAAGAGAACAGAAACCGTTGGTATCATGTTGTATTGTTGATGGAAATCTCTCCTTTGTCGATTCCATCACATCCAGGCAGGTTCTACCATTTTGAACTTGATATTCCTTATACCTAACCTTCCCGTTTTCATCGTTTAACTGACGATTCTGCCAGTTAATCACTCAGTGCATGTGCTCTCTCACGAACCCAATTCACTTGATTGTTCTTGCCGAATTACGTTGGATGTATTGAGTCAACTGGTGGTATGGTTTGCAACCTTATAGTAACGAGTTAACATGCTCACTTTGCTGTATGTTCAAGCTCATCAAAATCTCTATAGCTCAGTTAAGAAAAGGCACGGTAGTTACTAGTACTACAGTAGATGCAGAGGCTGGGTAATCCCTTTTTTGAAAAAAAAAACAAAAAAGGTACAATAGACCAATAATCGGTGCTAGACACCTTACACCTGGTCGATGATTCATTATTGCCTTTTTTTCTTTCTGGCTCCCATGAAGGTGTGTGCATATATAAAGCTCCCATCCACAATGGTTCACAGTGAGCAGCTGGCCAGGATAGCTCTTGTCCACCTTTTAGTGATCAACTGGCCAGGAGCAGACCTAGTATACATATAAATATATATGCCATTTCCTAAATTAGCTAGGCACCATGGCTATTAATCCCGGAGACAAATCCCCACATCCACCTCCCCTCCCACACAGAGGACTGTCGCAAACATGTTAGATTTGGGAGGTATTGGGAAAATATCATCTTCTGGCAGTTGAGAGACTAGCGGTGCGTCTACTCTGCATCATTGCTCTATGATACTGTGAATTATGATGACAGACTGATGACAATAGGTTATACATAGATGCTAGAGCAACCTAAGTGCCGTTGTCTCGACAGACTGCGGGCCATATTTGTTTCATGCAAAATAGATTCTCCATGAGAAACATCCAGTACAATGTAAAGCTGCTCAACCACATCAAACATAAAAATCATGGGTTTCATCTTTGATGTGCCGAGAGTATAACCACCACACTAGCCATCCAAATGATTCTTCTTTCTCAACTGGTGCAGATTTTTAGATTGTCAAAAGCCCAAAATATTAGCTAACTACTAAATGTCCAATTTTTTCTTTACCAAAACTTGTCACATTTTGGCAAGATTTGGTTATGCCAAATATTAGTAGCAATTTTTTTGTCGCAAACCAATCATGCATTACAACGTCAATCGTTGTACACTTCTTGAAAATGGACGAGGCAATCAAACAATAGTTCGACGCAACTAAAAGCCACCTATACTGGATCTCGAACTGAATGTGGCATTGTTTCAGTCATGGGCCAAAATAGGTAGAGGCAGAAAAAATCAATTTAACTATCATGTGCCTTGACAATCACATCGAAATAAAATAATTAACTTAGGGTAGCACTTAGTGGAGTCTCACTGCACCAACGCCACTTCGAGCCTATGTGTGCACCCACATATTCAACGAACAATCAGCTTGTTGCCAAAATCATGTCATTGACATGGATGGAGACCTCGTTGAAAACAGAGAAAAGCTTCTACCCGATGTGGTGCCTAGTCGACAACGAACACAAAATGAACTATGTTGCCGATGTGAGGACACATCGTAAGCAGTGGTTTATGCCGACTATTTCCATAATACACATAAAGACTTCTACCTAACCTATAGATCCAATGTGTTGCACATGATTTGAAAGACCTTTCAGAGAGAACATATTCACACAACATTTCAAAGATAAAATTTCACAGCAAACATACAAATCCAATTCGTCGCATCCATGTCACTACTATAGAGCAACCCTATGAACATGGGTCCCTCATTGTCAAATTAGATAGGGCCCAACACTAGAATCCTATGACCGGTTGGGCCTCACATCCTTAATGGAGCCACGACCGTTTCGATGTGCCCCTCATCAACATTAAGTAATAGTATGGTCGATTTGAAATGTACTTTAGCTATAATTCGACAATGATGCAAAGAAAGTACATGCGCTTTTGTTAAACTTGATACACAGAAGTTATACAAAAGTGAAAACTATAAGTAACATATATTGTTTATCGTTTAGAATATCCAGGTTCTCTTTGTTCCATAACCCTAAGAGAGAAGTATTATCCTGATGGGAATTTTCCAAAAGCTAAACTGAAGAAAGTAACATATTTGGAGAGCAGGGACACATTTTTTTTTTGAAGATAACTGGATCCCATCTCAGAATTTGAAAATTCAAAGACCAAGAGCTGGGATGTTATTTTAGAAAGTGAACGACTTCTTTGATCCGGTAATATGGTTGTGGACTAAAGAGTCGATACATGAGACTTTCTGGCCTGCCCTTGCTCAGAGAGTTGATACATGAGACTTTCTAGCCTGTGGTTGCTCAGGAAGTTCTCTCAATTCCCTTTTCCCGCGGATGACTTTGTAGCTTACCATGATTAAGAAAATGGTACAAATTCGGAAACAGAACTGATAATTTATGACTGAATAATGCACAAATACAAGTGAGTGGAGGTACAAACACCCTGAGAATCGCCCCAATACGAGCAAGGATGCTATCTCTTCGATTTAGGATATTAATTTGTATTAATTTGGTCTGTCTTGAATCCTTTGTTCCTTATTTATGACTGAACAATGCAGGCATCAGATGCTACAAGGAAATGCACGTTTTAGACGCTACAAGAAATATTCTGCTCATCATTTTGTGCAATTTTCATTTTCTTTGCCACGAGTTGACTGGAGTTCTTGATTATACTGCGCATTTAAGATTTGTCTATAGAGGTGTGAAGCTACAGAAAAGGTTGGGCGTATTCTAAGATTTTGTATATTGTAATGTAATACTCTAGAGGTCTTGTTTTCTTCTTTACATTATTTTGATCTTTGTATTGCCCACTCTAGATTATTAGCTAGACACGGTACTGCACATGCTGCTAAAACTCGAGCAAGCCTATTAACGTAATCATTTTTGAAATATTCCATTGATAGCAGACGTAATTCAGTAGTAAAGTTGCTGGTATAGTCTGTCCTGCAACATGCAATATGTGTAGTAGTATATTTTTGCTACCATTACATGAATTCACAATATGTTTCTGAAACTGGCCCTTACTGCAAACACATATTGAACCCACATTTTCGAACTTAGACAGATCATGCCTGCTTACTCCCAGTCTGTACTGTGGAAATGTCCAACTGAGAAGACAGGGATGGTTGAATTTGTACACTTTCTGACACGTCTGAGATTCATCCCGACAAAAAGTTAGTGCTGCTACACTTGCCAGAAAAACATGTTGTCTCTTAAAAACTTATTTATGGAACGAGCTCACTTGGTTAGAGTGGTCCATGTACAATCTCATTTTAGGCGGCTTCACAATTTCTCATTATGATATGTAATTCGCCTTTTTTTTAATTTCCGACTTGGGGTACTGGTGAACTTGTGGCTTTGTGCATCCTAATTATGCAGAGACCGGGTGTAATGTTTAAAACATTTAAGTAATAAAATCCCTTTATAGAAAAAATACAATCTCATCAAAACTCCTACACAGTCCGTTTAAAAAAAAAAACCCTACACCCATCCGGCTTGTAGATAAATCATTGCCTTTGTTTCTTCCTTGCTCCCATCTCGTGTGGCGTGCATATATGATTATATATAGCTCACACCCACCATGGTTTGCATTGACTATTATGTAGCTAGAGTAGCTCACACCCACCATGGTTTGTAGTAATTATTAGTTAGGAAGAATAGCTCTCACCCTATAGTGAACAGAACAAGATACCAAAATGATATATAGGTTATCTATCTCAGGCGAGTTGCCACCATTAATTATTCTGCTGAAGTCCTTTTGAGGAATACAGAAATGTATTGTGCCGCACACACACTGTCACTAATATGTTAGATTTGGGAGACATTAGGAAAATATCAGCTTATGGGTTCTGGATGTTCCACGGTGCATCCTAGTCTCCGCAGTTCCACAACTGATGCTGAATGCACATTGGGAGATTGGTGTACAAGAGATTATAGACTCAAGAGTAACTGGAGTCATCTTGTCTAGAGATGCTACATTGAAGCTTGTTTGTATGTCTAACGTTGTCTCTCTGTTACTTGAGCAAGCACAAAGTATAAGCTATGAATCTTCCTACTACTAACTTGCATACCTAATAATCTCTACAAAACTTGTCGATTCTTGGCCATTTTTGGTCATGTTAAACATCGCACTCATATGTATATGTGACCTACAACTGTGCTCTTTGTACACCTCAACAACGATGCCATTCACTGCCGGATTTTCCGTGTTTGCCGAGTGTAGTCAACACTCGGCAAAGGATCGAAAACGCTTTTGCCCACAGCACACCGTCAACATAGCTCAGGTTGGCAGCGGCATAGCTCAGATATTCAACCCACTTACTCGAAGAAAGAGAGATTATGCCTGTTTACTCGGATCGAATTCCCTACGAAGTACGAAGGCACGGACGTTTCTGGGAGTGTGTAAGCGTCGTGGACGCCGGAGACCATGTACTGGGAGAGACGGAATGGATGGCATCAAGCTCGACGCAGACGCCGTCGTCGTCTCACGCGCCAGTGGCGGGATCATGGAGATCGCAGGTCCAGATGTTCAGTCGCATCCTCATTCCGCTTTCTCAGTGATATGGTAGATTACATGAACCTTTCCACCAAACTAAACCTAGCATTGGATCTTGCAGAAGCGCCAAGCAGATTTATCTTGCGGAATTTTCGATAGCTGTCACTTGCTCTGCTAGGAGTTCCTGCACTTTGAGCTTTGCCTGATTAAACTCGTAACTGTTCTGCCCGTTTAAATCATTGATCGTTCTCTGTGAATTACTTTGGATAAGTCGACTGGTGGTATGGTGTGAGCTTGTCTATCTCTGTTAGACGAGTTAAAAGTTTGTTTGTCATGGCTGTCGGTGTTTAACCAAAATAAAATATAAGCCAAAATATCCAAAAAAAATCAAAACATGTTGTCCACTTAAAAACTTAATGGAACGAGCTCATTTGGTTATAGAGTGGTGGATGTACAAACTCATCAAAACACCTCTACAGTCTACACAGCCTGTTTCAAAAAACTGACGCACCATCCAGCTTGTAGATAAACCATTGCCTGTGTTTCGCTCTTACTCCCATGATCCCCTCCATGGTGTCTTGTGTATATATAGCTCACACACACACCATTATTTGCAGTGGTTATTAGGTATCCGGAATAGCTCACACCCACCGTGGTTTGCAGTGATTATTAGGTAGCCAGAATTGCTCTCACCCATCTTGGTTCATATATAGTGATGAGAAGTAGATACAAAACATATATCTCAAGTGAGTTGACCACCATTAATTAATTTAGTACTCCACAATTCCCGTCTTTTTATTCTATTGAGGTCGTTTTCAAGGAAATACAGAAATGTATTGTGCTTCACAAACACCGTCACAAATATGTTAGATTTGGGAGACGTTAGGAAAAAACCAGCTTGTAGGTTCTGGATGTTCCACGCTGAATCTACTCTCCACCATTCCACTACGGTGGCTGGATACACATCGTGAGACTGCTCTACAATGAGAAGAAATTTGGTACTCCCCAGCTCCATTGTTCTCACTTTTTTCAAAAAGAACAAAAAGTATAGTAAAAAGTTCAAAAAAACTCTGAAACAAATCATGCATGTTTCTCAATAATATTTCCTAAAAGCAAAAACTAAATCTCAATGCAAAATATTTTATGTTTGAGCTACACAAAAATGATAAATGTACATATCTGAGTATAGTGAATAATATATAGTTTCAAATTTTAAAATTTTGTCATTTTTTTGTAGCTCTAAGCGTATTATATTTAGCATTGGAATTTTTAACGCTTGTAAAATATATCACCGAGAACATGCATGGGTTTTCAGATTTATTTGAAACTTTTAAATATATATTTTGATTATTTGAAATAAAACAAAATCACTAAAACTCGGGAGCAAAAATGACTTGCCTGTCTACAACAGATTAAAGTATCAAGAGTAAGCCGAGCCGTCTTATCTAGAGAGACATTTAACGAACTTTGTTCGATGCCAAATTTTGGCTCGCTGGTACTCGAGCAAGTCAACAATATAAGCTATCAACTAGCTGACTAGTAAATCGCATGGCTAATAATCTCTACAAACTTTGTGTATTCTTGGTCAGATTTTTTCATGTCAAACATCGTGGTCATATTTAAAATGTCGTGCAAATGTGATCTTTGTATACCTCAGCAACTAGGCCATTAGATTCTTATAAAATAATATATAATTTTCACTGACACAAGCATTGTCAACAGTTTTGAGTAGTTCTCATGTGTTCGATCAATGGCGAGGTAGAGTACATGTATCTATCCACCGGCCAAAAGAAAACTCATTTATCATGGTCACCGCCACTCACAAGTATTCGATCCCAATGCTCCATGAATTACAATGTACAGCCACACCATGAAGAATACTCACATATATATACTATGCTATGGAATAGGAAACCAAAATAGGTGCAAAGTGTCATGTTAAGTTCTCAAGGATCATCATACAACCTGATGTGGCCAAATTAGATAAATTCCGTATGCATTATCATCTTTTATTTCAGCATTATCGAAGTAGCGCAAGTTCAATACCGAGCTTAGGCCCAGAAATATCGATAACTTGTTTCCAAAAGTTTTTGTACAATTTTCTCTCCAAAGAAAAGTATAGCAAATCAGTAACTCATCTTAAGTGTTACACATCATCCTCCATATCAATGGCTTATTGTGTCCTTTATTTCTTCCTATATCAAATCCATCGTGGTTTATAGTGACCAAGTACCCTGAGTAGCTCCATCCGCGGATATGTATATATTGCGCTCTCTTTTTGGCGAAAAAGCCAACCGATATATTGATTATCAACAACGGTACAAAGAATCCCAAAAGTAATGAAAATTACAAATAAGTCTTCAGGCCACCTAGCGATGACTACAAGCAGTGAAGCGAGCCGAAGGCGCACCGCAAATCCTATCATAGAATAGCTTGTTGTAGTAGACAGACGGGAATTCGTCGTGCTAAGGCTCTGAAGGACCAACACACTAGAGCAGCAACGATCGCCAATGATGACAACCGTAGATAAGAGAAGTCAGACCTACAACCACACAAACGAACACAAAAAACGAACGAGACCCGAGAAGATCCGCCGGACACACAACTCCACACTCCCTCCGTCAATACTAGACACATCTCTGGAGCAATGATAGGATGGGGAGGACCTTATTCTACCTTCAGGATGTCGCCGCCGCCACACCATCCCGAAAAAGACACTCGAAAACCTTAAAAAACGGAACGGAAGCCTTCCGCCGGCGAGGGGCTGTGGTCCGCCGCACCTCCGGGCCCAAGGGCCATCGGAGGCGGGAGGGCCAGCAGCTTGGCCGGTGGGAGGGAGGAAGACCAAATGCGATCGCTTATATCGCCTGGGAGGAGGAGCGGTACGGCGGTACCGGTTCGTTTGTTGACGGGCTAAGAAAGACTGTTCCGCGTATATACTATGCTCTTATAGCAAGAAGCAAACTAAAAAAAGATACCACCCAGTGGAGATTTTTTGATCCCAAGCTCCGGTAATCCCTTCTGTTTAAAAAATTAAAAATCATATTAATAAGTTTTATAAAATTCTGAAAAAAAATCCGGTGGTAGCTAATGATATATCCTGCACACGTGCAAAATATCAAGTTCAAATACGTTGTATTTGGAGCTACACAAAAATGACAAAAATGTTGATTTAAGTATGCATATTTCAAATCTCTAAGTTTTGTCTTATTTGTTATTTTTGTGTAACCCAAAATATAACGTATTTCGAAGTGAAAATTTACACGTTCGTGGTATATATGATTGACTACATCCCTATTTTATTTCAAATTTTTTTGAAACTCCTAAATATGAATTTCGATTTTTTTAAATAGAAGGGTGCACTGGAGCTCAAGATCAAAAAAACACTTTGCAAAGATACCAGCCTTTTATTTGGTAATAAATATGCCACTAGTTTCTTAAGAGGAGATCCTAACTTTCTTTGCATGAGACAAATTAATAGTTTCATATAATCCTCATCTGTTCGTAAAAGCGAGATGGAGGATTTGTTTGATGCATTGCCGTGCGTGGACATGCTCTCCTTCAACCCAGAAAGTTCCTACATTGTCACGTTGCAGAATTACCTGACCACAACCAAGGAGAAGCTCATGCCCGATTCTCCTGCCATGGATCAGATTCCCTACAATTCTACAAAGGCATTGAGGTTTTCGAGTGTGGAAATTATTATTTTTTAGATAAAGGGAGCTTTATTACTTAAAAGATTTAAGTATTAGACCTAGCCTTTTCATAACCAAGATGCACACAGCCGAAACAAGTTTGTAGTTTGAAACATAAAAAGGCGAATTACATATCATAATGAGAAATTCTAAGAACGCCTATGGTGGTGGAGGGCCAATCCGCAAATTATGATGTCATCCATGTTGTGATAAAAAGTCTCTCGCCGTATCCTTCAGTCTGGTACACACCTCCATAAACAGGACTCGATGCCCCACACAACGACTGAGACCACGAACGGAGAGTAGCAGTAGTCATGTAGATAACCTGCATAAGAGACCAATTTTTATCATTAAAAACCTTGTCATTTTTACATAGCCAAATCTACCATATTACGGCAAGCGCTGCCATCCTAATAAGTTGTTTAAACCAATTATCCACCCCATTCAGCCAATTGCCAAAAATATTGGCAATACTTTTGGGAGGATATATAGTAAAACCTTTCTGGGTGGAAATTATATGGACGACCAAGACGCGAATATATGATCTGATCGACGGCTCAGTCACTCCAACCGACATCTCTAGATGCAGGTGTCATACGCATGTGACAATGGAGAAGCTACAAATGGCATCATGCTCAAGGGCCGCGACCTCACACGCTGACGACAGGACCATCCAAACATTAGCGAATGATGGCCACCAACGAGCCTCACATGCCATTTCTCACTCCAAGGACGGGACCGTCAAATGCAACAAATTCACTTTGTTGAAGGATTGAATGTATATCCTCACAGAAAGCTCAACAGATTACTGGAAGACGCACGTGATCACCTGCACGCACAAGAGGAGAGGAAAAACAGAGGAGAACGCAACATTGAAACAAAAGAACAGAATCACACACATAGAGATGGTTTGAGGAAACGAATCCTTCATTTTTGTTGCTTCAAGCCTTCAGCTGTAAGGGATACACCAAATGTCGAACTGAGCAACTGATGTTCTAGCTCCTTATTGGTACAAGTTTTTCAGCAGCTACATAACACGACATGTGCATCAAAACATGTTGTTATTCTACGCACCTAAGCCTGGCTGAATTCAACTTGAACACCCACACCTACAGTCAGGCTGCAAGCCGACCTGCCCACAGACACAAGTCTTCACACTCGTATAAATACACATCCTCGGTACTACACAGGACACACCATCTACCTTGTGGACGTCCTATTTCTTCTTAACTCTCATCTGGTGTGTGTGCATATATACCATCCACCATGTTACCAGTTAGGGAGAAATGTTCCCACCACCGTGGTTTATTGTAGTGATAAGCTAGCATGAGAAGGATAAAAAAGGAAGACATAAATAGTCCATTTTTTTCAAGTTAGCTAGCCATCCTGTAGAGTGTAGACCGCACTCCTCGATTAAGTCAATTATCCTCATTTTTGTTTTCTAATAGTAACTTTCGAGGATATACAAAACAGACATCATGCAACACATGAACAATATCGCAAATATGTCGGATTGGGAGGCATTAGGGAAAGATCAGCTCGCAGCTACAAGACATCATGCGGTGTGTCTATTCGGCCCCGTTAGTAGTTTTGTCAGTAATCTATGGCGCAAAGCCCATAGTAGTTTGGTTTGATCCAAAATTTTGGCTTGGTATTGTCGAGTGGCTGGACCCATTAGTAGTTTTGTCAGTAATCTATGGCGCAAAGCCCCAGCCAGAAGCCCAGAACATCAAGGAAATACAACAAGTGTGGAGATAGAAGGAAAGAAGAAAAAACAGGAAAGTAAAATTAAATTACATTACAAAGTTTGAGCTGGCATACCGAAGGTTGATAACATTTGCAGCTCTAAGAAGCACAACGTCCAGATGGTCCTCCTCAGTCCTCATTCCGGAATACCATGGCGTTGTGACTTTTCCAAATAGTCATAGTAGAGCGATAATCACAATACGACACTGGACTTCGACATTGGTATTGTCAGACCAACAGTCTAGGATCGATGGATAGCTGTCAGAGGAGGCGAACTTAAGTGATGGAATGGCCTCCCATAGAGGCCTGACGCGAGAACAATGAATGGATAGGTGGAAGGTAGATTATGTGAGCTGACAAAAGGTAGGCCAAAAGGTCTGTCAATAGTGAACAACCGTAGTTTTGAGGTTAGCCAAAGAAAATGTCTGCACTGGCTGGGCAGATTACCCTTGGAGTTGGAACATCCCACCAGGTGCTTTAAGAAACATTTATATGCTGAAGCAAAAGTTATGCTCTTATTGTTTGATCTACAAATCCGCAATTGATCCTTAAGTGTTATATGGCTAGTCATGTATTGCAAGGGTACGAGTGGCTAGGAAGCCACCTGCAAAAGTGTCGGTTGTACATCAGTTCCAAGGGTCGCATTGGCCAGCCTCATGGCAACCGAGGCGTTAGGGTTAAGCGTGTGAGAAAGAAGAGCTTGAAAGAGAGTGGCGAGTGGCACATCCCCAAACCAGAAAACAAACCAGAAGAAGGTAGATTGCCCTTCCGCACTGAAACAGGAGTTAAATCGTTGAACAGAGGCCGATTGAACGAAATGTATTTCCAAAATACAGTGTCCAAACGGGAAGAGTCTCCTAGGCATCGATGTTCCGACCCGCCATAGTGTTTGCTAACAAAGATTTCCAGGAAGAGGATCCATGAGTATGGATTTTGCCCAAAAGTTATATTTTGGTGATGCAGGTTTGAGAAACCGAGACCATCCGTAGCAAACGGAGAGAAAACCTCATCCATGCTACCTTTGATTTGCTACCATGAACCTTGTCTTCCTCCACCGAAAACAAAGCACGCCACATTTTATCGATTTAAGGATGACTCCCAAGGGGAGCAAGATACCACTCATTATATGTGAGGGAGAGCTCTAAGAACGGTCTGTATCAATATCCCCCTTCCTGCAACAGAAAGCATGTGACCTCTTCAACTGGCAAGGTGCTTGTCAATTTTTTCAATGAGAAGTAAAGAGGCAGAGATACCAATGGTTCCGTTAAGAGAGGTATCACAAGATAGGTCTGATGAAAGGAAGATATATTACTACCGAAGGCAAAGGTCATCAAACAAGCCAAATTAGGGGCAGCACAGATGCTAACAAAGGTGGTTTTGTAAAAAAATTGATCGTGAGGCCCATCACAACAGGTCTGACACGATGTCCTCTCTTGGTTCAGAATGACCTGCAGACCGCCTGATCAGCACACCACGCTCGCCCAATGGTTCCCCCTCGCCAAGCAGGTCACCCCCAAGCCGTTGCGCAAAGGCCTCGCCTCTCCATTGCGCTGCTGACTCCTTGGATGATTTGGAAACACTGTAATGGTTGCGTGTTCGAAGGTGACCAGCCCTCCACTACCAACCTGATCGCCAAGATCAAAGAGGAAGCAGCCACCTGGGCTAGTGCTGGTGCACCTGGCCTACATGCCGTGCTACCACAGACATGGGATGTCCATTAAAGCATTTTTTTTTGCTGTACCCTAAACCTCCTACGAGGCCTGTAACTTAAACTCTCTCCTTTTCAATGAAATTAAATGCAAAGGCATCGCAAAAAAAAAAAGCAAAGGCTTCTTGCGTTTTCTTGAAAAAATGTTTTGGAGTTGTAGCTCGAACCCATGCATTAGAGTGTTGATGACATATGGGACTCATGCCGGGTCCTTCTGTCATGGATCAGATTCCCTACGATTCTACCAATGCATTGAGTTTTTTA
Source organism: Poa pratensis (assembly GCA_947311845.1). Taxonomy (NCBI): domain Eukaryota; kingdom Viridiplantae; phylum Streptophyta; class Magnoliopsida; order Poales; family Poaceae; genus Poa; species Poa pratensis. The sequence goes on along the minus strand of CAMZMU010000080.1, from coordinate 6,768,475 downwards.
AGGTGTCATATACATGTGAGAACACAGAAGCTACAAATGGCATCATGCTCAAGGGCCGCCACCTCACACACAGACGATGGGACCATCGAGACTGCAAGTATAGACGTTCCAAAAAAAGTAGCGAATGATGGCCACCAACGAGCCTCACGTCACCTCACACGTAATTCACTTCGTTGAAGGAGTGAATGTATAATTTCCAAAGTTTTAAATAGCGGGTTATAGCATCGCTATCGCGCCGCTATAGCGTTTTCTGCATTGTGTCGTTAAGTGCATTAGCTCGCTAAAAGGTAAAAAAACCGCTAAATAGCGCGCTATAGCGGCGATTTAGCTTTTTTCGCAGGTTGCCGCTAAATAGTTTAGCCCGCTATTTAAAACTTTGATAATTTCACAGAAACCTCTACATGTTACTAAAAAAAGTACAACATGTCAATGACAGCCACAGGCTAGCCTCACCTCCACTTAGTACGCGCGCAAGCACCTGGACACACGGAGGAGAGGAAAAAACAGAGAAGGCAACACTGAAGCAAAGAACAGAGTCACACACATTCAATGACTCAATATTGAGGGTTTCAGGCAACGAATGCCTTCTTTTGTTGCTTTAACAGCAACAGATGTTCTAGCTCTTTATTTGTACGAGTATCTCAGCAGCTAGAGGAACCGGCATGGGCATCAACATGTGATGTCATTCTATACACCTAAGCAACAGGCTGCAGACCAACCTGTCAATAACTCAATCCTCGATACTACACACCATCCACCTTGTGGCCGTCTTTATTTTCTAAACTCCCATCTGGCGTGTGTGCATATAGACCATCCACCGTGGTACCAGTTAGCCAGGGCAGTTCCCATCCATCGTGGTTTATTGTAGTGACTAGTTGAATGCCCGTGCGCTGTCACGGGCATTCTTTTTTGGAAAAATTACAGTACTTTCGTATTGCGTCATTTATTGATTTTCCAAAAAAAGGGTGTTAGTACATGAGAGATATACCAACAAAAACAACTAAAAAGAAAATGCTAAGCTAAAACATCATATGAAACTATCAACCCAAACTGCAAAGTCTGAATACGCTTTCCGGGTTGCCCTGTGCTTCAGCCATATAATCTCCTCCTTGAAAATCGCTCGGCAATGATAAAGACTTGGAGGTCGGTGCTGGAAAATGAACGCATTCCGCGTTTTCCAGATAGCCCACAGCCCCATCAGAATAATCTCCATGAAGAAAGGTTTGCCAATTTTCTCCTTGAGATGCAAGATACAATCCAGACCCTGAATACCCCTTAAATCAGCAGCCGGTGCAAGGGCTCTCCGACAGGTTGTAGCAAAGGGGCAATGAAAAAATAGATGATCTCTAGCTTCCAGGGAGGCCATATTGCACATGACACAGCTATAATCTTGAAGGAAAAAAGTCTTCCTCAGCAAAATATCCCTGGTATTCAGCTGTCTACCAAGAAAAGCCAGCCAAACACCTTGTGTTTTCTCTGACAGCAAGACTTCCGCCCTTACACGGTCATTCTTTATTTTCACCCTTACAAGGATCTTAAATCCAGCTGAGAGAGGCATCGAGACGCTCCGGGCCGGGGAGGACGGCACCGGCAGAGGCCACCGCGCCATATCTTTCCCGACGCTGCCGGCGGGTGGTCTTCTAGTTCTCACGGGCTCACGGCGGCTTTCCCTTTTTTATGGGCTTTTCCCCATTTTCAGGTGATTGGATGAAGTTGGGGGAGATATTGGCTCTTGAAGCTGCGACCTCCCGCAGTTGTTGCGGCTACAAGTTCGGAGCCGCCGTCGCCTTTGCGCTTATGAGCGCTGGAGTGCTTGGCCTTGCCTTTGTTCTTGCCGCCCTTCTTTTCGTCGTCCTCCTCGTCGGAGTCGTCCTTGGTGGCGTCAGACTCGGCGTACTTGTGCACGATGGCGAGTAGCTGGCCCATCGTCATGTCGCCCTTGTGTGAGCGCCTCAGCTTCTGCTTGAGCGACTCGAACGTGGTGTTGTCCTCGAGGTGAGAATGCACCGTATCGACGCTGAGGTATTCTGCCGAGTTGACGAGGTCGGCGACTCAGCGATACCACTTCCTAGTGGACTCGCCCTCCTTCTGGACGCAGCGCTTTAGGTCCTCGACCGTAGTCGGGCGCTTGCAGGTCCCTTCGACGTTGGTGATGAAGAGTCTCTTCAACTCGCCCCAGGAATTGACGCTGTTCCTGGGGAGGTTGTTGAACCAGGTGCGAGCCGTTCCCTCAAGCATGAGAGGGAAGTAGCACGCGCAACAGAGCGAGGAGGCGCTCGGAATGCTCATGGCGGCCAAGTAGTCCTGGACCCAGGTTTTCGGGTTCATGGCGGCGTTGTACTTGGGCGCCTCCCTCGGCCCCTTGAAGCTGCTTGGGAAACGCTCGCCACGGATCGCGGGTCCAAAGCACTTGGGGCCGACGTCGTCATCGTCGTTGCGCGTCGCCTCGGCGCGCTTGTCGTTGAGGTGCAGGCGTAGATCTGGCGCGGAATGGTTGGAGCGCGCCTGCGCCTGATTGTGGTTGATGGTGTGCCGAGCATCTTTGCGGGCGAGCCGGGGCAAGTTGCCCCCATCCGCCGCATTGCTCGACACGGGCCGGCTCCTCCTGCCGGCTGCGCTATGGCGGCGGTGCAACGTCGCGCCTGGGGGAGTTCTTGTTTCCTTGGCTCCGGTGCGGTGCCGAAGCCGTCTTCTCGCTGGGTGGCAACTTGGAGTAAAGCCTGCCATCGGATTGTGACATGTTCTCTTGCAACTCCAGTGCCTTGTCCACCAGCTTACATCCCTTGTTCCTGTAGGGGTTGTCCTTAACCCGAATCCTCTTGAAGAGAGATGCGGCGACGGTCATACAATCGACCGGGGTGCCGAAGACCGCGAGGTCGGCGTCGTCGTCGTTCCGCGGCTGGGGTTGAGGACGAGCCGGGTTCGGCGGAGGCTGCGGCGCCGGAGGCGGCATCGCCGGGCGAGGTTGAGGCGGAGCTTGATTCGAGCCGCCGGGCTGAGCCCTGCGACACTCGTCGCGCTGCCTCTCCAGTTCAGTCTCGTGTGCAAAGGCGTTGTCGAGCACGCGATTGGGTGCATCAGAGTTAAGTCGCGATTTGTAGCTCTTGTGATGCCAAGTGACCGCGGAGAGAGCGGTCGACTGAGCATCGACCTCCAGCTCCTTCAAGCGGATCTCCTCCTGCTGGCGAGCCATCTTCCGGCGCAGCTGCTCGAGCTGCGTTGCCTGGTCGATGACGTTCGCCGGCGTGATCGGGGTGCTGAGCGGGTCAGCTACCCGACCTGCCTGTCCACGCAGGGTGGCGAGAGATTCGTCGCGCTGCTTCTTTTCACGAGCCTCCTGCTCGCGACGTGCCTGATCGCGCTGCTTCTGCGCGTCGGCCTCCGTTGTGGCAGCGTTCGCTGCCGCGGATTTTGCGGCGGCAGAGTTTGCCGCCTCGCCCGTCATGTAGATGAGGGCGGGTGTTACCGAGCCGTCCGAGGCCAGATCGGTCGGGCAAGATCGATCTGGTATCGTCGTCGTCCGAGATCTGGACGGTCCCGGCGGGTGAGGCGGATGCGAGATAGTTCGCAAGCGCAGTGTCGATGATGGCCTCGTCTGCCGAGTCGAGTGGGGAGGAGACGCCGTTGTCGCTATTGGCGGCGCCTTCTTCGCCCGAGCCGCACAAGCCGACGTAGACGGTGACGACGGTCCCGAACGGGATGGTCACCGCACGAGTAATTGGGGCGTGGTTAGGCCTGCCCCAAGTGTGTGGATCGGCGACGTAGCCGATCCCCTCCGTGCTCGAAGTAGTTGCCGGTGACAATGTCACCGCGACCCGACATGGCTTGAGGACTGAAGTAGACGCCGGTGCCGGGTTCAGGACTCTCCATGAAGTAGATTCCAGTGATCGCTGGCCCCACGGTGGGCGCGAACTGTCGTGGGTTTGTCACGGTAGATGCCATACGGGTGGCTTAACTCGGGTGTGAGCCAGGCGACGTAGGATTCACAGAGAGGTAGCACACGCAAAGTTACCCAGGTTCGGCCCCTCTGTATGAGGTAAAGACCTACTCCTGCTTATATATATTTGGATCTGAATAGGGTGTACAATGGTGTGCGCACCAGAGCTTGCGGATGCTCCGGAGGCTATGGAATGAGATGAGTCTGCCTCTAGGGTTGCACATATTCCAACAAATTAAGATGAAAGCTCCAAATTCCCAACGATCGAAGTGAAGCACATATCCCAGCAAAGATGAAGGCTCCAAATTTTCAGCAAACTGAAGAAAAATTGCACAGAGTGAAATAAGAGAAGGTGGTTGAGCAGAATGCAGCAACATCAAATCCAAAGAAGATTAGTTTGACAAACCGAATGGAAGTTGGCCTGACTTCTCCTAATAGTGAACAATTGGTTGCATATGGGACGGTACAGAATATAGATAAAGAATCAAAATGTGTGGATGGAAAGTCAATATGTGACAATATTGAGGTGTTGGTTAACATTGTAATCAAGTACACTACAGTATTACAATATTACCAGGTGCACGAGGTAAAATTACAAGATTGAGGAGTGCCACAGCACAATGCATCCCTTGGCAAAAAAGAATGTGAGTTATCAAACATGTTTACATCTATGCCATTGCAACCTTATGTGTTTCTTTGTATCCTATTTTTCTATTAGTGCACTTGCTGGTGGCATCTGAATGTAAGTTATCATCCTGGCTTAGTTACTGAAGTTGATAGCTTCCTTTATAAAAAAAATTTGGTGCTAAAACAAAACTTTTCACGGGACATTTTTGTCTTCTTACAAAAACCGTAAACACGTCAATTTTTCATGCAATGTATTTGTGAATACACAGAATGTGAAAATATATTCGTAAGATTTATTTCAGAATTTTTTGACATTTAAAATTTTGTTTTTCAAATACCGGGTGCATAATTTACAAAACACATCCTCTTAGATAATATGACATCCTAATCCCTACTGCATGTTTTACAGTTTCCACCCTAACATGGAAAGTATGAAAAATAACATCTAATTACAAAAACCGCTCGGGTAGTTTCTCCATCCTCCATCTTGTTCTCCCTTGTCTCTTTTCTTCTGTTATTTGGATTGAGGTGCCCTTTACGCGGTTGCGTTAGGGACGTGATGTACCCTCATGACTCTAGCGATGTCTCATGTCTCTGACCCGCGGCCCACATGGATGTTCCTCTACTCTTGTGACCATTGAGGGTTGTCTTGCTTGTCGTGTCAGGACGTTGTTGGCATTGTCATGTTCGGTGCGCCTTGCAGAGGTATCAAGTCATACTTGCTGAGACAAGACTAAAGGTGGTGTGAAGTGACTGGAAGAGAGGCGGTGTGGGACTCCCCGACTTTCACTATCTTCTCTAGTGATATCTGTCTAGCAAGGTCGTGTCTACGTAGTGCCCTTGTTAATGGTGTTGACTCGATATTTTGCTTTGGAAATAAAAATCCCGACATCTACCTGTGGCCTAACTAGTCATAATCGGCGCACGTGTTGTGATCCCTTTTTAATTTATTAGCCGAGTTGTGTACTTTTTTGTTTGGTTCGCCTGGTGGAGTTGCTGTCCCGAGGCATACGGTTTTGGATTTTTTTCCCCTTTTATCAACTTTGTTCGGCTTGATACCTTGTTTTATCTAGCTTTTAGTAATATACTAGAAGGAAAAGACGCGCTTTGCCGCGTCGGTCTAATACAATCGACGATAAATAAATAAATATTTTTTTAGCGAGACGTATAAATATAGTAGCAATAATAAAAATAATAGTACCACTCGCTCACTCTCGTAACACGATCACTCAGACTTCCTCACATAAACGGAGAAGTAAAAAAAGAACATAATTGTGAGTTGTAGCAAGAATATTACTACAGCACTCAAGAGATATAACAGAGGACCCAATAAAAAAAGTTTAAGCTCTCAGATACTTAGTTAGACAATTAAAATACGACCAGAATTATGAAATGTCATTGAAGCTAAATTGTGTACATGGTTCTATGAAGATTACAACAAAAGAATTGAACAAATTTCCGACAATCTGTATACAATGTACGACATATTTGATGAACATTGCAAACTCAAGAGATGATTATTCATGACTTGATTAGCCATCGAGACAAGGTCATATATTTATTATAATGAAATCAAGTAGACTTTTATGCATTAATTATCCCACATTCAGTAATAGTTGGTATAATTATGTTCTGGGAAATTCAATCAATTCAATCGAGTACAATTGATACTATGTAAAGGAAAGAATATTCTGTCGATAAATACTAAATAATGCACACAAAAAAAGAGCAAGGTGAGATCTTAAACGGTTTACATGCCATTTTAATCTGAGAATCAGATCCATATTATATAAAATAAAATATAAACTAAAATAAATGGCATGAATATCACCAACAATTTTAAGTATATATCTAATTACAGAAATGCCCATCTCTAAACATATAATTTTTCATCTTCACTATACTTCACATGCTATTTTATCATTGTACAATCATGACTTTTCTGCACTTTAACGACTTCAGATGAGGCTAGACACACATAGCTCCTTTTTAGTGTATGCATCCAACCATCTACCAAATAAAAAATGCACTTGCTTACATAATACATTCTCTTAATATTAATGACATATAAGAAAATAAATTGTAGAGAAAAGGTTCACAAATAAATACACACATGATCTGTTATCAGTAAATAAAGTGTAGAGAAAAGTTTTACAAATAAATACACACATGATCTTTTACCAGTAAGTAGGTGGCATCCAACAAAATGCGTCTAACTCATCATACCATCCCCATTCACCATCGAATTGTTGCTCACGTATCAACCGCAGCTGCCACCATCATCGAATCGAGTACCACTAACAGCAACAGCGGCATCGGCGGCCGATGCGAGAGCTGACATGGGTATTCACGTGCAATTACTGCGAGAGATGTAGGAACTCTTTCACCTGACGGGTCGGTGTTGGGTGGCCACAAAAATATGCATCGACGGTGAGCATACGTGGCTTGCAAATTAATAATGGACTTGATAGGCGACATCGGGATGGAGGGGTCTGTATTCCAAGGGGCTTAATGGAGCCAGAGGTTTGTGCGGAGAGAATGGTAAAATTTACAATGGAACGAATGTTTTTGGTAGAATACAGATCGAGTGAAGCGGAGGGAGAGAAATGTCTGCGCGATGCTATGGTGGACGCTGGCGGCAGAGAAAGGATAAGTGAGAGAGTTGTCATAAATTACCTGTAGCTTTGAGCTCAACACATTTTCTTTTTATAGAAAAATTGAAACGACATGTCTAGATTTCATTATTTGGCCAATAAAGCATACAACTACGTGTACGTATTGTACGTGCTCTTAAAGTTTTGTAAGCATTTTGTATTTTGGGCTACACAAAAAAGATATTTTAAGGGAAATAAATCTATTTTCTTTTTCACAGTCACAATTTTCTTTTTCTGTGTAGCTGGGAATATCATTTTTCCACAAAAAATTTAGCAGATATATATATAACATGTTTATGTATCCAACTTATTTTTTGTGTAGCTATGAACTATAGATGGGGTTCATGGTCCACCATGGTGTAGTATAAAGCTTAGTAATTAACTAAATGATATCTAAGTGGGGTCCATCTTGATGTGGACATGTGAAGCAAGGAGAAGGCAAGAATCATAGGGAGCTTAGTATTTGTAGAGATGGTTATCAGGTTATGTTACATCAGTCTATGCTGGCCTTGCAGCTGGGGTTATTCTTCTATTCAAACAAAACATGCGCCGTTATCCTTTCCTTACACAAAGAAGAACAAAAAACACGTGTGCATTGGCCACAAACACAGATAAGACGGAACAAATTGACGGACAAGACCGTACATACTGGACACATCGCCATGTTTTAAGGGAGAGAACAAACAACCTGTGAGCCCAACTAGCTAGCCGTGTGACTAATCAGTCAGACAAGGAACTTTGGACTTGAGCTCCGTGGAACGAATAAACTCTCTGGATTTGGGATCGGGCTTGAACAAGCAGGTGCATGCACATTCTCATGGAGAAGTGTGCTGCGTCTGTGTGCATGCATGGCCATGGCCGGCGACAGAGGCACGGAGCAGCCGGCCAGCCTGCTGCTAGCACCATGTGGCCATGCATGTTAGCATAGCTTTTGCCGGCTGAGTCCCGCAAAGGCTAGCGCGCGGAGATTCCGACAGGTGAACACGTTGGGTTTCCATTTCCGGCCGGTGAAATGACCATGGTCCTATCATCTTCGTGGATCCATCTTAGGCCTCCATTTATTTACAGGATTTCCTGTCGAGGTATTGGTAACGCGGAACTACTATATGGATTCATACGTACCGTAGAGGAGGTGGGGAAGAACGTAGAGGGTTCCAGTGACGGGATTGCACACACGATCTTACCCAGCTTCGGATCTCACAACGGCGGCGAGATCCTACGTGCTGCTATAATTCACTCAAGGAGAATATGTGTACAGGTTACAATGAGATTGTATGCGTGCCCTAAGGTTGCTGGAAGGCTGGCTTATAAAGGCGCCAAGCCTTCCCCTACAAGGAAAGCCTTAACCGACCTAGATCATGAGTCCTAGACTAACACGGTAACAAACCCTAACTTGCTCCCTAAGGCGAACGCAGCCAGGCCTTCGTCTTGGACTTCACTAAGCCAGCCCAGAGCTTATCCTTGCGCCTAAGCCCATGAGGCCTTCTCCGTTAAGCCCTCCGGCTTTATCTGATGGGCCTCCTTGGTGGGCCAGGTTTTATCCACCGTGACAGTATACCCGTTCGGCATAACCTCCACAGTAGTCCCCGGAAAGGTTTAAGTTCTTCGTTTGCCGTCTTTGTGAAACACGGGCTTTCGCCTTTGCGAAAGGCGGACAGAAGAGCTTGGAGCATTCCAAAATGAGACATTCAGTCTGCCTTAAGGATTAAGCCGAACTCTCCTGCACTTTGAACAATCTGGCAGAAAGATTCTGTCAGCGTCGAGTCTTGTCATGACGTCACCACAGTCAAAGCCAGTCCACGACAGTTTGGACAAGCAAAGAGACGTTGTGACGCCATTACTGCTACTTTTCCGCACACGATCTCCGAGGCGTGCGGGAGAAGATGCCCACTATCTGACCGTTGCGGGACGCGTGGCGAAAATCGCGCGAGCGTTATCTCACCGCACTAATCGCGGCGCGCGGCCCCCATAAAAGGGGAACTAATTTTCTCCATCGGGCTCATTTCCCTGTTCATCGTCCTCCTCGCGCCCATCCCCTCCGAACTCCGGCGAGCTCCACCACCACCATCTGCGCACCCACCCATGGAGAGCTCCGATGCAACCGCGGGAGCGGCAACGGCAGCTGCGTCGGCGGCGGCGGAGGGACAAAATCTGGCCATGAGGGGATCGAGCACCGTGGATGCATCTGCATCTCGCGCGGCGGCGGCGACAAGTTCTGCGGCCACCTCCATCGAAACAGAGAAGAATGCCCAGCCCTCCGACGAGGGCGATGCGGCGGAGGCAGAGGAAGAGGGAGAGGAAGCATCTTCCCGCAACTGGGCGGCTTCCACCATCACCGACGCGGACCTCACGCAGCTGGAGAAAGAGGGCATCCTCCCACCAAAGGAGAACTGCCACTGGCGATCAGCGTACGGCCACCCTACTCCAGATCCCGCCGGCGATGAACGAGTGCTCCTCGTGTCACATCTCCTTCGCGGTTTGTCTTTGCCTCCGCATCCTTTTTTCCAATCAGTCTTAGACTACTATGGCCTTCAGCCTCATAGCGTAGGCCCCAATAGTATCTTGTACATTGCTGGCTTTATGGCTTTATTCGAAGGATACTTAGGCATAGAGCCCAGCTTAGAATTCTTCAAGTACTGCTTTACCTGCAAGCGCCAAACAGAGAAGGAAGAACTGCTTTCCTTAGGAACAGTTAGCATCAACCTCCGTAGGGGCAGAGACTGGTATCCTAAGGCGCCAAAAATAGATTCCATTAAAGGCTGGAATAGCTCCTTCTTCTACTGTAAAGACATGGCGCCAGCAGGCAAAGACATAGGACTTCCTCGCTTTTCTCCTTTGCCTGCGGAGCCCCGCCTATCTTGGGCGAGAAACCGCTGAAGGTCCTCCCTGACAACCTCCGTCGCATGCAAAGGCGGATTGAGTACCTAACAAAGACCGTTGTGCCCAAACTCACGGGCGCAGACACCATCCTATGTTGGTTGTCAAGGCGAATCCAGCCTTTGAAAGATCGCAAAGGCCTCATGTGCCACTACACGGACCAGAAGAAAGATCCCCTCCGTGTTAGTGAGAGCGACCTTACGCAAGACGCCCTTGTGTATCGCTTTAAGAGGATTGCCAAGGAAAGGATCCAGCTGACAGAGCAGCGTCCTATGTACACAGCCGCACTCCCAGCTCCAAAGGTAAGGCATTTACCATTACTGTTTTTATACTTCCACAATGTTTGCCTTACTAACACCACTTTTGATTTCAGCTCGCCCTTTTGCCGGATAATCTGCTGGCTCCTTTGTTTTACGTGCCTGAAGCGGCACCCGAGCCCCCAAAGACTCGGAAACGAAAGGCTTCAGGAGCTACTGCAGCAACTTCAGCAGCAGAAAGGCGGAAGCGTGAGAAAGCCATCCCTGCTAACGCCGAAGTGCTCGACATTGAGGACGATGAAGATGCGGCCTTTAATGCTCCAGTACAGAAGTAAGCCGAACCTCAATTTCTTTAGTAAGGCGAACAATGTGTATGAATGTTATCTTATTTTGTATGTGATTTGCAGGATCAAACCAACTGCACCTCTTAAGAGGAAGAAAATAATTTCTTCCAGACAAAGGAAAACTGAGCCTTCTCCGGCCATCGCTCCACCCACTCCCTCCGTTCAACAAGAGACATCCCCAGGCCCATCTGATGACCATCATATAGATTTGGACTCAGCCGTCTTTCCTGATAAGACGGAAACTGAAAAGTTGGCCAGGGCTGCCGCTGCCGGGAAGGCGGCGGTAATTCAGTCAGAAGAGCCGAACGAGCCCATCACTCGTGAAGCCATCCGCAACATGGTGAAGCAAGAGCTCTTTGACGACGAGGGGTACATCTTACCCAACATTGCCGCCATGCTTGCCGATGAGAAGGAGCGTAACGAGCCGCCTCAAAGGCGATCTCGCTCCCGCTCCCCTCATCGCCAAAGCCGTCAGGAGGAGCCAAGGCGTAGCCAATCCAACAAAGGGCCAGCCAGGGAAAACACTCATATCTCAGACGCCCGCATCCGTCTCGATGAGATTAAAGCGGCCAAAGAGGAGTCTTACCTGGGCCCTGTGTGCTTTGGACCGGCGATTCGCAAGGTGCAACTCCCATCCTCGCTAGGCAATGTCAAGAAAATTGTGGACAAGTACAATGGCATTGACAAACCGGACATATGGCTGCCTGATTATATCCACGCCGTTGGTATTAATGACGGTGATTACAATGCAGCTGTACGTTTTCTTCCACTCATGTTGGAGGGAACGGCCCGGTTATGGATCGACACTTTGCCAGAAAAGAGTATCCACAATTGGCAAGACATGCAGAAAACATTCATGCAACACTTCTCATGCACATACAAACGTCCAAAGGCTTACTCAGATCTACTAAAGTGTGCTCAAGTGGAGGGGGAGTCAAGCAGAGCTTTCATAGCTCGATGGACAGAGACAAAGAATGCATGTGAAGACGTTTCTGAGATCCAGGCCATACATGCTTTTATGAACAGCCTGAAGAAAGGCAACATGATGAGATATATGTTGCCAGCCAAAACATCAAACACCTCGGCGAGCTCTTAGACAGCGCGAACAATTACGCTGCAGCAGAAGACGACGCTCGAGCTGACGACGATCTGCGCATGGACATAGCTGTTAACCCGGAAAAGCGAAACAACAATCAAAGCCGGAAAAAGAAGGAAGCCAACGATGCGCCAGGACCATCAAAGGAGGTAGCCTTTGCCAATAAGAAGGGTGGCCAGAGCGGGCTAGCAGATGGCAGAAGAAGAGCGATGACAGTCAAGGGTCAAGACCCATTAAAATCACCTATGACGACATCAAAGATGAACCTTGTGCCCATCATAGCAAGCTTGGCAAATGCACCCATACCAACAGGCAGTGCCGCCTTAACGATGATATCAAGAAGGATCCGACGCTGGCTTCAAGGCAAAACAGTTCAAGCGCAAGAACCGTAAAGACAAGAAAGAGCAGAAGGACAACGAGGAAAGTGCTTCGGAGCCGAAGATCAGGAGCCAAAGCACAAGAGGAGCAACAAGTTTCCAAGGGTCGAAACAAGCCTTGTCACTTTCCTTGCCACTCCTTCGGCCAAAAAGGAAAAGGCAGCCTGGAGGGAACTCAATGCCACTATGCCAGCGGTTCCCCAGTATCTCAACTGGTCCGAGCACCCCATTACATGGGACCGCAACGATCATCCTGATCATATTCCACAGAACCCAGGGAATTACGCGCTCGTTGTAAACCCAATTGTGCAGCAATGCAGGCTTTCTAAGGTGCTTATGGATGGAGGGAGTAGCATCAACATCCTCTATCTTGAAACCTTAAAGCGCATGCGCCTTTCTGAGACACAGCTAAAACATAGCACAGTCAAGTTTCACGGCATAGTGCCAGGCAGGCAGGCCAGTTCTATGGGAACAATTGTCTTAGACGTCACCTTCGGTGACGAAACAAACTATAGGACTGAGGAAGTTGCCTTTGAGGTGGTGGAATTCAAAAGTGCGTATCACGCAATCTTTGGCCGCCCAGCCTTTGCCAAATTCATGGCACGCCCGTGTTACATCTACAGCAAGCTCAAAATACCTGGACCAAACGGCGTCATCACGGTCAATGGCGACTTCAAGAAGGCGAAGGAATGCGAAGCAGGAAACGCCGTCTTAGCAGAAGCAGTCATCAGCAAGGAAGAGCTGGAGCAGTACAAGAAAGAAGTTAACACCAATGAAATGCCGGATGGTAAAAGCCTCCTTGCGCTCGGATGTTACTTTCAAGGCCAGCTCAAACTCGAAGAAGATCGTGCTGGACAACGCTGATGCAAGCAAGACGACGAACATAGGCGCGGACCTCAGTGACGCATAGGAAGGCGCGCTCGTCAAGTTCCTCCGTGAGCAACGGGATATTTTTGCATGGTCACCATCAGACATGCCAGGAGTACCCCGGGAACTTGCCGAGCACAGCCTTAATGTCGCCAAAGGTGCCAAGCCAGTAAAACAAGGTCTTCGTCGCTTCGGTCCAGAGAAGAAGAAAGCAATAGGAAAAGAGGTAGCTCGGCTTAGTGCCGCTAATTTCATTAGAGAGGTTATCCACACAGATTGGCTAGCAAATCCTGTATTAGTACCTAAGAAGGACGTGAAAGACTTGCGCATGTGCATAGATTTCACCGGCTTAAACAAAGCCTGTCCTAAAGACCCCTTCGCATTGCCGCGAATTGATCAGGTCGTAGATGCTGTATCAGGTTCTGAATTACTATGCTTTTTGGACGCTTACTCTGGCTACCACCAAATTAAGATGAAGGAGTCTGACCAAATTAAGACTTCCTTCATCACACCTTTCGGAACGTTTTGCTACATAACTATGCCTTTCGGGCTTAAAAACGCTGGCTCAACGTACCAACGGTGCATACAACGTTGCCTACACGATCAAATAGGCCGCAATGTTCACGCTTATGTCGATGACATTGCCGTTATGTCGCGAAAACGCGGCGATCTCATCGTTGACCTTCAAGAAACCTTTGATAACTTAGAAAATATAACATGAAGCTAAATCCGGGAAAATGCTTTTTTGGCGTCCCAGCAGGAAAACTTTTAGGCTTCATTGTTTCAGAAAGAGGTCTTGAGGTTAACCCAGAAAAGATTCGAGCTATCATGGACATCAAAAAGCCTACTTGTCTTAAAGATGTCAAAGGCTCACAGGATCTGCAGCAGCTGTAAGCCGATTTATTAGTAGGCTTGGGGATAAAGCTTTACCCCTATACAGGTTGTTGAAGAAAACTAAGACGTTCGTCTGGACTGAAGAGGCAGATGCAGCCTTAGCACAGTTAAAAGACGCCTTAGTTTCAGCACCAATATTAGCGTCTCCTCTACCACAAGAGCCGATGCTACTTTACATGGCGGCTACCAACCTAGTTATTAGTGCAGTGGTTGTTGTTGAGCGAAAGGAAGAAGGAAAGGAGCTACCGGAACAAAGGCCGGTATATTATATCAGCGAAGTCTTCTCCGAATCCAAACAACGATACCCTCACTATCAGAAGCTGGCTTATGGAGTTTTCTTCGCAGCCAGAAAATTACGCCATTATTTCCAAGAGCACCCAATCACGGTAGTCAGTAAGGCGCCATTGGGTGACATTATAAACAACACCGATGCCACTGGACGTGTGGCTAAGTGGGGAATTGAATTGGCAGCCTTCGACATCCAGTACAAGCCACGTACAGCCATCAAATCCCAGTCCTTAGCTGATTTCATCGCAGACTGGACAGAAGCAATGGATGAACTTCCCCTCCCTGACGAGAATATTGGGTTATGCACTTTGACGGCTCCAAAATGTTGCAGGGATCGGGAGCTGGCGTGGTACTGAAGAACCCTAAAGGAGACAAGATGTGCTATGTCTTGCAGATACACTTCAATGCCACTAATAATGTTGCAGAATACGAGGCTCTGTTGCATGGATTGCACGTCGCAAAGGATTTGGGCATTAGCCGTCTTTTGTGCTATGGCGATTCAGACCTCGTTGTTCAACAGTTAGAAGGGGCATGGGACGCGAAGAGCCCTACAATGGCTGAATACCGACGCACGGTAGACGAGTTTGGTCGGTGTTTTATCGGCTTAGAAGTCAAGCATATCAAAAGGGAGGAAAATGAAGCAGCGGACGCCTTAGCCAGAATGGGCTCGAAAAGATCGAAGGTGCCCTCCGATATATTTTTGGAGCACCTGTACGTGCCGTCTATTAAAGGCGGAGATGAGGATGACCCCATGGCTTCGCAGTCTGTTTCCGTCATGCTGGTGAAGCCAGATGGACACAGCCCTACATAAATTTCCTCCTTAACAAGGAAGAGCCAGAGGATGAAGTATTAAGGCGGCAAGTTGTGCGCAGAGCTAAGGCATACACAATAATAAATGGAGAGCTATACAAGCGGAGTACCACAGGTGTATATCAACGATGCGTTTCGCCGGAAGAAGGACAGAGATACTAGAAGAGATCCATGGTGGATGTTGCGGTCATCATGCCTCTGCCCGAGCAATTGTCGCCAAAGCTTTTAGACATGGATTCTACTGGCTCACAGCAAAGCAAGACGCAGAAGAACTCGTCAAGAAATGCGTTGGATGCCAAAAGTATGCAAGACAGCCAAAGATGCCAGCCCAGGAACTGCGCACCATTCCAATCACGTGGCCATTTGCGGTCTGGGGACTGGACATGGTAGGTCCATTCAGGACTGCGCGAGGCGGCGTCAAACATCTCTTAGTTGCGGTGGATAAATACACCAAGTGGGTTGAAGCTAAGCCCATAAAAAAGCTTGATGGGGCAACAGCCAAGAAGTTCGTCATTGAGGTTATAACGAGATTTGGCGTCCCCCACAGTATCATTACGGACAATGGGACAAACTTCGCCGTAGGAGAGCTGGCAAAGTACTGTGGTGAAGTTGGTATTCGTTGGACTTAGCATCTGTGGCTCATCCACAATCGAATGGCCAAGTTGAGCGAACCAACAGTATAATTCTACAGGGAATAAAGCCAAGATTAGAGGTGCCTTTGCATAGAGCAGCTGGAGCATGGGTAGAAGAATTACCTGCTGTCTTATGGAGCATACGCACAACTCCAAGCAGTGCAACAGGCTACACCCCTTTCTTTCTCATATATGGCGCTGAAGCGGTACTCCCAACCGATGTCCTGCACGACACACCTCGTGTAACAGCCTACGTCGAAGCAGACGCAGAAGAAGCCCGACAGGACGGCTTAGACCTTCTCGAAGAAGAGCGTGAGATAGCGCTTCAGCGCTCCGCCATTTATCAGCAGAACATGCGGCGTTACCACAGTCGCAAGGTAAGACGGAGATCGTTTCGAGAAGGCGATTTGGTGCTTCGCCTTGTTCAGCAAAAGGAGCACAAACTATCTCCCATATGGGAAGGACCCTTCGTTATCAGCAAAGCGCTTAAGAACGGGGCATATTATCTTGTGGACCTCCGTGATATCGAGAAAAAGAAGAAAAGAGGCCGCAAAAGGAAAAGGAACGAAGAAGCAGCGCTCAAGGAGACGAAACGTCCTTGGAACATTGAGCAGCTACGTCCTTTTTACACTTAGCAATTCTATTGTAATCACACCATATATTGGTAACGCGGAACTACTATATGGATTCATACGTACCGTAGAGGAGGTGGGGAAGAACGTAGAGGGTTCCAGTGACGGGATTGCACACACGATCTTACCCAGCTTCGGATCTCACAACGGCGGCGAGATCCTACGTGCTGCTATAATTCACTCAAGGAGAATATGTGTACAGGTTACAATGAGATTGTATGCGTGCCCTAAGGCTGCTGGAAGGCTGGCTTATAAAGGCGCCAAGCCTTCCCCTACAAGGAAAGCCTTAACCGACCTAGATCATGAGTCCTAGACTAACACGGTAACAAACCCTAACTTGCTCCCTAAGGCGAACGCAGCCAGGCCTTCGTCTTGGACTTCACTAAGCCAGTCCAGAGCTTATCCTTGCGCCTAAGCCCATGAGGCCTTCTCCGTTAAGCCCTCCGGCTTTATCTGATGGGCCTCCTTGGTGGGCCAGGTTTTATCCACCGTGGCAGGTATACCCGTTCGGCATAACCTCCACATTTCCTAAGAAATTTTATAGGATTTAGATCCTATGGAATTTTTCCTTGGCGAGAATGTGCTTGATTCATAGGATTGTAACCTGCGGGAACTATTCCCGTGGAAACTATATAGTGTATTTTTACAGAAATCTTACATGAGCTCAGACCTCATGAAAAAATCCTGCATCTTGTTCCTATACCCATAGGATTACACTAGATAGGGCAGGTGAATCCTACACAATCCCTTCTTACTCCAGTTTTTCCTACCCCGTGAATCAAAGGAGAGGCCTTACCTTTCTTATCATTATATGTCACCCTACGCATCCAACTCGATTGATCTTCTGTGGACCATTTGGTTTGGTTTACTACCACGACACGGGACGGGCCGGGGGAAGCGCGGCAAAATCCAGTTAAGTTAAAGTCCTTTTATCATTGCGACGAATTCGATCGCTGACCTTAGAGCTGCGACTGTTCAAAGTTGCATGAAACAAGAGTCATGTAACGTAAAAAACAATCTAGAACCTTGCTAAATCAAATTACTTCCGAAATATTTTGGACCTAAGATCGATCGCATATAAATGATGCAACTGTGTGGATACAACTTTCTTGTTCCGTGGTTTCAGCAGTGGCGCGAAACTCTGAGGCGGTAATATCGGCGCGCCATCGACATGTGCGGGATGGAGAAGAAGATTTTTTTTCCCAATAACTTGATTTTATATGCTTATTATTACACCTATTCAGGCTGTATTCTTGAAAAGAAATTATCAAGTAAACTTCGACTACGTACACGCTGCAATGGAAGAGAAACGTACTACTCCCTCCATTTAAAAAAGGATGACTTTCATTTGTTTACATACGGACGTATCAAATGGAAGTCATCCTTTTTAGAACGGAGCCCGTCAACACATCCCCATCCCTCTCTTCGCCGGAAAGCCGGTGCCGTGCTGACGCTGCATGTGCAGCCATGTGCGTCTTGTTGCCTTCACCAGACCTCCCGGAGCTCTCGCTTTCCCTAGCTTTCCATGCATTTTTCTGTGTGACCATGACACAGAGGCCAGGCCAGCTCAGAAGTCAAGTTATCATCATTATAAGCTTGAAAGCCTCGAGTGACCTTAAACTCGTGGACATATTCGTATCCATACCCAGCATACGACAACACGCAATGATAATGCGTATAGCTAGCTGGTACGAAGACGATGTATTCGAGTCGACGGCCAGCTGGGTACGCTCGTTTCTTGTGTGATCTAAGCCATTTCTGTGTGAGGATGACACGGGAGCCAGATCAGTATTTGTTGGCATCATGAGCTTGGACACCTTGGCAACCTAAAGCTTGCGTCTTGATGCATAGTCAGTGATGCATTTGACGACGATGTTCATGGGTAGCTCCCATGAAGAGGTGTTCGTGTTCGTAGTTGTTTCGCTTGGCAACCTTTTTTGTGTGCTCATTCGTGTTCTAGGTGAGCTTCTCGGCCTATCGACGGTGCGGCGCCCTCGAACCTGTGCGAGAAGGCAGGGACCTTCTTCGGAGGTCGAGGCGGATAACACTTCTAGGACGGCGAGCCGGGAGCGGACGAAGGCAGGAGTTCTCCGGTGGTGTGTCTGGCTTCTCGACGTGTCTTCTTCTTTGCTCAGATCGTGCGGACGGACGAGGGTTTTGACCTTGAAGATGTGTTTCTTTTTTTGTAATCTTTAATCTTGTTGTGTGCGTTGCCTGTAAGGCGCGGCGGCACTTTGTACCTGCCATTTGTGGCTTTATCAATTTAAAACAGAGCGCAATGCCTCCGATTTTAAAAAATATAGCTTGGAGACCTTAAAGACTTGTTTACTTTTAGTGTATTTTAGGGGATTTGAGGGGATTATCCCAGATACCGGAAAATCCCCACTAGTCTGTTTACTTCTAGTGTATTTTAGGCGATTAGAGAGGATAATTGCTAGATATCCTCCACCAACCATCTTATTTTTTACATAAAACAAAATTCTAATACATGCTAGTATATTCTAAGGGAAGAATATTCGTGGAAATTGGGTGTTCACCAAATCCCCTCTTTTCCCATTCCTTAGAAAACCCTTAGAGTAAACAAGGCCTAAGCATGTGGACGCCTTGCACCCTAGTTGTCGATTCTACATCCATACCTAGCATACGACAATGAATAATCATGGAAAGAATACGAGCACGCCTGCTTTACCTTGTTATGGTCGACACGTTTGTAAACTTTTGAGCTTTAAGTTCCCGTCAGGTGCATCCTAAAGAACCGGAAATGACATGTCAACACTATTAATTTGATGACACATGTCTTATGTCTATATCAACCGGACGACAAAAATCATGCATGCATGTATGAGAAGAGATCATGAATCACAGAATCCAACGGCACATGTTAGACAGAATATCTGTGTAAAGACCACCTTAGTTAATCTTAGTGTTAGCGACACCACACATGCATGCCGTAGACTCGTATTTAAGCAGCAGCAGGGGTACGCCAATTCCTCAAACATTACCACCACCCACAAGCATAAGTACAACATATTCTCTCACCTAAAGAGAAAGAGAAGAGACGACCAAGCCATGCAAGGCCCTAACACCAACACCGGCACTATGCGCTTCAAGCAAGCCTTCCTCAAGAACCTCCTCCTGAGCCTCCACGCACGTACGAGCACAGGCGTATCATCCTTCGACACCATGAGCCCCTACGAGAGGAAGCGCTCCGTCAAGTCCTCCGCCGACGTTGCCATGGCGGCCGCCCGCGGCGCCGGCGCGAGGTGGCCCAAAGCCATCTTAGCCTCCGCGGAGCCAGCCACACCGTCGTCCGGCGCGGGCAAGGTTCAGAGGTGCAGGAGGATCGTGAGGAGGTGCCGCGGCAGGAAGAGCAGCTACGAGGCGAGGAGGAACAGGACCGTGGCTCTGAGGGAGGTGATACCGGGAGGCCGGGACGCCGCCATGGACGACGAGGCCTCCCTGCTCCGCGAGGCCATGGACTACGTCGTGCACCTGCGCGCTCAGGTCGACGTGCTCCGCCGCGTCTCAGAAGCCGTCTCCAAAGCTCCAGTACTTCTCTAAGCTAGCTAAAAGGAGTATCCGAAGCGATGAGAAGAGAGGGACACTCTTGTTGATCAGCAGAAGAATCTATCGGTGCCTGGAATTATGTACCTAGTCGGCTAGTCCTAGTGCGACTTCAGTTTCACTTATTTGGAAAGAAAAATTCAGACTAGAGAGTACGTGTCAAATGTTGTTTAAATTATGCATGCACGTGTGGTTTAATGTTCAAGACCTGTTGGTCGGCTAATTACCACGGTATATTCGGCTCATCTGCAGGATTTCTCACTGCTTGCAACAGTGCAACTATCACTTGCATACAGATACTACAGATTTAGAGATCCTCACAATTGTTCAGACGAAAGCTATGATCAACATGCAAATTCTGTATAATAACCTTCTAAAATCCAAGACAAATTAACTAATGAAATACTGATTCTTCGTATATATATGTGCTGCACATATTAAAATGCAGTAACACAATATATATTTTGTTTTATCGAAAGGAACATTAGAGCATTGCCCCCCCCCCCCCCCCCCCCCCCTCCCAAGGTCCAATGGGTCCGGACAGACAAACCCACCCCAGTGGCACCCCATCAATCCAGGCCACCCAAAAAACTATCTAGCACCTCCAAGGCGACCCCCAACTAGGCCCCAACTTTTGGAGCCAGCTCGGCAGCGCTGGACCAGGCCCGGACACGGCCTCCGGTGGATGGGCTCCGCATGTCATAGGCATGGTGAGGTGCGATTAATGGCAACACGCTGGAGGCTATTCCACGATTAATGGCGGGACTTCATCAGGTCGTTCCCAGGGCGGGAGTTGTGATGACGCGACGCCGGCGGTGCAGCCGCTGAAGGGGGTGGAGGCGGTGCCCGTGGTCCGGAGCAGCCGGGCATGGTAATGGACACCAGTGGCGGCGCGGGCATCAGCGCCATCAATCCAGTCGGCGCCGCCGCACGCACAGCTGGAGCGAAAGGCGAGGGCACCGTGGATGGCCCCGCCATCGATGCGGCGGCTGCTGCGGCGGCCGATGATGGCCTCCGCTGACAGATTGGGGAAGGCGCGTGGAACGGCCGTCGGAGCTGCTCAGGCGACATCTGCTGGACGACGACGTTCTGCACCCACCGGGAGTGTGGTGTCTCGCCGAGGGGGCGGCGCCGCGGCGCACGAGGGTCAGCCATTGCGAGTGGCGGTGAGGCGGAGAGGTCAAGACGAGGGAGAGAGAGTGTGGGCGGTGACAGGAGTGGGGAGTGGGGAGTTAACGCGAAGCGTCGCGTCTCCCGCGCTTCCCAACACGTGCGACTGCGAGGCACGCGGAGCTCTCCTCAGCCTGGCCCAAGGAAAATGGCCGATTCGGCCGTTCCTCCTCAGCCAGGCACAGCATGCTTTAAGATTCGTGATGCAGGAAGGCGGGTTGGGTCAGGCTACCAAATGCACGAAAAATGCAGCGCCAGAGCCTGGTTGAGAACCTCGTGGGTTATCAAACAGGCCCGTTGTCATTATATGCACCTAAGCAACAGGCTGCAGGCCGACCTGTCAATAACTCATCCTCGGTACTACACACCATCCACCTTGTGGAAGTCTTTATTTCTTCTAAACTCTCATCCGGCCTGTGTGCATATATACCATCCACCGTGGTACCAGTTAGCCAGAATTGTTCTTACCATCCACCGTTGTTTATTGTAGTGATAAGCTAGCCTGGAAGGATACCAAAGAGAGAGATATGCAGTCCATTTTTTTTTCTAGCTAATCTGGATGCCGCATTCCTCGATTAAGTCAATTATCCTCATTTTTGTTTTCTAAGAGTGTCTTTCAAGGACATACCACACGTATGTTATGCCACACATGAACAATATCTCAAGTATGTCGGATTCTGAGGCATTGGGGAAAGTTCAGCTCGTAGGTACGAGAGGTCATGTGGTGCATCTACTCTGCCACGTTAGTTTAAGATGCTGCAACGCGAAATGAAAATGCTGCGCAGGGATGGTAGATTGGTGTTGATCTAAAATTTTGGGTTATTATAGTCCAGAAGCTGGACCCATTGGTAGTTTTATACTAATAAGTACTCTATGGCGCCAAGCTCCAGAGTCCAGCCAGAACCATTTTATCTTTTTCTTAGGCGAGTGAACGTTACAAGGAAACCCAATAAGAGTGGAGATTTTTTCGATAGAAGACATTTTTTTATTTAAAAGTATTAAGCATTAGGTCGACCTCTCCGTAATTAAGGTGCACACAGCCGCAACCAAGCCATCACCAAAATGAAATACACAAGCGAAATACAAGTAAACAAGGAAACTGTAAAACGCCTATAAAACTGGAACCAATCTGAAAATCAAGCTACCATCCATGTCGGATTAAAATAATCATCAACCGTGTCTTTCTATTGTGCAGACACCTCTATAAAAAATCTCAATTTTCCACACGTTGTAATATAAACCATGATTGTAAACTGGTGCATCGATCGATTACATGTATTAGAGAAAAATAATTATCGTAAAATATCTTGTCATTTCTACAAAGACATAGCGATCATATTACGGCTAGTGCTCCCACCGTAATAAGAGTTCTAAATTTGTGATCAATATCATGTAGCTAATTGCTTAAAATAATGGCAATGCAACGTGGTGGATACAAGTTAGAACTGTTTGGATGGCTGACCAAAATAGAAAAGAATAAGTGTTTGATACTCTCCACATGAGTAAAAAAACATACTTATTACTTCCATTCCAATCACATTTAATAAGGTTGTATTTAGTTAAAATAACCCCTTTACAAATATATCACGCAAATATTTAAGCTTCAGTGGTATCTTCATCTTCCACAATTTTTTATAATCATCGACCGGTATGTCGAAGTGAACCAGCGCTCTATACATGGAATTCATTGAGAATTTTCTATTCTCATGTAAATTTCCAACAACCCTATTAGGGCATTCCAGATCGCAAGTCTGGGTCCAACTAAATCTCGCCTGACTGTCACATTTGCAGGCGAGGACTGCATAACCGTAGCTCGTGTCGCTTTTAAAACTGCATAATCATTTGTCTTTCAGAATCTAATTTCAGACCCATCTTTGATATTAAATGATCCAAGGAGAAATTCTTCGGCGTCACGATAACCGGCACAATAAGTGTGAGTCGATAGATTTTCAATAAACCCGCGACAGATCAGCATTTGAGCCAATGTACTTTCTCTTGAGCAGTGTTTGCCACACACCATCTCCAGTAAGTAGCTTAAACAGCCACTCCCCGAGGAGGGCTGTGTTTTTATCCTCAAGATTATGGATACCCAGCCCTTCATGATCTTTCGGACAACAAACAACATTTCATCTAGCTAGTCGATATTTGCTTGTTTTCTATCCCCTTACAAAAAAAAAAATATGTTGATTGGAAATAATCCAAACGAGTGAGTCTTCTTCTCTTCACCTTACCTCCCCGAGTTCTCTGCTTCTCGTTCAACTTGATATTCAAGCCATTTTTTTCGTGCGACCATGACTCAGTGCCCGGCCAGCTCAGAAATCAAGTTATCATCATCGTCACAAGCTTTGAAAACCTCTAGTGACCTTAAGCTCGTGGACATCTTTGCGCCGTACTACTTGTCCATCTTTGTATCCATACACAGCATACGACAACGCACAATGATGATACGTAGCTAACGACAGCACGAGGATAGTGTGTTTGCGACGGCCAGTTGGGTTCTTGCAACACGCGTATCCAGCTTGCTCAGCAACTATGTTGCCATCATGCGCTTGGAGACCTTAAGCTTGTGGACATTTTGAGCCGTACTTGGCGATTCTACGTCCATGCCTAGCTAGCATACGACAATGTATAATCATGCAAAAATATGAGCATGCCGCATTACTGCGATATCAAATGTCAAGAGGTCGATCGAATACTTTTGATCTTTAAGCCACCGACAGGTACTTTCTAAAGAACAGAACATGCCATGATAGCACGATCAACGACGACAAAAAGCATGCATATATACATGCCACCATGTGAGATTGATTACGAATCAGTAACATGCTACATATTGGTAGTGTGTTTTAGCAGGGGCCAGATGTATATGCCGGAGACTCATATTTAAGCAGCAGGAGATCCCTTGTTTCTGCTACCGATCCATCGACATTACTCACCACAATGTTAGTAGTAATCTTGATTAGACTAGCTGTTAGTTGCATGCATGAGTTAGTTGCTCAGCAGCGTGGTAGCTAGGCGCGTGTGTGCGTGCGTGTGTGATCTGGTTAGCGAGTTAGGCCGGGGTGACCGCGTCCAGCAGTTGGGAGCTGGCCGCGTCGTGCGCGTGGACTGAGCAAGCTGATCGTGGGCGCGTGGGAGCTGTTCGTGGAGAGCAGGCTGGAGTGGGGCAGCTACGTGTGTGCGAGCTGGGTATAAAACTCCCCCCCGTGTACTGATTGTAAACCGTGTTGCCGAGCATGTAGACTGTGAATACAAGAAAAGATTTGGGCGCCCACGGCGGCGTTCGTGCGCCGGCCGGAGAAATTTCTGTGTCCAGTGTCCATCTTCTTCCTCCACCGTTCGTGAGTGAGAGAGAGGAGAGGTAGCTAGTGCCCTAGTGGCAACAACAATTGGTATCAAAGCCCAGCTTCCGAGGCGCGGCCGTGGCGCGCGGTCAGTCTGCGACGAGCACGGCGGACGCGGAGGCGGCGACGTGACGCCGTATGTGCGGCGAGCGCGGAGGCCGCGGCGGATCTGCGTAGTGGCGCAGAGGCCGCGGTGGCGCGGCATGGCGGAGGCGTGGAGGTGCTGCACGGCCACGGAGGCCGTAGCGGCGCCATGCGACGGCCATGGAAGAAGCTCAGGAAGAAGACCGCGTCCTGGGCACGCAGGGCCGGCCGTGTTGATCGCGTTGGAGCGCGACGTGGGCACGAGCTGGGGCGTGTGGAGCGCGGCGACGATCGAGGAGGGAGAAGACTTGGTCCGTCAGCAGGCCGGCCGCGTTGATAGCGTTGGAGCGCGTCAGGCGCGCGAGCTGGGGCATGCGGATCATGGCGGAGTGGGTGCGTTGATTGCGTTAGTGCGCGTCGTGGGCGCGGCCGTGGCATCGTGAGTGCGAGCTAGAGCGGCTATAAAAACCCCTCCCTGTGTACTCCATTGTGGCATCGAGTTGGATCTCGAGTGAATCAAGAAAGCCGTCAGTGCGGCAGGCGTTAGTGCGCCGGGAAGAAGATGGTGGCTGCGACGGCGTGTGGCGCTGTCCCATGATCACGAGTTCAAGATTAGGAGGGAGAATGTTAGTAGTAATCTTGATTAGACTAGCTGTTAGTTGCATGCATGAGTTAGTTGCTCAGCAGCGTGGTAGCTAGGCGCGTGTGTGCGTGCGTGTGTGATCTGGTTAGCGAGTTAGGCCGGGGTGACCGCGTCAAGCAGTTGGGAGCTGGCCGCGTCGTGCGCGTGGACTGAGCAAGCTGGTCGTGGGCGCGTGGGAGCTGTTCGTGGAGAGTAGGCTGGAGTGGGGCAGCTACGTGTATGTGCGAGCTGGGTATAAAACTCCCCCCCGTGTACTGATTGTAAACCGTGTTGCCGAGCATGTAGACTGTGAATACAAGAAAAGATTTGGGCGTTCGTGCGCCCACGGCGGCGTTCGTGCGCCGGTCGGAGAAATTTCTGTGTCCAGTGTCCATCTTCTTCCTCCACCGTTCGTGAGTGAGAGAGAGGAGAGGTAGCTAGTGCCCTAGTGGCAACAACACACAACACACAGCAGGAGAGACTCATATTTAGCTTCTCCTGTCTCACTTTGCACCCCCTCCCGTTCTTCAGTGGCCGGCACAGCAGCCCCTGCCACCCCTCTGGTCATGGAGTATGCTGATGACGCCGTCACTAGTGG
Organism: Poa pratensis; assembly: GCA_947311845.1. NCBI lineage: Eukaryota > Viridiplantae > Streptophyta > Magnoliopsida > Poales > Poaceae > Poa > Poa pratensis. Next base: position 6,742,801 of record CAMZMU010000080.1, on the reverse strand, counting down.
AAACAGGAGCTTTGGTGGAGAGGGGTGTTGGGCTCTAGTCCCGGGCGTGGTTCGAACCCGGACTAGAGGAGGGAACTAGTACCGGGCCGGCTGCTCCGACGCTGCGCAGGTCGGGTCCCGGGTTGTAGGGCACCTCTAGTTCCGGGCCGTGATACCACCCGGACCGAGGCAGTCAGCGGCAGGGTGGAGACAGGAGGGTGGACCTTTCGTCCCGGGCCGTGGTACAGCCCGGAACTAGAGATCCCGCTATATCATCTCCCACCCCGGTCCAGCCACCATTTTTGAACTCTCAAGCTCATCTTCATTGTTTCCTCTCTCAAAATCAAGTGTAGCCCCATTTTTTTCCAAGATTTGTCAAGATAGACGGCACCCATCTCTCCAAGGGTTAGCAACACTTGATCCTTTCACCCGGCGGCCGAATTTTAGCCATTTCCATACAAGTTTAGCTCATTTCATTTTATAGTGCTACCTAGGTGTTTGATGAAATGCCTAAACTAGGTAGTTCATTTTTTTTATGTATTTTGAGCTCAAATTAATTTATTATTTGTGGATTTTAGTGTCGTCTCGGTCCTCACCGCCATCGATAGCCCCTGCCATCCCGTGACCGGCACCACCTCGGTGAGCCTCTTCCTTTATCTTTTATTTTACAAAATTACTTGTATGATTTGAATGCATAATTATTTTTCTTGTATAATTTTCTTATATTTTTTTATATGTATAGTGTCATGGTTTTGATATCCGTCCCCGTCGGCCCTCGTCCGGTCTATGATTCGGATGTGGTATATTTTTATCACTATTTATTTTGTTTCGTGTTTATAACAATCATGCCGACCAAATTGACATAGATATATTTTTATTTAGGAGGTAGTTGAACCGGAAATTCCAGCCGACCCTATTGTAGAGTTTTTTAAAAAAGAAAACAATGATTTGAAAGCAAAATTGAAGATAAGTGAAGATCTTCATCTCCAATGCCTAGAAGAGAAGATGGTATTGGACTTGAAGATTGCCGACATCGTTGATGCTCACGGGGTCGAGCTTACCGACGTCGTCGCTGTTCACGAGATGAAGATGGATGCAATGCGCTTGTAGCTTAGAAAGATTAGAAAATATGTCATTACTCAAGAGGCTTGGTATCATTATGCTGTTGGTTCAATAGTTACCTTAGTTGCGATTCTGATCGCATTTGTTGTTGGATTTAAATTCTTTAGATAGTTGTATTCTAGTTTCAATTAATTTCTGTTTTATGAGAACTATGTATTACAATTGGTCACTACTATACTTTGGTTTTAATGAGATGAACTTGTATTAATGAATATGGTATGTTTCCTATTATGTTGGTTTATCGTAATGGGTTTTAGCGGTGATTTGCAGATGAGTCATCCATGGATATACGCTGACCGACGCTCTAAAGAGTACATAGATGGCGTGCAATCTTTTCTCAATGTGGCTAAGGATAACAAGGGGCCGAATGGTTTTATGTGTTGTCCATGCAAAAAATGTCGGAATGAGAAGGATTTCCCTAACACAGACAGAATTCACCTCCACCTGATAACTTCTGGTTTCATGCCCGGCTATAATTGTTGGACCACTTTGGTGGCTCCGTATATCCAGATGCACAAGGATATTGTACGCTCTAACAACCCGGGATGGATGACTCCGCCATTGCAAAGGAACACATGGAGAATTTTGGCGGTTGGTTGGAAACGCATCTGAACAACAACAACACAGTCTCAGATGAGCTGTTCTTGTTGTCTAAGGGGCCATCTTCGACTATTTGGACTTTCCAAGGGTATGAGATAAACGGGAATACATTTTACACGAACGCCCAAGATAAAAAGAGCACCAACCAAAATAGTGGTGTCCACTTTGATGATAAGAGCACGAATGAGGCCACGGTCACATATTATGGTTGCATAGAGCAGATATGGGAACTTGACTATGGACCTTCTTTGAAGGTCCCTTTGTTTTGGTGCAAATGGTTCAACCTGAGAGGCGGCGGGGTAAAGGAAGACCCATTGTACGGAATGACTACAGTGGATCTCACGAATGTTGCGTACGACAACGAACCATTCGTTCTAGCCAAGGATGTGGCTCAGGTTTTCTATGTGAAGGACATGTCTACCAAGCCAAAAAAAAAGAAAAGATAAGGAAGTGAATACATCAGCCGATGAGCCAAAGCGTCACATAGTTCTTTCAGGGAAAAGAACCATCGTGGGAGTGGAGGACAAGACAGACATGTCAGAAGATTACGACAAGTTTCATGAAATTCCGCCCTTCAAAGTGACCACTGACCCAAATCTCAAGTTATATGCAGACCCTTGTCCATGGTCACGGAGCGATCAGAAGAAAGGGTCTCACAAAAAGAAAAAGCGAAGAGTAAATAGGGATGTTGTTCATGATGTGTAATAATTTATTAAACTTTTATATAATTTATAGTATGGAGGACAAGACAGACATGTCAATGAAATCAAGCGTATGGCGGTGGCGGAATGTAGTACTTAATTTATAAATTTTTGATGTAGCATCAAACTTTGTGATGTGAAATGATCCACTGCGCATGTAGTAATTGATTTATAAATTTTTGAATTGATTATAAATTAAGCGTATGTAGTACTTAATTTAAAACCAAGCACATGTGATACTTCATTTTAAACCAAAACAGAAAACAGGAAAATGAAAGCAATTTTTACTTAATTTAGACAAGTAAATCAAAAGATATAAAAAAAGTAAGAAACCAGAAAATTAAAAAAATTAACCTCTAGTACCGGGCCGTGCGACCACCCGGTACTACAGGTCCACTGGGCTTGGCGCGCAAATTTTCGCGGCTCTGAGGGACCTCTAGTACCGGGTGGTAACACGGCCCGGTACTAGAGGGTCTCTAGTACCGGGTGGAGCCACGGCCCGGTACTAGAGGCCTTTTTGGCGCTACTTCTAGTGGCTCGGGCCGAAAATTTGCCCAAGTCCAACAAATCGACACTCCGCCTCCGGGCTCCAGACGACGCCGCCCCCTGCGCCGCCAGGCTGCCGGATTTCGTCCCCGCGCCGCTGCCGCCCGGCCGTCCCGCCCTCTCCTGCTCCGGCCCCGGCCGTCGCGTCCTGCTCCTGCTCCGGGCGCGGCCGTCCCCGCTCTTCCCCCGAGCAAGATCGTCGTCCCCGAGCAAGCAAAGCTCGCCCCCGACCCACGGTGAGCTCGTCCCCCCGACCAACTACTCTCTCCCTCTCTCAGATCTAGCGCGCGGCGGCGGCGGCGGACCCTAACCACGGGGCCGGCGCCGGAGTTGGCAAACAAGAACAGATTTTTTAGGGCCTAAGGGCCGATTTCATTATAATTAGGGGGAGGCCACAAACGGCCGATTACATTGGGGGGGAGGCCATTAATAAGGCCATTACATTGGAGGGGGAGGGGGGGTCGTCGTCGCCGGTGCCGCCTAGTCGTCGAGGACGATGAAGGGCGGCGGGGTCCAGAGATGCTCCGGTGGCGCCTGCTGCTGCGGTGGCGCCTCCTGCTGCTCCGGTGGCGCCTCCTGCTCCTGCTCCTGATCCGCCGACCAGCTCCCGCCGGTAAAGACCCAGGACTGGCCAACGAGGCCGGGAGGCAGAGGAGGCGGCGGCGGAAGGTCCTGCTCCTGCTCGCGTTCCATGGCGTAGTGCCACGGCTCGACCTCGTCCGGGTCGTAGTACTGCGGTGGCGGCGGCGGCGGCATCAGGGCCGCGGCCGCGGCCCTCACCTTCTCCCACCTCTTGATCTCGTCCTCGACGAGGCTGAGGTTGGAGGCCTCGAACGCGGCCACCATCTCCGGGTCGTCCTCATCCTCGGGGACCTCCTCCTCGAACCACAGCGCGTCGGGCAGCGCTGGGTAGGCGGATTGGACGGCGCGGGGCGCCGGGGCGAAGTAGGAGTGGCGGCGGTCCTCGTGCTCGTCCTTGAGCCACTGCTCCCAGTGTGGGGAGTCCGCCGCGTAGACGGGGTCGTCGCGGAGCGCCGGGAGGAGGCGGCGCCGGCGCGCGATCTCCCTGTCCAGTTGCCTCCCAGGGAGCGGGACCGCCGGCACCGGAATCCTCTGCGGGTTCAGGTGCCAGCCCTCGGGGAGGTGGACGTCGCTCCACTCCAGCGTGGCGGCGTTGTCCCAGTGCCACTGGCACTCCGGCTCCGGCACGTAGCGCCGGCGCCGGATCCTCCTCCCTCCGGCGGTGGTGGTGGTGGTTCGTGACGGCGCGTCGGGTGCGTGGGCGACCCGCACCGGTGGCGCGGTCCTCCGCACGCCCTGCGGAACGACGCCCAAGGCCGCCGGCGGTGGAGGCGGTGGAGAAGCGCGGCGACGGTGGAGGACTCGCCGGTCTCGTTCTTCGGGGACTTCCCGAACCAGCGCGACATGGCGGCGAGGGCACTGGACGGGCGGAGGGGAACCGTCGGGCGGAGGGGAACCGTGGGAGCGGAGCGGAGTGGAGTGTCCATATCCGCACGGGCGCGTCCCTTTTTAAAGACCAGGACCGTCGGGAGGGGAACCGTCGGGTGGGCCAGCGCCCGAGTCGCTGGCAAGTGGGCCAGGAGCATTGACTCCGGGTGGGCGGGGGCTGTTGGTGCTCCGCATTGACCACGGGGGGTGAAGGCGAGGCGGCCGGGTGGGAACACGAGGCGGGGAGGTGAAGACGAGGCGGGGCGGGAACACGAGGCAGGGCGGCGGGGTCAGAACTGGGTCGCTGGCAGGTGGGCCAGCATTGACCACGCGTGGCCAGTGGGCGGTCACACGTGGCGGTGGGGCGGGTAGGCGCTGGCAGGTGGGCCAGCGATGACCACGGTGGCCACCTTTGACCAGGTTCTGGCCCAAATTTGGGCTGGGCTGGGATTGGGACAGCCTATGTTTTTTTTGAAAGATTTTTTTCTTTAGATGCAATATTAAATTGTTTTTGTTGCATATTTGTATAGTTCCCTCCTTTGAATTATTGTACTAATGCTATTATTGTTTTATCTTTTTTTTGTATTAGTTAAACAATGGATGTCGATGCTCCCTTCGTAACGAGAGAAGGGGAAGAAGAGATACTTTCCTACATTTTGGAACCCGGTGAATTTCGGCATCCCGCGGAAGGAGCTGAAGATGAGGACTCGGAAATTGGTGGACCCACGCCGTCTGGCGAGGTATATTAAGCCTATGTTGAGCAGATGCAATAACTGATTTGTGCATATATATGTATTCACACATGTTTCATATTTTTAGACCTCCGCATCGAACCAATCCACTAAACGAGGCCATGCCCAAGGGATGGGCAAAGATGAGCATCTCACAATTGACGAGGTGAATGCAACTACTGGCCAACCACTGGCACCCGTGCCGAACGCAGTTAAGTTTGTGCATCAATGCGGAGTCACTGTCAGGGACAACGTTTATATCAGCACTCAGGAATGGATTAAGCCAAAGTTAGAGGGAGTTAGTTACGTCGACAAGAGAACCAAAGATGTGCTTTGGAACAAGCTCATTGCACATTTCACCCTACCGGTCTTGGAAGATGAGGTGAAGACAAAAAAAATGACGGACAAAGTCAAGCATTTCGCTCTTAAGAAGATGGCTCAACAATTCAATAACTACAAGAACAAATTATTCCGTGAGTGGGAAGAAGATGGGAAACTTCCGGATTTCACCGGCACACGAGAGAGGCAGCGGCCTCACTGGCCTGCATTTCTGGAGTACAAGAAATCAGAACGAGCTAAGAAAAGGTCGCAAACGAATAAGAATAATGCAGCGAAAAAGAAGTATCACCATAAGATGGGGCCAGGTGGCTACCGAGTTGCCGAGCCTAAGTGGGAAAAAATTGAGTCCGAGTTGCGTGCAAAAGGGCTCACCCCGGTCACAGAGGAATGGGACAGAAGGATAAGGAATTGGCTACTTGCGCATGGAGGGGAGTATGACATGGAAACAGGGGAGTTAATAATTGATGAAAGCAAAGTAGTCAACGGAGCCCAAAAAAAATTATTGACTTAATTGCCAAGTCTAAAGAGGGAAAGTTTATTTCCGACAGAGAGAAGGACGAGCTGTCAGAGGCCCTCGGGACCAAAGAAAAAGGAGGATCAACACGAGGCTTAGGAGAAGTGCCGTGGATTGAAGGGTTTCCCAGGACCGTGCCTCTTATAGAAGCCGATTGAGAGCAAAGAGGAGGAAGGAGCAGCAGGAATCAGACCGGTTGATGATCTTAGAAAGAAATCATGACCAGATGGTTGCTCTCTATAAGGAGCAGCAGAAGCAAATAGATCAAATGCGCGAGCAAGGGGCGCCAACTCTTCAGCTGGAACAAGCGAGTCAAGGCGGCCCATCGCATCGCAGAAGCAGCGTGGCTTCCTCGGTTATGGTCGGTGATGATGAGACAAGTTACCCCGTGGATTATATCACGGAGAAAACAACTTGTGAGCTGCATGTCCCAGTATTTAACTTATCCATGAAGGCGGCGGACGGCTATGCATTCTCCATTGACTCTACAGCATCGTGGCTTGGCAATGCCATTCCAGATGGATTTGCTCGTGTCGGCGTGGATCAAGTTGTACAAGGATATGAATCACTGAACCTTGAGTTCCCAAGAGCTGATGATGAGTCGGTGCTAGGGGACGTCGTGGGTGGTCTAATTCTATGGCGGAAGAAATACATCAAGTTTGAAGGCTGGGCGCCAAGGCCACCATCGTCTCCGCCAATTCACGATTCACCACCTGATGACGATGAAGGGGACGACAACCATCAGTCGCCTCTGCATCAGTCGTCTCCGCCGCCGCGTGCGCCGACTCCACCGCCGCGTGAGCCGACTCCACCGCCGCGTCAGCCCACTCCGCCGCCGCATGAGCCGACTCCGCCGCCGCATGAGCCGACTCCTGAGCCCCGACATAGGAAGGGCGCCACTTCGTCGTCCATGGGATTCGGGCGAGACCCCCGACGTTCGCCCCTCCCAAAAGTACCCAAAAGCCTTGACGACCTCAGAGCTTGCGACATGACTAAAGAGCAATTGGATGCGTGGGTGGATGCAGACACAAAAAGACAGCTTGCACGGAAAAAGCCCGAGGAAAAGCAAACATTTACTGCAAAGGAAAACAAGTGGGCTATTGGATTCATCACGGAACCATCGCAATATGAGAAAAATAAGCCAGATAACTATTTACGAGCTCTGAGTAAAAGTAGTAGCTCTCCCAAGACGAGAAGTAGTAGTGCCAGAGGGAAAAGAGACGTTGCCCAGCTCGGACAACAGGCAAACCAGTCGATAGCCCCGCTCGTAGTTATACCCAGTGGTCATGGCTCCGTGACGGACCTAATTCCTACTTTATCCTTGAAGAAGGACTTTGCTGCAGATGCTGGTATTACTCTTGCTCAACTGGACAACGAAAATCTCTTTCCGTCTGATGTAGATGATTCATGGAAATGGAAATGGGGGAGGTCCCTGCTGCGAGGTGATCAGATAAAGTTCTACCGACATGTATGCGACAACTCCATAGTTGGTACATGAAAACCACAAAGGAATTTGATGACTTTTTGATCTGTGTGAAAGTTACAAAAAATCATTTCGCGGGTGAAGACATGTTCACAATTCAGCTCGAAGAACTCTGGTACTTATACAACCTTGACTCCCTCGACTTGGCTCTCGTCGGTGCCTACTGTCTGTAAGTGATTCAATTCATTTATTTCCAAAAAAGATAAAGTCTTTAGCTCTCAGCTCGTTCATTGCCATCGCTAATTATGCTCACTACGGTATTATGCAGAATGAAGAGTGATGAATGTGAGAAAGGGCATCTATGGCTTTGGGTTCGTTAACCCAGTACGAGTTAATGCAAGGACACTAAAAAACCACGTGAAGGACACGGAGAAGAACTTGCTAAATGCCCTAATGAAGCAACATTTCAACACGGAGATAATGTTTCCTTACTTCTTCAGGTAAGAGAGTGTTACTCGCTTGTACAAATTAAGTGTAACTGATGAGTTACTGACGTGTATATAATCATGCGCAGCGATCATTACATTCTGCTAGTCATTGAAGTTGATAGATCAAGAGTTCAAGTCTACGACTCATTGGACTGGCCTGAGGAGAGGTACCAAAGCATTCTAGATACGCTCCAAAGGTAATTTCAAACATTATCGCACTATATCAGTCTCTCTTATTGATTTCAGAGATATCAAGCAACTAATAACTCATTTATTCTTTTTTTTGCCGGCAGGGTTTGGAAACAATTCAAAGCGAGGACAAAGGGTTCAGGTTCATTTGAAGAACAGCTGACTTTTGTTCACCCACAGGTAGGTAGTACGGTCTAGCTAGGTTCGCGCATCTCTTTATTTATAGTTTTCAATACCACTATATGTTGACTATGATTTGATTGAATTCTATTCTCGTAAAGTGGATCGAGAGGCAACCACAGGGGACCAATTTCTGTGGATATTTCGTTTGCGAGTGGATTCGTCGTTCGGTCACTGAGCGGGACCCAAAGAAATTTTTAGACGTACGTGAACAATCATATTCATCAATTGATCTCCAGTGTCATTCATAATTTTTGATAGTCATGATTAATATTCGTATTGATCTCCTTCTTTTATAGGCAGAGCCATTGCGCGAGAGTATGCCACTAAAGAAGCGCTTTCAAGCACTAGCAGAGGAACTTGCGGGGTTTCTGCTCAGCGAAGTCATACCTACAAAAGGAACATACAATGGAGAATAGCGGTGAAGTCCCGGTTATGATCTCCCGTGTAACCGAATAGACGGGCTCTAGTCCCGGTTATGATCTCCACACACGTGTAATCGAATAGACGGGCTCTAGTCCCGGTTATGAGCACCTCCATGTAACCGGATAGACGTGAACATATTTTTATTTATGAACATTTTGATATGTTATATGTAGTTTCTGTTTTTAATTAATTAAACGCATATTTTTTTGCACCATTTCAATATTAAATTGGGAGGAAAAACAAAAAATTACAGGCTGCCACGTGTGAGGTCCTTGGTCCCGGGTCGTATGACCAATCGGGACTAGAGGTCCTCCACCACGCCCGCGCCTCGGCGGCCACGTGGGAGCCTGTTGTTCCGGGTCGTAACGGACCCGGTACTAGAGGGGGGGCCTCTAGTGTCGTCTTGCTGGACACCCGGGACTAGAGGCCCTTACGACCCGGGACCAGTGGCCCTGTTTCCACTAGTGCGTCGTCCCCAACTCCGACGCCTCCCATATTCGTGAGCCGCCTTCCCCGGCCATCATCGACCTCACGGAGTCGCCGTTGTGGTGGACCTCACCAACTCACCCCCGCTGCTGTTCAACGCTGTAGCCGATGAGCATGAGGCTGCTACTCGTCACTGGTGGGCGCGTGACAAACGCGACATTGATTCCGCCTTCAAGGCCCGGCGCAGCTATTGGCTGGCGGCCCGAGGAGCCGCTGGGTTCACAACCATGGTGTCACTGTCAAGGGCCAAGGTTGGCAAAGCCTCTCGCATGATCTATGGCAAGGGTTCACCTAGGCTGCGCAAGGTTGTGGGTGATGATGCTGGGCCTGAGGATGCGTTCCTGCATTACCTGGGCGACGTTTACAGTGCTAACTCGGCGGCTCTGGTGCCCTGTGATTTTGAATGATGATGCTAATGCATGTGTTCCCGCTCATGTCCGTAAGCACCGTAGAGGCGTAGACTAGCTATGATTGCTGGAGATTGGCTCAGCTTTAGCATGAGCGCCCTTTGTACTCCAGTCCAGTCCGTGTGTGGGGTTGACCGCCGGAGTACGGTATCTTTTGTTTTAGTTATTTTTCCTTTAAATTCCATTGTAATTGCGTATGTGTTATTCTAGTGCGATCTGTTCGTTTTGTTCGAGCCTGTGTGTTAAGCTGTATGCTTCGATGCACATGCCGGGGCTATATATGTTCCCCATTTCAAAAAAAAAGTGTGATAAGCTCGTTTTTCTCTCGGTAACTTGCATGTTTCATATGAATTGTATCTGGTCGAAGAACAGGAATGTTAGATTGTTGATCAAAATCGCACAATTGTATTTTATTGGTCAGTGTTGCATGTGCTATCTCAAAACCCCGATTCACTTGCTTGTTTTTTTCCTCAGTAACTTTGGCTAATGTAGATAGTCCATTGGTTGTGGCGCGATATGCAACAAAGGTTTCATAAGCTCTGTATTTACAAAAATCACACTACACCACGGTAGATACTTGCCAAAATCATCCATTTGATGTGTAAAACAAAGATATGATTTTATAAAGATACATAGGGATGACATTTATGAACGTGCAATTGTTCTTTAAATACGTTGGACTACACATAAATCTAAAAAATGTGGCGCTAAGTAGATAAATAACAATTTGCCATTGGTCTTCACATTTGGCATGTTTTTCGTCGCATATGAAAATATAATTATATATAGTTATACGTACACTAGCAAAATGCCCGTGCGTTGCAACGGGAGAAAAAATATAACAGCCCCTGCCCTCACCGCTCATCCTCCTTCCCGCCCACTTCGATGGTGGTCATGTTGTCCACAATATCAAAATGTGTCTGTCGCTGTCAATCCCAATGGTAATAAGCTCGGCCACCACATGATTCTCTAAAAGGCGACGTGAGGAGGAATCATGATTAAGGTGTCATAAGGATAGATTCAGAGCGCGGCCATGAAGACAAAAGGGTACGGGCAAGTCCAACAATTCCACTAAATTTCGAAAAAGAATCCCCTAAATTTTATCTTCTGTATCTCAAAAGGCACTCCCTTAGAAATATTTTCCCCCAAAATTATCGTTCCACTTCATACGACAAGAGTAATTAAAAACACTTCCCTGGTTCCCTAAAAGAAACACTTCCCTTATGGTCTAATTCTGAGAGGTAGTAAATACCAGGACTTAGCAATATTTGATTGATCACAATTCGGTATATTCCATTTATAAAAAAGGTTCTTAAGGAATTCATTATAAGAATGTTTACAGTAGAAATGGTTGGCTTTTATCGAGGATACACAACATCCCTTTCTTTTATCGAGGGTTCTAGCAATTGATATCCTTTCGCAAATAATTGAAATGCAATTTCGTGATCTGGATCTTTAATTGCTGAAAACTTGTCAAGTTCTTTTGCCAGGGCTTGCAGATGGGGGCATTCCGATTTCCCTAGTATCATCATTTTTTTCGGCCGTCGCCATACGACATATCTAGCAAACATGTCCGTGCGTTGCAACGGAAAATAAATATTCATGCCATTGATTATGGAAGAAAACAATGCAGATAATAATTTCTAAAATAAAAGGCATACACTGAAAAATGTAGATAAGAAACGGAAAAAATACAAAGATAGATGAAAGAAGGTAGATCAGGTTCACTCATAAATTCAAAGTGTGAACCTGTGTAGTGAAGTGATACACCTTTCTAAAATATTGAACAATTAGTAACGTTATAGAGAAGCTAACCTTAATCGATCATTGTTAGTTTGCTCAAAAACCAAAGAGCACTTTAAAAAAAACGGATGATCTAGTTTTCAACGAAACATATGCTTCTAATCTTTTGGTTTGCAAAGACGAAGGTAGGATACAAGGCGTAAATATCAGCAAAGTTGATCCCAAGCAATGTATGTCTTTGTCGCGGCATTCGATCAGGTGGATCTCGTGGGCGGGGATACTAAGACGCCGGGACAACTTCAAATTCGAGGTCCTCATGGCGTTCATCGTAATCGTGTTGTTCCTGAAGCGTCATCAAGTTAGGCGGCGAGATGCCTTCTCGTGGCCACGGCGAGGCGGCTGTGCGGTTGGGCGCCGACTACTTGCTCAAAGCGGCGACAGTGACACCAGGCTCCGGTACGTGCAGGTAGCGGAACCATACCGGCCGGTGGACATGGACGGGTGGTATGTCGCCGGCGCTGGCCGCGGCCTCCCTCCTATTCCGGGGCCGAGATATGTTCCTGTTCGACCGGGTGCTGTACAATTTGATCGGGACCGTGTAGATTATACACGCGAACGGTACACAGACGTGAGCTTGCATGTAATAGAGTCTGGTTCGAATCCGGTTCGTGCGGCGTGTGCGTTGCTATGGTCCTGCGCGTGCACGTACTCCGTCACTTTTTTTTTTCTGAGTGGAACGTACTCCATCACTTTATCGATAGATGAAAGGAATTGAGTGCACGAACTGCAGAGAACTTGCCTGTGGCAAGATGGTTAGGAGGGTGGTTGTACCCCCAGCCCACCAGAGTTCAAACCCCAGGTTTGACGCTGGTGTTTCTCATTTAAGGCGGAATATTCTTCAGTGGGAGGCGACGTTCCCGTCGACAGCGAGGCGCCCGTGGTGACTTCGTCAATCTCAAGACTCGACCCGCCGACTCAGTCTCTCGGAGGTGCTCATAGGGGTAGGGTGTGCGTGCGTGCGTTCATAGGGGTGAGTGTGTGCGCGTGTATATGAGCGCTTGCGTTGTACTGTGTTTAGCAAAAAAAAAAAAAAGAGTGCACGAACTGCACCACCATATGGGCCGTGGTGGCGTTGGGCTGCCTTTCGGCCTAACATGACGAGAACGGCTGCTAAAAAACAATCGCGACGTGCGCAACGACTACGAACGAAACCAAAACCAGGTCGCGACGTACCAAACGAAACGGACGAAAATTCGGGAGGAAGAAACACTACCCGTATTATATAGTAGAGATACTAGAAATATATATGAATTGGATATTTCTAAAGATTCTTTTGAAAATAAAATTAAAGTTTTTGAATTTTATTGAATTCGGGCGACCTGGGTCGAGCTCATTTCGAACTTTCCATTCTATTGGTGGTATGGTTTGTAACCTTGTGGTTGTCTTTAAGATAAGTTAAATGTTTGTGATATGGTGTTAGCTACCGATCTTTATGTTATTGACCTGAAAATAGGTAAGCCCAAAAACCCAAAACTAGTAAAATACAATTGACTAAAAGAATGTCAAAAAAATTGATGGAATGCCAAACCAAAATTACGACGAGTGGCGTACTGACTTTTGAAATCTTGGCAACCTGTCGTGCCAAAATGGAGATTATGTACACTTTATCTTTGATCTTAATATCAAGCCAAGTCAGCAAGTTTGATGTTACTTTATTGGAGAACTGGATGAGTTCGCCTAGAGTACGGGCTACCCACAATCCATGTTGTAGATGAGTTGTAGTTGCCTTTATTTTTCCTATCTCCCGCCAATTATGCACGTAAATATATATGTAGCTCACATTCACAACATTTTATATTGATGAGCTAGCCAGAATTGTTTTGAAGAAACTTCTAGCTAGAACTGCTTCCATCCCGCGTGGTTTATTAGTGTGACCAGCACCAGCTAGCGAGAAGTGGACTATAAGAAGAGCCCGAGATAGCGGTCATTTCTCGCAAGTGGGTTAGCCACCATGGATAGTACTCTTAAAGACAACTCCCTTGTTATTTCGTTTGGTAAAGTAGTGTTTGGAGGAAATACAAAAACATATGTTATGCCACACATGCACGCTATCACAAAATTATTAGACTTGGAAGGCATTAGGAACAAACCAGCTTGTATAGGTAAGACATCATGGGGTGCATCTACTTTGCACCATTACCCTATCATAGCGCTATGCACATTGAGAAAAGTTATGTCAAGAGAATCCTGAGTGATACAATACCTTGACTAGAGACAATTTAGCCAAAAATAGACATGTTGACCTGATTTCTTGTTATGTTTAGAAGCTGAACCAAAGTCAGACCATCAATATAAACAGAAAAAGCCGAAGAAGAAAAGTGGCGAGAATATGCCAAGAGGAAAATCCAATAAGATGATGGAAGCTCCAGATTATCAGTAAAGTGAAGCACATATCCCAGCAAAGATGAAAGCTCCAAATGCCCAGCAAAGTGAAGAACATATCCCAGCAAAGATGAAAGCTCCAGATTCCCAGCAAAGTAAAGAAAAATTGCACAGAGTGAAGTTGAGAAGGTGGCAGAGTAGAATGCAGCAAGATCAAAGCCAAAGAAGATCAGTTTGAAGAAATGAATGGAAGTTGGGCTGACTTCTCCTAATAGTGAACAATTGGTTGTATATGGGACAGTACATAATACTGATAAAGAATCAAAATGTGCGGATGGAAAGTCACTATCTGACTACATTGAGGTGTTAGTTAACATTGTAATCAAGGATACTACAATATTATCACGTGCACAAGGTAGAATTACAAGATTGGGGAATGCTGCAGCACAGTGCATCGTTGGCCAAGAAAGAATGTGTGTTGTCAAAAATCTTTTCATATTTACATCTATGCCATTGTAACCTTCTGTATTTCTCTGTATTCTATTTTTCTGTTAGTGTAGTTGCTGGTGGTATCCGAATGTAAGTTAACTGGAATCTATCATCTTGGCCTGCATCATTCTTCCACCTATAGTGCACTTGCTGGTATCTGAATGTGAGTTATAACTACTGTTTATCTTGTTAGTCTGTTTTTGTCTATGTATCTTACTTCTGTGTTGGTCTCCCCTGAAAAAGACAATCTTGTAGCTTTTATTTCTTTTGGTGCAATTTAGGGGAAATTGAGTCTATAATTGTGCAGTGCATCTTCCAGTAAAGAATGTGTTCATCTTGCAGTGTAGTGTATTCCCCATGTACTGGTTGTATCTGAATGTGTAACTACATTGTTGTCATCCTGCTTTAGTTACTGCAGTTGATAGCGTCTTAGTAATATATTTATTTTTTCCCTATAGGTGGAAAAATCAGATGCTGAATCTACGGTTGTGCAGCAGAAGGAAAAACACCTGAGAACAAGTGTTAAATCAAAGAAACTAAATGGGAATGCAGTAGGTATGAAGTAGTTTAACTTGCAGTTTATGTCAACTTTCTATCAAGTTGTTGAAACACTAAAACTGAAGTAAAGGTGTTTCTTATGTAGGAAATCGGACAGGAGTTCATGGGTACATCTGACCACTCTCTTCAAATCATGGTGTCCTAAAATAAAGCATAAATATTACAAGAGTAAAACATGGTTCTGGATTTTATTTTTTGACATTTACAATGCATTTTCCATAACGGATGCATCTAAACCTACGACGTAAAACATTGTATCCCTTTTATATATGCTTAGTATTCTTGAAAAGAAAAGGAATTATCAAGTAAACTTCGACTACACGTGACTAAATGACTGACGAAGGTAGCTGAGTGCATGCATCTGCGGCATCGCGGAGCCCGTCACATGGACGTACCCTAAATTCAAAAAAAAACACATCCCCATCCCTCTGTTCGCCGGAGAGCCGGTGCTGCTGCCAAGTGCAAGCGCCGCGCTGATGCTGCATGTGCAGCCATGTGCGTCTTGTTGCCTTCACCAGACCTCCCGGAGCTCATCTCGCCTCCCTTTCCATGCATTTTTCTGTGTGACCATGACACGAGGCCAGACCTGCTCAGAAGTCAAGTTATCATCATCATAAGCTTGAAAGCCAGCATACGACAACACGCAATGATAATACGTATAGCTAGCTGGGTACGACGACGACGTATTCGTCAGTCGACGGCCAGCTGGGTAGGAACGTTAATACTAGGGCGGCCTCGTGTGCTGTACTTGTACGCTCGTTTCATCTAAGCCATTTTTGTGTGAGGATGACACGGGAGCCAGATCAGTAATTGTTGGCATCATGAGCTTGGACACCTTGGCAACCTAAAGCTTGCGTCTTGATGCATAGTCAGTCTTGATGCATAGTCAGTGATGCGGTCGGGTCGACGCCGATGTTCATGGGGGTAGCTCGCATGAAGAGGTGTTCGTGTTTGTGGTTCTTTCCCTTGGCAACCTGTTTTATGTGCTCATTCGTGTTCTAGGGTGAGCTTCTCGGCCTCTCGATTGTGTGGCGCCCTCGAACCTGGGTGAGAAGGCAGGGACCTTCTTAGGAGGTCGAGGCGGGTAACACTTTACGGCGAGCCAGGAGCGGACGAAGTTAGGAGTTCACAGGTGGCGTGTCTGGCTTCTCAACGTGTCTTCTTTGCTCTGATCGTGCGGACGGACGAGGGCTTTGACCTTCAAAATGTGTTTCTTTTGTAATCTTTATCTTGTTGTGTAGCTGATCTTCCAGCACGGCGGCACTTTGTACCTGTCATTTGTGGCTTTATTAATTTAAAACAGAGCGTAATGCTTGTCGTTTTTTTGCAGAGGGTGGGTGTAATTGGTATTTGTGATATTAATATATACTATTTATCTAAAAATGCCTCTCGTTTTAGAAAAAAATAGCTTGGAGACCTTAAGCATGTGAACGCCTTGTGCCGTACTTGTCGATTCTACATCCATACCTAGCATACGACAATGTATAATCATGGAAAGAATACGACACACCTGCTCAAGTTCTAACAATTTACCCTCTCATGGTCGACACGTTTGTAAACTTTTGAGCTATAAGTTCCCGACAGGTGCATCCTAAAGAACCGGACATGCCATGTCAAACACTATTAATTTGATGACACAGATGTCTTATGTCTATATCAACCGGACGACAAAAATCATGTATGCATGCATGTGAGAAGAGATCATGAACCACAGAATCAGACGGCAAATGCTAGACAGAATATGTGTCATGTGTGTACAGACGATCTTAGTTATTAATCTTAGTGTTAGCGACACCACACATGCATGCCGTAGACTCATATTTAAGCAGCAGCAGGGTGCGCCAATTCCATTACCACCACCCACAACCACAAGTACAACATATTCTCTCTCCCAAAGAAAAAGAGAAGAGACGATCAAGCCATGCAAGGCCCTAACACCAACACCGGCACCACGCGCTTCAAGCAAGCCTTCCTCAAGAACCTCCTCCTGAGCCTCCACGCAGGCGTACCATCCTTCGACACCATGAGCCCCTACGAGAGGAAGCGCTCCGTCAAGTCCTCCGCCGACGTCGCCATGGCGGCCGCACGCGGCGCCGGCGCGAGGTGGCCCAAAGCCATCTTAGCCTCCGCGGGGCCGGCCACACCGTCGTCCGGCGCGGGCAAGGTTCAGAGGTGCAGGAGGATCGTGAGGAGGTGCCGCAGCAGGAAGAGCAGCTACGAGGCGAGGAGGAACAGGACTGTGGCTCTGAGGGAGGTGATACCGGGAGGCCGGGACGCCGCCATGGACGACGAGGCCTCCCTGATCCGCGAGGCCATGGACTACGTCGTGCACCTGCGCGCTCAGGTCGACGTGCTCCGCCGCGTCTCAGAAGCCGTCTCCAAAGCTCCAGTACTTCTCTAAGCTAGCTAGAAGGAGTATCCGAAGCGATGAGAAGAGAGGACACTCTTGTAGATCAGCAAAAGAATCTATCGGTGCCTGGAATTATGTACCTAGTCGGTTAGTCCTTGTGCGACTTCAGTTTCACTTATTTGGAAAGAAAAAATCAGACTAGAGAGTACATGTCAAATGTTGTTTAAATCACGCATGCACGTGTGGTTTAATGTTCAAGACCTGTTAGTCGGTTAACTACCACGGTATCGGATCACCTGCAGGATTTCTCACTGCTTGCAACAGTGCAACTTTCACTTGCATACAGATACTACAGATTTGGAGATGCTCACGATTGTTCATACGAAAGCTATGATCAACGTGCAAATGATGTAGAACATTCTAAAATCCAAGATAAATTAACTAATGAATTACTGATACTTTGTATATTTGTTGTACATATTAAAATGCAGTAACTGCTACACGCTGTGTGGAGAACAGGGTACCAAATTAGCTAGAGAAATTTTCACAGGTCCTGGAGTACAAGATATTGTAGTATGAAATCATTTCCCTGTAAGAATATTGTACACCCATTCAGATGCATACAGTTTAGTACTGAAGGCTCCATCGTTAATGTTGCCCCATTAAAAATGGCAAAACCCCGTCCCCCGCGTCACCCTGTTCTGACGACACAGTGGAACCCTAGTCGCCGCTGCCCCAGTAGGACTCCCCCACCCTGCTACCCCGCTGGAGGGGTTGCCAGCAAAGGTTGTATGTCTATTGGGTTCTACGTTAAAACTGTTACTTTTCCGAGTCAACACACAACACACATCCCAGTTTATACAGTTCCAAAACTAGAAGTAAAGAAAAAAAGAATACACATTTAGTCCTTTAACCAACACAATATATATTTTGTTTATCGAAAGGAACATTAGAGCATCCCCCCCCCCCCCCACCCCCCCCCACACACAATGTCCAATGGGGTCCGGACAGACAAACCCGCCCCAGCGGCACCCCCATCAATCTGGGCCACTCGAAAAAATGTCTAGCATCTCCTAGGTGACCCCAACTAAGCCCCAACTTCCGGGGCCAGCTAGGCAGCGCTGGACCAGGCCCAGACACGGCCGCCCCTCCTGTCATAGGCACGGAGAGGTGCGATTAATGGTGGGACTTCGTCAGGCCGTTCCCTGAGACGGATTTGTGATGACATGACCCCACCGTACGCCCGTTCCCCAAATCCCAAGCAGATCCAACTAGGAATCTCTTGGCTCCGAAGTATGACACCAGAGGAGTGGCCCTCCCCTCGAACGATGACAATAAAAACTGGGGCACTTGGATCGAGCGCTTCAGTCGCGATTGGAGGGCCCCCATCGACGCGCATGATGGTAGCCTGTTCAGGCCGTTGCGGTACAATTTTAGGACACTACATGGGTGGTGGGAGGCCACCGGTCACACGGTGGATAACGCCATCGAGGCCGCCCGCTAGCACGCCGCCACGAGGAGCATCGTCCCCTTACGCTGGCTAGCACCACTGCGCCGTCACGGCGACAACCGTGGCACCGTCTGCCACAAGGTAAAGGAGGAGCGCCGCTTGCCACCATGTCAAGGAGGCATAGGAGGCATCGTCATCCATGACGCCGAGCCGGGGTGACACACGCTACAAGGTGGCATCGTCATACACGACGCGATGTTGCGTCCTTTCCCACAGTGTGTCTCTCTCTTTCTCCACCTACAGAAGAAGGAGGTGAAGGAGGAGTCGTGCCCGCCGCCGCGGCTGGAGGTGCTACTGGAGTGGCATGTCCCATCTCCTTTGCGGGACAATGCTGACGGTGACACTACGGGCTTCTAGAAGGCTATAATGGTGTTAGCCGTCGAGCTCGAGAAGGACACACGGCCTAATGAACCCATCGTCACCACGACATAGGAACCCCTCCTCCTTTGGCGGCTCTGGCGCGCCTTGGGACGCATGCTCCTCCTCCCGTTATGCCTCAGCCTCCACCGTCGTCTACATTTATGAAGACGAAGATCACAACTTCGACAACGACGACTAGGGTTAGGTTAGGGGCGACTTCAATGTGACTTTAGGTTTTATTCTACTCAAAATACAACATTTGTCATTTTTATGTCGCACAGAATATAAAGTCTTTGAAATAGAGATTTTACATGTTTGTGGGATATCATTGGCAATATGCAGGATATTTTTCCAGATTTTTTGAAACTTATAACTAATATTTTTAAATTATTTAAGTATAGGGAGCACTGGAACTCGGGAGCCAAATGTGTTTTTCCGTGTTGAGTAGAGATTTCTTGCTTTCAGGCTCTAGTGATCTCTTTATTTAAAAAAATCAAAATCATATTTATAAGTTTCAAAATTCTTGTATAATATCAACAAATTTGAAAAGATTTAACCTTTTGCTTAAATTTGTTGTCAAATTGAAAACGATTTGACATATTTTCGGTAGAGATTGGACAATATTTCGAGGTTGCCGGTGAAGATGCTCTTAGCATGCAAAACAGTCCATATGGTGATAAGAACCACATGAAAAAATAGCGTCGATGCAATGGGAAAATCCTATGCGTTGCCCGTTAGCGCCACATAGGGATAGCGCCGCCTGAAGCGAAGCTTTAATGGGCCGGCCCGTCTTTTCCTCTTTTCCTCTTTTTTTCTGTTTCTTTTTCGTTTCTTTTTTCTTTTCTGTTTCTTTTGCGTTTTGCGTTTTTATTTTTTGTTTTTTTATTTTCTTTTTTCGTTTTTGTTTTTGTTTTCGTTTTCTTTTTCGTTTCTTTTTCTCTTTTTGATTTTTGTTTCTGTTTTTTATTTTGTCTTCGTTTCTTTTAAAATTGGAACTATTTTAAAATTTGAAAATGGTTCCATTTTTAAAATGGTTCCAAATTTACAAAATGGTTCCAAATTTAAAAATGATTCCAAATTTAAAATGGTTCCAACTTAAAAATGGTGCCAAATTTAAATTGGTTCCAAATTTGAAAATTGTTCATTTTTGAAAATGGTTCCAATTTTAAAAATGGTTCCATTTTGAAAATGGTTCCAAATTTAAAATGGTTCCAACTTAAAAATGGTGCCAAATTTAAGATGGTTCCAAATTAAAAATAGTTCCAAATTTGAAAATTGTTCATTTTTTAAAATGGTTCCATTTTGAAAATGGTTCCAATTTTAAAAAAGGTTCCATTTTGAAAATGGTTCCAACTTAAAAATAGTGCCAAATTTAAAATGGTTCCAAATTAAAAATGGTTCCAAATTTGAAAATTGTTCATTTTTTAAAGTGGTTCCATTTTTAAAATGGTTCCAAATTTAAAATTGTTCCAACTTAAAAATGGTGCCGAATTTAAAATGGTTCCAATTAAAAATAGTTACAAATTTGAAAATTGTTAATTTTTTAATATGGTTCCATTTTGAGAATGGTTCCAATTTTAAAAAAGGTTCCATTTTGAAAATGGTTCCAACTTAAAAATAGTGCAAAATTTAAAATGGTTCCAAATTAAAAATGGTTCCCAATTTGAAAATTGTTCATTTTTGAAAATGGTTCCATTTTGAAACTGGTTCCAATTTTAAAAATGGTTCCAAATTTAAAATGGTTCCAACTTAAAAATGGTTCCGAATTTAAAATGGTTCCAAATTTGAAAATTGTTCATTTTTTAAAATGGTTCCATTTTGAAAATGGTTCCAAATTTAAAATGGTTTTAAATTTAAAAATGGTTCCGAAATTAAAATGTTTCCAAATTTAAAAATAGTTCATTTTTGAAA
This sequence comes from Poa pratensis, assembly GCA_947311845.1. Lineage (NCBI taxonomy): Eukaryota > Viridiplantae > Streptophyta > Magnoliopsida > Poales > Poaceae > Poa > Poa pratensis. The sequence continues at coordinate 6,721,918 of CAMZMU010000080.1, read as the reverse complement.
ATTGTTCCAAATTTAAAAATGGTTCCATTTAAAAATTGTTTATATTTGAAATTTGTTCAAATTAGAAATTTATCCATATTGAAAATTTGTTCAAATTCGGAATTTGTTCATAGAAAATTTGTATTTTATTCAAATCTTACATTTTTCAAAAATAAAAAAAGTAAAATAAAAAGCAAAAGAAAAAAGACAAAAACAAACGTACAGAAAAATAGAGAAAGAAGAAAAAAAGAAATGAGAAATCATAAGAGAAAAGGAGAAAAAAAATCGAATGGGCCGGCCCACTGGAGGGTGGCCTTCAGGCGGCGCTAGCACGATGCGCCGCCTGCGGGCGCTGTATATGAGTTCCCGATGCAATGTAGGGAACCAAACGAAATGTCGAACTTAGCCCATACACGTTTCAGCCCAACCAGATGATGAGGGCCACGCATGCGAGAGGGTCTAAACTCATCGAGCAACCAAATATGCGCCAAGTTTGTCGGAAGCCATATCTGTAAGTATAGAAATTTGCTTTTGCTAGCTCTTGGTTAACAAAGAAACAAATTAATGCTCAATCGATCACTTTTGTGGCAAATCGAGAGAGAAGGAGCCCGCAGAGAGGAGGTGGAGCTCCTTGTCGGCGACAGCGAAGACGCGGCTGGCCGCGCCGGCGATGGTGGTCACAAGGATTGGAGCGAGCCGGAGCCGCCAGCGATGCGCCCGGCGAGCAAGTAACTTAACTTGGGAGGCTGGCGCCGGAGAAGACACGACCGTGGGTGGGGATTAGAGGGATGGTCGGCGTGACGATGAACCGGCGGAGGGGGATGTTAGGGTAGGGCGGGAAGTCGAGGTGTCGCGGCAGCACGCTGGCCGCGGACGGGAAAAATGGCGGTCCGGCCAATGGTGGCTACACAGGGGGAGAGAGATGGGAGAATCCAAGGAAGAAAATCAACCGACCGGTTTCTTCTTTCTCGGTCGACCGAGATTTAGGCTGGTCCTTCGACATTAGGAAGTGAACTTCGGCTACACGTCGGAATGGAGAAGAAACGTGACTAGACGAGGTAGCAGCTGAGTGCATGCATCTGCCGCGGCGCGGGCCGGTGACATGCACGTCAACACATCCCCATCCGGCTCGTCGCCGGAGAGCCGCTGCCGCTGCCAAGTGCCAGAGCCGCGCTGACGCTGCATGTGCTGCCATGTGCGTCTTCTTGTCTTCACCATACCAGCTCAGTAGCTAATTAAGTTATCATCATCAAGCTTAAGAGCCTCGAGTGACCTTAAGTAAGCTCGTGGACATCTTGTGCCGTACTTGTCCATCTTCGTATCCATACCAGCATACGACAAGTCGCCAACACGCAATGATAATACGTACATAGGTACTCCCTCCATTCCAAATTAATTGACACACATTTGTTTATACACGGATGTATCTAGACACTGAACAAGAACAGATACCTCCATATTTAGACAAATCCAAGTCAGCTAATTTGGAACGGAGGGAGTAGCTGAGTACGAAGTCGACAGCCAGCTGGGTGCAAACGTAATCGGGCATCGGGTGACCTACTTGTACGCTCGTTTCTTGTGTGATCTAACTTCAACTTTTCGAGCCATTTCTGTGTGACCTAACAGCTCAGTAATTCTTGTCATCATGAAGACCTTAAGCTTGTGGACGCCTTGTGCCGTACTTGTCGATTCTACATCCATACCTTGCATACGACAACGTATAATCATGAAAGAATACGCCCGCTCTGGTCGACACGAATGTCATGAGGTCGTCTACTTTTTGAGCTTCAAGTCCCCGACAGGTGCATCATAAAGAACCGGGACATGCCATGCCAAGTTGCCAACAACACTATTAACTTGATGACACACATGTGTGAGAAGAGATCATGAATCAGGCGGCACATGCTAGACAGAATATGTGTAAAGACGATCTTAGTGTTAGTGACACCGGTCACCACATGCATGCATGCATGCCGGAGACACTCGTATTTAAGCAGCTATGAGCGCCCTGTTTGTGCTATCTATCCATCAGACATTACCACCACCCACAAGTACAACACATTGTCTCTCCTCAAGCAAAACTGCAAAAGAGAAGAGAAGATCAAGCAATGCAAGGCCCTAACGCCAACACAAGTCCTTCAAGCAAGCATTCCTGAAGAACCTCCTCCTGACCCTCCATGCACGCACCAGCACACAGGATGCGTCATCCTTCAGCAACGCCGCGAGGAGAAGGGCCGCCATCAAAAGTCCTCCGCCCGACGTCGCCATGGCGGCCGCCCGCGGCGCCGGCGCGAGGTGGCCCAAAGCCATCTTAGCTTCCGCAGGGGCAGCGGCGTCCGGCGCAGCGTACAAAGCCCAGAGGTGCAGGAGAATCGTGAGGAGCTGCCGCGGCCGGAAGAGCAGCAGGTACGAGGCGAGGAGGCTGGTGAGGAGGACCATGGCTCTGAGGGAGGTGATACCGGGAGGCCGAGACACCACAATGGACGACGAGGCCTCCCTTCTCCGCGAGACCGTGGACTACGTCGTGCACCTGTGCGCTCAGGTCGACGTACTCCGCCGCGTCTCAGAAGCCGTCTCCAAAGATCCAGCTCCAGTACTTTGGTAAGTTAGCTAGAAGTATGCCAAGGGATGAGGATCTTGTAGATCAGCACAAGAATGTATGGGTGCCTGGAATTATGTTGTGCAACTTCAGTTTCACCTGGAAAAGAAAATTTCAGACTAGAGAGTGTGAAATGTTGTTTAAATAAATCATACATGCACGTTGTAGTTTAGTGTCCAAGACCTGTTAATTGGTCGGTTACCGCATATTCAGTACTCTCTTATAATTAAGTCGGGTGTTCAGTGTTTTCGCCAGAGAAGAATAACATGGTCTCCATGCATTTGTCAAAACACAACATAGTGTCGTTGTTCTGTTGTTGCAGACACACATGACCCATGCATGATGATCAGGCGTACACACCTTGGCTAGTGCTGAAGAATATATCAGGATTTTGTCTGGCTATCTGAGATGATCGATTAGCGTGAGGGCTAGCAAGATGTTGTGTGTGAAGGCAAGGGAAGAGAGGACACTACTATCGTAGATCAGCAAAGGAATCTATGGGTGCCTGGAATTATGTACTGCAACTTCAGTTTCACAGGGAAGAAGAAGAAAACTTACTGAATGTGAAATGTTGTTTGAATCATGCGTGCACAAGTAGTTCAATTTTCAAAGACCAGTTAGCCTGTTACTGTGTATTCAAGAACATCTGCAGGATTTCTGACTACTTGCGACGTCTCCTTGCAAACAGATTTACATATGCTCTCTATTGTTCATACGAAAGCTATCATCAACATTTATATATGTTGTCGTATTGATGCGGTAACTGTTAACAGCTCTATGACGAGCAGCTGCCAAATTAACCATAGTCAGCTTCACAGGTCAGACTGCAGATACAAGAGATTTGCAAGAAAACCTATTCCTATACAATATTGTACATCCATTCACATGTTTCAGTGCCCATATGTGGGGTTCTTCAGTTACCTTTATTCAAAGGCAACATACATGCAAGGTTGTATACAGTTCAGTTCCACAACTAAAAGTACTCCCTCCTTGACTAATTGTAGTGCACATTGGTTTCCGCGAAAGTTAAACTTCACTAACTTTGACCAACTTTATTGAGAAAATTATCTACATCTACAATACCAAATGTATACCATGTGAAATAAAAGTATATGATGAATCAAATGGTATCGATTTGTTGTTCTAGATGTTGTTTTTTTTTTTGGTATAAACTTAGTCAAAGTTTACACGGTTTGACTTGGAAAAAATCTTATATGCACTATATTTTGGCAAGGAGGGAGTAACACATTTCGTCCTTGGACCAACACACAAAATATGTTAGTATTTTCAACTGATAAAGCTGGTTTGGGAGAAAATACGCATTCTAGAACTAACGGAAATTAGCATATCATCCATATGGACCATAAGCACGCAAATGTTAACGTCCATAGGGACCACATGTGTGTAAAGAAATCTAGGCATCCAGCTCACCTTCGGTTGACTAGCATTTGAGTAAACCAAGACGTACTAGAAACTTGAGCCATTGAAAAATTTAAGGTACATATGACACATGGTTGATAGGTGAATACCGTTGGTAGTAGCAACTGGGAACAAGGTTAAAGAACTTCATGATCTACCCACCTGTGTAGGCCAATAGCACAAGGCACACATTCATAAGCCATCTTTGATGAAATGGGCCAAATTACCTAGATGCATATCAAAGCAAGCACCTGTTGCTAAGTAGAGTGGCTACACTTGGCATCTTCTGTGTTTCTAGTTTGTACATTCTGGAGAATACTGCAAAATTGACTAAAATGGGTCCTAGATGCATTTGCAGAAAGAAATTAAAGAACAGGTAACTATAATGCAATTGACAAAGAAAGAACACAGATGGCTTATCAACACATCATCATAATAGGAGCCTCCACACAAGATGTATCCTGCAGCAACATACTACGGGCTATCTATGGTTCACACACCATCTGAGATGCAGGATAGATGGTAGGTGCTTCGGACACGACAATGGGCAAACATTACCATATAATGCAAGGAGCATATCATTTCCAGGCAGGGTGCGAGTTGTCCTGCCTATTGTTCCTGAAAGCGCAGCACCCAACGGAGTAGACGACGATGAGGAAGATGAGGAATATGATGTTGACGGTGGCGATCTTCTTCCAGTCATTCTTCAGGTTAGCGAGCACTCCCGCCTTGCATGACTGGCAGTCGTAGCAGAGGGCACTCTGATCGTTTGACCATGTGTTGCAGTCGGGATCGTCGGTAGAGTTGAGGCCAAGAGGTTTGATCCAGATGGTCTCACTCTGGTAGGTGAAGTTGCATCCAGTTGGGGGCTTGCAGCATCCAGACTGGACATATATTGGTGTGTTAGTTACAGAAAACACAATCGAATAGTTTGACAACAATTTTATATTGACAAAACACAACTCTTAGCCTGAAGCCAATGCACAAATGCAGAGTATATATAAGAGATCTGTAGTGGTCAGCATGTAAGAGTATTGTTACGCACAGAGGTACTATGCAGGTTCGGACCATGGCTAAGGTCAATGCACAAATGCAGAGTATATATAACTACAAGAGATCTGTAGTGGCCAGCATGTAAAAGTATCTTTGACGCACAGAGGTACTATGCAGGGTCAGACCAAAGATCACATATCAGTATATAACACTAGAAAAGTACAGAGTTCATCTAGATAGCAGAAGCGCCACACATGGGGTTTACGTAACCGTGAATAACTCGAATACCATGAAAGTGCAGGTAGCATGGCTTATGAAGACACAGAAACAATTATATACAGGTCAAATAATCCGAAAGCCCTCTGCTACGACTGCCAAGTGCAAATACCAGTGGTATGTGAATACCTCGCAAATTATACAGGTAAGCCGCGCCCTGTATTTGCACTTGGCAAAACCTAAATTGACAATCCAAAGACAACACCTCCATCAAAGGCAGATCATAGATGTAGCATGTCTTCAATACAATAATAATATCAAAGTTTTAATTTGTGAAGACTACAATTGACAAGAACAAGATATCCCCACATGCAGCAAAGGAAACTTGCAATGTGGCAAGTTCCAAAATGTGGTGAAATCTAGTGGTATCTATTGTACTGAAATGTGTGACGAACAAACTTAACAAACCAAGTTGAATTGCTAGCATGAGCCAGTACCACACAACATGCTCAAATCTTCCACCACTATTTTACCAGTCCGCCCTCTTGTAACACTATGGCATGCAGGCACAAAAGGCAGGCTAACTGTATCTATCAGCACAAAATACAACTAAACTATCAAGCAGTAACGAGTACAGTAGCACAAACATAATCGAAGAAAATGACGCAGAAATTAAGTAATTAACGGACAATGTAGGATAAAAATTGAAGAGCAATTGTTCAAGCCAACAGAAATGTCACATGAGCAACCTTAGCAGAGATGGAATCCGACGATTCTTCTACTGTCCTACGTAATATGCTCATTCTGTACCAAGTATTAACTCCACACGGACTGCCACTCCCTCGGTAGGTACAGCTCTCCAACATGCTACAATTTTGTTTTGAGGTAAATCTAACTACAAAACATCGAAAGGAAATATAGGCCCTAATTCCCCCCAGGAAATCATGAGAAATACAGCAAGACTAATCGAGTAATCATCCATGCACAAACCCACCTGAATTATCATATACCCCTTGAATAGATCAATCGATTCCTATCCCCAAGTAAATCCAACTGCTAGGGATTTTATTTTTTGAACTAAAAATGCTCGTGACAACTTAACCCCAAATTGCTCATAGTAGCAATCTGACAACCCCCTAGCTAGAGATAATTAATTAGAAGTCGGGAAAGAGCAGAGGGAGAATTGGACGGACCTGGATCGGCGAGAGGTCGTTGGTGACGAACTGCTGCACCGTCTCCTTCCTGGCCCCGAGCTCCCGGCAGACCTTGCCGTCCTGGAGGCAGCTCCGGATCTTGGCCCAGTTCCGGGAGTTCTCGACCCGCCTCTGCAGCCAGGTGGAGTACTCCCCGAGGCGGTACTCCCTGTAGCCCCTCCCGGAGACGACGGAGCCGGCGCCGCGGTTGGTGACGACGAAGGCGAAGACGGTGAAGACGAGGAGGAGCGCGATGAGGAGGAAGAGCGCGAGGAGGTAGAGCCAGAGGATGCAGGAGGCGCGGCAGAGGGAGCCCGCGAGGCCCGCGAGGGAGAGCGCCAGGAGGAGGACCCCCAGCGCGATGACGGGCCGCTCCAGGAACCGCTCGCAGTCTGAGGTGGCGGCGCGGTGGCTCAGCCAGATGCCGCCGCCGAGGACGACGAGGGAGAGGACCACAACGCCGGCGTTGAGCAGGCCCAGGAGCCCGTTGCTGCAGCGCGCCATTGCTGCGCCGCCGCCGCTCGCTCTTCCGTCTTCGTGGCTGTGTGCGTGCGGGGTGGGGCCCAGGGCCGAGGACGGCGTGCGCCTTTTGTGGGCGTGTGGTCTCCGGTGGAGTGGATTTCGAATTTGGAAAAGGGGACTCGCTTTTTCACTTTTTGATTGAAGCGACGATCCTCTTTGGCGTTTTTTTCGTAGGAAATCCTGTGTGGCGTGTGTTGTAAAGTAAACATAGAAATGTTCAAGTAATTTTCTTTTAGCGAGAAGTTCAAATTCAAGCCAGGTGGAAATCTTGCGTCGCAAATAATGTCCTCTTTTTCCGCCTTCCACGGAAATGTGATTACGCTTATAAAATTCATGGGAAAATTAGGGGCCGGAGACCGGTACAGTCGAAGTTACCAGAGAATGAAGGTTGCTGGTCAGCCCGGGCGGCCCCACAAATTTCTCCAAAGATAGAAACTCCGACTTCGAGTACTCGATATCACTCCTGCTCACTGCAACAAGGATGGAAAGAGAAAATCATTATTTTTTAAGGGGACTAGAAATTATAATTGCAATGGAGACAATGTTCAGGACAGAACACACCATCTCTTAAATCTTCAGCGAGAAGAAAATATAAATACCTGACATGAGTCAGGAGGCCAACCAGCAACGAGGAATTGAATTATTGACTGCATTCTGCTCCTCACTAATTGAGCTAAAATGTTGCATACATAGAGCGATGGAAGTGATGTCTCTTGTTCTTTCACAATAATCCCAGTCTGAAACACTAACACATTGAGTTAGAGTATCCAATAAATTCATTAAATCTTCGTGGAACAACAAAATAAATTTATATGCAAAAGAAAGGGCTTCGTTGGGTGAGCTTGCCCGGTTGAGGAATAACGGCTTCACGATTAGAAGCCGCACCCGACACTGCTGCAACCATCTGACGATGACGGTCTCGCAGTTGCGCATGCGCGTGCCGAAGCCTTAGTGAGGAATGATGGCTTGTCCATGGAGTCTGCCGCCGGAGCTGCGCCCACCCGACGACGACGGCCCCACAGCTGTGCCCTGCTGCGCCGCAACCATCCCTAGAGCCACTCTACTTGTCGAGGTCTCAGCGCGGGGCTAGAAGGGGGCTGAGTTCCAAGGCGCTGGCATGAGGCTATATATGACATGACATGATGACAATGCTTTATACACTTGCTCCTATGTCAGTACACTTTTTTTTGCGGGGCATGTCAGTACACTTCAGTGTGGGTGCCAGAAGTCCAGCCTGCTCCTTCGTCTGTGCATGCTTGAAACGGGAGAAGAGGGAAGAAGAAAAGGAGTCGACTGCTTCAGCGCAGTCATGCGAGTTTTCCATGGGCGTAGGTGTAAGTGTAACACCGTTACGTCGAAACCGGTGAAGCCTGCGAACAACATGCGTGGGCCGGGAGCAGATGGGATCGACAGGTCCGAAGGTTTAGGGTTTAGGCTGCCATAGGCTGCTTTGCACATGAGCAGCCTCGTTAAATTGTGGTTTAAGTTTCACCACGCCACCGAGACAGCCATACTGTCGAAAGTTGCTGGCTCTATCGAGTACATAACACGTGAGCATACAATTCTATCGAGTATCAACGCACGCACACCCATCGATCATGTAGTAGAAGGTGTTATTACGGCCATGATGCCGGTCACCGCCTCCTACGCTGCCTTCCGCCAGTCACGGCGGCGAGAGGCCGTGCTTGAGCGCCGCCTTCCAGACGACGTCGATCCTGTCCACGTGGATATCGCCCACCTCGTGATGCTCCCACCCTTCCAGGCAGTGCACCACCCCGCCGGCGTGGCACGCGTGCACCACACCCCGCTCCATCGTGTACTGCCAATTTGCCGGGAACCATGTCAGTCAGCGACCAAATTGTTCAGGGAAACATAGCTCGTTGCTGTGGATTGTTGATCTTACCTCGCAGCAGCCGAGGCCCTGGACGTCCTTGGGGAGCCGCATGGCGGCGAGCTTGCCGTAGGTGCAGTCCCGGCGGAACTCGATGACCGGCGGCACAACGAACTGGTGGAAGTGCGTGCCCGGCGGCGCCCACCGCTGCTCCCTTGGCGACAGCCATTTCCCAACCAGCCACGTCTGAAAATGAAAACCACACGACGCACACTTCGTCAGCTCTGAATTCTGAAGCTATATATCAGAGCATCCATGTTTCAGTTACTGATCTTCCAGGTCTTGGCGGCGTGGTACTTGGTGACCTTCACCAGGTACTGCTGGAACTCCGCCGGCGCCTCCCTCTGTATCCTCTCTTCAGGAACCGTTCCGACGACAGCGTCAGCATCTGAAACCACATAATCCATACAATGAATCCACTGCAGTTTGAATCCACTGTTCAAACGTGACATGAATCCGAACAATAGTAGGGCGTACCAGGACTCTGATCTTCTTCCTGCAGAGGTAGAGCGCGATGGCCCTGCCAAGCTTGGACGTGGCGCCTGTGAGGAACACCTCCTTGATGCTGCTGGGGATCTCGTTGACGATCGCGGCCGCCGTGAGGGTATTTCCGTGCACCACCCTGACCCTCAGGTTCGGGTGCTTGCTCACGAACAGCGCGCCGCCACCGTTCAGCGTCTCATTCTGTATAATGCAACACGGCAGCAGTACAAAATTCAGTACTCTGTAACCCAGTCCAAAATCCTCTGTTCAGAATAAAACATTAACTTTCATGGCAAGCATTTCTCACCTTGTTGAGCGCTGCGAGGCTGAGCACTTTGACGCCCATCTTGTCGGCCCTGAGGATGGCGAGCTCGATCTGATGGTTAATCCCCTCCTTCATCGGCGGGATGAAGTACTGGAAGCTGTACCTTGGGATGGTCCATGTCTGGTGGAATCGACCCCGGAGGTAGTAGAAGCTGATGGTGAAGGTCTTGGAGCAGACCACCTGGAGCACCATGAGGCAGAAGGCGATGGGCCAGAGCGGGAGCAGCACCGGGTGCGTCGCCCACGGCAGCGAGCTGCAGGACCGGAACGCGAACGGCACGTGCATCGTCGACACTACGTCCACCACGTGCGCCAGGAACACGAAGTCCGGCACGCGGTCGTTCTTCCCTGCACGCGGTTGGATCATTTTTTTATCATCGACAAAGTTCAGATTGTGTTTTATTGTGCTGATCTTGGGAGAAACTTGGATTGTTCTGTAGATGCCATGATCGAATCGATGCCTCTTACCTTGGTCGACCTCCTTCTGGAGCTCCCAGGATTTTGGGTGGATGGTCCCGCCCAGGAAGTCGAAGAGTGGCATGAACAGGCAGAAGTTGCAGTCCTTCTCCTGGTGGTGCAGGCTCAGGTACCTGCAGACAACCATATAACACAGGTAATTAATTACCAGTCCAAAGTCTTAACCAGCACATGGTAACAGTATCGGCGATCATGGGAGGCATCCAAATTTGATCGAAAAGACTGGTTGGTTGGTTAGTCGATCGTCGGAATTCAGTAGGGATGTGACGCACATTAACCCTTTTATGTGTCTGCTGATCCGGCCTGCTAATTTACCTGACGAGACTGCTGTAGGATTCAGGGTGTAGTGCTGCACGGAGTACATGTTCCGGTGCTGTCATTTTTCATGGACATTTACATCCGTCCAGTTTGGTTTGGTTAACTGTAAAAGATAATCACCTGCTCCGTTTTGACAAACCAAGTAGTGTGTACTCTGATTTTGGAGTCCGCGAATGATATAGCCTACGTACTCTTAGAAACTACCTTCACGTACTAACTAACCCACACACGAAGACACGACTAGCTAGTACTCCCCTAGTCTGGAGAGGGGACACAACCGATGTACTAGATACTACTCAAGAAAGAGAACTCACAGCAGCAGCGCTGCTAGTTCCCCTTTTCCTATGTTCTTGAAGGGCGCCTCTTAGATTTCTTGATCCGCTACTGGGGTTGCTAACTTCCGCTGCATCAACCGGCCCGTTGCCCGAGCCGGATGAGGAGGAGCCATCGGAGGATGTGGAACAGGTCAGGTCACCGCCACCACCAGTGGTGGATTGGCTGTTCCCGCAGCCCGCCTTCGTCGACATCGTCAGCGATGACGAGGACGATTAGAGTAGCAGCGGCCATCGATGGCCTTTTCGTTGCATTTTTCTTTTATTTCGTTTTGTAAGCGCCTTCTGGCGCGAAATATGTAAATTATGACCCATTTTCATGAAGTTTTAAGTTAAAATTTGAGTTTAAAGATCATTAATTTCAATTAATATCTAGCAATATCCAGATTAGTGTTGAATTTTAGTTTTAACTGGCAAAAATTATAGCGGCGTCTTCTACACTTAACAGTGGCGCTACTACCACGCGCCACCGGTACCAGTTAGCAGTGGCGCATGTGAGCGTTGGGCAAAACGATGGCCCGCTAGGGCATCGGGTTCGTGTTAATATAGGAAGGGAAAAACCCCCAACGTGGTGTACAAGGAACGTATAGGTCGGTGTACTACACCGTACCTAATACGGTTCAGATTACAACTCTAACACCCCCCCCCCCCCCCCCCCTTAATCTAAGCCGTCTGTATTACATCAAGGTTTAGATTACGCTTAAACTCTCTCAGCCGCGTAACAGGCAATGTCTTTGTAAAACCATCAGCTATTTGATCCTTGCTGGAGATAAATCGGATATCCAGTAGTTTGCTTGCAACTCGTTCACGAACAAAGTAATAATCAATCTCAATATGTTTGGTCCTTGCATGAAAAACCGGATTTGCAGAAAGATATGTAGCTCCAAGATTGTCACACCAAAGAACAGGAGGTTGCTTGAGAGCAAAACCGAGTTCAAGAAGCAAGGCCTCAACCCAAATTACCTCAGCAGTGGCATTAGCAAGGCTTTGTATTCAGCTTCAGTGCTGGAACGAGAGACAGTGGGTTGTTTGCGAGCACTCCAAGAGACCAAATTAGGACCAAGAAAAATAGCAAATCCACCTGTAGATCGTCGATCATCAAGACAACCAGCCCAATCGGCATCAGAAAATGCACTAAGAAGAGCCGAAGATGATTTCTGAACTGTCAATCCAACATTGAGAGTGCCTTTGATATATCTCAAAATACGTTTAGCTGCTGTCCAATGTGATGATGTAGGGGCATGAAGATATTGACATACTTTATTAACAGAGAAGGATATGTCTGGCCGTGTTAATGTCAAGTACTGAAGGGCTCCAATGACACTACGATAATTAGTAATATCTTGAGGACCTAGTAATGTACCTTCGGTCTTGGACAACTTGTCCGTGGTAGACAATGGTGTAGGGACCGAAGAGCATTTTGTCATACCAACACGTGCAAGCAAATCAGAAGCATACTTTTCTTGAGTTAATAGAAGACCATTGTGTTGTTTCTTGACTTCAATTCCCAAAAAATAGTGTAACTCGCCAAGGTCCTTTAAAGCAAAATCCTTGCTCAAATCATGAAGTAATGCAGTGATGGCTTGAGAAGAAGATCCAGTGACTATGATATCATCAACATATATGAGCATAAATAGGGTGATACCAGCCTTGTTGTAAAGAAACAAAGATGTATCCGCCTTGGAAGGAACAAAACCAAGGTTATGAAGAGTAGAGCTTAAACGAGAGTACCATGCTCTAGGGGCTTGTTTCAGTCCATAAATTGCTTTATCAAGTTTGCAAATGTACTTGGGAGCATTTTTATCTTCAAAACCAGGAGGTTGTTTCATGTATACCTCTTCTTCCAGAACACCATGAAGAAACACGTTCTTGACATCTAGCTGCCGCAAGCTCCATCCACGAGAGACTGATATAGACAAGACAATGCGAATAGTAGCTGCCTTGACAACAGGACTGAAAGTATCCTCATAGTCTATGCCATACCTTTGCTTAAAACCTTTTGCAACCAGTCTAGCTTTATACCTGTCAATGGTGCCATCAGCATTTTTCTTGATTCTGTAGACCCACTTACAATCAATGATGTTTTTATTTGGACTTGGAGGAACAAGATGCCACGTCTTGTTCTTCATGAGAGCTAAATATTCATCCTCCATGGCCCCCTTCCAATTTGCATCAGAAAGCGCTTCAGAAGTATTGCGAGGCTCGCCTGTAGATGTTAAAAGTCCATACGGTATACATCCATCTGTCCAAATTTTAGGTTGTCTAATACCTTTTTGTAACCTGGTTCTAGGAGCAGGCACAGAAGGAACCACAGGAGGGGTGGCCGCAGCAGATCCAGAAGAATCCATGTCTGACTCGGAGTCAGACGCATGCGGCACAGGCGATCCGGATGACGTGGCGAACCATCCTGTGCAGAAGAACCCGGCACAGAAGATCCGGGCGAGCTGACGGGAGCGGACGATGTGGCGCCAGAGGAGTGGCCGGTGCGGGAGACCGCACATGGTCTGTCGCAGCGCGTGAGGATGGCGTCGCTGTCGACGCAGCGGCCGACCGGCCACTGGGAGGTGGCGACGGGGCGTCTGTTGGATGGCGCGCACGCTCCTGGCGTGGGGCACGATCCGAGGATGATCGATTGAGGGATCCAAGGCAGATTCGTCGAGGAATCAACACCGGGATCCGGGCCAGAGACAGAAATGTCTCCTGCGTCATTTTCTTCATCGTTTGAGTTGATTTCTTCATCATTTTGCATGATTTCTGCACTGCTGTCTTCAGAATTTGCAGCTTCATCAACATGTACCTGAAGATGATTAGTAGCAGGCACTACAAAAGGCATGTGGTCATGTATGTGCACCCCCTCATTATTGGATGAGATGATGAAAGATGTGATGGTAAAAGCAAAAGTTCTTCACGAAGACGAGAACCAGCGTTTGGTCGAAGTGATGCAAAAGGAAAAATCTGTTCATCAAACACCACATCTCTAGAGATATAAACTCGGCCCGTGGAGACGTCAAGACACTTGACACCCTTATGTCTAGGACTATATCCTAAGAAGACGCATTTTTTGGAGCGGAAGGAAAGTTTGCGTGTGTTGTAAGGGCGAAGATTGGGCCAGCAAGCACAACCAAAAACTCTAAGGGTGTCATAGTTTGGTTTAACATTAAGAAGCTTCTCCGTTGGGGTGGCAAAATTGAGGACCTTGGAAGGAAGCATATTTATGAGAAACGTGGCAGTGAGGAAAGCTTCGTCCCAAAACTTAAGAGGCATGGAGGCATTGGCAAGGAGCGAGAGGCCAACCTCAACAATGTGGCGATGTTTACGTTCAGCGGAACCATTTTGTTGGTGAGCATGAGGGCATGACACATGATGGGTAATACCCACTTTTTGGAAAAAGGCATTGAGTTTTTCATATTCACCACCCCAATCAGTTTGCATGGTGATAATTTTGCGATCAAATTTACGTTCAACAAGTTGTTGGAAATTAAGAAAGACTTGAAACACATCAGAACGTTTCTTGAGCAAATAGATCCAAGTAAATTTACTATAATCATCGATGAAGCTTACATAATATAAGTGCTTGCCCACAGAGGGAGGGGCAGGCCCCCAAACATCAGAAAAAATTTGCTCTAAAGGAAAACTGGACACACTAGTGGAAACAGGATAGGGTAACTGATGACTCTTAGCCTGTTGACATGGATCACAAACATAAGGATTTATTTCTGGCGAATACGAGAGATTATTTTTCCTAACAACTTGTTGAACAATAAAAGATGACGGGTGCCCTAAACGACAATGCCACGTAGATGAAGACGGCTTGACGGTGAGGAAAGCTTGCTTGGTGGATCCGGTGGAGACAGGAACGAGGGGATACAAGCCGCCATGACATGGACCTCTAAACATTATTTTCTTCGTGTCCTGATCCTTAATCAAGAAGAAGAAAGGATGAAATTCAATGAATGCATTATTGTCAAGGGCAATTTTATGTGCTGAAAGTAAATTCTTAGAGGCATCAGGAACATGCAAAACATTATGGAGATGAATTGGACTATGAGGGGTGTGCAATACGGAATGACCAACATGTGCAATTTGCATACCTTTTCCTCCTGCATTGTAGACATGATCACGGCCCTTGTAGTTGTCATGAGTAGTCAACTTGTTGAGTTGTCCCGTGATGTGGTTGGTGGCTCCACTGTCCACGTACCAATTGGTGTCGACACCGTATGCGCCCTTCTGATCATAGGTGTCATCTTCATCATCTGATCTGTCGGAGTAACGCCACCAGCACTCGCTGGCTGGATGGCCTCTTTCTTGCATATTTGGCAGGTCACACCATCCTGCCATGGCGTAGGAGCACGGCCACGGCCACGGCCGCGGCCACGGCCACGACGCCGCGGATCATTGCGACGGCGCCAGCGACGATCCTCCCATCCACGCCTGTCTTCACGATCGTCACGGCCACGACGATCATCGCGGTTATCAGGCCGCTGCTGTCCTCCAGATCGGTTGTACGGGCGGCCGCGGGTGGCCGCGTTGGCAGAGGAGGAGAACGTCCCGGAGCTCTGTCCGGAGGAGGTGAGCATCTTCTGGCGAAGATCAAACGCCTCGAGCTGGGAGCACATGTCGTTGAGCGAGGTGCTCGGGACAGCGTTGATGGAGGCAACCAGCGAGTTGTACTCGCCGTCCAGGCCGTTCAGGATGTAGTCGCGGAGCTCGTCATCATCAATACGCTTGCCAGCAGCGACGAGTTCCGACGCAAAGCCCTTCATCGTGGCTATGAACTTGGCCACGGTCATGTCTTCTTTCTTCGTGTTCGCAAGCGCACCCCGCAGCGTGGAGATCTTGGCCTTCGACTGCGTGGAGTGCACATTGGTGATGGCAGCCCAAACCTCAGCGGCATGCTCAAGCCCGAAGGTATGAGGCAGCATGTCCTCGCCAAGGGAATTGACAAGGAAGCTCATGACCACCTGGTCCTTGATGATCCAAGTGTCATAGGCCGGGTTCGGCACCACCTGCTTCTTCTTGTTCTCATCTTCTACCTCCATTGTTTCAGACGGCGCGGAGTCGGAGCCCTCCAGGAGCCCCATGACCCGAGCACCGCGGAGCGCAGGCATGATCTGCGCCTTCCAGAAGAGAAAATTCTCCCGGGTGAGCTTCGTTGCGGGCGGGGCACCAAGGCCAGGCACCACGGACGTCGACGAGGAGGACGCCATGATCTTGGGTTGTTTTGGGAGGGAAGGGTGGGTCGTAGTGTTTGTCGTCGATCTAGCAATGGAGATCGGAAGTTCTTGGGTTGTAGGTTTCTAGGGTTTTGATCGGTTTCACCGGCGGCGGCGACTAGAAGGGAAGAAGATGGCTCTTGATACCATGTGAGCGTTGGGCAAAACGATGGCCCGCTAGGGCATCGGGATCGTGTTAATATAGGAAGGGAAAAACCCCCAACGTGGTGTACAAGGAACGTATAGGTCGGTGTACTACACCGTACCTAATACGGTTCAGATTACAACTCTAACAGCGCATAACCAGTGGCGTGCGAAAAACACGCCATTGAGGACTAAATCGGCGCGCCACTGAAAGGCTTTTCCCCACTAGTGACAATTAAAAAGTAGTCCATACCATGTTTATTTACAACTGGAGGACTAAATTTGGGGGTTAACCGAACATCTTTAATGGAATACAACCAAAATGGTTTAGCTAATAAGATGCTTATTAAGTTGTATGGCTATATTATTTCGGAAACCTAAATTGGAGCCCGAGCTACATGGCTCTTGTTATTTTTAAATTTTCAAATTCAACCTTTTGAAGTTTAAAAAAACTGAATTTTTTTCATAGATGTGGCCAACGATGCATTCTACAAACGGGAAAATATCAAGGTGAAATACATTATATTTTTCGGCTACACAAAAATGAAAAAATCTGACAAATGTTAGAGGTTTCAAAATATGCATTGTTCAATTTTTTAGATCCACGATTTTGTCAATTTTGCACAGTCCAAAATAAAGAGTTTTTCGATTTGGATTTTTGCACACTGATGCCGTTTTTTGAATTTTGAAAAATCTGGTCTCCATGTAGCTCAGGCTCGAAAAATGCACTCTCTATTTATTTTCTTTATTCAAGTTTGTGCACACATGATAAATTAATTTGAATTACCTGCAACGTAACGAACATTGTGACATGCTATAGAAAAATAGGTTTTCACCTCCCCACCTCGGCCGTATGTCCAATTCCTGGCTCCGCCCGTGCCCTTGGAGATGGAATGTTTTAGATAAAGTGAAGATATCAGTTATACCCAGCATCTGGAACAACACAATGACCTAATGGCATGACTATGCACACAGCCAAAAAAACAAAAATCTAACAAAAGTCACGCTACCGAGTTCCAGTCATTGCAGCAGCAGCACAACCACCACCAATACAACACAACACCTGATGTCCAAGTTCTCCAAAAACGACGCCTTCAGAAAGGAAACAGCGCACAAGTACTGTCGTCGCTCGATCGTAGATCTTGGGTTTTCACCCTGAAGATAGTCACCGCTGTCAAAACAATGCATTCAACAAGGGGCATTGCCAGACACTACCAATTAAGGACAGACCTAGGATTTTCATCCTGAAAGGTAAGATTTTGAAGTTCACCTGTGATGTCACCCCCACTTGCATACCGCTGCTACAAATCCCGAAACTCGAAGCAAGTTCTTCAACGCCACAGGCTCCAATCACTATTACTAGTCCTCCAATCTCGGCTTTCATGACATTCTCCGCATGTGACTTCACTCTGGAGCTAAACATATGTCATAATGGCAACAGATAGAAGAGCTTCGCGCCGCTCCCTCCTTAACGGAGAACCCAATGGGCGCGACTGAATCCCACCCGATCCAGCAATCTCCAGGCATAACACGCCCATTGGATCGAGTTCACAGGCGGAGCCTTCCGGAACCCAACACGCCGGCCAGATCAAAGAGGAAAGACGTCAGGCAGATCTTTGTCTTGTCGCACGAGGAACCCCAGGACCGCCGCCTTTATTCAAGCACACCAGTAGTTCCCCACACCGCCGGCCGGCTTTCGGCAATCAGATCGAGCGGAACGGGCACACGTGACAGCGACAGGAGGAGGGCTGCAGCACAACCTAGGCATGTGCAGACCACCGCCTTAGGTTCCGCACCGCCACCTCCGGCTATCACCACCGCACGCCCGCCCCTCCCAGCCCCTAAACCCGCGTCGCCGCCCTCGGCTATCACCACCGCACGCCCGCCCCTCCCAGCCCCATCCACGCCTCCCTCCAGCGTGCCGACAGACGCCACCGCCCCGCTGCCTGACCTCCACCTGCGCCGCCATGGAATCGGGCGCCGGCCTTCTAGATCGGATAGGGGGTCCTCCGGAGCCGCCCTCGTGCGGAGCGGCCCGGGAGTCTTTTTTCCGGATCTCTAGCTACTATATACATTTTTAAGATGTTTTCCTAGGCAACTTATCGTGCTGCATAACTGATGAACTTTCAAGGCATTAGTAGTGTTGTCAGCGACCCCTTCTGTACTAGGCCTGGCCTGGACGTGGGCTGCCATCTGCTGGGCTTTGGCCTGCCCAAAAGCCACAGAAGCCACAGAGGAAGCCACTACAAATATGAAGGGAACGGCAACGACCAAGTCGGCTAAGAACGAAACGGAAAGGGCGGCTTCGGCCGAGGCGCGTGTAGCGCGTGTAGCGTGTTGCGTTGTTCTTCTTCTTCCTCCTAGATCCATCTTCTTCCTGATGTTCCTCTGAAATCGAGGCTTGTAATCGAATCTAGTTGGTAATTGAGAGCTGGTACTAGCGGGTACCTTACAATTGGTATTCAGAGCCAGTCGATCCCTCCCCAAAATTCCACAAAATCTCCACCTAATTTTTCCCCGACACCGCAAGCCATGGAGCAGACCCCGTTCATGAAGGCGATGTACGCATTCGCGAGGGCCGATCCGGACGATTGCCTTCGGGAGTGGGCTGTCGTCCTCGCGCTGGTGAGCAACGACGAGACCGCGTCGGATTCTTCTCCGAAGAACTCGACTTCGTCTCTAGCCCCTGCAGCAGCGACGAAGGCCTCACCGACCACAAGCGCGTCGGCGCGTCCGCATATACCACGCAACGCCGCCCCCATCTCCAACCCGACGACGCCTGCTGTGAGCCGCGCCGTCCTCAACGCCGAGCACGACTCGCCCAAGGACGACCTCTCCCCGGGCGCCCGTCGCATCTACGACTACATCGTCAGCAACTCCGCAAAACCACCCACGACCGATGTCTGCACCAACTTCTGGGCCCGTACGGAGCTCGATGCCGTCCATGACGCAGTTGAAGTCCCCGCTGCTCCGACGCCCACCACCTGTTCGACCATATGCCTGAGAGATTATACGAGCGCGACATCGACCCCATCGTCCACATTGGCTTCCTCAGCTGATACGAGCGCGACATCGTCCACAGTGGCGTCCTCAGCGCCCACCACAACATCGGCCGTGATTGTTCCGGCTGCATCCATGGGGCCAACTGCAGGCGTTCTACTTGAGGATGGGGACAATCTCTCCTCAACGCCGCCTCTGGTCTGTTTGATCATGTGGCCGAGTGGTGGCATATGCACAGTGGCTTCTGAGCCGTGCTCCGTCAAACCCAACTTTGTCCTGGGAGTGAGTGACTTCAGCCTTAAGCCAGCCGCCTACCTTGTGGACGTCGTCGACATCACCGCCGCTTCGCCCACCAAGCTTGCCATCAGCACTCCATTGCACTTGTCCTCGCCGTCGCCCACTAGTACCACTGCGGCCCTTCTCTCAGCAGATGGGTTTACCATGCAGATGCTAATGTGTGCATTGTCACTAGCCACTGAGATCAAGCGGCCATGGCCTCCACCATGCTATGTAAGATGCCAGGAAGGCAACATGTACAAGGATATGCTCCAGTCATTGCTATTGGATGGTTTTGTTCTCCAGAGTATGCAACTGATGCTTTGGGCAGGGAAGTATCGATGGCCACCTCCTACTCCAAACAGGAGCAAAGCTTGTAGAATTTCCAACCTAGAGTCTACAATGGAAATTGAATGGAATACGACCCTCTCTATGTGTACTTCCACTCTTGGAGTTCAGCGTGCACAGCAACAACCAACAATGTTCAAGTGGTCAGATCTTGTTTGCCATGATACATACTGGCTCACTGCAAACACTAGAGTGGACAGGAGGCTTGAATTATTATTGGCGAGGCGAGCTACCTGTACCTTGTGGACTTGGTATTATCTTCATAATCTGCATTGTTCTCCTGGCAGTAATAATTTTGCTATCACAGATTGGGCATTGTCTATTCTATCTCTTGAAACATGGCTACTTTTGAACGGTGATTCTGCAAGTGTGAAAATTCAGAGGTCAATTACAGTGCAGCAGTCTACCAGGTCAAGTGGATTCTTTGCCAGCTTAGAGGGAGTTGAACTGAAACTATGGCCAGCTCTCCTTGTGAGTATTTTTGTTCCTAGCGTTCAAAGTGCACAGTTGCAGCCAACAGTGTTCAGGTGGCCAGTCGCTTTCTCGAACATGACGCTAGCGGTTGCTTCAATTGTTGCTAGTCTGCGGGACACTAGCCTCATGACTGAATTAGCCACTCCGAATGGCAGCTGCGACTATCTGGAGCCAGTTTTGCGCTTCATCATCAACTTATTTTCCTGGTCTCCACATTCCAAATGGCCTCCTATCTCACCGAATGGCCCCTTTCTGATTTCAGCTGATGTTCATCAGGAATTCATGGGAATATACAGTGTGACTGCAGTGCTACCACAATTATTCATTCTTGTGGTCATGAGAACTGAAGAAATGCTCTGGCCAATTTTTCAGTTTGCTACAGGTAACATGATTCTTTTGCTGCCCTGGGATCCAGGACTTCCATTATCTGGCCTGGCTATGATCATGTTCAGTACACCCGTATATGGTCTAGCTGTCAGGTTGAGAAGTTCTACTGAAGTCACCTGTCTGCAAGGAAATTCAACACATGAGTTGTTTAGTTGTAGCTTTGTGGTTGAACTGATCAAAAATGGGATGGTGGCATCAACGAGCTGCAACCTTAGACTTCCAAGAAGTGTGATATTTTTGCAACCGAAGCCCCCATGGTCTTATTTTTGTCCAGCCATTTCTATTTGTGTTGGTGAATCTCTGCACACATCTTCACATGATGAGTTCTATTCCAGCAACATGATTGTGAAGTCGCATGACTTATTGGAGGGCATCTATTCCAAATGCAGTATATCAACAATTTTTCATGCTGAGAAGTTTTGTTTGTTACTGGGACAATTCTCTAGCTGCGATCAGTTTGTACCTGGAAGTGCAACAGACCTTGGCTCTCAACTATTTGAATGGCAAAATCCATGCTGGGACATAACCAATACTATTGACAGTATACCAGCGATCAAGCATCTTTCTGATTGGGTTCTCTTTTTTCTTGCTGCCAGTAATATACAGTGCGGGTCTCAGCTGATACCATGGGAAATTGCAAATTCAAAGGATGGTCTCCTAACATATACTAAACGAGTACTCATTTCATGGGATCCGGGTGGTTCAGTCCCTGTTTTTTCTGCAGCCACTGATGTCAACTGGAATAGCACTAAATCGCCGTTCTTGCACTTGACATGGGACCCCGGTGGATATATGCAACATCGGCTTGAGGGCAAGCCGAAATTTAAGGAGGGGGGATTGTCAGCGACCCCTTCTGTACTAGGCCTGGCCTGGACGTGGGCTGCCATCTGCTGGGCTTTGGCCTGCCCAAAAGCCACAGAAGCCACAGAGGAAGCCACTACAAATATGAAGGGAACGGCAACGACCAAGTCGGCTAAGAACGAAACGGAAAGGGCGGCTTCGGCCGAGGCGCGTGTAGCGCGTGTAGCGTGTTGCGTTGTTCTTCTTCTTCCTCCTAGATCCATCTTCTTCCTGATGTTCCTCTGAAATCGAGGCTTGTAATCGAATCTAGTTGGTAATTGAGAGCTGGTACTAGCGGGTACCTTACAAGTGTCGTGAGTCACTTTGGATCTTGAGCGGCTGTGTGTTGCCTTCAAATCGGGAGAATATCACAAAGTTGTAGCCGAAAAATCGTAGAGTACAAATTTGGACAAGTTGTACCGCAGCCCGTCCAAATCTCACAAAGTTGTATTTGTAACATACCCGAGTTTCCTCGCCCGTATCCAGCTAGCGTACGTTCAGATCGATCGCCAGGTATATATATGCCGTGCTTGCGTTTCAGAACCTAATTAATCACCTCCGATCGAGCCGTACGTCGCTCCCAATCGCCCTAAGAAGTGCGCTAGCAGAACGAAGGAAGAAGTCATGGCAGCCATGGCAGTCTCGCTCCCGGACGACGTCCTCCTCGAGATCCTCGCCCGCCTGAAGGACGACGCGGTCGCCCTCTTCCGCTGTGCCACGACGTGCATGAGCTGGTGCCGTCTCGTCGTTGATCCCTCCTTCCTCCGGCGCTGCTGGCCGGAGGACGCGGGCCACTCGTCCTCCTCCTTCGTCAGCATCCTCACCACCATGTACCGGAGCAAGGGAAAAGGTTGGCTGTTACTCCCGGCACCACGGTCAATGCTGGGTGACAGTTGCAGTTGTCGTTCTCTTGGATCCTTCTTTCCCGCCGCCTCCGTCTCCGCCGACCTCTTAGACAGTGCGAGACTGCTCCTCTCGCATCGCGGCCTTCTTCTCATGAGCCTCGCAGTCGCTGAGGACGACGCTGACGTCCACCTAGCGGTGTGCAACTTGCTCCTCGGCACATGGCAGGTGCTTCCTCCTCTAGACTTCGGGTTATCTTTTGACCTCGATGGATATGCACTTCTAAACGCCGCAGATTGTGGCTCCAACGAGCCAACGTTCTTCAAAGTCCTAATCCTTGGCTGTGGCGTTGATGATGATGATGAACGCAAGTACAATCTCCACACCTTCTCATCCGACAAAGCCACATGGACCCTGTGTACTGATCGTTTCGACAACATTGCTATGGATGGGGACGACATGTGTTTGGAGCTCAGTGATGCCGTCGTGCACCGTGGCACGGTACACTGGATTTTGTTTAACTGGGCAGACCGATGCGTTTATGTCGTCAAGCTTCAAGCGCAGACCAACCACATCTCCTTGACAAAGCTCCCTTTCGCAATGAATCCTCTCGAGACGAGTTGCTCGTGCCTTTACGTAACCACTGAAGGGACTATAGCACTGCTCCGGATGCAAGAGACAGGTTCCAAACTAGAAATCTGGGGACAAAAGGGGGACCAAAAAGATGCAGTTGGTACTTCACAATGGATCTGCACTCGGACGATCAAGCTAAAACAATCTGCAATAAAGGAGACAGAAGAAACAAAGTTATGCATGTTGGCAATAATGTGTTCGACATTGTTTGTAAGCGATAGTCGCAAGCGTCTGTATTTAGCTGACCTAGAAACCGGGACAATGGAGGAGGCGGGTGAATGGCTTCACCTGGACCGTGTGGCCCCCAGGTTGTTTGTTCCCTTAGAGATGGATTGGCCGGCCATCTTTGTTTCTCGCCTAAGTCATATTAAATAGAATTAGTTTTTTTTTGTTATGTTAGTTCATCACTTCTTTTTCCAAAGATCTCCAAAATATTTAAATAGAGTATTTTGATTCAAATTTCAAGCCATAATGTAACTATCCACCAATATTTGAGAATTTCTAAAAACATTGTAAGAATTTGAAATTGCAAGGACCTTAAATTGTTATCGTAAATAGAAACAAGAATATCCACGAAAATTAGAAACGTATATAATATACGAAATATAGAATGATAATGATTAGATGTGTCAAATTTCTGATGCAATAAAATGGTTTGTATTGAATCTTAATTACCATGGTGTATATTAATGATAATTCATAAAAGTACACAAAATTTAAAATCTGAATATTAAAACAGTTGAAGCCAAGGTTTTTTGACATATATTATTTGGACGTGTCTAGCGGGCGCGCGGGCGCCAGGAGGTCGATATGAACGCCCACAGTTAATGCGTGCCACGTCGGACACGAAAGCGACATGTTCCCTGGCGCGTGGGCGTTCGATCCGGCTAAGCAGCGCCGCGGCGAGGTCCCCAGCTCCAACGCGCGCCGTCGGAAGGCCCCGCGTCCACCAGAGCCGTCGGCCGTCGCCAGGGCCCATCTTCACCGCGCGCCGCCGGGAGGGCGCCAGCACGTGCCGCCGGGAGGTCCTCAGCCTTCGATGTTGCAGTTGCGACGGTGTAGTCCTCGGCTCCGCGCTGCAGTGGCGCAACGATAGCTACAGACTGAGGATAAGGTCGAACGCGACGACGGTGGGGTTGAGCTGGCCTAGGTCCCGTCACCTCCGGATCATGCTCGCACGGCCGTGTGCTCCTGCTGTCCGCCGTCGCCGGAGTGCGCGCCACGGCGTGCTCTTTCTGGCCACCGACGTGGTGCCTGTCTCCTCCCCGGTCACCCTCCACGCCGCCCAAGGCTCAGCCGCCGTTCTTGGTCCTGCGTCGCCGAGTGCTATAAATCCAGCGATTCATCATCACTGTGGTTGGCGTGCGTGTGCAAGCTAGCTAGGAGCAATCGACCTTCCTGCTTAGTTTACAACGTGCGCGTGTGTCTCAGCGAATGCGCATCAGCTATTTCTAGGTGCTGCCAGTAGCAGCAGTTTTTGGCCATGTACTGTACCCATTTGTACAAGTGCTGGTGAGAGCTGAAAATTCTGATGAGATGAGCCAAATGCGCGTAGAAGTGAAATGCAAATAATATGGTTTCCTGCAACTAATATGCTAAAATTTTATTTTGTAGCAGCAACTAATATGATTAACGTAGCAACTCATACTCCCTCCGTTCATAAATATAAGATGTTTAAGTTTTTGTCCATATTCACATGTATCAACATGTATGTAGACATGTTTTAATGTGTATGTACACTTATTTGGATGTGCACCTAGTCAACATGTGAGCTAGCTAAAACATCTTATATTAAAAAACGGAGGGAGTATATGTTAAGCAACTTCGTAGAAGTGAAATGCAAATAATATGGTTTCCTGCAACTAATATGCTAAACTCAGAGCAACTAATCTGATTTTATGCAACTAATATTTTGGCAGCAGCAACTAATATGATAAGCCCAACAACTTCGTAGAAGTAAGAAGCAACTAATATGGTTTCCTCCAACAAGTAAATATGTACACCATAGAATTGAGATAGAGTTGCCAAATAAAAGGATGGAAAACTTCGAAAGCAAAATATTATACAAGAGCAAAATCCCCCATGTTGCCATGTGAGACGAAGCAACTTTGATGTGCAGTGAGGCAACTTCACAACAACGGCAAACAAAGCTTTATGGGCCGAAGCAACTTTTGTGAGCTCCGAATCAACTTTTGTGAGCGCCACGTATAAAGTTGCTTCGTAACACACCAAAGTTGTTTCTAAATTTTTTGTGGGCGCCGAAACAACTTTTTTGGGCGCCACGTATAAAGTTGCTTCTTAACACACCAAAGTTGCTTCTTAACTCACCATAGTTGCTTCGTCACGAATAAAAGTTGCTTCTAAAATTTTTGTGGGCGTCAAATCAATTTTTGTGAGCACCACGTATAAAGTTGCTTCCTAGCACACAAAAGTTGTTTCTCAACCCACAACACTTGCTTTGTCGAGAACAAAAGTTGCATCTAAACTTTTTGTGGGCGCCGAAATAACTTTTGTGGGTGACACGTATAAAGTTGCTTCGTACCACACCAAAGTTGCTTCTTAGCTCACCACAGTTGCTTCGTCGAGAACAAAAGTTGCTTCTAAATTTTTTGTGAGCGTCAAAACAACTTTTGTGAGTGAAGGGGCAATATTTATGAGCGACGAAGCAAGTTTTGTGAATGCTCAAGTTTTGTGGGCAAGTAAGCAATATTTAAGCAACTTTTACAAGCCACGAAGCAACTCTTGAGTCAAGCGCAAATCTGCAGAACTACAACACGAGCAACTGAGCAAGCAAAATTCAGAAGGAAAAAAGGATTAGGCCTTTGAGTTAGGCGTCTAGGAGCAGTACATGGACTTAGTAGCATATGGTGGAGCTCGTACATGGACATTCGGGCCAGGCCACTGGAGCAGCACGGCAGCTCGACTAACCGGACGAGCGAAGGGTGGGCGTGGACTTGCTCACACGGAGGAAGCTTGGGGAGACGTCTAAGCACTAGCTTGGACGGGAGGGATGTGAGGGACCGCGGCAATTCGTGGCTGCTGCTCGAGCTGGACATGCCTCCCGGCAAACACGAGCTCGCGTCCTCCTCCTCCCTCCACTGCGGCCTCCCACTAACAGAGTACACGGTACACCAACGGCCTGCTCGCGAGTGCAGCCTCGATGTGGCAACTCCGGCAAGGACGAAAACAGTGGGGAGGACACTCTGGTTAAGGTCCTGCAGGGAGGAGGAAGCGTGGCGGCCGTGTGTGCCGCGGCCGGCCGAAATCAGTCTGCGTGGTGGCCGTGTGCGCTGATGACGGCCGGAATTGGTCGGCGTGGCGGCCGTGCGCGCCTCGGACGGCCAGATCGGTGGGCGTAGCGGAAGGTTGAGTATCTAGCACGGGAGCTTCGCGAGCTCAGGGAACAAGGTGCGGCCGGCGGCGAGGGGAACGGGGCGTGGCCCGCGGCGGGAGCATCTTGGCGGCGGCGTGATCTGCTCTGGAGGAAGCTGTGTCAGAAGGGAGGTAGGGGACGGGTCAGGCTGTTCTTTTTATTTCTGGATGCGCGCTCGTGACGCTCTTCGTTCGGAGGAAGAGGATGAGCGCTCGACACGACGGAATAGCGCAGCTGCGCTTTATGGTAATTCCTATATTATTTTTAAATTCGTGTACGTGAATATCTTTCATTTAAGAATTAGTCTTGATCATATTTAATTGCTTATCCCCGATAGAGTAGATATTCACTACCTTCCAGCCGTGGTTGATATAACCCCAAGTCAGCACTTTGGAAAACACTGTTCCATACTACATCACTCCACGGTAAGAGCCCCAACTAAAATTCAGATGTCGATGTGGGTGGTCAAGATCCATATGGCAGTGATATCGACAACGGCCGCACATCCAATTTTCTCCTGGCGATGATAATTCTTGCTTTGTTTTTGCCTCCTATCTTCCAAACTTGCGGCGACATACTCGAGAAACCCTCGTATGTTCTGTAGGTTTCGGGTCGAGGAAAAATACAGGCGTTGAGAAGTGTGGATCAGAGGTCCAAGGGACCCACAAAATGAGAACTTTCGACTTGGTTCATACATGGTGAAGTTGTAAAGTAAACTTCTTATCAACCAGTATTAGGTGGTTTGTGTAGAAATTAACTGTTCTTTGTCCATGGCTTCTTTCTATGTTCTTATGAATGTTAGAATATCTGTACGTGTACGAGATAGAAATAGACTAGGACTCGTAGATCTGCTTGCGACTCCAAGTCTATCTCTCTCCATGTACTACCCCATGGGGTCATGGCAATACAACAACAAATATTAGGGTTCTACAATGAACACTACCATGTTGCGAGTTAACTATCTTAAAAATTATTCTCATCAAAGATGAACATCTTTCAGTTATACCTACCTTCTCCTCAACAAAATATTTACTCCGGTTATGTTGAATTCGACTATCTGAGATAATCTTGTGCCTGATATTGTAGCATCTCTGGACATAGTTTACCGTAAGTATATGATTGTGAAATAATGTGCAACCAGGTGCGAAGTTGAATGATATTTTTCCTGGTGTGGTACTAAGTCAAGGATTAACACATTTGATAATGTGATATCATAATTCATATGGAAACTCTTCCTCTTATATGTGTTTTTCTAGAAACTAGATTGAGACAGAAGAATCGGAAACCATCGCAAAACATTCTTGGTCATCTAGGACATGCCGAGTGGTGACTTCTTTTAACACACCACCTAATTGTGTGTCGTTTTGTATTAGAAGAAAGTGTACCTGAAATCGAAAAGAACAGTTTTGTTGCCCTGAACCTGAATTACGGTAATTTCTTCAGTGGTGTTAAGAAGATAGGATTGTCTTCAACGGAGAGTTTATCTGCATCTGAGATTGCTTTTGCAATTCTCGGTGAAATTAAGTCTTGCAAGTTAACTGGGTGCTCAAAGAGCTGATGATTAGTTTGTAACCTTTACATGTTTCTCAAGCTGCAGCACTAACTTCAGATGATTCCAAGATTCTTAATAGTGGGAGTAACACTTCAGATTGATCAGTTGGGTACCTGTACATCTTTCAGTTATACCTACCTTCTACTCAACAAAATATTTACTCTGGTTATGTTGAATTCGACTATCTGAGATAATCTTGTGCCTGATATTGTAGCATCTCTGGACATAGTTTACCGTAAGTATATGATTGTGAAATAATGTGCAACCAGGTGCGAAGTTGAATGATATTTTTCCTGGTGTGGTACTAAGTCAAGGATTAACACATTTGATAATGTGATTTCATAATTCATATGGAAACTCTTACTCTTATATGTGTTTTTCTAGAAACTAGATTGAGACAGAAGAATCGGAAACCATCGCAAAACATTCTTGGTCATCTAGGACATGCCGAGTGGTGACTTTTTTTAACACACCACCTAATTGTGTGTCGTTTTGTATTAGAAGAAAGTGTACCTGAAATCGAAAAGAACAGTTTGTTGCCCTGAACCTGAATTACGGTAATTTCTTCAGTGGTGTTAAGAAGATAGGATTGTCTTTAACGGACAGTTTATCTGCCTCTGAGATTGCTTTTGCAATTCTCGGTGAAATTAAGTCTTGTAAGTTAACTGGGTGCTCAAAGAGCTGATGATTAGTTTGTAACCTTTACATGTTTCTCAAGCTGCAGCACTAACTTCAGATGATTCCAAGATTCTTAATAGTGGGAGTAACACTTCAGATTGATCAGTTGGGTACCTGTACATATTGTATGGTTGCTCAATGTGGGAGACATATTCTTAATAGTGGGAGTAACATTTCAGATTCTTCGATCCATCTTGTCTGAAGTTTGAGCCGTTGTTCATATGTGTCGGCATGGCCAAATTCAGTTATGTTATGGATCGAAGAGAGCAATGTTGTTCGTGACCTTTACACGTTAGAGTCCAGTCAGAATGAAGCCACGGCGACGCTATGAACCTCGGCTCCCGCCGCGGTAGCTGCCAGCCTGCTACTCCACAACCACGTAGTAAGCACAATGGGCAACGCTGCCTTCCAGGAGATGCTACGGCGTCCGGCGGTGGAGGAGCGGCTCACGCGGCCGCGTCGCCTGCTCCGGCAGCTCTCCGACCTGGACTCCGTCAGCCTCCGCCGCCTCATCCGGTTCGCCGACCTTGCTTCGACGCCACCGACGATCGAGGACGCAGAGGAGTGCCCCATGTGCTTCTACTTACGTACGCGGTACGCGTCAATGCGTCATCGATCACTCCCTGCTTCGGAACAGTTGGGCTTCTTTGTTGTGTAGTTCTGATGGTTGTTTGTCTTCCGTTGATGCAGTTTATCGAAATGTTGCGGCAAAGGGATCTGCACAGGTGATCCATTCCTTTCCAATTTTTTCTCAAATTCGTATGAACCTCCGACGCAGAGTCCTTGCAGAATAATGTTGTAATCATGTCCCAGGCTCTTGCCTTCCACTCTAAATCTCTAATGGTCCTGACATGTCATTCTACAGTCTTAGAAGTTGCAAGACAGATTTGCAACATTTTTTTTAATAAAGAGTATATATTAATATCGCGGAGATACCAATTACACCCAGTCTCTGGAACAACGCATTGCCCTAACGACAACATGGATGCACACAACCCAGAAAAACAAGAAGAATTACAAAAAAGAAAAGTCATGCTACAAAGATCTATTTCTTGAAGCAGCAGGCCTAACACCACCAAAACAGCACCAGAAGTACAGCTTCTACAAAAGCGGCGCCTCCAAGAAGGGAAACAGTGCTATAGTGCCGTCACCGCCCTGATCATAAATCATAGGTTTTAACCCTGAAGAAAATCCACACTCGCACAAGCAATGCCTTCAACAAGGTCATTGCTAGGCACAACCAATTAAGGCCACACCTTGAGTTTTCACCCTGAAAGTTTGGACTCTGAACTTCTCCTGTGCTGTCGCCCCCACTTGCCGTTGCCGCTGCTCCAAGTTACAAATCACCAAGCAAATTCCTCATCGCCACTAGGAATCGAATCACCATTACTAGTCTTCAAATCTAGGCCTCCATGTCCTTCTCCGCACTCTGACTTCACCGAAACAGAAAGGCATGTCCCCAATGCATGGCAACAGACTGCTGAGCTTCGCGACGCTTCCTCTGAAACCAAACGGTCAGAAAAAAAACATGGCTACGCGCGACCGAATCCCACCCGATCCGACAATCTCCAGGCTTGATTGCCCAACGGAGTTCGTCGATGGAGCCTTCCGAAACTCGACAATCCAGCCAGATCGAAGAAACATGTGTCAGGTAGATCTTTTTGGCGCAAGCGGAACCCTAAGACCACCACCTTTATTCAGCAAAACCAGCAGGCCCCCACGCCACCGGTCAGAACAACGGAGGAAAAGACAACCGCGGCGCCGTCCACAGACACGCCACTCGCCCATGCCTCGCCGTTCCGGCTCGCGCCAGATCACAGCCAAAGGCCAAGGTGACCTGCGCCCCGATCCCCCGGCGGCCAAGGCCATGGAGAGGACACGGTGTAGGATTCCCGAAGGATCCCAAAATCACGCGCCTCCACAGCCACGTCCGACAGGGGATCACCACCACCACCCCGACAGGGCGCCGCCCTGGCCACGAGGCTACCAAGGGAAGCAGCGGCCGCCGCAAGACCCGGGCACCGCCCTGGCCTCCGCGCACGATCTTCTCACCGTGGTCGCCCTAGCGTCACATGGAGTTGACCGCTGCATCCTCCCGCCCCAGCACCTTCGGCGCCGAGGCCCGCCGCCACCGTGGCCGACGCCGGCGGCAGCGGCGGTGAGAGGGATGCCGTTCGGCGGCTTTGGCGGCGCTAGGGTTAGGCCTCTGGCGCCGCCCTGGGGAGCGGACGCGAGAGGCAGAATGTCTCTAACCACCGTTGACTTTTCTAACCTTTCGAGAGGTTCCATGACTTCCATGATCGTAAGCGGCGGACCTACATGCTATGCTGGGTATGCACCGGCATACCCTTCGGCCCAGCCAATATGTGTATACCGTATATGCCAGTAAAAAGTGAATAAGGCAGCAGGCCGGCCTAACGATTCGTACCTCAATTGTTTCAGACATTACTGTTGGTACTATTTTTAGATAGTGAAAAGAACTGTTTCAGACAACACTTGGAAGAAGAAATACTTGTATGCAGAAAAGAGTCAGCCTTCAGCATTTGGCTGTGCGACTATAAATGCAAAGCCGTATATTGAAACAAAAACATTCTTCCGTGGCACCAGAAGACTGAGGATTTGGTACAGCGATGTAGAATGATTCTCTTGCCGGCTCTGAAGACAAGGATAACATACCCAAGTGTTCAGTTCAGGCATAAATTATATTCGTGGTGGCCAAGAACTCCACGTTAATTAGCGTCCAGTCACCATGCAAGGGGAATGTTTTATGCCGTCCAGTGCACCTTGACTACTGCAGAATCCTGGCCTGTAATTCTTTTGGTTTTCTCATTGTTAGTTTGTCAAGGCCAGGATCCGTCCGCTTACGCTTACTAGTGTCAAAGTTCAGAATGTGACACCACCAGATGTATCCTTCCCGGCAGTGGCGGAGCTAGCTCGCCAATGAAGCCTGGGCAAAGCCCGTGTGTATTCAAATGATCAGTCGCTCGTCCACACAAATAATCCTCACTGCCTAATAGAATTAGAAAGGAGTTCACCGGTGTAGCCTGGGCGGCCGCCCGGGCATGCCGGGCTGTGGCTCCGCACTGCTTCCCGGATTCTCAGATGAGAGGCAATTTAGATGCATTTGATGTGTCAGATGTTACAACAAATATTTGTTAATTCCATTAAAAGTTCTTGCATATATTGGAAGCAATTGTTGTATGAACTTTCTGCTATTCTGCTAGGAGCTGAGAGTGTTTAATCAATGTGTAAGTTTACAGTATGCTTGCTACACTATACTTTTGCATAACATTCAATGCTTATGTGCATTTACAGTAAGCTTTCTGAATTATACTTTTGCATAATATTCAATGCGTTGCCTGCATAAGAATGAAGGACAAACACAACTTGAAATAGGCTTTCGCCCCGCTATATTAATATAGCAACCAACCGATACAACCGGAGTTCACAGTTTACCTGCATATTCATGCAGAGCATCTTTCTCCAGCGATGTACTTTCATTTTTCATAGCGAAACCATTGGGCGGAAAGCAGAGTCTAGAGGCTTCCATTTAGATCTCTCGAGTAGCAACCACATATTGAGCCAAATCTCTCATCGGTTCCTGAGACGGTACGAATTGCCAATGGTTAAGCTCCAAAAGAGTTAGGTCATTGCTCACATGCAAAGCGCCCAAGAAGGAATCTAGTCACCAGGGGTGGAGCCAGGTTTGAAGGTTGAAGGGGGCCAAACACAACAAATTTCAATTAAGGGGGGCCAACTAACCTAAATCGGTACAAAAATCTTGTCTAAACTAGACTTAACTAGAAAAGTATGCCTGTTGTCAACATTTGCACTACCTTTTACAGTAAGCATCATGTGCCAGCAATACATTAAGCATCAAAATCCTGGCTATATATACATGCGTACATGGCACAGGATTGCACACATCACCAGCAAAGACCATAACACATTCACAATCAGCAATGGCGTCGCCCCATAGAGCTTTCGATCTTGCCTTTCTTCTGGTACTGCTAGTGTCAATAGTAAGTGCTGCAATGGGTAGGCGAATGAGAAGCAACTTGGGGTCTTACTGCTAATGGTGGCCTCGGCGTAGGGCTTGATCTTGGACTAGGAGGATCCGGTTCGGCCTCTAGTTCAGGGTAGGGTCAGGTTACAGCGCCTCGTCCGGTTCAAATGCTGGTTCTCATACCGCCTCTAGCCGTGGTTCTGGATGGGGAATGGTTTCGGATACGCCTCTGGTTCTAGTAGTGTGGGCTCAGCTTCTAGTTGTGGTTCCGACACATCATCTTGTTTTCGTTCGGGTTCTGGCTCAGGATCTGTAGGCCTTGGTGCATCGATAACTGTCGGTGTTGGTGTCGGCTCAAATGGTGGCACTGGCACCAACAGTGGTTTCGAGTGTAACACAAATACCGGGTCAAACTATGGTTCTAGAACAGGCTCCGGCTATCATTCCGGTCTAGTGGAGGTTCATACCCCTCACGCGGGCATGAGTCTTCCGGTCTTGGTTTCGAGTGTATCGACCGTGTTTGGTGGCGGGTTTACTGACATTGGGGAAAATGGTGGTGTTCATCTTGTTGATCTGGCACGGGTGTTTGTTGATGGTTCCTCGTCAAATTCGAATCCAGGTTTGGTTCAAGCTCACAGTCTGCTGGAGGCTCAGGGTCAAATGTTCGATCCTACTCAAATTCTAGAGCTGGTTCCGGCACGAGCATAGGTTCCGGATTTGATGCCTCTCACTCTGGTTCAGGTTCCAGTTCATCTTCTGGTTCAATATCGGGTCAGTGTTTTGGCTCGTGTTTGTTCATTAATTTTGTTACCAACATCAGCTTGTTCCTTTATTCACTTGGATTTATGCGGCTTTTTGGTGTCGTACGTGCATGTTTACTTGGTGAATCAAATAGTGGCTCGAGCTCTAAATCTAGCTCTATGTCGTGTGCAAACTCCGATGTTGGTTCAAGTTCTGGTGCATACGGTGCATCAAATAGTGGATCAAACTCCATGTCGGTTGACGGTCAAGCTCTACATCTGGCTCTAACTCGCTGCAAACCCAGGCACTGATTCGATCAAGTTTCGGTTAATTCGGTGCCTAAGAAAGTGGAGCGAATTCCAAGTCTGGTTCAGGGTCAAGCTCCGGCTCCGGCTCTATGCCAAGTCCAAACTCGGGGGTTGGTTCAAGCTCTAGTCCGTTCAGTGCATCAGGTAGCGGATCAAACTCCATGTCCGTTCAGGGTCAAGCTCAAACTCGAATTCTACGTACTATTCTCTTATATTTACTTTACTCAATTAATGGATAAGCAAGACTGAAAATATAAGCTTTACTAGCTCGTTAGAAAGCTACATTATATTGTTCTTTTTTTTTGGCATTTAACTAGTGGATCACGTGTTGAGCGACTTATTGTTCATTTTGCTACCGAATATGTCGGGTCTAGTTTTGGCATGGGTGCTGGTTCTAGCTAAGAACATAGGCTCGAGACGAGCCCGGATTTGAATTAGCGAAGCCATCAACCGACCAGGTATTACACAAGGCCACCATTACAACCAGCAGAACCGAACATCACAGCGGCCGAATGATACAAGAGTACACTCTGAACAGCTTACAACTCTACACTAAACAGCAAGGCCAAAAACAGAGAACATGAAGCACTGCTTGCCGAAGTGAAAACCGCAACACTCAAGGGCAAGGACACCACGTAGGACAGGCTGCAGGGCACTGCCATGGCATGTCGTGAGCGAGGAGCACCATGAGCTGGAGCAGAACAACAACTTCCTGCTCTCATGCCGAAGAGGGCCCCAACCCTCTCGCCTTGACTCGAAGGCGCCGTCGGACATGAGAGACGCTCACCCGAGAGCGAGAGATGCTGGACTCGAAATCCGAAGGAGCCCCAGAGCAAGACATGCCGTGACACAGAGCACCACGCCGTCTTCGACATCGCTGCCCTTGGAAACCTGAGAGCAATAGGAAAGCGTCGAGCGCAACTGCAGAGGAAAGGGGTAGTAGTGGAGCCACCCAAAGCTCCCACCTTCTGCTCATCTTACCCGAACCCAAGGAATCCCCAGGCGGCGCGTGCCTCCAAGGAGCACACGGCGCTCACAGCATCGACGCCGCCCAATCGAGGATCTTGGACTTTCGTCCGGGAGACGGGTCGGGGATGGAGAGGACGGACCGGAGCCACGCCTCCAAGGAGGTAGGATGGCACCCAATGGCGTCGGCGTGGCTAGGCCGGACAAGACAACCTAGGGTTTCCCCTGGTCCCGAGCTCCCACCTTGCGCCCACCAAACTCCAGCTATGGCAGCAACGCCACCAACAGTTGGGCGGGGAGAGAGAGAGCCGAAGGAGGAGCCCAAACCTCAGATCTGACACACCTCCCACTGCCGACCTCGTAGTGGCTGCTCGCTGCCGACACACCTCCTATGAGGTCGAGGCCGATGGCTAGAGCCACCCGCAACGACGCCAGCCGCAAGGACGCCGCTGCCACACCAGAGAGAGCAGCCGCTCTGAATCCGAGGCCTTTCGCCGCGGACGAGGCGACGAGCGCGCGGAGCGACGAGATCCTCGCCGCCACCCTCCTCAGCGGCCGCGCGGCTTCCCGGCGGTTACCTCAGGTAGTGGTGAGGTGGGGAAGACTGGGGAGGAGGGGGGGCCGGCGTTGCTAGGGTTGGGTCGCCGCACGAGTCGCCCCAAAGGGAGCGACGCGGGGGCAGGAGGTAATCAATCCCCTTGATGCTTGCTGGTTCTAGCTCGAGTACATATGGTGTGGCTCGAGCTCGAACTCGAGCTCACTCTCGGGGCCAAGATCCTCTGGTTGGTCTAAATCAACATCCGGCTCGGCCACATGTTTGGTGTTGGGGCATGGCCAAGGGCTTGGTCCCGGAGCACGACCGGGCTTCTGTAGGGGTGGAGAGTTCGGAGTGGCCTACGGCTTGGGAGCTGGATCCGGCGACGGACGCACTGGTTGAGGCAAGCACCAATAATATAGACTCCAGTTGTCATAAAGAAATACTTCTGGTTGAGTCGAAGAATTTTCTTTGTTCTTCTTTGTGTTATTTTTTTTGCGAAACACAGTACAACGCAGACGCTCACATACACGCGCATACACTCACCCTATGAACGCACGCACGCACACCTTACCCCTATGAGCACATCCGAAAGACTGAGCCGGCGGATCAGGTCTTGAGATTGACAAAGTCACCACGGGCGTCTCGCTGTCGACGGGAACGTCGCCTCCCACTGAAGAATATTCCGCCTAAATGAGAAACACCATCGTCAAACCTAGGGTTAAACTCTGGTGGGCTGGGGGTACAACCACCCTCCTAACCATCCTATCACAGGCAGGTTCTCTCTTCTTTGTGTTATTACGTACGTATAAGGGTATAAGCATGCACCATTTCCTTTTTTCTTTGAGAACAAGCATGCACCATCTCGAGTCTTGTGGGGACGAGTTGTATTTTCTTTCGTTTTTAATTCCTTCTGATGACGCGTAAAAAAAATATCCTTCTTTGTTCGACCCATATCTGTATCGATCGGCCTGACCCGACCGCAGGGACGGACCTAAGGGCCGTGGGCGACCAGGGCCCAGGGCCATGGCTACTGGCTAGCCCCATAGATATTATTTTTTCTGAAAGCATCCCTACATATCTAGCTCAAAATGCTCTAAATATATATGCTAGGCCCCTTACAACATTTTTGCTTCTCCCATTAGCCCCCCTTCCTATAGAATTCCAGGCTCCGTCACGATCACCTGACGGTGTCCTGCACTCGTGCATGCATCAAGGAAAATCTCCCATCATTGATTAATTAGTGATGATCAATGTAGTCAACCGTGTTTGTACTAATTCAGAGCATGGCTCGTGGAGTCGACTGGACGGCCGGAGGATCAGTACTGACGCTAACCAGCATGTCAGTATGGAGATAGAGTGATATTGGTAGGATCAGCGCTAGCGACGTGTTAGCGTCTAGATCATCCAAGTACTACAAACCTAGGAGTTGGTTGCGTTCAAGCGCATCAGGTAGCGGATCAA
The DNA here is from genome assembly GCA_947311845.1 of Poa pratensis. NCBI lineage: Eukaryota > Viridiplantae > Streptophyta > Magnoliopsida > Poales > Poaceae > Poa > Poa pratensis. The sequence continues at coordinate 6,685,391 of CAMZMU010000080.1, read as the reverse complement.
ACACTGTTGCATGCGTACACGTCAAAAAGCTCGAGCGCCAACTCTGCATCCGGCTCGATATGCAGGTTTCAAAATAACATGATCACACATAAGACTTACTACCTCGATAGAAAGCTGACTAAATCCATGGCCAGTCGATCGATCGTTCTTGTCTGTTGCGCTATGGCACACACAACCTAAAACTCCTTATGATCATTGAATGAAAAGTAGCTACGACTATATATCTTTCGCCCAAAAAAAAGAACTACCTCCCTAGAAAGATACACTGTTCATTTGGTCCGCTTAATTAATTGGTGTGTAACATATTGTTCATTTTATGCGGGATCTACATATCGGGTGTAGTTCTGTCACTGGCAGTGTTTCTGCCTCGAGTGCCTTGTCCGACTCGGGCTCTCTCTCCGGAGTAGGATCCTCCGGTTGGTCAAGCAAGCTCGCATCAAACTCGGGGTTGGGCTCTAGCCAAGCGCTTGGTCATAGAGCACGGTCCTAGTCTAGCGCACGATCGGGCCCCGGTTTGGAGCAGTTACGGGTCTGGTGAAGAACACATCAGTTGGGGCAAACACCACTAATATAGACACGCTCATTCATTTCAGAAAGAAACTCCCGATTGAGTGGATATTTCATACGTTCTGGTTGTGTTACAGAAAGCATGCGACATCTTCCTTTAAATTTTCTCTTTGTGAACAAGCATGCATTGTCTACATAGTGCAAATTATCATAAAAATAGTATTCCCTCCGTCGTGTCCCAGTTTAAAGGGCTCAAATTGGAAAATCTATAGGCCAAGGTTCTAGTTGATTGAGGCTGAAATCTTGCATGCATTGGTAGATAAAGGCAACCAGCCAATAATTGAGAGTGAATTAAATGCTAATGCGTTTAGGAGGTGGGGGTTTTGGGACTGCGTGATTTTCGCATTATGACCTTTGAACTGGGACGGAGGGAGTATCGTGGATGGTCTCATTTATTTGCTTGTAAACTCTTTTTTTTGTTTTGGAAAATGCTATGTGATGGTTATGTTACTCTATTTGTCTTTTTTTTCATTAATTGGCTGCAACATTGTGTTGTCATTCATGTTACCACCTACTCCCACTATGGCTAGTGTAACCAATTATCCTTTTTTTTATTACACGACACCTTAGGGCCCAATTGGTTTGTCTGCTAAAATTTCGCTCCGTAATTATTCCCTGCTGTTTACACTGGATGTTCTAGATATTTAGGAGGACCTAAAAAGGTCTGTAGAATTTACGCCCGTATTCCGTTACAAAACTGTGAACCAATCGAGGCCTTAGTTGTAATTTCTTTCCTTTTTTATTCTTTCTGAAGCCGGCAATCGTTCTTGTCAGAATGGTGAAACTGACATTTGCTTGAACCGTGTATATATGTCCTATAGCGATCAATTCTCCCCCCATGATTCATTCTGTGTGACGATCGATCAATCCGGTCACCCGGTCGGTGGCGGTGGGCGAGTCGCTCTTGCCCCCATAGGCCATAGCCATAGCCATTGCCCCATAAGACATGTCCCAAGTCATGAATCTTAAACGGCTTATGTCGTGTTTTGAGCAACTCTCTAGCCTCCAAATTAACTTTCACAAATGTGAGCTTGTTCCGATTAATGTGAACCAAAATGAGGCCCACGATTTTGCTCAAACTCTCTGTTGTAGGTTCGGGGATTTCCCTATTAAATATGTGGGTGTTCCACTACACCATTATGAGCTTAGGAAGGAGGACCTACTGCCTATTGTAGATAAGCTCCTTAAAAAAGCTGCTGGATGGAGAGGCAAGCTTTTGTCTCATGCTGCTAGATTGGAGCTAGCTAGGAGTGTCTTGGCTAGTATCCCAATCTATCTTCACAGTGTCATTAAATTTTCCAAATGGGTTATTAAGCTCATCAACTCACAGATGGTCCACTGTCTGTGGGACAACTACGAGGAGCATTTTAAATACAATTTAGCTAATTGAGCTCTAGTCTCCCAAAAGAAGGAGAGTATGGTGGCTTGGGTATCCCAAATCTAGCTGAGCTGAACCTTTGCCTCCTGGATTCCTGGGTTAAGAGGTACCAAGTTGATGGGGATAAACTTTGGAAGCAAATCATTGATTTCAAATATAATGTAGATAACCCAAACATCTTTTCTTCCTCTGACCTGGGTGTCTCCCCTTTTTGGAAAGGAGTGCTCTAGGCTGCAAAAGCGGCTAAAATTGTTTATTGGTGGAAAATTGGGAATGGTAGGAAGATAAAGTTCTGGGAGGACCAATGGTTTGGTTCTTCTAGTCTTGCCATCCAGTACTGAGACTTATATGTCATTGTCAATGAAGAAAGCTCGACCGTGGCAAGTGTCTGGGATAGTTACTAGCTTAAGGTCACTTTCAGAAGGTGCTTTGACCATAGGTTCATGATACAGTGGTATGAAGTCCTATAGATAGCCCGGTCCATCCGCTTTAGTGGTGAGGATGATGCTATTATTTGGAAGTATGAGTCCAAATGGGTTTATAGTGTTAGTTCCCTTTATGCAGTTCTGAACTTTAGGGGTGTTCTTCATGTACATATTCATGCTGTCTGGAAAGTGAAAGTTCCCCCCATAATTCATTTCTTTCAATGTCTTCTATCTCACAACAAACTTCTTATTGGAGATAATTTGGTGGAAGAGAAAGAATGTGGATGGTCTTACCTGTGTTTTTTTCTCTGAACCTTAGACTTGCGTCCACATTTTCTTTGAATGTGTGGTTGCTAAAGCTGTCTGGGTTGCACTAAAACGCATTTTAAAACATGATGATCTAGATGTATCTTTCCACTCCATTGCCAGCATGTGGCTTAGTGATAAAAAATATTATAATTCATAATGCGGTGCATGCTGCTGCCATGTGGGCAATCTGGAATACCAGAACTGATATATTTTTTAACCGTTCTCCGTGGTTTCGCTTGCGGAAAGTTTGGAGATCGATGGCATGTATGATGTCCCAGTGGAGGGTCCTTTTCTCTCAAGGACACAAGAGGAAGCATGGATTTGGTGGTAAAGCACTTGGAGCTGCTTGCGAGGGCTCCTCCTCTTTTGTTGTGGCTTGTTCGTGGATGACTCTTCATTCCCTCACTGGTTCTGAGCTACTGTTTGCGCCCCATACCCACCTGAGTGCTACTGTTGAAGATGTAGCGTGGAAGATTACCACACAAGGCCTGGTGAAAGTGCATGCGCCCTCATGTGTGGTTTTGGTAATTAATGACAATCTCTATGGACTAATGGTTGCATTGAGCTATCCTTGTAGGGCTTGTCCATTGGCAATTCTTGAACACCATGTGTTGGTATCAAGATTGAAAAAAGAAGATAAAGTGATGACTAAAGCAATATTCAAGTCATCATATATATTAAGAGAAGAAGATGAAGTGCAAGTTCAAAAGAAGCATCTCGAAGAAATCCTATGCTTGAAGCTTGTCACCTATTTGGAGATATTGGTCAAGGGAAGATGTGCCTTATAGAGGCTCTCCCATATTGGTGTATGGGGGAGCGATATGTGAGTCTTCACCAAGCAAAGCGCAATCAAGAAAGGTGGTCCACTTGAAGAGATCAAGATTGTCATCATCTAGCTCAAGTGGAATGCGCAAGGCAAAGGTATGATCTTGATAGGTTTTCTATTTTACCGGTCTCGTGGTGTTAGTGGGAGACCGGGTTATAGGATAGACGGCGTACTATCAAGAGGGGCTCTCAAGTGAGTAACTTGATCACATCTTTGTGGAGAGCTCAAACCTTTGCAAACTTGGCATGTCAACTTTCTTGGTTCTTATTTGGCTTTTATCCATGTGAAAATTTAGAGCTTGTGTTCATCTCCATACTGGTGGCTCTAGGTTAATAGTGCCAGAAACAATTGCTTGTACGTCACACGTCAGTTGGGAACCCCAAGAGGAAGGTATGATGAGTGCAGCAGTAAGTTTTCCCTCAGTATGAAACCAAGGTTTAATCGGACCAGTAGGAAAACGAGGTTTGCTTCGAAGGTGTTGGTGGAGGAGTGTAGTGCGGCGCAATGGTGGCTCTAGGTTAATAGTGCCAGAAACAATTGCTTGTACGTCACACGTCAGTTGGGAACCCCAAGAGGAAGGTATGATGAGTGCAGCAGTAAGTTTTCCCTCAGTATGAAACCAAGGTTTAATCGGACCAGTAGGAAAACGAGGTTTGCTTCGAAGGTGTTGGTGGAGGAGTGTAGTGCGGCGCAACACCAGGGATTCCGGTGCCAACGTGGAACCTGCACAACACAATCAAATTACTTTGCCCCAACTTAACAGTGAGGTTGTCAATCTCACCGGCTTGCTGAAAACAAAGGGTTAAACGTATCGAATGGAAATGATGTTTGTTTGCATAAAACAGTAGAGAACAATGATTGCAGTAGATTGTATTTCAGATGTAAAAGAATGGACCGGGGTCCACAGTTCACTAGTGGTGTCTCTCCAATAAGATAACTAACATGCTGGGTAAACAAATTACAGCTGGGCAATTGACAATTGATAAGTGCATATAACATGCATGTGTGAGCTGTGGTGTCTACTATGAGATTCATTTGGGCATTACGACAAAGTACATAGACCGCTATCCAGCATGCATCTATGCCTAAATAGTCCACTTTCCGGTTAACATCCGTACCCCTTCCAGTATTAAGTTGCAAGCAACAGACAATTGCATTAAGTAATGTGCGTAATGTAAACAATACATTCATCCTTGAATAAAGCATTGCTGTTTTACCCCTAGTGGCAACAACACATCTACAACCTTAGAACTTGCTGTCACTATCCCAGGTTAAATAGAGGTTGAACCCAACTATCATGCATAAATACCCCCTCTTGGAGTTACAAGTATTCACGTGGCCAAGGCTTCAACAAGTAACGGAGAGCATGCAAGATCACAAATGACATAGACATGATAATATAATATTCAGCTCCACATAGGTATCAATATAAGTCAGATCCCAGCAAACACAACATGTAGCATTACAATAAGATGATCTTGATCATGATAGGCAGCTCACAAGATCTAAACATGATGGCACAAGTGGAGAAGACAACCATCTAGCTACTGCTATGGACCCATAGTCCAAGGATGAACTACTCACGCATCACTCCGGAGGCGGGCATGGCGATGTAGAGCCCTCCGGTGATGATTCCCCTCTCCGGCAGGGTGCCGGGAAGAGCTTCAGAACCCCCCGAGTTAGGGTTGACGACGGCGGCGGCAGCGAATATGTTCTGGATGAAAGGCTCGGTGTTTTAGGGTTTTCGCGTCTCGGGGAATAAATAGGCGAAGGGGCGATGTCGGCGGACCCCCGAGGGGCCCAAACCACCAGGCGCGGCTGGGCCCACTGCCGCGCCACCTGGTGGTTTGGCCACCTCGTGGCACTCTTCGTCTCTCCTTCGGACTCCGTGTACGTGCTGGAAAAATAGGGACTGGCCTTTTGTTTCGTGCAATTCCGAGAATATTTCCAGAAGTAACTTTCTGAAACCAAAAACAGCAGAAAACAGGGAACTGGCACTGTGGCATCTTGTTAATAGGTTAGTCCCAGAAAATGCATAAAAGTGATACGAAGTGTATATAAAACATGTAGCAAATGGTATAATATAAGCATGGAACAGCAGAAATTATGGATACGTTGGAGACGTATCAAGCATCCCCAAGCTTAGTTCTACTCGTCCTCGAGTAGGTAAAACGATAACAACAAATAATTTCTGAGGAGACATGCTTTCACACAATCTTGATCAATATATTGCAAGGCTCATGTCATGAATGAAGTGACTCAAAGCAATGATCTATAGTTTGCTAACAAATAGATAAAGAGTAAACAATGAATCATATAAGCAAAAACTTTTCATGAATAGTACTTTCAAGACAAGTATCAAAAAGTTTTGCATAAGAGGTAACTCATAAAGCAATAGATTCAAAGTAAAAGGCATTGAAGCAACACAAAGGATGATTAAGTTTCAGCATTTGCTTTCAACTTGTAACATGTATATCTCATGGATAGTTGTCAACATAAAGCAATATAACAAGTGCAATAAGTAAATATGTAAGAATCAATGCACACAAAGTTGACACAAGTGTTTGCTTCTAAGATAGAAAGGAGTAGGTAAACTGACTCAACATAAAGTAAAAGATAGGCCCTTCGCAGAGGGAAGCAGGGATTAAATCATGTGCTAGAGCTTTTTAAGTTTTCGAAAGCATATAGAGAGCACAAAATAAGTATTTGAGAGGTGTTTGTTGTTGTCAACGAATGGTAGTGGGCACTCTAACCCCCTTGTCAACCAGACTTTCAAAGAGCGGCTCCCATGAAGGACGTTATTTCTACCAGCAAGGTAGATCATCCCTCTTCTCTTTTGTTTACACATGTATTTTAGTTTCTTTATAGATGACACTCCTCCCAACCTTTTGCTTACACAAGCCATGGCTAACCGAATCCTCGGGTGCCTTCCAACATTCACATACCATGGAGGAGTGTCTATTGCAAAATTAAGTTGCTTACTGATAAATCAGGGCAAAACATGTGAAGAGAATTATTAATGAAAGTTGTAATTAATTGGGGCTGGGCACCCCGTTGCCAGCTCTTTTTGCAAATTATTGGATAAGCGGATGTATATGCCACTAGTCCATTGGTTGAAAGTCTGTCAGAAGTAAATGACAAGATTGAAAGATAAAACACCACATACTTCCTCATGAGCTATAAAACATTGACACAAATAAGGAGTAATAAAGTTTTGAATAGTTTAAAGGTAGCACATGAAATATTTACTTGGAATGGCAGGAAATACCACATAGTAGGTAGGTATGGTGGACACAAATGGCATGGGTTTTGGCTCAAGTTTTGGATGCACGAGAAGCATTCCCTCTCAGTACAGAGTTTAGGCTAGCAAGGTTGTTTGAAGCAAACACAAGTATAAACCGGTACAGCAAGAATCACATAAAAACATATTGCAAGTATTATAAGACTCTACACTGTCTTCCTTGTTGCTCAAACATTTTACCAGAAAATATCTAGACCTTAGAGAGAACAAATATGCATCCCAAGTCTCAACAAGCTCTACGGTAGTTCTCCACTACTAGGCTTTAACTACATGATGCAAGAGCTTAAACATGATCTACTTGAGAGCTCAAAACAATTGCAAAGCATCAAATCAAAACAAGACAATGATCTACAAGAATGCATATGTCTTTTCCAATACCAACTACTACATGTAGCATTTTCTTTCTTCCAAACAAACACCAATAATTTAATTAAACATAAACTCTCCAAATGATAATATAATGCAGCAAGAGAGTATTTATAAACAAGTGCTAACAGCTCGAAGAGATGCATGAAAAACAGGAGCTAAAAGCACTGCAGTAGCTAGTTAAGAATACTCAACAAATATAAGTGAAGAACATGAGTATTCACATGAAAAAGCGGAGCGTGTCTCTCTCCCACACAAGGATTGCTAGGATCCGAATTTATTCAAACAAAAAAAAAAAAAATAAAACACACAGACGCTCCAAGTAAAGCGCATAAGATGTGAAAGAATTAAAATATAGTTTCACTAGAGATGACCTGATAAGTTTGTTGATGAAGAAGGGGATGCCTTGGGCATCCCCAAGCTTAGACGCTTGAGTCTCTCTGAATATGGTTGGGATGAACCACGGGGGCATCCCCAAGCTTAGGCTTTTCACTCTTCTTGATCACATAATATCACCCTTCTCGCTTGATCCTTGAAAACTTCCTTCACACCAAACTCAAGACAGTTCTCATTAGAGGGTTAGTGCATAATCAAAAATTCTCATATTCTGTAATGATACAATCAATCCCAAAGCTTCTGGACATTAGCTACAGCCACCAATGCTTTGTGGAGCAAAGAAATCCACACAAACACAGTAAAAGAGCGAATGCAAAACAAAAGGCAGAATCTGTCAAAAACAGAACAGTCTGGAATGACGAATTTTTTCGAGGCACTTAAGTTGCTCAGATGGATCTGGCCTAAAATAATGAAAGTTGCGTACATATCTCAGGAATATGCGTGATTTTTCTCAGAATTTTTTGAATTTTCTACAGGGAGATAAGCTCAAATCCGTGACAGCTAAAAATCTGTCACTGCGCAGAAATCCAAATCTTGCATCAACTTTCAATATAGAACTTTACTTGGCACAACATTGCGATAAAATAAAGATACAAAGGAGTTGCTACAGAAGTAACAAAAATCCTTGACTCAAAGAAAACAAAAATAACAGCAAATAAAAACGATGGGTTGTCTCCCATAAGCGCTTTTCTTTAACGCCTTTCAGCTAGGCGCAGAAAGTGAAAATCAAGTGTTGTCAAGTGGCAAATCATTCAAATCATCAAAAGCCTCTTCCAACACACAGCTTGTAACAATGGGTATCTTAGATGTTCCTGGAGGTGTTTCATTACCTTTAACCGTACTAAAAGTTTTATCAATTTTAAGCTCATAATGAGTCTTTGGTTTTGGCACTTTAGGAACATACATAAACTTTTGCTCTCTACCCACATAAACTTTCTCCTTTTTAGACTTAAGAGAAGTAAAGGTTGAACTTAAGGTTTCAATAGCTTCCTCTAACTCATCAATTCTATGATTTTGGGTGTCATGGATATTATTATCCTCAAGAACAGTGATTCTTTCATTGATGGTGGCTATTGATTCATTAATCTTACCAATACAATCAAGAAAATTTGGAAAAAATTTCTCCATAGAGTCTAACTTATTTATAACATCTTCCAAGGTAATCTCAACTTTAATATCTTTAGTGGGTGGTGTTCCTACCAAACTTTCAATAATATTACAGGCTTCTAAAGCAGGAGTACCCAAGAAATTTCCACCTGTAAGAGTGTCTAGAACATACCTATACCAACTAGAGATACCAACATAAAAGTTCCTAAGGAGGATAGTGGTAGAGTGTTTCTTAGTACATCTATGATGAGCATCACTAATTCTATACCAAGCATCTTTCAAATTTTCACCTCCTAGTTGCCTAAAAGAACGAACTTCAACTTCAGGAGCATTCATTTTGAAAAACAAAATTAAACTGAATTAAACAAGTAACTAATTTTTTTGTGTTTTTGATATAGAGAAAGCAAACAAAACAAAATAAAAATAAACTAGCAAGACAAGTAACTAATTTTTTTGTGTTTTTGATATAGAGAAAGCAAACAAAACAAAATAAAAATAAACTAAGCAAGACAAATAACAAAGTAAAGAGATTGGGTGTGAGAGACTCCCCTTGCAGAAGCAATTCTGTTTTCCCCGGCAACGGCGCCAGAAAACGTTGTTGGTGGCTCTAGGTTAATAGTGCCAGAAACAATTGCTTGTACGTCACACGTCAGTTGGGAACCCCAAGAGGAAGGTATGATGAGTGCAGCAGTAAGTTTTCCCTCAGTATGAAACCAAGGTTTAATCGGACCAGTAGGAAAACGAGGTTTGCTTCGAAGGTGTTGGTGGAGGAGTGTAGTGCGGCGCAACACCAGGGATTCCGGTGCCAACGTGGAACCTGCACAACACAATCAAACTACTTTGCCCCAACTTAACAGTGAGGTTGTCAATCTCACCGGCTTGCTGAAAACAAAGGGTTAAACGTATCGAATGGAAATGATGTTTGTTTGCATAAAACAGTAGAGAACAATGATTGCAGTAGATTGTATTTCAGATGTAAAAGAATGGACCGGGGTCCACAGTTCACTAGTGGTGTCTCTCCAATAAGATAACTAACATGCTGGGTAAACAAATTACAGCTGGGCAATTGACAATTGATAAGTGCATATAACATGCATGTGTGAGCTGTGGTGTCTACTATGAGATTCATTTGGGCATTACGACAAAGTACATAGACCGCTATCCAGCATGCATCTATGCCTAAATAGTCCACTTTCCGGTTAACATCCGTACCCCTTCCAGTATTAAGTTGCAAGCAACAGACAATTGCATTAAGTAATGTGCGTAATGTAAACAATACATTCATCCTTGAATAAAGCATTGCTGTTTTACCCCTAGTGGCAACAACACATCTACAACCTTAGAACTTGCTGTCACTATCCCAGGTTAAATAGAGGTTGAACCCAACTATCATGCATAAATACCCCCTCTTGGAGTTACAAGTATTCACGTGGCCAAGGCTTCAACAAGTAACGGAGAGCATGCAAGATCACAAATGACATAGACATGATAATATAATATTCAGCTCCACATAGGTATCAATATAAGTCAGATCCCAGCAAACACAACATGTAGCATTACAATAAGATGATCTTGATCATGATAGGCAGCTCACAAGATCTAAACATGATGGCACAAGTGGAGAAGACAACCATCTAGCTACTGCTATGGACCCATAGTCCAAGGATGAACTACTCACGCATCACTCCGGAGGCGGGCATGGCGATGTAGAGCCCTCCGGTGATGATTCCCCTCTCCGGCAGGGTGCCGGGAAGAGCTTCAGGAACCCCCCGAGTTAGGGTTGACGACGGCGGCGGCAGCGAATATGTTCTGGATGAAAGGCTCGGTGTTTTAGGGTTTTCGCGTCTCGGGGAATAAATAGGCGAAGGGGCGATGTCGGCGGACCCCCGAGGGGCCCAAACCACCTCCAGGCGCGGCTGGGCCCACTGCCGCGCCACCTGGTGGTTTGGCCACCTCGTGGCACTTCTTCGTCTCTCCTTCGGACTCCGTGTACGTGCTGGAAAAATAGGGACCTGGCCTTTTGTTTCGTGCAATTCCGAGAATATTTCCAGAAGTAACTTTCTGAAACCAAAAACAGCAGAAAACAGGGAACTGGCACTGTGGCATCTTGTTAATAGGTTAGTCCCAGAAAATGCATAAAAGTGATACGAAGTGTATATAAAACATGTAGCAAATGGTATAATATAAGCATGGAACGGCAGAAATTATGGATACGTTGGAGACGTATCACATACCAAGCTCTAGTTCATCAAAAATGGATTTCATATGCATACTTTGTTGCGGTTTTTGATGTTGGAGGTTTTGCCGGTTCATCTTTTTATAGAGAGGTTTTACCTTTCTACATTTGGCTTCCTTCTCACATGATGGAATATGATGTTTCTCTGTATAATCTTGAAGAGCTCTTCGTTGCGATTCCAACGAGCCCAAGATCATCGAAATCGGAGTCCGGATGAAAAAGATATTGCAGTTTTCATTTTGCTGTTTCTATCAGTTTTCAGCAGGCCGGATATTCCGGGTTAAATTGGCGAAATTCATTTTTGCGTCGCATTGTGCGTCTCTCTGTAGTCCCCCGGATATTTTGGCCGGATATTTCGAAAGGGTGGGCGGATATTCCGGTCTAAGTGGTTGTAACGGCTATTTTCGTGGGAGGGGATATAAATTCCCCTCCCCTTCTTCAACCTACAGCCAAGCACGTTTTTCCCCTCTCTCTCCTCCATTGTTGACCTTGGAAAAGCTTGCCCCTCTCAATTCCTCCCATGATTCTTGCATATCTTTGAGGGAAAAGTGAGAGGAGATCTAGATCTACAATTCCACCAATCCATCTCTCCTCTAAGTGAGGGGAACCTAGTAGATCTTGATCTTGGAGTTTTTGGTGTTTCTCCTACTTTGTTCTTCCTCTCTTCTCCCCCATAAGCATTATTTGCTTTTGGTGGGATTTGAGAGTGAACGATTTGAGCACTTGTACTCTTGCCATTGCTTTGTGCATTGGTTTGTGCTCTCCACGAGGATTCGTGGAAGTTGAAAGTTTGTGAGCTTGTTACTCTTGGGTCATTAAACCCTAGACGCCTTTGTGGTGGTTGAGACCTTTGTGGTCACTTGTAGCCATTCGGGAGCTCCCAATCCAGTTGTGGGTTGTGCCTCGGATTATTGTTGTAAAGGCTCCGGATTCCGCCTTGAAGGATTCCGATAGTGGAAGGTGAACCAAACCTTTGTGGTGCGGTTCATCAGAGAAGAAGGTGAAGCCTTTGTGGCTGTTGAGTTGACCTTTGTGGTATCTCACACCTCTCCAACGAGACGTACTCCCCTAAAAAGGATCAACTCGGGAATACATCCTCATCTCCGCGTGCCTCGGGTATTTCTATACCCGACCTCTTTACTTATGCACTTTACATTGTGATAGCCTTCGTGCTTGAAGTATTCTATATTGCTATCAACTTGTTGCTTGTTTTTCTTAGCATAAGTTGTTGGTGCAGATAGGTGAGCCTAGTATATTTAGGTTGTTGGCTTGTTAATTTAAACGCCTAGTTTTATTCCGCAATTATCAAGCCTAAACCGGAAAAGGTTTTATCGCCTATTCACCCCCCTCTAGGCGACTTCCTTGTCCTTTCAATTGGTATCAGAGTCTCGGCACTCTTTTTGGGCTTTACCGCCTAGAGAGTAAAGATGTCGCTTAGAGAATTAGTGCCCGATCCCACTTTCATATTCGATGGCACAAATTATGATGTTTGGAAAATTCGCATCCTTAAACTATTTAGTGCCATGGGTCCAAATTATATTAAGAGGATTGTAGATGTGGGTTTTTCCCCTCCAAAGGATTCCCAAGAATTATCTTTAGAGGATGAGTAAAACTCTCATCTCGATACTCTAGTTTCTAATGGTCTTACATGTGTTTTGAGCGATGTAGTTCTTGCTTCAATCATGCCTTTTCGGAACGCTCATGAGCTTTGCACCAAGCTTCAAGATAAATTTGAAGTGTCCAATATTATTGAGGATGATTGTTCTCCCTCCACCTCCGGTCGTGACGAGTTCACAACTTCTTCCACTTCACCAAGATGTGATTTGTCACAAGGTAATGATATGGTGAGTGGTGATAGAAATTGCAATGTTCTATCTTTGGACTTAAACACTTCTAGCACTCCAAATGTTTTACATGCTAGTGTTGCTAGTCCTTGCATATCATGTAATAGTTGCTTAACTAAATCTCATGATGATATGCTCTCTATGTCTTGTGGTCATGAAAATAATGCTTCCATATCCTCTAGTACTTGTTTGGCTAACAATGTAGAGGAATCCCAACATTTGTTGAAACAAGGCATGGACCTCAATGGTGCTTCAAGTAACTCTTCACCATTTTTGTCCACTACTCACTTTTGCCTAAAGGGTATGGATTCAAAGGTATCTCCACCTTTGGAACCCTCTACATCTTGTGATGATGTGGATGAGGATTCTTATGGAGAACATATGGATGTTGAATCCTTAACAAAGAAGGGTGAGATGGTATTTGGTGCTCTCCCCAAAGGTAGCAAAGCTATCCCTCCTCTATGTGAAATCATTACTTATTCAATTAAGAGTAGGGAAATCATTGAGGGTTTGTATACTCAATTTGATGAGAAATGTAAATTGAGAGAGAGGATGCTATGGAAAAGCATCCTTAGAGAATGCTCTTGAGGAAGAGCAAGAGCTTAGGGCTTCTCTTGAAGAGAGACTTGTGTCCTTGATGAGTCTAATGATCTTATTATTACTAAAATCATTAAGAAAAGAGATCATGCCCTTGCAAAATATAAAGTGCTTAAAAAGGAAAAAGTTGAATTTGGTGTTCGCAATGCAAGACTAATTGAGGATATAGAGAGACTTGACAAAGCTCACAAGGCTTTAGAAAGTGAACACTCTCTCCTTATCAAGTCTCATGATCAACTTCAAACTCAACTATCTAAGAATGATGAGCTTTCCAAGTTGTCTTCTTCCATTTCTAATATTGATGATGCTTGCGCTACTAACTCCACTTCTTCTGAAACATCTATTTTGAAGGAGAATGTTGAGCTAAGATCTCAATTGAGTTGCTAACTAGCAAGTATAGGAAATTGGAAGAAAGTCATGAAAAGCTATCTAGCTCTAATGATGATCTTCTAGCATCCTATGCTAAGCTAAAGTTAGCTCATGAGGCTATTATGTCAAAGGTAACATCTTGTGAGCTCATGTGGACAATGGCACAACTTCCTCTCTCAATGCTTTATTGCCATGTGCTAGTCCTAGTAATTCTACATCACATACTATTGCTAAATCTTGTGATGAATTACCTTCCTTGCCTTGTTGCTCTAACAATGAAGCATCTACTTCCTCTAGTGTTTGTGTTGATACTAACCATGTAGAGGAATTAAAAGAGCTCAAGGCCCAAGTCACTTCTTTGAAGAAAGACTTGGAAAAGCGTCATGTTGGGAGGTCCACACTTGACAATGTGTTGAGTGTTCAAAGACGCCCCAATGACAAGAGTACTTGGATTCATCTCCAACAACAAGAACAAGTCCAAGCCTATCAAGAAGAACAAGGGCCAAAAACAAGTCAAGGATTCGGCCAAGATTGTTTGCTTCAAGTGCAAAGTTGAAGGGCACCATGTTAGATCTTGCCCTTTGAAGAAGAAGTCTCTTAGTGATAAGCAACAAGGAAAGAGGCCTCAAGTTCAAACTCAAGTTTCTCAAGTTAAAGCAAGGCCTCTTCCCAAGAAGAATCAAGCTACCCTCCTCAAGTCAAGACTCCAACTAAGAAGAAAGGAAGAAGTCAATGTTGCTACATATGCCGTGAGAAGGGCCACTATGCTTCTTCATGCACTAATGGTACCTTATCCAACCCCATTATAATTGATGATGTTTATTCTCTTCGGAAAGATAAGGTTGGCAATGTGTTTGCCAAATATGTTGGTGCTCAAAGTGGTGTCAAGAAAAGCACCAATTGGGTTGCCAAGCCTATTGTGACTAACCTCTTAGGACCCAACTTGGTTGGGGACCAACAAGCTAAAACTTGATCAATAGGTGTTGTTGAGAGCATTGGAGACTTGGCTACATCATGAAGAATTAAGGGACCTTCATCAATTATATTCTCTCAAGCCAAGTCATTTGGATTATATTGTTCTATCTCATATCCAATGTTCCTCCTTGCGATAACTTTTATTTAAATCATATATACATTGAAAGTTGCTTGCACCCTTGCATGTGTTAGGTTTTATACCTTGCTAGTGTTTGTATGTGTTATGCTCTCTACTTACTTATCTTGAGTAATCAAGTATGTGTATGTTGGTTTGCACACCATTTACTTGTGTTGAGCCTTATTGCTTTTATTTGATATCTTATCTTGATGGCTCTTTTTTGAGAGATTAATGGACTATCCCATTTTGGGGGAGTGATATGCTTCGTGCACTTCACCATTTACTATACCACTTATTGATGATATTCAATATTATCTACTCTCGATGTGGTATGTCATTCTCATGAGAAATTCAAATTCTATAATGTCCATTAATTATCTATAGTTGGTTTTGTTTGCCTCGTGTTTAATTTTTTTGGATTATCACATTATGGGGGAGTAATAAGCTATGTGCATATTACAAGCCTAGAAAATGTGAACATATGAGGTATTGCCACCTAGAATTGATATTCTTCATTATCTTATTCCTTTGTGGCATGTTGCTCAAACAAGTTCCATTTTTGCTAAAATGATTTTATTTAATCACTCTTTGGACCTTGTTTGTGTTGGATGTTCTTGGTATGGCTTTTCCAAATATGTTCGCATATATCTTTTGGGAAACCGATTGCTTCAAGCTACTCTTTGTAGTTGCTTTGCATGATCGCGTGAATTATTGAAGCTATCAAGAATACCTATCTATCTAAGCATGGCCTTTTAAATCTTTTTCTTTGCCATATGCTTATTTGTGAAGTTGGTCTTGTGTTTCATTCCTATATACCACCGAGAAATATCTCTATATACTCCTTGTCCATGACAAGCGATACTCATAATTGTGGTGGAATGTGTAGACCATCTTCACTTTGGCTCTTGCTTTGAATTGCCTTATTTTTTTATTGCCAAGGATTTGTTTGATCTAACTCCTCTTATCTTCCTTGTATCTTTTGAATCGTTTTGCTCTACTCAAAATTTGTTTTGTGCTTTCTTGTTTTAGAAAAAGCAATGATCCTATTCTAGTGCATTTACATTCAAAGTCATACTTCTAGATAATGCACTATTCTTTGGGAAGCTATCCTACATTGAGTAGAACATCTTTCTTTAAATTGGCTTTATATCTTATTGATTTCTTTAAACATGATAGTGTTTGGATAATATGTATGGAGAGTGATGATCCCATTTGTGTGCATTCAGTATTCAAATGCAAGATCATAAATAATGCACAAATCTTGGGGGAGCTATCCTATATGCTTTTGAACATTAGTTGTCTTCAATTGGCATTTGATCCCGATGACATGTCTCTTTGGAAGACAAACATTTCTCGTCTTGATACTTTGTGCCATCATGAGAAGTGTAGAGGGTGTGGTTTATTCCTTGATGCATTTTCATCAATTGGTATCTTACTTTCATTTGGCATCTTTTCAAAGTGGTATCTTCAATCATGTGTTGATTTGGGTTTTTGATATAATTTGGACAATTCTCTTTATTGTCACAATTGTGTGTGCTTTCTTGGTTTAAATGATGTTTTGTCCAATTTGTATCTCGTTTGGTTCTTAGAAGTCTTGTGCATGCATATTTACTATTCATATCTTATGGCATGCTTACTTTCGTTGATCCAATATATAGGATAAACTCCATCAAATCCTAAATGGCTAAGATGTGCACGAAATTCAATTTCATATCAATATGCACATATTTATGTGGAGTTTGTCCTATGTATTGTAGTTGCTCTAACTACTTTGGACCCAACGAGTTTGGGTACCATTTTGTACTTGAAGTTGTTTTAGGTACATCAAAGGTGCATTGGAAGCTTGTCTCATTTACAAGAAAGGTGTTATCACCATGTGCTTATTGGAGCCAAGCTCGGATGATCATGAACTCTTATCTTCTACATCAATAATGCTATCTCGGTAACAAGTATCTACCTCATGCATACTTTTCTAGCTTTTAACCTTGTGTAGGCTGTTTCATGGCATGAGTCTCTTTTGTTGCAATTGATGTGTTCTTGAAAAGCCTTTATCAAAACATCTTTATTGCAAATGTGAGCAAGCCGGGATGATTACATATCAAGGGGAATATACATAATCATTTTATTGATTCACCAATCCCAAATATGTTAATCTAGCATTTCTTCTCAAAGTCTCTCATATGCAATATTGATGAATTTTCAAAATCATTTGTCCTTTGTGATACTTGTTATCTTTCTCGGAGCATCCCATCTATCATTTTTTCCCTTGTGGACTTTCTTGATGCTATGATGAGATTGTGTTGGAAGTTCATCTATATCCTTTTAAGACAAAATTGAGCTTTGTGCTATGCTTTTAAGCAAAGATCTTATTGGTATATATATGACATCCACTAGGATATCATGTTCTTCACCGTAGTATCTATTTTGTGTGTGCATGTTTCTTTGTGGACTTATATATTCATGATTGATGTCTACTTATAAACTTATACACATGAGAGTAGTTACATCTTTAATTGGTATTCTAAAAATACTCTCTTGCACTTGTTTGTGTTCTAAAATTGTCTAGGAGGGAGTGAGGATTCCATGTTGTGCACTCCATAATGAAATGCAAATCCTACTTTGTGCACGTACCTTGGGGCGCTCTCTGTTGATGTTTAGAACACTTGGTTGATCTTATCATAAAATCTTCTTGTATCCAATTGGTTTTTCGGATCCTTTGATTGCTTGCCTCTTTTGTTGAGGTATCTTTCCATTTGCTATTTTGGTGCAATCTTTGGATTCTCAATATAGTTTGATTTCCTCATTTTATTTATCGGTGGAAATGTCCACTTGATTATACTCATTTCTATGAGAAAATCTAACTCGTGGAGGAACTCTCACTATGTTGGCCTTCCGATTTTTTTTGCCCATTTCGGCAATTGGTGCCAACGGGGGAGAAGTTTTGGAGGGTTTATGGAATTCGGTTTTATACTTTGATTGGTTCTTAAGTATTTGTGTTTCTTGCCTTTGCATTCGTTGCTTGGTTTTATATATAGTGGAAACTCCACCACCGGTAATGGTTGACAATATATGCATTGAATTCATGTTCATACACACGTGCATAGATTGTGGGGGAGTTTGCACTATATATGTGGTTGGACTAACATCACATACTTTCGTAGTATTTAATGTTAGTGCAACCGCTCCTTGTTCGTTAATTTCCATATTATAAACCCTCTCAAAAGAGATTGTCATCAATTACCAAAATGGGGGAGATTGAAAGTGCATGCGCCCACATGTGTGATTTCGGTAATTAATGACAATCTCTATGGACAATGGTTGCATTGAGCTATCCTTGTAGGGCTTGTCCATTGGCAATTCTTGAACACCATGTGTTGGTATCAAGATTGAAAAATGAAGATAAAGTGATGACCAAAGCAATATTCAAGTCATCATATATATTAAGAGAAGAAGATGAAGTGCAAGTTCAAGAGAAGCATCTCGAAGAAATCCTATGCTTGAAGCATGTCACCCATTTGGAGATATTGGTCAAGTGAAGATGTGCCTTATAGAGGCTCTCCCATATTGGTGCATGGGAGAGCGATATGTGAGTCGTCACCAAGCAAAGCGCAATCAAGAAAGGTGGTCCACTTGAAGAGATCAAGATCGTCATCATCTAGCTCAAGTGGAATGCGCAAGGCAAAGGTATGATCTTGATAGATTTTCTATTTTACCGGTCTCGTGATGTTAGTGGGAGACCGGGTTATAGGATAGACGGCGTACTATCAAGAGGGGCTCTCAAGTGAGTAACTTGATCGCATCTTTGTGGATAGCTCAAACCTTTGCATATTTGGCATATCATCTTTCTTGGTTCTTATTTGACTTTTATCCATGTGAGAATTTAGAGCTTGTGTTCATCTCCATACCAAGCTCTAGTTCATAAAAAATGGATTTCATATGCATACTTTGTTGCGTTTTTGATGTTGGAGGTTTTACCGGTTCATCTTTTTATAGAGAGGTTTTACCTTTCTACATTTGGCTTCCTTCTCACATGATGGACTATGATGTTTCTCTGCATAATCTTGAAGAGCTCTTCGTTGCGATTCCAACGAGCCCAAGATCATCGAAATCGGAGTCCGGATGAAAAAAAATTGCAGTTTTTATTTTGTTGTTTCTGTCAGTTTTCAGCAGGCCAGATATTCCGGTTAAATTCAGACCGGAATATCCGGTTCCCAGGAAAATTGGCGAAATTCGTTTTTGCGTCGCATTGTGCGGCTCTCTGTAGTCCCCCGGATATTTTGGCCGGATATTTCGACAGGGGGGCGGATATTCCGGTCTAAGTGGCTGTAACGGCTATTTTCGTGGGAGGGGATATAAATACCCCTCCCCTTCTTCAACCTACAGCCAAGCACGTTTTTCCCCTCTCTCTCCTCCATTGTTGACCTTGGAAAAGCTTGCCCCCTCTCAATTCCTCCCACGATTCTTGCATATCTTTGAGGGAAAAGTGAGAAAAGATCTAGATCTACAATTCCACCAATCCATCTCTCCTCTAAGTGAGGGAAACCTAGTAGATCTTGATCTTGGAGTTCTTGGTGTTTCTCCTACTTTGTTCTTTCTCTCTTCTCCCCCCATAAGTATTAGTTTCTTTTGGTGGGATTTGAGAGTAAAGGATTTGAGCACTTATGCTCTTGCCATTGCTTTGTGCTCTCCACGAGGATTCGTGGAAGTTGAAATTTTGTGAGCTTGTTACTCTTGGGTCATTGGACCCTAGACGCCTTTGTGGTGGTTGAGACCTTTGTGGTCACTTGTAGCCATTCGGGAGCCCCCAATCCAGTTGTGGGTTGTGCCTCGGATTGTTGTTGTAAAGGCTCCGGATTCCGCCTTGAAGGATTCCGATAGTGGATGGTGAACCAAACCTTTGTGGTGCGGTTCATCGGAGAAGAAGGTGAAGCCTTTGTGTCTGTTGAGTTGACCTTTGTGGTATCTCACACCTCTCCAACAAGACGTACTCCTCTAAAAAGGAGGAACTCGGGAATACATCCTCGTCTCCGCGTGTCTTGGTTATTTCTATACCCGAGCTCTTTACTTATGCACTTTACATTGTGATAGCCTTCGTGCTTGAAGTATTCTATATTGCTATCATCTTGTTGCTTGTCTTGCTTAGCATAAGTTGTTGGTGCACATAGGTGAGCCTAGTATATTTAGGTTGTTGGTTTGTTAATTTAAACACCTAGTTTTATTTCGCAATTATCAAGTCTAAACCGGAAAAGTTTTTATCGCCTATTCACCCCTCCCCCCCCCCCCCCCCCCTCTAGGCGACATCCTTGTCCTTTCACCCGGCTCAGTGTCTGGCGGAGAAGAACCTCAAGCTGGTGGATAGAGATGGGAGACTGCGAGTGATTGATGCTTGATCTGTTGGCGGCGCCTTCTACCCTTCCTCTCGCTATACTAGTTTAATTAGCGCATGTTCCTTGTGTCTGGTTGTGATAAACCTTTTTAATTTTGTGTACTCTTCCTTCTGCCTGCTCGTGGGGTGTAGCTTTGTCTCCAAAAATCCCCAGAAAATACTGTAATGGATAGTTATAACCTAATTATGGCTGGTTTCTTTAATAGAACCAGGGCGAAACCCTTTTCCTCTAACAATTGGAACGAGAAAAATCATGAAACAAAGTACCCGGCTAGCTTAAGCTTTCGCGGTCCCTGGATCGCCCATGCGCTCCGGCCGGTCGACCAGTCGCAATCAATTCGAAACGACGGCGACGGTGCAGCTAGCAATGCAAAACGACGTGTCCCGGCACAGTCACTCACTCATGCATGCGTGTTGTACATGCTCCCATGTGAACCGGCCGGCCGTCGAATCGGGGATCAGGGGCCTGTTTGGTTGCTCGCATGGTTTTTGGGGACTTTGCATCCGTGGCTCCACTGGGCCTGGCCCTGGAGAAACGCGAGCTGGGTCATGTTGTGCATGTAGTTTGGTTGCCAACAATGTGCTAGCCAGGCCCATTCGGCTGGATGCAAATTTTCGAGTACACGATGTTTGGTTGATGTTTGTGTTCAGTAGAGCAAATGTCAAGGTGTTTGGTTACGTGCAAATGCCTTTATGTGGTTACCATGTTCCGTGAGTGGTGAACAAACCATAGTTACCAGCAATGTTCATAGGCTTGAACTAAATATGCCCTACTAGTTAGCAAAATAGACGGTGCATCACAAATTCAGCACAACAACTGCTGGTGATGCACCACAAGTTCATTTTCTGGGGAGGGGTTACTATACCGCCTCGCACCACAAGTTCATCATTTGAGGGGTTAAGTATACCACCTCGCAAAATATACAAAGCTGGCATCAGTTTTAGGAGGTTTTGCATACATACTAGGGGACATCATAGAGGGCATGACTTCAAGCACATCAGCAGCAACATCATCATCACTCCATCGCCCGGAAGAGCGCGCGATAGTAGGAGTAGAACCACGTCTTCCTCTCTATCTCATTTTAGGCAAGATAGGCGAGACGCTCCCCTTCATGATCCATGAGGTAGCTAAGAGCAAGGTGGAGCGTGTTGACCGCAAGAGGATTCTGCACACGCGTTCTGCCGAAGATGATCTTCATCTGGTCATAGTTCTCAATTGGCGTGTTGATGAAGCACTCGTCCTTCGGGTTGACCTGAAGTGATGGAACTGTTAGTCCAACACAAAGCAAGTAGAGAGTAGGACAAATTGAAGAAGTGAGGAAGCTTACAACAACATGCTTCAGGAATGCCGCATCATCCATGTACAAACTGTTGGAATCCTCACGCCATTCCACTCCTTCAATTTGTGCCAAAGTGCGGACATATGTCCACCTATATCTCCACTTGCTGTGATGATTGTACAACTGGGTGTTGCACACCATGGCGCCGCAGAAAAGCAGAACATCTTTGCAAACCTTGTCCAAGTTCCTGTCTTTCATGATGCAGTCATTAGGCAGCGCATCCTAGACGAGCTCAGCCATCCTAGTGAGCACGAAGGTGGACAAAGCACTTGACCACTGCATTGGTGCCTCGTTCCTCGCCCTTTGCATAGCGATGAACTCTGTCGGCTTCCCCCTTTGCTGTGTGCCAGACATGGAAGGTGCCGGAACATACCGAATCGGCTTCGCGGGCAAAGGCAGCACAGAGGTAGATGATAGATCGGGGTCCTACAAGATCGAAAAAGTACCGCATCAAGAAGTAAGCATGGACAACAAGATTGAAGAAGTACCGCGTCAAGAGATAAGCATGGACAACAAGATTGAAGAACTACTGCATCAAGATTGAAGAACAAGCACATACTACCCAGATGTACTAGATACTACCGCATACTACTCACATGTAACCTGACACTACCAAATCTAGGGTAGCAATGGAGAAGCATACTTACAGTAGCCGGGGAAGCAACGGAGGAGGAGGAGGAGCTGGAGGAGGACATCTCGGAGTCGAGGACGGAAACCGTTTGCCGCCGATGACCAGATCCGACCGCCGGAGGAGTAGCCGCCGCTGCTCTATGCAAAACCTACTAAGGGGAGAGCTCAGAAGGGGGGAAATGGTGGCGGGAGTTCCTGCGGGGAGGCGGAGGGGGTGAAATAGGCGAGCGAAATTGAAGGGCGGTGACCGAAATTTGTCCCGCCGCTTTTTTGCCAGCGCGCGAGCTCGCGCCATCTCCGAGGTTGGACGAACTCGGCTTCGCGTTCCCCTCTCTGCACGAGCTACAGGGCGCTGGAGGGTGGTTCAGCGGAAACGGCCGATTCGGCCGTTCCTAGCGGGCTGCTTTAATGTTCGTGCGGTGCAGGAACGCGAAATTTGCATCGCCAGGGCCTGGTTGGGGACTCCGTGGGCTACCAAACACGTCCCAGGGCTCACGCGCGGCAGGATCCTGTACTACGTAGATTCCGTCTTGATTCCTCACAGCTGGCCGGCTCGCCGTTGTCGTCCGTCGCCCGACCTTAGACTAGTCACAGTGGGGTGTTCGCGCACGCCGACGCCGTCTCCATGGCCTTCCGCTGGCTCAAGTTCTCCCGGTCCTTCCAGGTGTTCGCCATCCTCGCCTCCACACGCTCGCGCGCGCCGTCGCCTTCGGGTTTCGCTTCTGGGTCGGCACCGGATTGTCGGCTACGCACCGCCAGGGAAGCGCTGGCATGCCAGATGGCCCTGCTTGGGTACAACCATGCACGGCACGCGGGGGTCGTGTGGATGCACTTTGCGGCGCCGTCGCCGGCGGGTGCAGCTGCAGCTGCATTGGGGCCATTCAACACGCTCCTCAACGCTGCCCTCCTTTGGGTCTTGCTGCATTGCTACGGCAAGCGTGGTGTCTGCAAATGAATCTTTGTTGTACATACAGGCTGAAATTTAGCATCCAAATGAGATGAGTATATAAGAATGAATCGGCGTATGCACGGGTTCGAGTGAGACTTTAATCAAATGACCTAACTGGATCATAGGTTGTCGACGGCGTGGTCACCATGGTCCCTGCTCGCCGCGGAGACGCATAGCAATTATCCGATTAATCATATGAGCTAAATATAATTTTTACTCTCTTAAGTATTGAGAATTTGTTAGAAACGTACTTGTTTAGAGAAGCAAATATACTTCTCCAGAAAAATAAGGAGGCATATGAGGGACGCATATGTTTTTTACGTTGTCTAAATCCGTGGCGTATCGACCTGACCACCATCCAAATCGAGCTGACTCACTGAATAATCATCAGTGATGACCAGTAGTCAACCTTGCATTAATTCCTGAAGCCATGATACTAGGACGCGCGCGAGAATGGCAGGATCAGCGACGTGTGTGTGTTGTTGGCGCGTCTACTTGCATGATCACCGATCACCCACTGGGTCGACCGGCCGCCATTGATGAGGCCGCCGGTGGCATCGCAACCTGGAGCGGCGGCGCCGGCTGGGTAGCTAGCTGCTGGCCGGCCAAGCGAACCTTTGCTAGCTAGCAAGTTGTTTCAGTTGGGAGATTGGCATGCAGGTGAGAGGCGGTCGTGCATCATTCACTCAACTGTGACGACGTCGACCGGATCCAACCCGAGCAGAAATAAATTGGCACTCGGGTGCCGGCTGCCGGCCGACGACCAGAGACCAGGGTCTCGTCCGTTCGATCGGAGGCAACTTTCTCTGCTTTTGGCATGGCCTTCAAAGATCATAGACATTACGGCGGCTGATCGACAGAGATGAATGATGACGGAGGAACAGAGAGAAAAGATCCCAGAGGAGGAAAGAAGAAATATCCAACTCCCAACTGCATCGTGAAGACGACGAGCGGAGCAGGCAGAGCCGAGAGCTAGAGGCCGAGACGGGGTTGGCTTTGGTTTCTGCGTGCAGCCTTTCGCTGGCATTCATTAGCCGGCTGCGCGCTCTGCAGCCGGGTACCCTGACCGCGTACACAGAGGTAACCGTGGGTGCGATCGATCGTCCCCGTGCCTTGCTGCAGGAGCTAGAAAGGCACACCACTCTGTCCACAGGACACAGTTTCCAGTTTGCCACCACACGCATTTCGACTTATTTTCACCTTCTCTCTCCGGTGAATGAATAATGGATTCACCCAAGAAATCGGAGATGCTACCACTACTTCTCTCGTGCTACTCGATCCTCCGGAGAGTAGCGAGTGGCGGTAGCCAGAAGTACGATAGATTGAACGCGGACAAACAAATGTCAGTAGGAGTACTAGTACAGCCGGCTGTCGACTGGTAGCAGAATGCAGAAAGACGTCGTTTTCGGCCCATCTTGATACCCTGTACTAGCAGGATCTTTTCTCGTCCTTTTACTCATCTTCTAACAGTTGTTTACCGACTTACTGTAGCCGTAGATAGTACATCAGCTACTCATTTACTACCGGGACGTACTTATTTTGCATGCATCAAATTTGACGATCAATTTCAACCCTAAAATATCTGCCATGTGTTATCAAAATTATAGCAGTATCAATTTCAACGCCGTACTCGTACCTATGGTTACAGACGGCAACAGTCGTTACCGACTTACTGTAACCGTCTAGTGCAGAAAGATATTGTGGCTGTCGTTTTCGTCCGATCTTGATACCCAGTACTAGCAGTATCTTTTCTCGTCCTTTTACTCATCTGCAACAGTCGTTACCGACTTACTGTAGCCGTAGATAGTACTCATTTTACTGGTCTGTGCATTGTTGAAGTTTCGGTGTCATTTCTAGGCTCGGAGCAAAGTGTGAAACGGCTAGACGCCCTCATCCAGCTCGAGGTACGTACTAGTACGGTGACGGCCATTGCACGGCGCCTATGTATTGCGATGTATAAGTAGCACGTTAATGGCTTGACCAGAGGCCGGCAGGAGTCGTCTCGTCTATGTGACTCTGTCCATCTAAACCAGTACGGGCTCGATCCCGTCAGAAAAAATAAAAATCCCGTCATAAACGAGTAGGGGCATATATCGTCTCCGATCAAGACTTTTGTACAAGAAATAGAAAACCATTAAAAACAATTTAATACTTACTCCGTTTTTAAATATAAAATAGTTTAGCTATTTGATGTTAATGAGTGAATCTACACACTAAAATGTTAGAACTTTTTAGATCTGAAAAGAGGTAAAACATCTTATATTTAAGAATGGAGGAAAATTTTTTTTTGAAACGAAGGCAAAACTTTGTCTTATCCATTAATTAAAAAGAAGGTGCCTAGTTTATTTGCGAGAGAATCCGGGCGAAAACCATACAACGAACACCAACACCACATGACGGAGCCCACACAACCTCGAGAACACCTAGAACCCAGCTCAAACCACCACTCCACAAAGATCCGGCCAGCCTTCCACCCTCGCTGGAGAGAAGAAGTCGTAACTGCTATGGGTGGAGTAGATATAGGACACTCCAACGCAGATGAAGAGACCAATCCTCTGGGGCACTCCGTCGCCTGTCGCCCGTCATCGTACACCACCGGGACCCATCACCGCAGCTTTGATTTCGCAGCAACAAACAAGCCAAGGCGAACACACGGACATGCCAGAGAAGAGCCGACAACCTCAACCTCGCCTCCACAAAAGCCGCGAAGCTCTCAGGGCCGCCGCCCCGACATCAACCGCTCCGGTATGCCATGCACAACCCCATTTTGGGATTTTTAGAGTAGCCCAAAATATGAAGTATTTTAACAAACAATTAAATGTTAAAAGATCACCATCATGTATCCGTGTAGAAAAATCAGTTTTTTTTAAACATCTATATAACCTTTTATCATGTCGTTTGGAAAACATGTCTATTGATACGAAGTTCTAAATGATACCACGATCCGAGACTTAAAAATTTGCAAATGACCACGAAATATCCTATCAACAATCACATAGATAGTGGAACGATGCATGCAAAATTTGAGTCAAATCGAGAGGTAGATCACAAAGAGAAACAAAAAAAGAGGAGACTAACTAGACTCATAGCAAGTGTGAAACGGCTAGAAGACGACCGTCTCCGGCTCTAGGTACGTAGTATAGTACTCTCTCTTTTTTCTCAAAATAGGATGCTATAAGTTGTGTTCAAAGTAGTTTTTTTTAGATAAAGGGCTTTATTACTCAAATAGTTTAAGCATTACACCCGGCCTCTGCATCAAAAATGCACACAGCCGCAATCCAACAGAGAAAGTAAAAAGTTGTGCAACAATAGACGCATTACAACCAACAAGATAATGTAAAACGCCTATGTCATGGCTAAACTCGACGGCCTATGGAGGTCCAATGCGGCGATCAAGCGGCCACCCATGTTGTGAGAAAATGTCTCTTGCCACCTCCTCCAGTCGTGCACATGCCTCCGTAAAGAGGTCTCGATGTCCCGCACGTTGTAAGGTAGACCACATACGGAGAATACTTGTGCAACGGTAGAGTACCTGCATATGAGAAACATTTTTATCATTGAAAACCTTGTCATTTCTACTAAGCCAAAGCGACCATATAACAGCTATCGCTCCCACCCTAATAACCGTTCTAAGCCTTTTATCTATCCCATGTAGCCAGTTACCAAAAACATTGGCAACAGACTTGGGTGGATATAAGTTAGACGCTATTTGGATGGCTGACCATATAGAACGTGCGAAACTACACTCGAAGAATAAGTGTTTTATTGTCTCTTCATGTGGACAAAACATACACTTCGTACTTCCATGCCAATTTCGTTTAACAAGGTTATCCTTTGTTAGAATGACACCCCTACGGAGATACCACGTGAATACTTTAATCTTTAGTGGTATCTTCATTTGCCATATTTTTTTATTATCATCAACTGGCACATCGGAATGTACTAACGCCCTATACATGGAATCCACAGAGAATTTACCATTCTCACATAGATTCCAACGAAATTCATCGGGGCCCTGTGTGAGTTGAACTGATCTAAACCGTGCCAGCAGGGCGTTCCAAGACGCTAGTCTTGGTCCGAACAAATCTCGCCTGAACGTCACATTCGGAGGAGAGCATTGCATGACGGTGGCAATGGTATCTCCCTTATGACGAACAATATTGTATAGGGCTGGATATCGATCCCAGAGGGTGGTGTTGTCTAACCATTTGTCCTCCCAGAATCTAATCTCCGAGCCATCCTTAATATTAAATACCCCGAAGCGAAAGAAATGTTTCTTTGTCGCCATCAGTCCAGCCCAAAAGTGGGAATCACCAGGTTTCCAATATACTTGTGATACCGCCTTTGTGCCGATGTATTTTCTCTTAAGGAGTGTGTCGTGGTGGGATCACGGCAGATGCCATAGGTATGGCTAAGATGGGGCCGAATGGTCGTTGGGGGAATCCGGGGAGGGTTTATGCACTCAAGAAGTGCACACGCAAGAACACGCAAGAACACGAACGAAGAACCAAGAAAGCAAGAACACAAAACACACCACGATGTACCCTGCTTCGGGGCCCTCTTGCGGAGGTAACACCCCTACTGCAGCACTATCCTAGCCAGTGTATAGCTCAGAGTGACAAGTACAAGCTGCTCCTCGAGCTGTATGATGATACAATGGTGAGAACTTGAGGTAAAAGATGGAGCTAACGGGAGGAAGAAGGCACTCCGAGCTGAATCCGAGGTGTTTCCGGGGTGTTCCGAGCTTCCTCCTCTCTTTCTCTCTTGATCAACTAGCTCCAGCGCGGGGGGGGGTCTCTCTCTTGATCTTGGATCCCTCTGCAGGAGGGGGTGAAGCCCACTATATAGGCCAGCCGGGTTACCATTGTGCCCCTCGCAGAACACTGTTGCCATGCCTCTGCAACGGTCACCACCGTACCACCGTACCTCGGTCGGGGACAAGACGTGGCTTGCCCATCTCCTGTAGCCTAACGGCAGAACTAGCATGTCCCCTCTGACCGAGACAGGACGTGGCCTGGCAGAGCTACCTCGTAGCCTTTTCCCAGACCTCGCGTAGTCAGCGATCAGAGACGTGCAGGCCCGCCGAACCCGGAGCACGCCTCTGCCATGCTCCTTGACAGACGCTCCCGTGTCAGGCGCTCTGTACCCGGCTGGAAGTGACAGGAGCATTGACTCCTGCCCGACCTACAGCCCACCACCTCGGTTAGCTGCACGGATGTGACGGGCTCCGTACCTCGGGTCTTGCGCTTAATATCTTTTACTAGGTCGGATCTTACTTCCTTCCCACAGCTTCTCCTGCACCCACAACACAAACCACCGCACTGAGGTAGTTAGGTCGGCAGAACATAGCTCGGACAGTGAACCTCGGCCCTGGCCAACAGTATACCTCGGACCCCTCTGGGCCAAAATAGGTCGGCCTGTACTCTCCAGGTCAAGATGAAGCTCGGACTTCCCAGGCCCAAACAGGTCGGCCCTTTCCGTACCTCGGCACAACTTCGAACACCACCTTATGCCAAGCCTTGACCCTACCCGGGGATACTCCCCCGACATTAGTCCCCGAAGCTGGTGCGGTCCTACGACCTCGGAAGGAGGGCCGTAGCAGGTTCAAAACAAGCATTACACCACCTCCTAAACCGACCTCCAACATAGTCACGCCGAGGTACCTCCCATACACCACCATCCAATCCGAGGTAGATATGCGAACTGAACTCTCCGAGCTATCTGACTCAGCACCATCTTGCCTCAAGATTTTCCGAGGTACGTGGCGAAGAATCTCTGCCCGGGCTTCGGAATCCGGACCTCTGCCAAGCAGATTCTGACCACACGCCGCCCTCGTCAGCCGGACCCACCGAACAGCGCACCTGCGCACTCAAGTACTTGACCGCCCACGACCCCTCGATTCTTGTGCTGACCAGCGCAGGAAATCCGGGGTGGGCGGTTGCCACTCTGCGGCCCACGATGTGGCCGATCGTGCGGCCACAAACCGCGTAACCGTGCGCCCACTCGCACACGATCCCGCGCCTCCCGATAACCGCGCGGTAGTGGTGCAGTTAATGCGGGCAGTTACCGCACGCGGCTATAAGTAGGGCCCCACGGGTAACTTCGCCATCTTCTTCCTCCTTCACTCGCCTCTCGCCTCCATCGCACCAGTGCCGCCGCTTCCGGTTGAGAAGAAACGCGTTCCCGCCGCCGCCGACGAGCAGCTCCTTCGTCGCCGCTGCGACCGCGTCACCGGCGCCGCCCTTCAGCACCTCGTTTTCACGGTATGTACTCCCTTTCTTGATACCCTAGGCATTGCCCTAGGTTTCTTCCTCTTTGCGCTTTGGTTCTTCATATGTTCTTGAATAAAACTCTATTTACCTCCTCCGGTAGATCTTACTTGCATACTTTTTTGGGTAGTAGTGAGTTTCATACCTCGGATAGATGCTCGCCTAGCATAGATATGCCTCTATATATTAGATAGCCGTCCAACTCCTCCTGAGTTAGCCAGATATAGCCTTAGATTCCAGATTTACTTTTTCCTTTGCTAAACTTCTGTGCTCTTCTGCAGATTGATTCTGCCGAGATGTCTCCTCCTGAGACTTCGGAACAAACCGAGGTTCCAGACCTCGAACTGGAGGTCGGAGAACGAGCCGGCTGGGAAGGTTCGGATGTAACTCCGGACGAAATCCAGTGGCTCAGGGCGACTCGGCGGATTCCCGCCGGGGTAGAGTGTCGCCTGCCAGAGGGCGAACTCGAGCCTCAAGTCAAGGAAGGGGAACGGGTGGTCTTCGTCGCGCACTTCCAGCGCGGCTTCGGACTGCCCGTTAGTGATTTCTTCCGGAGCTTCCTCGACAAGTTCGACTCCAGGTTCATCACCTCCCCGCCAACGCCATCACCACTCTCTCCTGCATCGTTTCCTTCTCTGAGGGATACCTCGGCCTCAAAGCCACGGTAGACCTCTTTTCTCGCTACTTCCAACTTAAGCGGCAAGTGATCCCGGATCCGAAAAACAAGGATCTGCCCAAGCTACTAACCGCCTGCGGAGCAGCCATCGTAGCTCCTCGCCGAAACTCCATCTTCCCACGTATCGCTACTCCGGACACCGTTCGCAAGTGGCTCCGGACGTGGTTTTACGTGAAGAACTCCGGCGAAGAGGACTTCCTCAATCTGCCGGCGTTTAACCTCAGCCCTCCTACAGAACCGCTCAACTGGGACTACACTCCCCCTCTCACCAGCGAAATCAAGTCCATCCATGGGTATGTTGCGAAATGGCAGGACCCGGAGGACCCTGCGAACGACGGGAAAGTCCTGACGGCTGACGATCTGGCCTGCACATTCGTGAAGCGCAGGGTCTCCCCTCTCCAGGCGAGGACTCACAAGATCTGCCACATGAGCGGTCTTTATGATCCAACCCGCCATACGCACGTTGCACTGGACAACGCCGCGGTAGCTCGGCGAGTCCGAGCTATCACCAAGTCCAAGATCTCTGACGCTTGGACATGGGGAAGGGAACCCCACTACAGGACCAAGCCACCAAAACAGGTACGCTGTTCCGACGTTTTCTTCGGTACTCCTTTACCACCGAGGTCTTGCTACCGACGTTCATCTTGACCATTTTCTTCCTAACTCCTTTTCATATGTCTGCCATATAGCTGTTCTCCCGCCAGACCGCCGAGGATGGAGTCCATCCTGCGGACCACTTCGGCAAGGATCTCCTGTCGAGGACCCACCATCCAACGTGGACCCTGACAACGAGGATTACATGCCCATTGCCTCGGCCCGCGTCACCACCGCGGGTAAGCCTCAAGCACAAGCTTCAGTTCAAGAGATTTCGGATGACGAGGAGGGATTTCTCGTCATGGAACCAATAAACGCGGTACCTATCTCCTGCCTTCCTCACCTTCCGAACTTTACTCCAGCAACCAGCCGGAAACGCGCTGGTGCCGCAACTTCGGCCGCCGAACCATCCGCCACTGGAGCCTCCGGACCCACTGCGGCTCCGGTCAAGAGACGTCGGCTGAAGAAGTCCGGAAATCCTCCTCATGCCCGAGGGGGCAAGAGTTTCCTACTCGGATGGGTAATGCTTTGCTTCTATAGCCAACATGTTTGTTGCTTAAACATATTACCTCGGTATTAACACTTAACCATCTTCCCTTCGTTGCAGTGACCCCATAGACGTGGATCAGGAGGTATCCTCCATGACTGCACCCGTTGGTGCCTCTGAAGCCACGACCACCCCGACGAACTCTCGCCCCGTATCTCCTCCACCGAGGTCTGGCCCGGCCTTGGAGAAATCTGCCCCCACCCGAGGTCAGACTTCTCCGCGTCCTCAAACGGATGCGGGGACCAATCGCGCCAGAACTCCGGCTACCGCCTTGCCGGAGCCTCGACTCTCCCCCCGCAGCCAGACTGCCCGCAACCAACAGCAGCAACAGCAGAAGCAACAGCAGAAGCAACAGCCCAAGCAACAGCCCCAAAAACCAGTTCGCCAGACTACCTTGCCGTTGGAGAAAGGCAAGGAGAAAGAGAAAGAGACGGTGAAGTCTAAGGTCACCCCCAAACCAACATCTGGGTCTGGCACCCTGACTATCTCTTCTCCTTCAAGGATGCAACCGAGGTCTCCTCCCCGGTGACACGCCGAATTCCTCCATTGCCGCACCCGTTGATGAGACTGCTCCTCCGGCCGACGAATATGCTCGGAGGACATCTCTTATATTGGATAACCGGCCTGCTTCAAGCTCCGAGGCTGCTTTGGCCTTGGAGGCCTCGGTTAGGGGCATCGAGCAGGGCGGACCGTGGGGATATCCTCCTCTGCGCACTGACAGTGACCAGAGCCTCGGCTCCTTGGAACACTACAATGCAGACTGGAATTCTGCAGACGAGGTCTCCTCGGCCTCCCTAGCTGCTCCGGTGGCTGAGCATCCTGCGGGAAACAGCGCCTGCGGCCGAAGCGTACACGACCTACAAGTCGCTGCCCTGCGTGCTGCTCAAAACATCGACGTAAGTCCTATTCTCTTTACTTTCATGCAGTATCTCATCTAATATCCACCATTCCCAGTCCCCGAGATTCGAGGTAAACTATTGACGCTCCGCCGGAGTTAAAATTGTTTGGCTTGAATCTCAACTTTCAATTTTCATCCGACGTATCCAAACCATTTTACCTTACTTAGCATGCACCTCGGGTACGAGTCCCCGAGACTCCTGTCGAGGCATACCCCGGCAACATTTTCCCAATGATTTGACTCCGAGTCCCCGAGACTCTTGTCGAGGTATAGCCTTTCTAACCGAGCTATGTTTTTCTTCCTTGCAGAATACTATGAACGTCCGCACGGACATCTTTCACACCCTCTTGTTTGACCACAAGAAACTCCACGACGAGCACAAGGCCGTCCTTGCAGAAAAGAACTCTTTGGACGAGAAGCTCCAACAAGAGAAAGCCGAAGTAGCTCGTCTGGTAAAGGAACTGAAGCGCATCACTGAGCTGCGGACGTCGGAAAAAGAGCAGCTGCAGGCGGAAAAGGCCAGTGTTGTTGAAACAGAGAAGAAACTTCGGGAGGATGCCGCCAAGGAACATGAGAATGCGCTCCAGTTAGCCGAGGCCCGCGCCACCTCGGCCACCGAGGCTTATGAAGCCCTTCAAGCTTCGGTTAACCAGCTCCTCCCGACGCTGGAACGCATCAACAAGAAATGGACGGTAAGCTTCTTGCCCCCCTTATCCTTGCTTTGTCCTCAACAGTACTGGCTCTTTGCCGAACTGTTTCTTTCATTATTAACAGGCTATCCTTCTGCAGAGCACTTCACCTACACCCAAATCTCGGCTCGCAATATCACTGATCAGCACAGGAAGAGGCGTAACGAGACGAACCCCGCCTGGACCATTGAGGACCACATCGTGGCCATCAAAGCTCGGATCCATCCCTTGAAAACCATTGGGTCCGAACTCCTCGATGCAGGTGTGTCTGCTTTCCGAGCCTTGTGGCCTCTTGCCGATGCTCCCAATACTACGCCTGAGCTCGCCGCCAAGCTTCGTGAAGCCGAACAAAGACTTCGAGAGTGGCGCTCATCTTCGGCTCGCGCTGGAGCTGATGCCGCTCTCAAATTCATCATGACTTGGTGCGAGAAGCTCGACCTCGAAAAGATGGACACTCTTCGCCGAGGCTCGCCCTGGTCCACGGACCCAATTCTCATCCAGCGGCGCGAAAAGATGGCTGCCTTCTTCGCTGGATATGCCAACACCAAGAACTTGAGCGAGGGAGACACCTACTCCGACGCCGAAGATGACGAGCCAGAAGAGGATGAATACGAAACAGAATCCGACGTCGAAGCCGAGCAAGGTGACGATGGTGACACCCGCGAAGCAGAAACCGAGGCTTCTCCACAACCTGGTGCCGAGGTTACTGCCGACGTTGCCAGCACCTCCCAGGCTACCTCGGCTCCGGACGAAATCCCTGCTGCATCGGCTGCTGCCGACGTAATTCCTGATGCCTCGACCTGAACTTATGCTTGGCCAAAAAACTTCATTAAATCCCCGGTATGCCGGGACGCAGATGTAATCAAACTTAAGTAGTTCCTTTTGCTACCTCTGTTACTATCATGCTTATCGAACCATGCTTTTCTAAGCTTTACGTCGAATCCTTTTGAATGATTGCTCGAGTTTACTTTCGTGTTTACTATGTTTGGCATTCTTTGCTCTTGACTACCTTTTAGGCAGATGCCAGTCGAGTCACAAGATTGTTGTTCATAGCATACAGTACTTGGTAAATTCCGAGGTATGTTTCAAAGTCATCCGACATAAACGAAAGGTAAAGACAGGGGTTAGTAAACGACACATGCCGAACTATAATTTTGGACCGAGTCCCCGAGTTCATTTTCATGTCTCCCACGTTTTTTCCTCTTTGCTCTTGACTACCTTTTAGGCAGATGCCAGTCGAGTCACAAGATTAGTTTCATAGCACACATTACTTGAAGTTTGAGACGAGGTTCAAAATAGTTCGGCATATGAACGAAACTGACAAACAGAGATAAAACATAAGCACAAGAGCGAGGCAGTCCCCGAGCTTTAACCTCGGAGTGCCGACATTTTTATTAAGGATTAACCGAGGTACATACATTGCGCCTTTCATGAGTAGAAAGGTCGGAGTAGAGCTACGTTCCATGGTCGCCTGACCTCTGACCGGGGTTGTCCAGCCCATCTTCCCTTGGTTCCTGCGCATCTATAAGATAGTAGGAATCATTGAGCAGAGCTCGGCTCACAACGAACGGTCCCTCCCATGGAGGTGACAACTTGTGCCGGCCTTTCTTGCGCTGCACCAACCTCAGCACCAAATCTCCCTCGTGAAACACACGAGGGTTGATACTCCGGCTATGATAACGTCGGAGACCTTGCTGGTAAATTGCTGACCGAGATGAGGCCAATTCTCTCGCTTCCTCAAGCAGATCTACTGCATCCTCCCGAGCCTCTTTTGCCTCGGCTTCAGTGTACATTGCCACTCTGGGCGCATCATATTCGATGTCAGTGGGTAGCATAGCTTCTGCCCCATAGACCATAAAAAATGGCGTATAGCCAGTGATCGATTTGGCGTGGTCCTTAGACCCCACAGTACTGCTGGTATCTCATCTATCCAACACCCCGGCGTTTTCAGCAGTGGTTCAATGAGCCGAGCCTTGATGCCGGCCAACACTAGAGCATTTGATCTTTCCACTGTCCATTAGACTCCGGGTGTGCCACCGAGGCTATGTCCAGCCGGATTCCCTTGTTCATGCAAAACCGAGCGAACTCTCCAACAGCAAAGTTAGTGCCGTTGTCCGAGATAATGCTATGGGGGTAGCCATATCGCAGAATAATCTCCTTCAAGAAAGTCACTGCTGAATGACCATCCAACTTCCGGATTGGTTTCACCTCGATCCACTTGGTGAACTTGTCCACCATCACCAATATGTGTGTCATGTTACCTCGGGCTGGTTTGAACTCTCCCACCATATCCAAACACCATACCGCAAACGGCCAAGTGATAGGAATTGTTTTGAGCGCCGAAGCTGGCATATGCGTTTGCTTGGCAAACCTTTGGCATCCTTCACATCTCCGGACTATGGCCTCTGCATCAGCAAGAGCAGTGGGCCAATAGAACCCATGCCTAAACACCTTGGCCACCAGAGCTCTTGTGCTGCAATGATGACCACATTCTCCTTGGTGGATCTCCAAAAGCATCTCCTTGCCTTCAGCTGGCTCAACACACCGTTGCAACACCTCGGTTACGCTTCTTTTATAGAGCTCCTTGTTGATGATGGTGTACGCCTTGGCCCTCCTTTGAATCCTCCTAGCCTCGGTTGTGTCACTTGGCGTGCTTCCCTCCGTTATGAACTTCATAATTTGCTCCGCCCACTCCGGCACCGGGTGCAAAGGAAAAAGTTCCTCATCCACCTCCATTGGCTCGGCCACCATAATCTCCTCCATTATTTCCTCCACCATCCTGCGACCAGTCCCCGAGTCTGGATGAGCAGTCCCCGAGGTTTGGTGTGCAGTCCCCGAGCTCTGCCACGCAGTCCCCGGGTCCGACCAAACGCATCCGACGTCTACCTCCATTGGAACAGGTCCGGGCTCTTGCTCCGCCGGGATGAAAATAGATTCGGATTCAGGAGAAGGTTTGATTGAAGGAGTTCTCAAGTGATTCAGGGCTACCCCTGGTGGTACTGCCTCTTTTGATGAACCGAGCTTTGACAACACGTCGGCAGCATCATTTTCTGCCCGAGGTATATGCCTGTACTCACACCCTTCAAAGAACCCGGATATCTTTTGCACATGGAACCGATATAACGCCATGTTGGCATCCAGAGCATCCCAAGTTCCAGAAGATTGTTGCACCACCAGGTCGGAATCGCCGAAGCACTCTACACGCCGGATACCGATCTCCTTTGCCACCTTGAGGCCATGGATTAAGGCCTCATACTCCGCCACATTGTTTGATGCTGAGAAATGAATCTGCAGCACGTACTTCAGCTGATCTTGCTTTGGCGAGGTGAGGACTATTCCAGCCCCCAGCCCGATCTTTGTTTTGGACCCATCAAAATGCATTTTCCAATAATTATAGTCCGGCCTGGGTGGCTCATACTGCATCTCGGCCCAATCACAAAAGAAGTCCGGCAACGCCTGGGATTTAATTGCGTCTCTTCTCTCATAATGTGGTGCATATGGAGACACCTCAATCGCCCATTTGGCAACTCGGCCAGTTGCATCTTTGCACCCGATGATCTCCGAGATTGGAGCTTCGCACACCACCGTCATGGGATGCTCCTGGAAATAATGCTTCAACTTCTTGACCGCCAGGTAAACACCATACGTCATCTTCTGGTAGTGAGGATAGTTCTGCTTCGAGGTAGAGATCACCTCGCTCAAGTAATACACCGGTCTCTGCACCGACCTGCCACCTTCTTCGCGCTCCACCACCACTGCCACACTTACAACTCGGTTTGTGGCCGCAATGTAAAGTAACATCGGCTCATTGTGCAATGGTGACGCAACACCGGGGCAGTGGACAACATCTTTTTCAGCTCACCAAACGCCACGTCGGCCTGCGGGGTCCATGTAAACCCGGTACTTTTCTTCATGAGCTGGTACAAAGGCAAGGCTTTTTCTCCTAGCCGAGCTACAAATCGGCTCAACGAGGCTAGGCACCCTGTGAACTTCTGCACATCTTTCAAACACTTCGGTAACTTCATGCTCTCAATAGCTCGGATTTTGGCCGGGTTAACCTCGATACCTCGGCTAGACACCAGGAATCCGAGCAACTTTCCAGCCGGGACACCAAAGGTGCACTTGTCCGGGTTAAGCTTCAACCGATACTTTCTCAAATTCACAAATGTCTCCTCGAGATCCTCGAGGAGAGTATGTTTCTCCTTAGTTTTGATGACAATATCGTCGACATACACTTGCACATTTTTGCCCATCTGAGAGTGCAGGCATTTCTGCATACACCTCTGATAAGTTGCCCCGGCATTTCTCAGACCAAAACACATGACACGATAGCAATACGCCCCATACGGGGTAATAAAAGCGGTCTTTATTTGATCCTTTGGGTTCAGTGGTATCTGGTGAAAACCAGAGTACGCATCGATGAAAGATAACAGTTCACAACCAGCAGTGGAATCGATCACTTGATCAATCCGAGGTAATGGAAACGGATCTTTTGGGCACGCCTTGTTGAGGTTAGTGAAGTCAATGCACATGCGCCACACCTTGACCACGGCTGGCTCGTCTTTCTTCTTTTCCACCAAGACCGGATTGGATATCCAGTCCGGATGCAGTACCTCCATTATGAACCCGGCTGCAAGCAACTTAGCCAGCTCGTCCAGCACCACTTGTCTCCGGTCGTCTGAGAGACGACGGGTCGGTTGCCTCACCGGTTTCACCTCTGGCCTAACAAATAAAGAGTGCTCTGCCAACTCCCTCGGAACACCTGGCAGGTCCTTAGCCGACCATGCAAAGATATCCCGATTCTCACGGAGGAAGTGACAGAGCTCGCCTTCCTATTTCTCGCCTAGCCCGGTCCCAATGATGGCCACATGCTCTGGGTGCTCCGGGTCAATGGGGATCTTCTTGGTCTCCTTGGGTACCTCGAACGCCGCAGTTGAGTCCGGGCTCATCAGTCCGGACAGGCCGAGCTGTGTTGACTGCGCCATTGCCACCACTTGATGCAGCTTCTTCTTCTCGGCTGCGATCACCAAAGACTCGGCTAGGTTAGATCCCGCCGAGGCACACTGAATTGCTCGCTTGTAGTCACCCGAGATGGATATGATCCATTAGGC
This sequence comes from Poa pratensis, assembly GCA_947311845.1. NCBI lineage: Eukaryota > Viridiplantae > Streptophyta > Magnoliopsida > Poales > Poaceae > Poa > Poa pratensis. The sequence continues at coordinate 6,647,488 of CAMZMU010000080.1, read as the reverse complement.
CCTGGCATTTTCATCTTCAGGTATGCAACATGGGTGGAAATCATGAACTTGGCCAAAGCCGGCCTTCCAAGCAGTGCATGGTATGCACTCTCCAAGTCCACCACCTCGAACTCGATACTCTCAACTCGGCAATTTTCCTTGGTTCCAAATGCTACATCCACCCATATCTTGCCCATGGGTGCACAGGAAACGCCGGGCACAATCCCATGAAAAGTACAACTGCTTGGCATCAACTGATTAGGCGAGATGCCCAATTTCACCATTGTGTCTCGGTACATGATGTTGATGGCACTGCCATTGTCCACCAGAACTCGGGTGAACCTCACATTGTTGGTAGGCCCACACAACGTTGGATCTACCACCAGGGCATACTTTCCAGGGCTCGGCATGATCCGAGGTGTGTCCTTTCTGCTCCAAGTGATCTCCTGCTCAGACCAGTTCATATAGGTCGGCACCACCGGCATTACTGCATTCACCTCCATGGCACGCCTCTGCACGCTCTTCTTGTCAGTGGCTCGGTCACAAAGACCACATAGCTCGCATGAACCTCTCTATAGTCATTTCCGGGGTATTCATACTGCTGACTTGGTCCGGCACCATTGTTGTTGTTATTACCTCGGACATTCACAACATTCACGGGTCTTGCTGCTGCAGGCCTCGGAAGAGGTGCAGTGGTTATCGGGGTAACATTTGCTCCGGACAGATTAGGGTGGGACCTCGGCTGAAATCTCTGAGGTGGTGGTCCTGTTCTGATTCCTCCGGCCCTTGCCCCCTCTTCTCTGATTCTGCGGTTCCAGCTGCACTGCCGGGTTGAATGGTTGGCTGGCTTGCGCGGGTCAGTCGTATGGTAACAGCACGGACCATCTATCATTGATTCATAGGTCATGGGTGGCTCCGGGTTCGGACTAAATGCCGGACCATTGATTTTTGGCCTCTGGACACCTCCAGCTCCGGGCTGATCCGGGTTCACCGCTGCAACTTGGTTGGAGGGTATGGATAGTCCGGCTCCCTCCTCTTCTGTCCGAACTCCTGACGGTCATTACACCTTGGTCCGAGCCGGTTGTTTATTGGCTCCCTCCTTCTGTTACGTGCTCCTGCCTCTGCTGCTGGCTGCATCGGATCACCCAGGGCATAAGAATCTGCAACCCGGATTGTTTCTGCTAGGGATCTCGGCATATCTCTCTGGAGCCTCTGCCACAGCATGCTGCCATGTCGACAGCCATCTGCAAACCAGGAAATGGCCTGTGCCTCTACCACTCCTTCACAGGAATTCCGAACATTGCTCCACCGAGTTAAGAATTCTCGGTCAGTTTCATGATCATCTTGCTTACATGCCGCCAGGAGCTGAGGTCGGTTTGGCCTCTTGTATGTACTAGCAAAGTTGCTGTTAAACGCCAGCTCCAAGTCTATCCAGGAGTTGATACTATACTCCGGCAAATTATTCAGCCAGATCCGAGCTGGACCTTCCAACATGTGCGGGAGATACCGGACCGCCCATCGGCGATTGCCCCCCGCAATGTGCACCGAGGATACATAATCTGTCAGCCAATCTTGTGGCTTGGTGCTCCCATTGTATGGCTTGGTGTTCCGACCTAACTGGAACTGAGATACTGGTGGTGGTGGCTCCTTCATGATCCGAGGTCCAAAACACGCCGGACCAGGAGGGCCTTCCTCCTCCAGTTGCTCAGACAAGTAGATTCTATCCAGCTTGTTACGGACATCGCCTGGAGCTAACATCCGACCTCCTATCCGAGGTCCCAACGCCCCATCCACTCTGTGGTATCCAGCTCGTGCCATGGCCGAGTCTCCATCATCATATCGGTCATCGCCTTGACCGACGTTCTGAGGTTGCTGAACATACTCCGGCTCTCGCTGATATTGCCCCTGCTGCCGAGGTTGTTGCTGATACCTCGGGGGCGGAGGTGGTTTACCTCGGCCAGCCGATGCTGCTTGACCGCCGTTCTGATTTCCCTGACCGGAGTTACCCTTAGCCGGCTCGCATTGCCTGGGCCGGGGTTTCCCTTAGCTCGGCTAGCATTGCCCTGGCCCACCTTCTGCTTTGCTGCTAGGACTGGATCATACATCTGCAGCTGCTGGTTCTGACCCGAGGTGACACTCCGGGCTCGATCGGCTCCTCCGACGAGTGGAGACGAGGCTTGCCCCTTGGACACCTGACTGACTGGCCTAGCTGAATAAACCATCTCTGAATCACCAGCCCCGGCATATGCTCTGCGGAGAGCCTCATTCTGCTGGTTAGCCACATATACTAACTCATTGACTCGCTTCTGCTGCGCACGCCATGCATCTCCAGATAATCCGGATAGCTCGGCCCTGCCTGCCTCGGCAGCTCTGAGGTTCTTAGCAGGGGAACTATACACCGGCCTTCCAGTTGACACGCGACTCCCACTCCTAGCCGAGGTGGTAGGTCGAGCCTCCCTGTTTATCTCATCGTTGAGCCCCTTGCCTCTCTGCCGCACCTCGGCTCCCCTATGTGTATCAACCGCTACCGGGGTGAAGCCATTCGCTGCATTGTACTCGCGCAGATCTCTATTGAACTCATCTCTAGCTGTTATCATTGCTACAGCCTCCTTCTGCAACAGGACACGCTTTGCCTCTAGGTCGGCCACAGTCACTACTATGTCCACTCCTGGATTTACTGGGTCTGCCAGTGTATCCACTATCTCTACCAGGGTCGCACCTCGGCCCCGCAGCTCTGGGGTGCCAGGCAAGTCCTTCTCTAGCCTGGGCTTTGCAGATCTCACCTTAGCAACCTCGGCTGCCTTGGACTGGCTGGCATCTACTTTGCCAGCGGCGTCAACCGGACCTGTCATCATCACCTCTACGCAGCTCTCGGGGCGAGTGATACGCCGACCTAAAGCCGCGAGGAGAGGAGTTTCGTCGTCCACGAGCACCTGCTCCGGGTACCCGCGAACAACCTCGACAGCAACGTACGTGACGAAGCTGCCGAGCATCATGGTGAAGCCGTCTCGGGGAAGGCTTGCCGGCGAAACACCCCGCGTTGTCGCTGATGAAGGTGAACTCTCCGATCTTGGCGACAAGCCCGGAAAGAACACGCTCGCCTGAGCCCGTCCGGATGAAAACTCCCTCCAACGCCTCAATCTGCCCCACGGTGGGCGCCAACTGTCGTGGTGGGATCACGGCAGATGCCATAGGTATGGCTAAGATGGGGCCGAATGGTCGTTGGGGGAATCCGGGGAGGGTTTATGCACTCAAGAAGTGCACACGCAAGAACACGCAAGAACACGAACGAAGAACCAAGAAAGCAAGAACACAAAACACACCACGATGTACCCTGCTTCGGGGCCCTCTTGCGGAGGTAACACCCCTACTGCAGCACTATCCTAGTCAGTGTATAGCTCAGAGTGACAAGTACAAGCTGCTCCTCGAGCTGTATGATGATACAATGGTGAGAACTTGAGGTAAAAGATGGAGCTAACGGGAGGAAGAAGGCACTCCGAGCTGAATCCGAGGTGTTTCCGGGGTGTTCCGAGCTTCCTCTCTCTTTCTCTCTTGATCAACTAGCTCCAGCGCGGGGGGGGTCTCTCTCTTGATCTTGGATCCTCTCAGGAGGGGGTGAAGCCCACTATATAGGCCAGCCGGGTTACCATTGTGCCCCTCGCAGAACACTGTTGCCATGCCTCTGCAACGGTCACCACCGTACCACCGTACCTCGGTCGGGGACAAGACGTGGCTTGCCCATCTCCTGTAGCCTAACGGCAGAACTAGCATGTCCCCTCTGACCGAGACAGGACGTGGCCTGGCAGAGCTACCTCGTAGCCTTTTCCCAGACCTCGCGTAGTCAGCGTCAGAGACGTGCAGGCCCGCCGAACCCGGAGCACGCCTCTGCCATGCTCCTTGACAGACGCTCCCGTGTCAGGCGCTCTGTACCCGGCTGGAAGTGACAGGAGCATTGACTCCTGCCCGACCTACAGCCCACCACCTCGGTTAGCTCGCACGGATGTGACGGGCTCCGTACCTCGGGTCTTGCGCTTAATATCTTTTACTAGGTCGGATCTTACTTCCTTCCCACAGCTTCTCCTGCACCCACAACACAAACCACCGCACTGAGGTAGTTAGGTCGGCAGAACATAGCTCGGACAGTGAACCTCGGCCCTGGCCAACAGTATACCTCGGACCCCTCTGGGCCAAAATAGGTCGGCCTGTACTCTCCAGGTCAAGATGAAGCTCGGACCTTCCCAGGCCCAAACAGGTCGGCCCTTTCCGTACCTCGGCACAACTTCGAACACCACCTTATGCCAAGCCTTGACCCTACCCGGGGATACTCCCCCGACAGAGTGTTTACCATATCCCCTCTTCAGTAAGAAGCTTAAAAAGCCATTTACCTAGGAGGGCTGAGTTCTTGACATCAAGGTCATGAATACCAAGCCCTCCCTGATCTTTAGGGCGACAAACAACATTCCATTTAGCCAGTCTGTACTTCTTCTTCTCACCATCTCCTTGCCAAAAGAATCTTGATCGGAAATAATCCAATTTATGCAAGATCCCTTTTGGTATTTGGAAGAAGGAAATCATATACAGTACCATGTTTGTTAGTACTGAATTAATGAGAACCAATCTTCCACCAAGAGATAGCAGTTTTCCTTTCCAACTAGATAGCTTAGCTTGTAGACGTTCTTCGACGTGTCTCCATTCCGCATTAGTCAGTTTCCGATAATGTATTGGTATCCCAAGGTACATGATCGGAAATTGACCCTGCTCGCAGCCAAAATATCGGCATATTGAACAGCTGCTTCTTGAGCCGCGCCAAAGCAAAACAATTCACTCTTATGGAAGTTAATTTTCAATCCTGACAATTGCTCGAATGCTGATAGTATCAACTTCAGATTCGCAGCTTTATCTAGATCATGTTCCATAAAGAGGATTGTATCGTCTGCATATTGAAGAATAGATAAGCCACCATCAACAAGATGTGGAACTACTCCTTCAATTTGGCCATCCGCCTTAGCTCGTTCAATCATGATCGTCAACATATCAGCCACTATATTAAATAGTATAGGCGATAGAGGATCACCTTGCCTTAGTCCTTTTTTTGTCTGGAAGTAGCGGCCAACGTCATCATTAACTTTTATTGCCACACTACCTCCGGTAACAAAATTGTGGATCCAAGCACACCACTCCTCTGAGAACCCTTTCATTCTCAGAGTCTGTAGTAAGAACGGCCATTTGACTTTGTCATATGCTTTTTCAAAGTCAATTTTAAATATCACCCCATCAAGTTTTTTCGTGTGCATCTCATGTACGGTCTCGTGTAAAACCACAACTCCGTCAAGGATATTCCTCTCTTGCATAAACGCAGTTTGGGTAGGTTTTACCACATGATCTGCCACCGAATTTAACCTGATGGTCGCTACTTTTGTAAAGATTTTGAAGCTAACATTCAGAAGACAAATTGGTCGATACTGTTGTATCCTTTCGGCATTCTGAATCTTAGGCAACAAAACGATCTCCCCAAAATTAAGGCGAAATAACTCGAGGTGTCCGGCATGTAAGCAGCCAAATAACTCAAGCAAATCGGACTTGATGGTATCCCAAAAATGCTGGTAAAACTCAGCCGGAAAACCATCGGGTCCTGGCGCCTTATTATGATCCATTTGGAAAACCGCTTTGCTTACCTCCTCCATAGAGAAAGGTGCAGTAAGAAAGTTGTTTTCCTCAGGAGTTACTCGGGTAATATCATCTGTTCGAGACTCATATAGAGTGAAGTTCCCTTCCTCGGGAGCCCCGAACAAACCTTTATAGTAGTTCGTGATATATTCCTTGAGCTGAGCCTGTCCCTCGATCAAGCCCTCGTCCTGTAAGAGAGAATGAATACATTTCTTTCTATGTTTGCCATTAGCAACATTATGAAAGTATTTTGTATTCGAGTCCCCTTGTAGAATGAACTGAGCCTTAGATCTTTGGTACCATTTGAGCTCTTCCTCGCGCAACATACGACCCACCTGCTCATTCGAATGCCGTTTGAGGTCACTCTCATTTGCTGATAAGGGTCGTACTTCTGCTAGTTGATCAAGCCCATCAATAATGGAACACAGTCGCTCTTTTTCTTTTTTAAGCATACCAGTTGTGTGTCTTGCCCACCCACGAAGGAATTTACGCAAATTGCGCATCTTATTATTCCACCGCTGGATAGCGCTATCACCCACAACCGGTTGAGACCATATCCTTTTAACCAAATCATCGAAGCCATCCCGTAACAGCCAACCTAATTCGAATTTGAATTGGTGCTTCCCGGGCGATGTCAATGTTCCAGTAGATAGGAGTATGGGGGCATGATCCGAAAAAGCCTCTATATGTTCAAGTGCACGAACCGTTACTAATGGATATTTATCCTCCCAGCGGGAGTCCATCGGAACTCGGTCCAGCTTCTCGTACGTTGGCTCGGGAAGACTATTAGCCCAAGTGAATTGTCTTCCCGTCATATGAACCTCTCTTAAGGACAAGCTATCGATGACAGCGTTGAACAAGGTGGGCCAATGAGTATCGAATCTACCCCTACTTTTCTCGTGTTGGTACCTCAGCATATTGAAATCCCCTCCTATAATGATAGGGTTTGGGTCATCTTTAGCTAAGTTGACCAACTCTCTGAGAAAAGCAGCCTTATATTCTTCTTGAGCAGCACCATACACAGCAACTAGACTCCATATAAAGTTGTCGGACTTGTTACGGATTTGAAATTTAATGTGAAATTCACCATCCGAACGCCCCAACAACTCCAAGGTTTCCGTTTTGATGCCAAGTAACATGCCACCCGATCTACCTCGAGGGGGACAAGAATGCCAATCGAACTCCACACCACCTGAAAGGCGGTCTAGTAGAGTGCTCGGAAAATCTCGTCTACCCATCTCGGAGATAGCCAAAAAATCCAACTTATAATCTCTCACATGATGCGCAATATTCAAATGTTTAGCCAAGTCGCCTAGACCTCTGCTATTTTCGAAAATGCCATTCATCGGGAAACTGTTGGGGATTTTGACTTAATCGCGCTTCTGCGCGCAGCTTTGTTCTTTTTGTTTTTGGCAGACTTGGATCTCCGGCCGGTAGCATACAGGTCATCAAAAGATCCCAGCTCAGCCTCATCCATGTCCACCTCGGTTACTTCACCTACAAGATGTGATAGAAGCTGTCCATCTATTGTGGCATGCGCATCATCATCATCTATGGGTGAATGTACCGGCCTAGTCAAAACTGTAGGAGAAACTCTACGACGTCATACTCTACGTGTTTCAAAACATTAGCCGATAACATGACTTCCTTTTCATTTTTACCCATACGAACTCCTACCGCTGACAACCTAGCAGATAAAGTAGGCGTAGATAAAGACAATAAGGATTGGGAGGAGCGAAGCGTACCAGCAGGTGGAGTAGAGAACAAGGCTGCTTTGCGGCGCATTGCCTTGGCCATCGTGTCCTCATCCGTCGCTGAAGCACCGTCCTCGCCGGCCTGGTGACGAGCACTACGCCTGGGAGCTCCCATCGGCTGTGAGCGCCCCTTGGCAACATCGGACACAGTGGGAGAGGGCATAGTCGTGGTCGCATCCCTCTCAACCACCGTGTACGCACTTGGTGTCGCTGGAGAAGCCGGAGTCGCCGTCGCACCTGGGGACGCCATAGGGGAGGGCACAGTCGACGTAGAGCCCTCCTCCACCATGGAGATACCGCGGGTGGCATCCGCATCGCCGGTCGGCATGGGACAGTTCAGAGAACCGACCACCAGGAGAGAGCTCCTGGGTGGCGTCTCGGAACCAGCCCCGCCAGTCAGGCCGACCATCACGCCTCCCGCGTCCGCATGCGGCGGACAGCCAGCGAGTGACTGCGCCACGCCCTGTGCGTCCGCTCGCAGGCCTCCGTCCGGCGAACGTGGCGGCCCATCCTCGGCCGGCTTCGCCCGGCCCAGCACCTGGTGCGCCGTGCCCCCAGCTGCTGGTGCGCCGTGTCCACCATAGTTCGGGCTGGCAAAGGCAGCCCGCCTAGGCTCCCCGGCGGTAGATAGCTGCCCACCACCGACGCATCAGAAACAGCCGCGTCGCCCACAGTCTCCAGCCCAGCAAGGCTACGCTTCTCCCTCCAACTCTTCACGATTTCAATAGCCCTGGGAGTGCTGGGATTGGGATTGAACGGGGTGAGAGCCATCTCCCTCAACGCATGTGTGCTTGGGGCTCCTTGCCCCTTTCCCCCATCAGAAACCGGCCCCTGATCAATCATCATATTGGTGGCACCCGAAGTATCAACCATAGCGCCACCATGCTCTGATTGGTCTCCAACCCCATCTTCCTCTAATCCATTATCATCCGGATCATCTTTGCCCTTGCGTTGCCACACAAACGGAACGAAATCCGGCTCGGGAACAAAGTCCTCCTTTTCTGGACGGAATAAGAAGTCGTACCCCTTTAGGCGCAACACCCCATCGGTACGGATGTAGGGACCCAACTCATCAGATTTCTTGAAGCTAGCAAGCTCCATCATACCAACTAAAATACGGACAACACCTCTTCGCCGGAGAGTTATCGTGTCCACATCAATAGTTGTGCCAATGAGAGACCCGACAGCCCACAGACCCCAGAAGTGCCGCATCGGATTTGGCACCCCAGTCACATGCACCCAAACTTGTTCGAGCTCCAGCTTGTGCGTAACATCTTCCGCTTTCCACTTGCTGAACGCCAACTTGGTATCCTGAGACGGGACACCGAGCTCAATGCCATCGAACCTCTGCAGATCATCCTCTGTCGGAAAGTTAACCGTGAACGAATCCTCTCCATTCGGGATAGCTTCCCAACACCAAGACTTCACTGGACACAGCCGCGCCACCTGGGTTTCCACCTGTTTTGCGGTGGCGGCCGTGCCATGAACTTTTACTAGAGCCACCGGTGTATCTTTGGGCACCAAGTCGGCCCTGTACAGATTGTCCGGAAACTGAAGGAAGATCGTATCCCTGTGCCCTTGTCCAGCCGCATGCACCATCGGCCTTGGGAGCTTCAACGACGGGCACATAGGAGTCGGATGTCTCGCATTCTCACAAATGTGGCAGTAGTGTTTCACAGGGTACTCTTTAGTTGCGTGATCCTTCACCGCACATTTCCAGCACCAAGCATTGGGTTTCTTTGACACTTGCACAGCAGCAGTCGCCGGCACCACAGCCGGTACCGTCACAGGAGCAACGACAGGTTGAGCGGCACCCGGAATCGTCCGCTGCGAGCCCGCAATAGGCTGGTGAACGACTCCGAGCCCTTGCGTAGGTTGCTGCTGATGATCTTCCACAACTAGCCCCTGCTGGGCAGTTCTTTTCTTCTTCTTCTTCCTGGCAGGAGCTTGCGCGACCGTCCCGAAGGCGAACCCCACCGGAGGCGGAGCACCAGCCGCGGCCACTCCCTGTGGCGGCGCACCCTGCAGCCTCGGCGCCGCTACGGATGGACCAGCCGCCTGACCGAAGATGACGCCTGTGGCGCGAGGCTGAGCGCCAGTTGCGGGGCGAGGCGCCGGCGCCCACATTGGAGGACCGCGCCCAGGCGGCGCCGCCATAGCTGGCCGTGCCGCAACGTCCGCGAAGGACCGACGCGGCTGCGAGCAATCCGAGGCCGGGGATGCGGGTGACGAAGACGGCGGGGAAGACTCGGCAGCGGCGACGGGAGACGGTGGGCGGAGGCTCGGTGACGATCGAAGCGCGCGAGGCGGTGGCGTACGAGTTAACCTAGGAGATCGATCCTCTCTCCAGAGTCCCCCATACCAATGCCCCAGATGCGCCCAAGGAGATCGACGCTCGTCCGACGCCTGCACCTGGCCCCCACCCGTCAGCGAGGGGCACGTTTGAATTTCAGCTTCCGCCACTGCCGCCTTGGATCGCGCTTCCTCGTTCTCCAGTCCGGCCGCCGCCGGCGGGATGCTTCGAGCCGACGCCGAGGTCAGGGACTCCGCCGGGAAGAAATCACCTAGGCATGGCGGTGGCGTGATCCTTGGCCGAGGTAGAGGACCCCGCCACCCCATCCTCAGCGGCGGCCTCCGTAGCGCCAGCGCCTGGGGCGAGCCACCACCACCGTTCCGGACTCCGGCGCGGCATGGAGACGCCGTCGACGCGTCCTCGTCCTCGCTGGATTCGGAGTCCGCCCTGCACACAGAAGAAGACATCGTACCTTCGTTGTCGAGCTGCGGCGGCGGCGATCGCTCCCAGACCCGCGAGGCCGGCGTGGGGAAGCCAATATCCACCCAGAACTCCATCCTGATGTCCTCGTCGGACTTAGGCGGCCGGCGTATATCCTCCCGCGACACCTCCCAGTCATCCTTGAGAACGTCCTCCGCCGCATCCATGGCGACCTTCCCCGCGTCCGAAACGTCCGTCCCGGCGAGAGTCGCCAGTTCTGGTGCCAAGACCTCGAACCGCGATCCCGACGCCGGCTCCGTCAGCGACAGACGCCGCCTCTCCACAGCCCCCAGCTTACTCCACTCGTCTTGATGCAACCACGGATCCGCAGCCTGAGATCCGGCGAACCCGCGGCGCCCATGGTCGGCGATCCGATGGCCGGCGAGAGGACTCCGGAAGGAGATCCCGGCGTACCCGCAGCGCACGAGATCGGTGATCCGATGGCCTGCGAGAGGGCTCCGGGCGCGAGCGTTTTCTGCCGCCCTCGCATCGCCCTGCCGTATACCGATGTGAAATTTCTATATCAACATCTAATTCTGGGACTGTGTGACTCTGTATGTCGTGTTGCTTCCTCCGATTCATCAAGATTGGTTATACCCTTTTTTGTTCACTTTTGGTTTGCGCTTTCTTGAAAGAGATTAGTAGGGCATAAATGCATGTGGTTTCCGTGAACGTGTTGCCCCGTTTTGGGAAGCAAAGACATATATGCCGAATGAGCCTTCCTGCATGGACGTACCCTATCGCGCCACTGGCATGATCCGACAATGCGTCATCTTGTATCCTGATTCCTCAATACATGATTTTGAAGGCCTCGTCTATATCAAAGCTAGACCACTGTACAACTAAGATTTGCTTATGTCTAAGAGCAGCTCGACGACTATAACGAACTAAAAATTGAGCATATAAAACGGGTTGATAGGTGTTGTGTAAAGTTACCTAAACTGCCTGAACCATCTTAACTTTTTTTTTCCTGTATTTCTCGTATCTTTGATCATACTAGCTCAATATAAACTCCGAAACCAAAACAAAATGTTTCATAAAATTTTCGAATCAAAATTTCAAACACATATTTAAAAAAATTCCAAAGTGGAAGTCATCCAAAATTACGCATCATATCATAATAAATGTTAATCACTATAACAAATATATCATGAAACATATCATCATTTATCCTCCGCAATCTAGAAGTGTAGGAAATAAAAGGAAATCATCCAAATGCAAACATCATGAGAAAAGAGAAGAAAGTTCATCCAGATAGCTCAATTCTATGAGAATCACACATCACTATTTTCGTTGTCACAACCAACACTTGCAACATATATACGTTGCTCCACTCCCTCCAGCAAGCGGTGCACGAGCCAATCCCATCCTTGAAGACAAGATCTTTCCATTGTTGATCTTGAAAAAGGCTCTTGCCTCCTCATCCATCCCACTCGGATCGAACATTATGATCATGTTTTGCTCAAGCCTCTTGTTGTTCACTTTCGGAGAGTGGATTTTTGTACCCATCAACAATTCCATTTTAATATATTGACACATGGCTCCTTCCTTGTTGGTCCTTTTTTATTTATTTGGACGTAGTTATTTCTCTTCGCATGATAAACAACAAAAAACAACATAATTATAATGTGGTCTCTTAGCAACATTAAGAAAAAAAATCTTTCTTGATTGTCTCGAGTTTGATTGTCTTTCTTGAGCCGTAAAAAATCAAGAAAAATATTGTTGCACTAGTTGGTCCACACAGTTGATGCAGGATTATTCTTTCGTGCCTGGTTAAGTAGAGTAGTTACCGGAAGTCCGTAGCACAACACTCGGCTGGGAGGAAATTTGGGCAGAAAAACTGAAGCAAATTTCCTGCAGCACCGTACGAGTTAACACGGCAGGCTGCAGTCAGGCAGGCAAGCATGGCCGTGATCGATCGATCTGCTCGTCCGTGGGAAATAAGATGGACCACCGTGCAGAGATGTTCGCTGCGCAGTGCGCACGTATATATATAACTCGTAAACGTACCTGGCCGTATGTATTATCTGTCTGTATGATTTTTTAGAACTTGTATGAACTTGCTGTTACTTGATAAAAACCGTGGCATGGAGTAGTGTTTTTCCAATTTGCGGTATTTATATTTGGTATATGTTCCGCGCGATGGATTTGCAAATCGGAAAACTGGTTTCGGGCAAAACCAGTTTTCCCATTTGCATTTTTCCGGAATCTACTAGAGATGCTCTAATGTGGTAAGTGCTTAATTACTACGAGGTCTTCTAATTAGCATGCACCTTACTGTACATGGACCGGAACATTGTAACGAGCCTTTTGCCGAAAAGCATGGGCGTCACAGGACCAAGTACGTAGTTGAGTTCTACCGGGGTCCGTGGTGTGCTCATGGGCATGGCACGGCTACAGTCACTTTGCTGTGCCATTTTCGTTTCTAATTAAAGCGCGAAAGCACCACCACTCGAGCTGGCCGGCTAACTAGTAACCACCACCAGAGTTCTACCGGGTTGTCGTTGAATTCGTCTCCTCTATCTACCTCTGCTCATCCACGTACACACTACAGCAGCCCGTAGTCCCGCCCCGTGTTTTATTATAAGTAGAGAGAAGCTGGCCGGTGTCCAGACTCCACAACACACCGTCGGGAGGAGAGGAGGCGAGAGACATCTCACCACCGAGAAAAAGTCTCTCTGTCTCTCGACCCCTACCCTGCAGCTAGCTAGCTGATCCGGCTGGCCGGAGCCATGGGCTCTCCGCTCTCTGCTTGGCCATGGGCAGGCCTAGGCTCATACAAGTACCTGCTGTACGGTCCATTGGTGGGGAAGGTGGTGCAGGAGTGGCGGGCGCAGGGCGGCGCGCCGACGGGGTCGTGGTGCCTCCACCTCCTCCTCCTGCTCGCGCTCCGCTCCCTCACCTTCCAGCTCTGGTTCTCCTACGGCAACATGCTCTTCTTCACCCGCCGCCGCCGCGTCGTCAAAGACGGCGTCGACTTCCAACAGATCGACGCGGAGTGGGACTGGTACGTCACTCACTACTGCCTGGCCCTGTAGCTAGCTAGCTAGCCAGCATACTCACTCTACTGTTTATCTTCATGTCTCTCCCTGCTAGCTTCGAGTTTGCCCAGATCATTAATGGAACGCCAACACAGTTTCGCACAACTACAGTGTGTGGATATATATAGTTTCGACAATACATTCGTTTTTAGCTTGGTCTTTTTCAGCGTGCTTCAGATTCCTTTGGTTCGGAACAGAGATGGATCGATCGAACTTGGAAAGTTTCATCTCTGAATTTTTTTCAGTATCATGAGATCGACTACTGTACGTTGACACATATAGTACGCGGTGTCTTCTGTGTTGTTCCTTTCGGGCTAAGTTCGTGGTCAGCTTTGGGTGACCACTAGCTCGCTCATGGTCTTCTTCGAGGCCGAGAGCAGCAGGCCCCACGTCGCATGCACTTCGCAGTAAATGAATCTCGCAATAACGCCTCTATGTATCCAGATTTGGGTGTTCGTTGGTCGATGGCCAAAGTTGGAGCAGCACCCCTCCAAACACTGACGCACGGCAAGCAACTTGAATGCATTCAAACCGCGTGATGGCCAGAGAGAGAGTGGACATGCACAATTTCCCTTCCAATTATTTTGGAGCTAGGAAATGAAAGTTTTCTTCCTGGATAATACTATCCAAAATAAAGTTTTTTCTTATAAATAGTTTGTTTGTTATGGTGCAGGGATAACATGGTGATCATGCAGACCCTGCTGGGCGCCCTGGTGACCAGCAGCCCGGTGTTCCCGGCCATCGACGCTCTCCGGGCTTGGGACCCGCGGGGCTGGGCCGTGGCCCTGCTGCTCCACGTCGCCGTCTCGGAGCCCGCCTTCCGCTGGGCCCACAAGGCCCTGCACGGGAGAACGCTCTTCAGCCAGTACCACTCCAAGCACCACTCCTCCCCGGTCACCCAGCCGCTCACCGGTAATCTTTGACACCAGCTATATATCCAGGCATTCTCCTACAATAATTTCGAGGATTCCTGCTCACTTGACTTTGGCTTCTCTACCTGTGAACCTGGTGCAGCGGCGTACGGCACGCCGTTGGAGAGCCTGGTGCTGACGCTGGCGATGGGGTCCCCGATCGCCGGGGCGTTCCTGGCCGGGGCAGGGTCCGTGAGCCTGGTGTATGGGCACATCTTCGTCTTCGACTATCTGAGGTGCATGGGGTACAGCAACGTGGAGGTGATATCCCACAAGGCCTTCGAGGCGTTTCCCGCCCTCAGATACCTCATCTACACCCCGACGTGAGTCACTTTCTGTACCAACATACTTATGGATGAATGAAAAGATAGTGACATCCCCATCGAATTGGTGTTATTAGAGCAATCATAAGATAGCAGTGTAATTTCTACGTAGTATTTATGAAGGAAGTTGATAGCTGAGTGTTGATGTCTCGAACGACTTGCGACTTTTGCGTGGTGAGGTGAGATGGTAGTAGGCAGAGAGGCAGGCCATGTGTAGTGGATACTGTAGGCAGGGTCGTAAATGGAAGCCCCCGCCCAACTAACCCCAAATGGTGGTGATCGAGAGACGCCGGCCGGAACCAGCCAGGAAATGGTCGTCAGATCTTGGAGCCGGGGCGGTCGCTGTCGCCCGTGGCGCTTGCTAAATTCAGATACAGAAATGTATCAGTACATTTGCTGTTCATAGTGCAAAGTGCTAGCTAGTTATGTCTTGGTGAGTGGGTTAATTAGTACTGGTAATTTCAGAGAGTACGCACTACTGGGTTTGTCAAAACGGAGCACGTGATTATCTTTTACGGTTAACCAAACCAAACCGGACGTAAGTAGATATCCCTGAAGATGACTGCACCGGAACATGAACTCCGTGCAGCACTACAACCTGAATCCTGCAGCAGTCTCGTCAGGTTAATTAGCACGCCGGTTGAGCAGACAGAGGAGGGTTAATGTCCGTCCCATCCCTACTGATCTCTGACGACTAACCAACAAACCAGTCTTTTCGATCAAATTTTGATGCCTCCCAACTCCCGTGATCACCGATACTGTTACCATGTGCTGGTTAAAACTTCAGACTGGTAATTAATTACCTGTGTTATATCGTTGTCTGCAGGTACCTGAGCCTGCACCACCAGGAGAAGGACTGCAACTTCTGCCTCTTCATGCCACTCTTCGACGCCCTGGGCGGCACCATCCACCCAAAATCCTGGGAGCTGCAGAAGGAGGTCGACCAAGGTAAGAGCCATCGATTCGATCATGGCATCTACAGAACAATCCAAGTTTCAACCAAGATCAGCACAGTAAAAAACAATCTGAACTTTGTCGATGATAAAAAATGATCCAACCGCGTGCAGGGAAGAACGACCGTGTTCCGGACTTCGTGTTCCTTGCGCACGTGGTGGACGTGGTGTCGTCGATGCACGTGCCGTTCGCGTTCCGGTCCTGCAGCTCGCTCCCCTGGGCGACGCACCCGGTGCTGCTCCCGCTCTGGCCCGTCGCCTTCTGCATCATGGTGCTCCAGCTGGTCTGCTCCAAGACCTTCACCGTCAGCTTCTACTACCTCCGGGGTCGATTCCACCAGACATGGACCATCCCAAGGTACAGCTTCCAGTACTTCATCCCGCCGATGAAGGAGGGGATTAACCATCAGATCGAGCTCGCCATCCTCAGGGCCGACAAGATGGGCGTCAAAGTGCTCAGCCTCGCAGCGCTCAACAAGGTGAGAAAATGTCATGGAACAGAGGGTTTTGGCAGAGGATACTGGTTTACAGAGTACTGAATTTTGGACTGCTGCCGTGTTGCATTCTACAGAATGAGGCGCTGAACGGTGGCGGCGCGCTGTTCGTGAGCAAGCACCCGAACCTGAGGGTCAGGGTGGTGCACGGCAACACCCTCACCGCGGCCGTGATCCTCAACGAGATCCCCAGCAGCATCAAGGAGGTGTTCCTCACGGGCGCCACGTCCAAGCTCGGCAGGGCCATCGCGCTCTACCTCTGCAGGAAGAAGATCAGAGTCCTGGTACGATCCAGTATTCTTCAGATTACTGCCACGTTTTGCCAACTGCAGTAGATTCATTGTATGAACTGTGTTGTTTCAGATGCTGACGCTGTCGTCGGAGCGGTTCCTGAAGATACACCGGGAGGCGCCGGCCGAGTTCCAGCAGTACCTGGTGCAGGTCACCAAGTACCACGCCGCAAAGACCTGCAAGGTCAGTAACTGAAACTTGCTCGTACATATAGCTTCAGAATTCAGATCAGCAAATTCGGTTCAGAGATCTGACACGTCTGGTTCTCAACTTCAGACATGGCTGGTGGGGAAGTGGCTGTCGCCGAGGGAGCAGCGTTGGGCGCCGCGGGGCACGCACTTCCACCAGTTCGTGGTGCCGCCGGTCATCGAGTTCCGCCGGGACTGCACCTACGGCAAGCTCGCCGCCATGCGCCTCCCCAAAGACGTCCAGGGCCTCGGCTGCTGCGAGGTAAGATCAGTACTCCACAGCAACATGTTGTTCTCCGTGAGCACTTTGATCGCTGACTGACATGGTTCCCGGTGCAACTTTGCAGTACACGATGGAGCGGGGAGTGGTGCACGCGTGCCACGCCGGCGGGGTGGTGCACTGCCTGGAAGGGTGGGAGCACCACGAGGTGGGCGCCATCGACGTGGACAGGATCGACGTCGTGTGGAAGGCGGCGCTCAAGCACGGCCTCTCGCCGCCGTGACTGGCCAAAGGCGTAGGAGCGAGCTAGCGGCGGCGCGGCCGGAATAACGCCGTGGGTTGCTCGTTTTACCACTGGATCGACGGTTGTGACTTGTGCGTGCGTGTGTGGATACTTGATGATGATAGCGTATGGATATGCTCACGTGTTATGTGTACGTAGTACGAATACCGTGAAAGAACGACAGGAGACGGCTAATTTGTTTCCTCCGTGAAAATAGTATAGGAAACTGCGAGCCAGCTCGTTTAAACAGATGTCTGTTCTGTCTCGGTGCCGTCCTTAAACCTGTGCCT
The DNA here is from genome assembly GCA_947311845.1 of Poa pratensis. Classification (NCBI taxonomy): domain Eukaryota; kingdom Viridiplantae; phylum Streptophyta; class Magnoliopsida; order Poales; family Poaceae; genus Poa; species Poa pratensis. The sequence goes on along the minus strand of CAMZMU010000080.1, from coordinate 6,630,321 downwards.
TGCTTTTTTTTTTTTTTTTTTGAATTTTTTCCACATATATTAAACCGACAAAGAGTACACGATTACATCGATTACAAAAACAAAACTAAAAAAGACGAGCAAATTTATGAGATCTTCAAGCTCTTTCTTCATCCATGACACAATCTTGTACTTTTCTGAAGGCAGCCGTAGAACAACGCCGAAAACAACAAACCACATACCTGTGAATACCACTGAAGGTCGTCAAAGGTGGCAAATTATCAATGTGTGCCGCCCCGACTTGCCAAACAGAAAAACACTGTAATCCGATGCTCATGTTTGTCTACGGCCGCCGGGACGCACCGTCAAGGTTGCTCGTTTGCTACCGGCCGGCCCACACATGTAGGCAGTTTTTTAGAGCATTTCGAACAGATGCCCATAAACAATTCTCAGTCGCCCTAACCAGGGTTTATACACAAAAAAGGCCTCCACCGGTTATAGGCCATTTCGTGTTCCTGTTTTGTCCAGACATCATTTTTCTCCCCTCTTCCTCCAACATTCGGGGCCGGTAATGGGTGTTCGGAATGTCCGGACAATTCCGCCAAGTCGGACTTTTGTCCCACTTGGCCCACTCGGCAGCGAGATAAGGCAATCCTATCTACTTCGGTCCCTCATCTCCCCCTTTGTACCAGCTTCTGGATGTTACTACTTTAAAGTCCATGATGAACTTGTGTTGAAGCATTTATGCAGGCCTCAATCTTCTTCCATCTTATTCCCTTTTGCCGTATCAAACATGCATAAATGAAGGAGCAAGCTAGACCTCTGGTACCCACATTGAGGCCTGCAAGCTGCAAACTACCAAAATGATAAAAGCATTTCGTTATCAACTTCAAATTAAAAGTCCAAAGCCTTTTTTTAGAAAGTATAATCTGTCCAAACCCACTTTATATGCACACTGCGTTTGTAATTTGCTTGGTGGGAGTTATAGAGTTTGAACATGACAACACATGCATACATAAGGGACAGTAGATAACTCATACAAATTAACAAACCACCTCCATATTTCAGAATGGATAAAATATTAAAACACCTCATAGTATCTCTTAAAAATATGTGAAGGGTACATTATGCGTCAGTGACGTTGAGATAAAATGACATACATAACTTTGTTAAGAATAGCGTCATATAGAAACCTTTTCCTTCATCAAAATTTATCATGAACTTGTGTAACTCACATTCTTTGGTCTACCTATGCATTATAGAGTAAGTAACTATTTTCATTATACGAGTTGTTCATACAATGGCGGTATATTTTATTAATGAAAGTTTGCTAAGTAGTTGATCATGTTAATGTTATAAACGATTGCAAATAAACGATGAAGGAAGCGGAAGATCAAACCAACGGGGACACGAGATTTAATGTGGAAAACCCTCCCAACAATGGGAGAAAAAAACCACGGGCACCAGCCAGCAATACTTCACTATATCGGGTGAGGTTACAAATGCCAGGGATTTTGAATATGCGAATTATCCCAACCAGTGGCTTACAAGATGTGTATATGGTGGTAAAACCCTAAATCGGCTGCAGTCCGACTCGGCAACGACGCGTACCGTACCGCTACGCTATGGCCCAAGCCTCCGGCGACGGGCCTCTGCTTCATTTCGAAGTTAGCCTCTATCTTTATATGAATTTGGATCACATCAAAATAACAGTTAATCCATTCTTCTCATATAACTAAAGAAGCATAAGCTTTTCCCCCTCCTTTAATTATTGCTTCCTTTGGTCAATGGAAAGCTATTTTCTTATGATGGGGGATTTGCTTATTATTTTCAATTTAAACGTCTGGATTTGCGTGAATGAAAACAATATCCATATACTCCTTTTTTCTCGTCAAACTACTCTTTGTTTTGTATCTTCTCAATTTCCTTGTTAAATTTGTGAATATCTACTATTTAATCACTAATTACATGTATCTCTCAAAAAACTAATTCACTTGGTAATGTTAAATTCTGCTGGTATTGTGTTTTCGTGGATTAGTCCTTCTAGAATCCACTCTCCTTCACAAGCACACTAGAACCAGCCAGTGAGTGTCCTATGAGTCTATATGGGGTAGAAGATATAGTGCATTTCTTGATTCAATGTGCTGACGTGGAGTAACTTTGTCAGCGTCAGGGGCTATCTAACATAATCATCACACCATTTGTTGATGATTTGTCGTGCTTGATTGTTGTGCCATTAATTCTAAGCTCCCAAGACAAGTCTGGCATAAGACAAATAAGTTTTTACGATGTCATTCTAGTCTATGATGTGGTGTTGCCGGATACATGATAAATTACCCATGGGGAATGAGTGCCCTTGATTTCTCATTAGGAAAACTCAGTTTGAAGGCAAAATACAACTTTTCCGAAGGAATTATTCCACAAGAGCTTTCATGTTTGGTTAATGGTCCAAGCTGAATGTTGAACCCTCTTGTCTCGCTGATGGAGGTGCGTAATAGCCTAAAGCAATTATTCGAGCTTACAAACACTTAATTTGTTGCGGCTACGTGCACCTTTCTACCCCATGGTGAGAGCATGTGTTGGCAAGAGCTCAGGCTACCAAGGTAGGGCCTGCACTAGCAAAGTACTAAGGTTCATGGCATCTAGGAAAATCACATCCTAGTAAAAAATTAGATTGGATAAATGACGATATGTGAAGAATGTGCGGCACTATCTGGAAAGATCGGGGAAGTTGAGTTCATGTACTGTTCGAGACAAACAAATGTCCCCCACAAACGCAAAAGAGATAAAAGCAAATATAGTGGCGTATGGTATAGTTAGGCTTGTTTTACAAATCATTTTTATCGTAACTGAGTCGGTGAACCCCATTGCTTTGTGATTGATTTAAGTATTATTTTTAGATAAATAAAGCCCGTCATTGTTAAAATTGTGGTGTACTTTTTTGGCTAGAAGAATTCAATGGTTGTGTGGGAGCTATTTGTGCATTATGTTTTCAGGTTAACCAGAAAAAGATAAGCTAGCTAAAATCCATAAAATGTCTATAGTTCTGGTGGACTCTCTTTAGTCACCGAATCTCATCTATTAGACCTTGTTGGTAAACATCTATAAAGTCCACATCATCGATCAAGTCCACCCCTACTATCATAACAAATTACAGTCCTTAGATCATTTAACCTGTAATCTTCCTAATCAAATGGATTATATGAACAACAAGAAGGGGTACTTTGACTTGTGGAAGATCTGGAGGCAACCCCGTTATTGTCAAATGAAACTAGTTTCTTGCATATTATATATGTGCTCATAATATCTAGCCAAGTACAGTACAACACACATCACTCTGTTTGATGAGTGGATCATAATCTACCCACGTAGTTTAGTTAATGGAACGTACAATAAGCCAATAGACCATGTTTAATGCTACACCTACACATTGTCCAGTTTGTTGGTGTGTCGGACTGCACACAGATGCATATATATAGCTTGTGGGTCATCTGGTTTATTCAAGCAGTCTAAATAAAGAAAGACGAGACACGTTATGTCTAGTGAGTTAGCCACCATGTATAGTATTTGAGAGTAGCGACAATTCGCCTCATTTTTATTTTGTTGCAGTCATGTTTCCAGGAGATACCAAACATAATGCGCCACACACACAGTCATAAATATGCTAGATTTGGGAGTCATTAGGAAGCGATCAGCTAGATATCATAAGGAGGATTGTGCATCTACTATGCAACAATGCTGTAAGATCATCCTGGATGCATGTCGTGAATAGATTATAACTAGAATTTCTTATATAAAGGGGGGCCTTAGAGGCAAGTATTACTAGAGGTACCTATTTAGCGAGGCTAGATATTGGATCATTCTGGTGCACTAAATTTATTTTGGACTACTTGAATTAGCTCAAGAGCTACCTCTATATGCTAAAAAATTGTAACATATATGATATGGTTTTGTGGAATGTTGTACGCGTAGTAGTCAAAATACGAGAATTGACCATTAGTAGTGTAAATAAGTGTGTGTGTTGATACTTGATGATAGCGTATGTATGCTCGCGTGTTACGTGTACGTATATGAATACGGCAAAACATGTTAGCAGACGGTTCGTTCCTCTGAGAAACTAGGCCAAAAGCCAGTGTCTTGCTCAGGATTTCTAACGAAGATAATCACAATTTGAAGTGTGTAACTGGCTGCTCGTGTGCTCATGGCCCAGTTTGGCCCGATCAGGAATAGGGGTTCATCTGCTCCGAGCCCACGCACGTTGTAGACGGGCTTCACCCGCGAGATTCCGCCGCCACGCTGCTCCTCCTGAGCCCATGGAAACCTCGCATCTCGCGCGCTGAAGCAGTGGATTCCTCCTCGTCTTCTCCCATGTTTCTTCTCCGCTTTTCCCGTTTTAAGCATGTAAATATGCAGGAGCAAGCTGGACTTTCTGTCACCCACGCTGAAGTCTGCAAGCTGCCAACTGCCAAAATGATGAAAGCATTTCGTTGTGGACTACAAATAAAAAGGGAAAGTCTTTCTACCATGCCTCATGTGTCCACCTCCTCCTTATTGGCACAACTGTTTTTGTCACTTGTCTGCTGGGAATTATGAAGTGCTAAAGATGGCACCACGTGTAGAAGTAATAATAATAGACAGAATGGAACTCGATAAATTCACCCACCAACTTATCGCATTTGTCTTTCATTGTGGACAAAACACCTGAATAGCTCTCAAAATAAGTGAAAATATCAGATAGCACCGAGACACGCAACATACCGAATTTGCTACCAAGGTCGATGTCACTAGCAAAGTACTAAGGTGTCATGGCATCCAATAAAATTCATATTCGATGGAAAGAATTGAAGCGTGTGCAAGTCACATAACAATTTAGAATGGATCAAGGATGATATATGAACCTTGTGTGGAGCTATCTAGAAAGATTGGAAGAGTTGAGTTCGTGTGCTGTCCGAGAGAAGCAAATGTTCCCCACAAAAAAAGAGAGAGAGAGGCAAATGTAGTGATTCATGATACATTTAGGACGATAAGCCCCATATATGTTTGGTTAGATTTTTTAATAGTATAACTATTTTTTGAATAAATAAAGCGAGACATTTGTTAAACTAGAGGTGTGCTCTTTTGCGCATAAGAATCCAATGATTGCACGCGAGATACTGTTGTTTTATGTTTTCTGGCTAACAAGAAAAAGATAAGATAGCTAAAATGCCATAAAATGTCTAATGTCTATTGTTCCGATGGAATCTCGATATTCAATGAAGCAAATCTATTACACCTTGAAGGCTTGAAACAAACATTTCCGAAGTCCGCATCACCGATCAAGTGCACTTTTACTATTACTAAATCATCTAGTATTTGGTCTTCTCAATCAAGTGGAATGACCTAGCCAAAAAAAAATCAAGTGGAATGACGGACAACAAGAAGGGGACATTGACTTGTGGAAGATTTTGAGACAACCCGATGTTGTCAAATGAAACCAAGTTCATGCATGTTATATGGGTGATCTTAAAATCCAGCCAAGGACGACACATCACTTTGTTTGATAAGTGGATCATAACTCACTAGGATCATGTATTTATTTAACAAACGTACAATAAGTCAATTGTTGATATTCAATGCTACACCTACACATTGTTACCCAACTTGTTGGTGTGTGAGCGTGCAATAGGTGCGCGCGTATATATAGCTTCTGCGTCGTGTGGTTTGTGCAATCAGCCTACATAAAGAAAGATATATACACAATGTTAAGTGAGTTAACCACAATGGATGGTACTTGAGAATCGAGCCATCTTACCTCATTTTACTTTGTCATAGTCGTGTTTCGAGAAGAAGGAAAACACACGATGTGCCACGGACAATCATAAGTATGCTAGAGTTGGGAGTCATTAGGAAGCGATCAACTTGCAGCAGTGAGATGCTTTGTTGTGCATCTAGTCCGCAACATTACTCTAAGATTACTAGATGCATGTTGAGAACAACCACACGCTGATAAACAAGACCTCGTGGAACCAAGTGTAGCTACAATTTCTTATTTGGCAAGTGTAAAGTATTCTTTGTCTCCTCTTTTGTCGAATCAATAAATTTGGATTACTTCCCTCGAATACTGTTGCGATCCCCTACACTTGTGGGTTATCAACTTCTTTAATTTTGAAATTTTCTAAGCTGAACATGCACATAACCACATTCTCCCTTGCTAGAATTTGAACTTCTCGCAAAAAGAAAATAACTTCTACATTTCTATGTTTATTTTACAACAGAGGCAACACAATATTCCTATATGAAATAACGCCAAAGACCTTCGCATTTCATCATCTAAAAGAGAAAAAAAAAGGCGAACCCCTTTCCACGTTATTCTCTTGTGGGTAGGAGTCCTTTTCCAAATTCCAAATTCTAAAAACCCCAATAGTGCAGATGGCGCAAGCCCTCCTACCCGTAACCCTCACGGCCCCACCCCGCAAGCACACAACCGACGAAGTGTGCAAGATGCAAACTGCCAAAACGATGAAAGCATTTAGTTGTGGACTACAATTGAAAAGGGCAAAGTCTTTCTAGCATGCCTCATGTGTCCACCTCCTCTTTATTGGCACAACTATTTTTGTCACTTGTCTGGTGGGAGTTCTGAAGTGCAAACAATGGCACCACGTGTAGGCGTAATTTGTGATGTGCAAACGATGGCACTGCGCGTAGGAGTAATATCTGAAGTGCAAACGATGGCACCAAGTGTAGGACAAATTAACCAACGAACTTATTGCATCTATCTTTCATTATGGACAAAACACCTGAATAACTCTCAAAATATGTGAAAAATATATTACGCGTATCAGACGACACTGAGACACGACGACATACTCAATTTCACTATAATATAGGTATACACTGGAGATGAAAAGTAATTTTGACGAACTCCGATGATCCCTTTATTTATATTTTAATTTGAAACTATATTTACATGGCAGCTATCAGATGACACGACGACATACAAAAATTTACTAAAATATAGCTCTGAAACAAGAAGTGTCTGGCCTAAAAGAACTCGGTCTTTAGGATGTCATCCTAGTTTATGCTAGTGTAGTGGTGAATCGGAAGATAGATTACCCATGGGGAATGAGTGCCCTTGATTTCTCACCAGCCAATTTCAGTTTAATGGAAAAAGTACTACTTACCCGAAGGAATCATCCCACAAAAGCTTTCCTCTTTTGGTTAAATGGTCCAAGTCAAAAGAACGTCACCTGATGCTCAATGTTGATGCCTCCTACCTTGCGGACGAAGGAGCATGATAGATTAGAGCAATTATTAGAGATGTTCTCAAACACTTTGTTGTGGCTGCGTACACCTTTCTACCCCGTGTTGCGAGCATGTGTCGGCAAGAGTTCTGGCTACCATGGTAGGGATGTCACTAGCAAAATACTAAGGTGTCATGGCATCCAACAAAAATCATATTCGATGGAAATAATTGAAGCATGTGTGCAAGTCACGTAACCATTTAGAATGGATCAAGGATGATATATGTGCCTTCTGTGGAGCTATCTGGAAAAGCTGAGTTCATGCGCAGCGCTGTCGAGAGAAGAAAATGTTCCCACAAAGAGAGAGAGAGAGAAATATAGTGATGCATGATACATTTAGGTCGATGAGCCCCATATTTTTTTGGTCAAATGTTTTTAATAATATAACTATTATTCTTAAATAAATAAAGCGAGCCATTTGTTAAACTAGAGGTATGCTCTTTTGCCTAGAAGAATTGAGTGGTCGCTTGCCAGCTATTGTTGTTTTATGTTTTCTGGCTAACAAGAAAAAGATAAGCTAGCTAAAATGCCATAAAATGTCTAATGTCTATTGTTCCGATGTACTCTTGTTATTCAATGAAGCAAATCTATTAGACCTTGAACCAAACATTTCCAAAGTCCGCATCACCGATCAAGTGGACTTTTACTATCATTAAATCATCTAACATTTGGTCTTCTCAATCAAGTGGATTGACACACAACAAGAGGGAGACATTGACTTGTGGAAGATTTTGAGACAACCCGATGTTCTCAAATGACACCAGTTTCCTGCATGTTATATGTGTGATCTTAATATATAGCAAAGGACGACACATCACTTTGTTTGATAAGTGGGTCATAACTCATCATGATCATGTATTTAACAAACGTACAACAAGTCAATTGATGATTTTCAATGCTACACCTACACATTGTTACCCAGCTTGTTGGTGTGTGAGTGTGCACGGGGTGCGAGCGTATATATAGCTTATGCACTGTGTGGTTTGTGCAAGCATCCTACATAAACAAAGATAGATACACAATGTTAAGTGAGTTAACCACAATGGATGGTACTTGAGAATTGAGACATCTTACCTCATTTTTATTTTGTCATAGTCGTTTTTCGAGAAGAAGTAAAAACACACAATGTGCCACAGACTATCATAAGTATGCTAGAGTTGGGAGTCATTAGGAAGCGATCAACTTGTAGCTGTGAAACTCTTAGTTGTGCATCTAGTCCGCAACATTACTCTTAGATGACTGGATGCATGTTGAGAACAATCACATGCTGACAAAAAAGACCTCATCGAACCAAGTGTAGCTACAGTTTTTTATTTGGCAAGTGTAACTAGACTTACCGGAGCCATACATTCGGTTTTGAGGGGGCATAATCATGCTGGAGGGGGCAAAATGGTGTTACCCGAGCCATACATTCGGCTTGGATACAGCTCCATGCTGAGCAAGTATTAGATCGTATATGAATAAAATTAGATGGTTGGAGGTGGCTTAGCCCGTGTTCGTCCCTCCTTTCTCCATTCCCCCGAGTTGCCTATTTAAGGAGGCCAAATATTTCGCATTCATGTGTGCCAACTCTATTTCTAGGAGTTCTAACTCTATATGCTGAAAAAATGGCGTATATGCAATGGTTGTGTGGAATATTGTATGGCTAGACGTGAAATACACGAGAACTGACCACTTATTGGAAGCTTAGGAGGGTATTATACTTTCAACACATCAAGGATAAAATACAGGTATAATTTACTTTTGTCTAACTAAAATAAATAAATTACTACGTATTATTTTAGTGCTACATGCCATGCCATCTCCACAAACACTAAATATAGATTACGGTGACTTCCTCAATCTTGAAACTTTCTAAGCTTAACATGCACATAACCACATTCCCCCTTGCTAGAATTTGAACTTCGCTCGCAAAAAGAAAATTACTTCAACGTTTCCATGTTTGTTTTACAACACATGCCACACAATATTCCTATATGAAATAACGCCAAAGACCGTCGCATTTCATCAAAAAGTGAAAAAAAAGGCGAACCTCTTTTGGGCAGGAAATTCCAAATTCGAAATCCACAGGAAGGAGACCACGCTAAAAACCCCACGGCCGCAAAAGGCGCACGCACACAGCCAACGAAATCGGAAGAGCGAGCGGCGGCGGCGGCGAACCAAATCAATGGCGCGCTGCAGCAACGGGCTCATGGGCCTGCTCAACGCGGGCGTCCTCCTCCTCTCCCTCGTCGTCCTCGGCGGCGGCATCTGGCTCAGCCACCGCGCCGCCACCACGGACTGCGAGCGGTTCCTGGAGCGGCCCGTCATCGCCGTCGGTGCCCTCCTCCTGGCGCTCTCCCTCGCGGGCCTCGCGGGGTCGCTCTGCCGCGGCGCGTCCTACCTCCTCTGGGTCTACCTGCTCGCGCTCTTCCTCCTCATCGTGCTCCTCCTCGTCTTCACCGTCTTCGCCTTCGGCGTCACCAACCGCGGCGCCGGTGACGTCGTCTCCGGAAGGGGGTACAGGGAGTACCGCCTCGGGGAGTACTCCACCTGGCTGCAGAGGAGGGTGGAGAACTCGGAGAAGTGGGCTAGGATCCGAAGCTGCCTACAGGATGGTAAGGTCTGCCGGGAGCTCGGGGAAAGGAAGGAGACGGTGCAGCAGTTCGTCACCAACGACCTCTCACCGATCCAGGTTCGAACTATCTCCCTCTGCTCTTCCCCTTGTATCTCTATCCGCTGTCAGATTGTTAGTATGGGCAATTTTGGGGTTAAGTTGTCAAGACCATTTCTAGTTCAAAAATTAAAATAAAATTCCCGGTGGTTGGATTTACTTGAGGATAGGAATCGATTGATCTATTCTAGGGGGATATGAAAATTCAGGTGGATTTGTGCAGGTATGATTACTTGATTAGTCTTGATGTGTTTCTCATGATCTTCAGGGTGGATTAAGGCCTATTTTTTCCATTCGATGCTTTGTAGTTAGATTTACCCCAAAACAAAATTATAGCGTGTTGGATAGCTGTACTTAATGAGTGGCAGTCCTTGTGGAGTAGGTACAGACTCTGAGTATTCCGTAGGGCCTGGTAGAAGGATCACCGGATTACATTTGCCCAGGTTGCACATGTGACATTTCAGTTGGCTTTTATAATTGCTCTTCAATTTCTAGTACATTGTCGACTAGTTACTTGATTTCTGTAGCATTGTGTTCGATTATGTTCCTGCTATTGTTCCCCCTCTCGCTATTGCTGGGTAGTTTAGTACTATCATGTGCTGATAGATACAGTTAGCCTGTATTTTGTGCCTGCATGACATGGTGTTACAAGAGGGGACTGCTAGATATTGATGGAAGATTTGAGCATGTTGTGTGGCAATGGCTGATGCTTGCAATTCAACTTGGTTTGTTAAGTTTGGTCATTGCACATTTCATGACAAATCGATGCACCTAGATTTTACCACATTTTGTAACTGTTTATACAGCACCTATTCTGTTGCTCTAGTATGGTTACAAGAATGACCTTGTGACAACATTTGTGTAAACTTTCTTTACCCATGAATGAAACTTCCCACGTTGTAAGTTATCTTTTCTGCATGTGGAGTATCTTATTCTTATCATTTGTAGAAACTGAAACCACATTATCTCATCAAAGACTTGCTGCATCTGAGATTTTCCTTTGCTGGAGACGTTCTCTTTGTATTGTCAATTTAGCTTTTGCCAAGTGCAAATACAGGGGGCGTCTTTCTTTAATTTCTTACTTTATGCACAAACCAATGGTTCTTCATTTTTTATGTCTTTGTAAACACTACTATCTGTACTTTAATGGTATACGGTATTCCTTGATCACGTCAACCCACAGTGTGAAGCTTCCGCCATTTAACTTTAGATAAAAAAAATATTTTTCCAGTGCAATATACTGATATGTGATCTTTGGTCTGACCCTATACGATACCTATATGTGCCAACGATACTCGTACATGCAGACCACTACAGATCTTTTATATATACTATGCATTTGATTCCAGGCCTTGAGTTGAGTTTTATCCATATAATAAGATTGTTGTTGAACTGTTCGGTTGTGTTTTCTGCAACTAACACACCTATGTTATGTTCAGTCCGGATGCTGCAAGCCCCCAACTGGATGCAACTTCACCTACCAGAGCGAGACCATCTGGATCAAACCTCCTGGCCTCAACTCTACCGATGACCCGACTGCAACACATGGTCAAATGATCAGAACGCCCTCTGCTACGACTGCCAGTCATGCAAGGCTGGAGTGCTGGCTAACCTGAAGAATGACTGGAAGAAGATCGCCACCATCAACATCATATTCCTCATCTTCCTCATCGTCGTCTACTCCGTTGGGTGCTGCGCTTTCAGGAACAACAGGCAGGACAACTCGCACCCAGCCTGGAAATGAGATGCAGGGTGATGATTAGGTAACTAGGCCTTGCGTTCTATGGTAATGTTTTGCCCATTGCCGTGTGTGAAGCACCTACGATATATCCTACATCTCCAATTCTGTGTGAACCATAGATAGCCTGTGCATGGTTTCTATGTTGCTGTGGGATACATCTTATGTGGAGGCTCCTATTATCATGATGTGTGGATAAGCCGTTTGTGTTCTTTCTTTGTCTATTGCATTACAGTTACCTGCTCTTAACTTCTTTCTGCAAATGCAACTAGGAACCATATAGACCAGAGTCAAATTTCCAGTATTCTCTAGAGTGTACAAACACAGAAGCTGCCAAGTGTAGCCACTCAACTTGGCAGCAGGTGCTTGCTTTGATATACATCTTGGTAATTTTGGCCCACTTCATCAAATAGTACTGGCTTATGAATGTCTGACTTGGGCTATTGGCCTACACAGGTGGTGACGCCAACAATGATCCTGCTGCATTAGCATGATCAGTCTTGAGAAGATTAGCTAGGGCTTGGTGGTTTGCCTTCACCTTTGCAGCGCAGTAGTCCTGCTTCTTCTTCCCGGGGTAAAACGGGCATCTAAACCTGTCAGTGCCTACCCCTAGCAACAAGCTTGCCAGACTTCAGGTACATGTATGCCTTCTCAGCATAGTCATCAATATCTGTATCACTTAGCTCTGATGACTCATCGGAATTCCACGGCAGACCTGAAAATAAGGAGTTTCAGTCTTCCAGGCAGCTCAAGTTGCAGTCCAACCATTGTCTTCAGCTCACCATTTTCTGACAAGAATTTACCAACTGGATCATTGGCATTGTAATCCTCGTCTCCTGCCAGCCAACTAAAAATGTACTTTCCTCGCCGATCTACCTCATTCCATCCAATTTACCCAAATAACGTGATTTGTACTAGCTATGGAATGCCAAGGCATCCTTAAACCCAATCCAATCCTTCTCGAAATGGACGACCGCAAATCCAGTGTACCCTTTGATACAAATGCGCAACATTAAAACGCGAGGGTCTGAAATCACCTAGCTGCTGCATCAGAGTTGCTCCACCTCTCTCTGTTTGCTCTGCTGGAACATTGGCAAGGATGCCCATCCAGGCCAAATAAACAGCTCATGTTCTTGCACGGGCTTAGCAGGATTAATCAGTGCATTACTTGTCACGCCAACAATGATCCTGCTGCATCAGCATGATCAGTCTTGAGAAGATTAGCCAGGGCTTGGTGGTTTGCCTTCACCTTTGCAGCGCAGTAGTCCTGCTTCTTCTTCCTGGGGTAAAACGGGCATCTAAACCTGTCAGTGCCTACCCCTAGCCACAAGCTTGCCAGACTTCAGGTACATGTATGCCTTCTCAGCATAGTCATCAATATCTGTATCACTTAGCTCTGATGACTCATCGGAATTCCACGGCAGACCTGAAAATAAGGAAATTTTCAGATAGAAACATTGCATTGAGCACAAAAGGCAGTGTCTTGACAGTAGAACTAAAACATCCAACAATTATGCAAGCATTGGTAGTAGTGTGCATGTAAGAACAACAAATTATTGTCATATTTCCATTTGCTAACTACTGCAATGCAATAAAATCAGAAACAACCTTAACTAGTCAAGAAACACATAAAGCAGCTTTTAAAATGATAAACCAAGATCAGCACACACACAGATGTGGTATATACATTGTCTTTCAAAAAGAATAACAAACAGTGCTCTCGTGCAACAACATATATGGGATGTAAGCATTAGTAGTTGTGTGCATATGATACAATCACACAACAAGTCTCTGTTAAATGATCACTTCGTTATCTACCTGTTCAGGCTAAAGTTTGTCTGATTTGCCCAAGACTGTTGACATTGAAATCTTAAGCTACAGACTGTAAATATCTGTTAAATAAGTCCAAACTACCTACCAGGTTTGGAACTCTCTAGACTACTTAAGAATTTTTACAAAGTTAACAATCGATTAAGATGGTTTAAGGGACAGGGAGGCTTATCCCTAAGTTGGTAGTTGTAAGTACAGGAACTAAGGGGTGATGCTAATAGTGGTGACCCCACATGAATCAGTGGTTTATGCAACAACTAATCAAATCAAGAAATAAGTTGGTAGTAGCAAGTACAGGATCTAAGGGTTACATATGCCATTAAGGCTGCATGGGAATGATAGGAAATGAATTGTTAAAGTTAAGAAACATTACCAGCAAAACTGTGAACATATCATTGAATTTGAGCTATAATCATACTTTCACGCTATTCTTCCTCTTCTATTTAACTCATTTGCATTTATCCTGCCTCCAGCCAAGATCCATCAGCTTTATATGTTATCTAATGGTGCACGGAGGTCGATATGTGCAAAGCCAGTGATCCAAAGTCAAACCTCCTCATCACATAAGCAGTTAAGAAGCAAAAGAGTGCAAGTATGATGCAGCATGGGTTAGTTTGGAACATTTTTAAGTTGCACTATTTCTGCCAACATTATGGAATAAACCATCCTTGAGAGTTGAGACAGCACCTCTTGGAGGTTCCACTTCAAATGTAGCTTTCGCCTTCACAGACACCTCTTCTTGCTGAAGTGCATAGCTAGTTGGATACAAACTTCAGGACAACTGTGATGTCATGTCGCTAATGACATTTAGCAGTAAGAAGAAACAACCACCTCACCACTCCTTCAAGCAAAAACAATCTCAAGTCAGTTGGAGATACAGATGGTCCAGGATACTGTAAATTTGATCAAAACGGGGATGGCTAAGATCCCCCGCCAAGAACTCGTGAACAACAGTGTCCACTTCAACCCAGCTGCACCCGGTATTTTTTTTCATTAATATTTCCCCTCATCAACCGCCGTACATCTTCAACAGCATCCCATCGCTGACTTCGAGCTAGTGTATTTGAATGGAGAACGTAGTTGCCAGGATTCATGGGTTCTATCCTCATAAGTTCTTTTGCTGCAATATCGCCTACATCAGTGTTGCAATGCTTACGGCAGGCATTGAGCAATGCTCCCCATACACCTGCATGTGGCTTCACTGGCATTATCTTCACAAAGTGGTGTGCTTCTTCAATCAACCCAGCTCGGCCATAGAGATCCACCATGCAAGCATAGTGATCTGCAGATTTCTGAATTGCATACATAGTTCCCATGGACTCAAAAAAGTGCTCTCCGTTGTCCACAAGCCCAGCATGAGCACAAGCTGATAAGAAACCAAGAAATGTGACTGCATCAGGCTGCAACCCTTCCTCAATCATCTCGTTAAAATGCTCCAGAGCATCTTTGCCATGTCCATGTTGTGCAAGAGCACTGATCATCACATTGTAAGACACGACATCCTTGGGATGTGTCTCAAAAAACAAGAAATGAGCTTCACTAATGCAGCCACACTTGGCAAACATGTCAACCAAAGAATTCTGCACATGGAAATTCATCTGGACATAGCCCTTGTGTAAGAGTCCATGCACTTGCTTTGCAACTGACAGGCAACCAAGCTGTGCGCATGCAGACATCAACACAGCCATTGTCGCAGCATCAGGCTGGAAACCGGCGAGCCGCATCTGATTAAATACCCCCACAGAATCAGCCCACAACCCGGCCTCCGAGCATGCAGTGATCATCATGTTCCAGCTGTTCACATTTCTCTGCGGCATCTCATCAAACAGACCCCTCGCGACATCAGCATCTCCCCGCCGCAGGTACCCTGACATGAGTGTGTTCCATGAGATCGGGTCCCTCTCCACCATCCCGTCAAACACCTCCTGCGCAGCCTCCACATCCCCTCCTCTGACATAACATGCAACCATGGCGTTTCCAACCACCACGTTCCTCCTAGGAATTTCGTCGAACACTCTCCTTGCATCCCCCAGTCGACCAAGACTCCCATACGAATCAAGCAATGCAGCGCAGACGTGCAGGGAGGTGCCAAGCCCGACCTTCACCAAGAATCCATGCGCCTGGCACACCTCGTGGGCCGCTCGGAGCGTCGACAAGGACTTGAGCACGGAGCTCGCGGTGAAGGCGTTGGGCAGCGGGCCCGACCGGAGCATGAGCCGGAACAGCGCAAACGCCTCGGCCGCGAGCGCGGGGGAGTCATGCTTCGCGTAGGAGGAGATGGTGGCCGTCCAGAGGTAGACGTTGGCGGAGGCAGCGGGGACACTGTCGAAGACGGCGCGGGCGTAGCGTGGGGAGGATGAGGGGGAGGAGGCGATGAGTGTGACGGCGGCGCGAGCGGGGAGCGGGAGGCCGCGGAGGAGGAGCTGCGCGTGGAGCTGCCTCGCCACCGCTGGCGATGCGGTGGCGCCGGCGACATGGAGGCGCGATGGCGGCATGCCGGAGCGTCCAGAAGCCGTACGATTCAAGTCTCGCACATCATTTGATAGATCTTTCAGGTTTTGCTAATTCCTGAGAATTCGTTAAATTTCAAAAAAAAAAAAATCCTGAGAATTCGTTAGACACTGCCAGCCAGGCGTGTCTATGTTGTTGCTGCCGATTTTCCGCACACGTCACAGACACCAAATTTAAGATGGTCCAAATGATGAACATTAGCAAAGAAACTTCAAAGTACATGTTCTGGTGCTACAAAAAAAATCAGCCGATGGTTGCACTAATTAACTGCTTTTTTGTGTGAAAATTCTACTGTAATATTTGTGCCATTCTTTTTTTTTTTGACGGTCAAAAGGGCAGGAGTTCTGCCATTGCATTATAGAAGAAAAAAGGTGTTACAAGCTTTTACAAAGAACGTCCAACGATTAGCTCTGTGTGTGTGGGGGAACCCAACTACTCCCAAAAAGTTGCAAGAAGGAGGGAAAGCAAAACCAAAACCTCACCAGTTGTGAGAGCAGAACCCTGGAAAAAAGATACATTATCTAGGCAAATACATTGATTAGCTACGCGTCTACATAAACACTCGGTAGGATCCAAAAAAATATTTACGCAACAAAATAACTAAAGGTTAATGATGCATGAACGTGATTTTGAATCATGTGTGCCATGTGCCATACCTGCACGGTTGCACCAGCACATGACACCAAAGATAAACAAGACGAGTTTTCACAAACAGAAAAATATATGAACGGAATTCTAGTGCTAGTTAACATCCATTTGGAGAAGCAAAAGGTTATGCACATGGCTACAATAAACAGGTCCTCCTTTCGCATACACAGCAAAATATCATGCAACAGAAAAGCATTAGAAGAATATGATAGTTGGCCTATCATACTTGTGCTGTCATTCTTGCCCAAAAACCAACCTGAGCTGCATAAAATTTGAAGCAAACGTGGGTGGAATTGGCATACCTTTAATACATAATTATATCTTTCAGTATGCTCAAGATTTTCCAGTAGACTACGTAACTTGCTCCTTTCAGCAGTAAGCTCCTCTTGCAAAAGGATCTTCTCTGTTTCAATAGACTTCAGCATCACGCAGGATACACTTTCCTTCCTCAAAATGTCAGCAAACCTTGCTGCTGATTGCTCCTCCTGTAACTTGGCGGAATCCCTTTCACGCTTAGAAAGTTCAACTTTATCGGTAAGCTTCAGTTCAAGAGAATTTGCACGATCAAGCTCAACTGAAATATCACATATTGACTTTTTTGTCTCCTGAAGCTTCTGTACAAGCACACCACACTCAAATGTCTCCTTTTCCTTTTCCTGTCTGAGCGATGCAAGAAAAGGTTGCTCAACTGCAAGCCTCTTTACTGATTGCATTAACCTTTCACTGGCCCAGTCGGCCCAACCTTTCACCTCCCGCTTCAGCTCTCCCAAACGTCTAATTAGACCCAGAGCCATCTCCTCTTTCCTATCTTTCGGAACCCAAGAGGTCCGCATCCCATCATGTGAGAATTCAAACTCAAAGCCATCCACCGGAGTATTTGTGAGAGAAAAGCGTATGAGGCCACCAGGTTCAGTTTGTTGCTTAGTTACTGTTTTCCCAGTAGATGATGAGCTGGAAGAGTGGTTAACAGGAGAAGAAATTGGCTGAACTGAAGGATAGACTAGAAACAGGCATTATAGTTCTAAATGATGCGTATGAGCCTTTTGCTGCCTTTGACGTGCTAGAAGCAGATTCAAGAAATGCCTTCACTGATCTACTGTCTTTAAGAGTTCTCTTACTGCTGGTGCCTTTAGCTGCTTTTTTGTTATGCGTAACCAGAGTCCTAGCCAATGAAGAGGACTTCTCCAGTTGACTGGAAGAACAAGCATGTTCTTGACAAGAAGAAGAAACGCGGTCTTGACCAGAAGAGGAAACGTGATCAGATTCAAGAAATGCCTTCACTAATCTACTCTCTTTAAGACTTCTCTTAATGCTGGTGCCTTTAGCTGCTCTTTTGTTATGCATAACCACAGTCCTAGCCAATGAAGAGGACTTCTCCAGTTGACCAGAAGAACAAGCATGTTCTTGAGCAGAAGAAGAAACGTGGTCTTGACCAGAAGAGGAATCATGATCAGATTCAAGAAATGCCTTCGCTGATCCACTCTCTTTAAGAGTTCTCTTGCTGCTGGTGCCTTTAGCTGCTTTTTTGTTATGCGTAACCACAGTCCTAGCCAATGAAGAGGACTTCTCCAGTTGACCGGAAGAACAAGCATGTTCTTGACCAGAAGAAGAAACGTGGTCTTGACCAGAAGAGGAAACGTGATCTATCCCTGAGGACTTGTGAGTTGCTATATAATCTGTTAAAACTTTGCTCCACGTCCTTTCAGGAGATTGAGATAGTGAAGCTCTCCAATTTTTTACTTGTTCGGACTGAGCCAGTGCAGCTCCTCCAGGAGATTCTGAGGCACTATAAGAATAACTTCCTGAAGTATCATTTACGTTCTGATTGTTCACAACAAGACAATCTGATTGTTCATTTCCATAAGAATTAATATCAACAGAAAAGGCTTGAGCAATTGAGATATCCATGTCACAGAGCATAATGCACCATAATGCGTCACTCCGAGTGAAGAATGGAAAATATTTCTTCAGCAAACTTGATGCACCACAAAGAATATACAAACCCAGCGTGTGCAAATGCATGTCAAGATTTCCGCGCAGAGGAGAATCAACCTGTTGACCACTCTTTAGCATTGCAAGCGCCCTATCTGCAATCTTCGTGATAGGTCCATCAAACTGGTAACAGAGTGCAGAGTCTCCAATGGCATGAATAACAGCATCCTCTGTGTACCCTTCATGGGATATCGTCTCAACTGCAGTTTTGAAGAACGCATGTAAGCTGTATAATGGAATATCCATTAGGTCAGTCCAGCCCACATATTGGAACCCATCCGATTCAACATGCTCCTTTTCTAAACCCAAATCAATATCCTCAGAAGCGATGTATTCAGCAAGAAAAGCTTTTGCACTTGACCATGAATGTTGCAGCTTGAGACCAGTCAAAGATAAACCAGCGTTGTCAGGATTCAGTAGCATTTCACCAGCAGCTGACGACGGTAATTTTGCAGTACTACTTTTATCTCTTTCTCCAACACGAGAAGAACATAGGTTTCTCCTAGTTGCTACTACCAATGGTATTCTCCTATCAACCATGTGTCATTATGTACCTTAAAATTTTCAATGGCTCAAGTTTCAAGTACGTCTTGGTCTGCTAAAATGCAGTCAATCTAAGCTGGGCTGTGTGCCTAAAGATTTCTTTACACACATGTGATCCCTATGGATGTTAAGATTTGCATGCTTGTGGTCCTTATGAATGATATGCTAATTTCTCGAAGAATTACGGCCTACATCAGCCGTAGAATGCACGTTTTCTCCTAAACCATATTTATCAGTTGACGTGCAAACGTTTTTTGTGTTGGTTCAAGGATGAAATTGTTAGAGAGATATTTGTATATTGTAGTTTCCCTATTATATAGGGGGCTCCCTGCATATTTACACACCTGTACATGTACTATATATTGTGGCCTTTGGCCCCATGGAATACAAGTTGCTTATTCCTAACATGGTATCAGACCTAGTTTTTTTTTTTGCACGCGCAACTCGTGCTGTGATCCTCTCCTCGCGCCGCCGTCGTGCTCTGTCCGACCGCCGTCGCTGCTCCCTTCTCCTCTGAAAATCTTCCTACGTACAGATCAATTTGATCTTCACCTCCCTCAATTCCCGACCACGCCAAGCCCCTCGTCCTCGCCCTCTCCTCCCCGCTGAAGGGCTCCTCCGGATCAGCAGAGCCTGCACGCCGCCGGCTGCGTCTCCCGCTGGTCCCCGTTCCCGCCCTTCTCCGCTGTCTCGGACGACGCCGACACTTTCCGTCTTGAGCCCTTCCCGTGCGAACCCGTCGAGCGCAAGACCGGCGCCAAGGCCGTCGCCCGCCCGTTCCGGCCCCGGCCACCACTTCTCCGGCCACTCCCGCTCCGGCCGCCTCTGCCCCGGCCGCTCCCGTTCCGGCCCCCGGCCGCCACTTCTCCGGCCGCCTCTGCCCGGCCGCTCCCGCTCCGGCCGTCCCCGAGCGATCCGTCCTCCGCAGTTGCTCGTCGGGTTCTGGCCCCGAGCGATCCGTCCTCAGCAGTTGATCTGTCCTCCGTCGTCTGGTTCTGGCTGTGCCCTCGTTCGATCTATCGAGGGCCTGATCTGGTGAGAGTTGACCAGCGTTCGTCTTCTGTACAAAAAAAAAAATGTCGCTGTCTGCTGCTGATCCTATTGGCTGTCCCGAGCTTCCGTCTCTGCTTGGTGCTCCTCCGCGGTACTTGTCGCCTATTTCGTCGTCTCCCTCGATGACGTCTGCATGCCGCTCTACGTCGACCTCGCGGTTTCTGCCCGCAGTTATGGCCGCTCTATGTCGACTTCGTCTATGTCGACTCGCCGCTCTACGCCGACTATCGGGGCTTCTGCCCGCTGTTGTGGCCGCTCTACGTCGACTCCATCTATGTCGACTCGCCGCTCTACGTCGACTCTCGCGGCTTCTGCACATGGTTCTGGCTGCTTTTCTTCGACTCCTCGCGTGGCGTGTGCACGCACTTGTGACCGCTCTCCTTCGACTCCCCATGTGGCTACCACGTATTGATGATTGGTCCTCCTTGGCTGACGCATCTACCTCGACCTCTTCAGTGGCGTCTTTCACTGCGCGTGAGATCGCGCAACTCCGATGCCTGCTTGCTACTTGGGACTCTTCACCGACAGGTTCTGCTGGTTCTGCGACTGACTTTTCTGGCACCGAGAGACCACCTTCTTCTCATTCAGGTACATCCCCTTGGATTCTTGATACTGGAGCATCTTTTCATATGACTTACGATTCTTCCGCCTTGAGCTCTATTCGACCTGTCGAGTCTCCTGTCTCTGTTCGTACTGCCGATGGTACTCCCATCCCCGTTGCTAGTCGAGGCACTCTTAGCAGTCCCGCGTTTCATGTTCCTTCTGTCGCTCATATTCCTCGACTCACCATGCAGCTTTTCTCTGGTAGTCAGATTGTCGATTCTCGTTGTAGGGTCACTCTAGACTTTGATTCCTGTTCTGTTCAGGATCGTTGTACGGGCGCTTTGCTTGGTGCTGGCCCCGACGCCATGATGGTCTATGGGAGCTTGACTGGCTTCGTCTTCCTTCCGCTGCCACCGCCGCCAGTCTCTCGACCCAGGTTGCCGCAGCCACCAGCTCTTTTCAGCAGTGGCATCATCGTCTTGGCCATTTATGTGGTTCTCGTCTCTCGTCTCTAGTTCATCGTGGTGTTCTGGGTCTGTCTCCGGAAACGCTTCTTTGGATTGTCTGGGTTGTAGGCTTGGTAAGCAGATTCAGCTACCATATCCTCATAGTGACTCTGTGTCCGAGCGTCCTTTTGATCTCGTTCATTCAGATGTTTGGGGTCCGGCTCCCTTCGCTTCGAAAGGGGGTCATCGCTACTATATTATTTTATAGATGATTACTCACGATACACTTGGATTTACTTTATGTCCTCTCGTAGTGAGGTTCTCTCTATCTATAAGCGTTTTGCTGCCATGGTTCACACTCAGTTCTCTACACCTATTCGTGTGTTCCGTGCTGATTCTGCTGGTGAGTATATCTCCAAGCATTTGCGTGGTGTTCTTGCTGAGCAGGGCACTCTCGCTCAGTTCTCTTGTCCCGGTGCACATGCTCAGAATGGCGTTGCTGAGCGTAAGCATCGTCATCTTCTAGAGACTGCTCGTGCGATGATGATCGCTTCTTCTCTCCCGCCACATTTCTGGGCTGAGGCTGTCTCTACCTCGGTCTATCTCATTAACATTCAGCCTTCTGCCGCCCTTCAGGGTGGTATTCCTCTCGAGCGACTATGTGATCGCTCTCCTGACTATTCCATGTTGCGTCTGTTTGGTTGTGTTTGCTATGTTCTCCTCGCTCCTCGTGAACGCACCAAACTAACCGCTCAGTCTGTTGAGTGTGTTTTTCTCGGATATAGTGATGAGCATAAGGGCTATCGATGTTGGGATCCCGTGGCTCGTCGGATGCGTATTTCCCGGGACGTGACGTTTGACGAGTCTCGTCCTTTCTTTCCACGCTCGACCTCCTCGACCTCTACTGTGGAGGATCTCTCTTTTCTTACTTTTCCTGATTCTCCTCCCGATGTCCCTCATATTCCTCCTCCTCCCCCTGATCCGGTGCCGTCTACTCCGATGCCTTCTTCTCCTCCTTCATCGACGCCTTCTTCTCCTCCTTCGTCGCCGTCTTCTTCACCCTCCCCGCCTCCGCCTTCTCCTGTTGCTCCTTCTCATCCTACTTTTCCTTTCTATTATACTCGTCGTCCACGTGTTGTGACCGAGTCATCTGATGCACCCTCTACTTCTGGTGCACCGTCTCAGCCGACTTATTCTCTTCGTACTCGGCCTTGTCCTTCACCTGATTTCTTTGATCCCGCTACCTATAGTGTTTCGGCTGTCCCAGAGCCGACTACGTATCGTGAGGCTGTTGTTCATCCTGAATGGCAGCTTGCCATGGCTGAGGAGATTGCTGCGCTTGAGCGCACTGGTACGTGGGAGATCGTTCCTCTTCCTCCTCGTGTTCGTCCTATCACCTGTAAGTGGGTCTATAAGGTTAAGACCCGCTCTGATGGGACTCTTGAGCGTTACAAAGCTCGTCTGGTCGCTCGTGGCTTTCAGCAGGAGCATGGCCGTGATTATGATGAGACTTTTGCTCCAGTGGCTCACATGACCACTGTTCGGACTCTTCTTGCCGTGGCATCTGTTCGCCATTGGTCTGTGTCTCAGCTTGATGTTAAGAATGCCTTTCTTAATGGTGAGTTGCGTGAGGAGGTTTATATGCAACCACCACCGGGGTATTCTGTTACAGATGGCATGGTCTGCCGTCTTCGTCGCTCTCTCTATGGCCTTAAGCAAGCCCCTCGTGCATGGTTTGAGCGCTTTGCTTCTGTGGTCACAGCTGCTGGTTTCTCTTCCAGTGCTCATGACCCTGCGTTGTTTGTTCACTCTTCTCCTCGTGGTCGCACTCTTCTTCTTCTGTATGTTGATGACATGATCATCACTGGTGACGACCCGGAGTATATTGCCTTTGTCAAGGCACGTCTGAGTGAGCAGTTTCTTATGTCGGATCTTGGTCCGCTTCGTTACTTTCTTGGGATTGAGGTTTCGTCCACCTCTGATGGTTTCTTTATATCCCAAGAACGGTATATTCATGATCTTCTTTCTCGTGCCGCTCTTACTGATGACCGTACTGCTGAGACTCCCATGGAGCTCAATATTTCTCTTCGTGCTTCTGATGGCGATCCTCTCTCTGATCCGACTCGTTATCGACATCTTGTCGGGAGTCTCGTCTATCTGGCTGTTACTCGCCCTGATATTTCTTATCCTGTCCATATTCTGAGTCAGTTTGTTTCTGCTCCCACTTCGGTTCACTATAGTCACCTTCTTCGTGTTCTACGCTATCTTCGTGGAACGATCTCTCTTTGTCTCTTCTTTCCTCGTTCCAGCTCGTTACAGCTTCAGTCCTACTCCGATGCCACTTGGGCTAGTGATCCTTTGGATCGCCGTTCACTTTCTGCTTACTGTGTCTTTCTTGGTGGTTCTCTCATTGCCTGGAAGACGAAGAAACAGACCGCAGTTTCCGTTCGAGTGCAGAAGCTGAGTTGCGAGCTATGGCTCTTTTGACTGCTGAGGTGACTTGGTTACGGTGGTTACTTGCAGATTTTGGTGTCTCTGTTACGACACCCACGACTCTATTGTCAGACAGTACAGGTGCTATTAGCATTGCACGTGACCCGTGAAGCATGAGCTTACTAAGCATATTGGCGTTGATGCTTCTTTTGTCCGTGCTAGTGTGCAGGATCAGATTATTGCGCTCCAGTATGTGCCTTCAGAGTTACAGTTGGCGGATTTTTTCACGAAGGCCCAGACTAGAGCACAGCATAGCTTTTTCCTCTCCAAACTCAGTGTTGTGGATCCACCATGAGTTTGAGGGGGGGTATTAGAGAGATATTTGTATATTGTAGTTTCCCTATTATATAGGGGTCTCCCTGCATATTTACACACTGTACATGTACTATATATTGTGGCCTTTGGCCCCCATGGAATACAAGTTGCTTATTCCTAACAGAAATGTGTTACTTTTAGTCCTGGAACTGTATAACCTGGTATGTATGTATGTATGTATGTTGCCTGTTGATGAAGAAAAGTAACATAGATTGACAATGAAGGGCCCGGCATACACGTACTGAAACTGTATGTTTACTAATGGGTGTACAATATTCTTACAGAATAGGCTTTCTTACATCTCTCTTGTATCTGCAGTCTGACTTTTGAAGTTGAATCTAGTTAATTTGGCAGCCACTCGTCATACAGCTGTTAACAGTAACTGCATTAACAAGGTAACGCATATACATCCATGTTGATGATAGCTTCGTATGAACAACAGTGAGCATATCTAAAATCTATATGCAAGTGGGCATTGCAAGTAGTGAGAAATCCTGCAGATGCTCTCTGAATGTGCGGCAGCAGACTAACAGGTCTTGAAAATTGAACTACACGTGCATGAATGATCTAAACAACATTTCACACTCTCTGGTCTGTTTTTTTTCTACCCATTATTTTAATGAAAGTTAGGATGCACTATATAATTCCAGGCACCGATAGATTCTTCTACTGATCTGAAAGGTCTGGTGCCCTCTCTTCTCATCCCTTCACATACTTATCCTAGCTCCAGCTTACAAGCCCACACAGTATTGATCGGACCTTTTGGAAGAAACACAAAATCCTTCACCACTACGGTGTGTGCTCCTAATTATCATGCATGCATGCATGGAGACCATGTTATTCTTTTGCGAAAACACTGAAGTGCTGAACACCCCACCACCATCTGAACTGAAGAACAACCACCGATAGCATCAACTCTCTCATAATTTAATTATGGTTCTTGACACCACGCGTCACTGCATCACCGGAGTACCGAGTACCACTGGAGCTGGATCTTTGGACCGCTTCTGAGACGCGGCGGAGCACATCGACCTGAGCGCGCAAGTGCACGACGTAGTCCATGGCCTCACGTAGCAGGGTGGCCTCGTCCACGGCGGCGTCCTGTCCTCCAGGTATCAGCTCCCTCAGTGCCATTGTCCTCCTCCTCACCAGCGCCCTGGCAACCTCGGCACCACCAGTGCCGGCAACAACACGCCATGTTCTCTTGAAGCTCCTCTTCCTGTGGCAGCACGCCCTCACTATCCTCCTGCACCTCTGCGCCTTGCACGCGATGGACGTCGCAGGTGCCAAGATGGCCTTGGGCCACCTTGCTTGGCCGCCGCGTGCGGCCGCCATGGCGTCATCAGCGGAGGACTTGACGGCGCGCTTCCTCTCATGGAGGCTCATGGCGCCGCCCAAGGACGACGCATCATGTTTGGTTGTGTGTGCCTGCTGGAGCTCGAGGCTGAGGAGGAGGTTCTTGAGGAAGGCTTGCTTGAATGACTTGGTGGTGGTGTTGTTAGGACCTTGCATGACTTGATCTTCTCTTCTCCTTCCTTCTCTTTTGGTTGAGCAAAGACAAGACGTGTGCTTGCACTTGTGGTAAAATGTCTGATGGATAGGTAGCAGAAACAGGGGGACCCTGCTGCTTAAATACGAGTCTATGGCATGCATGTGGTGTCACCAACACGGCACCACTGATATTCTGTATAGCATGTGCTGCCTGATTCGTAATCTCTTTACACATGCATGCTGCTATTGTTGATATTGACATAAGTGCCATCACGTTAATATTGGTGTTGACATGCATGTCCTGTTCTTTCGGACTTAAAGCTCAAAAGTAGACGACCTCATGATCGACATTCCTGTCGACCATAATATGGCAAGCAAGCGTGCTCGTATTCTTTCCATGATTATACGTTGTCGTATGCTAGGTATGGATGTAGAATCGACAAGTACGGCCCAAGGTGTCCACAGGCTTAAGGTCTCCCAAATTCATGATGACAACAACTACTGAGCTGGCTCTCTCGTGTCATCGTCACACAGAAACGGCTTGAAAGTTGAAAGGTTAGAGCACATGATTCCCGAGCATGTTCGTAACCAGGCAGCTGGCCGATTCGAACACATCGTCGTCGTGCATCGCCATGTGCTAGCTAGCTACTCCCTCCGTTCCAAATTAATTGACTTATATTTGTCCAATTGTGGATGTATCTATACTTGTAACATGTCTAGATACATCCATATTTGGGAAAATATAAGTTAATTAATTTGGAACGGAGGGAGTACGTATTATCATTGTGTGTTGTCGTATGCTGGGTATGGATACAAAGATGGACAAGTACGACGCAAGATGTCCACCAGCTTAAAATTGCAAAACACACAACGTTTACATCCAGTCCACTTCCTCTTTGAAAGGTTATCTTTAGTCAAAAGTTCGTTCCTATGAAGAAACCACTTTTATTTTTATTTTTAAAGGAACCTTTTTCCAAAGTTTAGTATGAGATAGTAGATCTTGGCCCTATTGAAACAAATGACCCTATCCCCCATATTGCTTGTCCTAAGAAGCCGGAGAAAAATAACAAGGTAAATTGTCAAATTGTGCTTATGTCGCATTCTTACTCAGACAATGTATTTAGGCTCTGTAATCTGATCAAACAAGCGTGATATAGATGCTTCATAGTGATTAAACAACTTTCAGCTTATAGCATAATACTAGAAAGTTCATAACACAAATGCTTCCAACTTATTATCACACGAACTTACATGAATTTAGCATCAAATATTTCGTAAAATCCTACAAATGAACTAAATCTTGACAAATAACTGCATCTCATCTGAAGAATCTGTAAACGAGCGAAATTGTCGACATGATTACAAAGAAATACTACCAAAGGATGTACATCTGATGCTGTCATATTCTGAACTTTGACCGCATTAAGAGATTGACTGCGTGCCTCCTAAGCTGTGACAGAAACAAAAGAAACACATGCCAGGGATTCTGAGTAGGCAAGGTGCAGCGAACAGCATCAAAGCAAACTGCGGCTGCTTGATGACTGGACGCTAATGTGGAGTTCTTGGCTACCACGGAAAATAATTTAAGCTTGAGCACTGGGGTCTGGGGAGTTGTATCTTGGTCTTCAGGCAGGCTATACAATCATTTCATTCATTCAACAGTTCTGTATCAAATCCTCGTTCTACTTCTGCCACTGGCAGAACATTTTGGTTTCCATATTCTGCGGCATTTACAGCTGCACTGCCACTGCTGAAACCTGACTCTGTCATGTAATGCATCTATCTTGAAAAACAATTATTTTCATTATCAACAAACAACAATATGTCTGAAACATTTCAGGTACCGGGACGATGAAATTCATGAAATCTCTCGAGAGGTTAGCAAAAAAATCAGTTGGTTAGAGAGCTTTTAGAACTGCCAAATAGGGCTTGCAACTTCTAAGACTGTATTTCACGCACTGGTGTTCTGAGTCTTGGATCGTATTCTCGTTTTAGCCTCATCAATGTTCTGGTCGTCTTCCTGCAAGCAGTTCAGAGGAAAGAGTTGTTGGAAATTTTAAGGTAGTAGAGCACTAGCGTGATGCTGTTGATGAGGATCTCTGGCAAGAAATCTTACTTCTTGTTGAAGCTTCTTCTCACTTGACGTTCTGGCAGCGCGGTATTCAACGGCGTAGGTTGCGGTTTTGCAGAATGGGCAGCTGCACTGCTAGTTAAGGGGCCCAAGGAATTCAGAACATGTATCAGATTAGATGTAGTAACAAAGTTTATGGACACATATGCTTCAGTGCTGCACACAGTCTAGGTAGCAAAATACTGTAGGATACTGGACAGCTTTGGAAGCCTTGGACGGCATCAGCTGCAAGAAGCACTCTGCAGGACCATGAACACAGGACAGTGAAATTCAGAACTTCTCGGAATCATTACAGTGAAAAACTTCTCTGTGAAGTAGTATTTCGTTTTTAAGCAATGGTGCGTACTTTAGGAGTAAAATGTTAGTATTATTTACTAGCAGTTCTCAGTTGACTTGGCCGAACATAGTAAATAGCTATTACTACTTCTGAATTTCCGCCGTAGTTACAGTCAAAAAAAACTTCTGAATTTCAGTACAACTTTGAGACAGGAATCAAGAGCAAGTGTAACTCGATCGATGAATCACCTGTGCAGATCCCTTTGCCGCAGCACTTGGATCGATTCAGACTAGGATAGAACTGCATCAATGGAAGACAAACAAAAACATCAGAACAAGAAAACAGAGGAGCCCAATTTTCTCTGAAACAGGGGGTGATCACGCGTACGTACGTAGAAGCAGATGGGGCACTCCTCGGCGTCCTCGTCGGCGGCGTCGAAGCAGGGCGCGAGGTCGCCGGAGCGGATGAGCCGGCGGAGTCGGCCGGAGTCCAGGTCCGAGAGCTGCCGGAGCAGGCGATGCGGCCGCGTGAGCCGATCCTCAATCATCGGCCTGCTCCGGAGCATCTCGCCAAACGCGGCGTTGCCCATTGTAGTTACTAGATGGTTCTGGAGTAGCAGGCTGGCAGCTACGGCGGCAGGTGGGCGTTTATAGCCTCGCCATGGCTGCATAGTCGCGGGTGTGAAAGGAGTAAGGCTGTAAGAGATCGGGGTGGTGGAGTGGTGGCCGTCAGTGGGGGTGGCTGCTTTTTTGATCGGAGGAGGGAAAGGAGAAGTGGAGGGAAGGGGGAAAGGTATCAATTGCTTCTTCTTTTTCGAACGTGAGCGTAGTGCTCACTGTGACGTACTGACGTTCATGTCGAGGGAAAAACATATGACAAAAATAGAAATTCAAAAGGTTTTTCCGTCGCCGGGACTTGAACCCGGGTCTCTCGGGTGAGAGCCGAGTATCCTAACCACCTAGACTACGACGGACTTGTGAATTTGTGATGAAGTTGGTTAAGTTGTTTTTGTATGCGTGTTCAGTAGGAACCAATATACAAAGCAGAGGCACCAGCGACTCTGTATGTGTGACCGCCAACTCATGAGTTGGACAATGACCACCAAATTGCAGCAACACTTGGTAAAACCATGGCTAGCTAGGACCATTCCCATACCGAGCACAAACTATATTGCTCTCTTTGATCCATAACATATCTGAATTTGGCCATGCCGACAGATGACAACCTGTTCAAAATTCAGACAAAACGGACCCTGGCAAACCAAGCCAACCTGTGTTGTGCTTGACTGCTTGTCCAGGACAAAGTTCGAGCAAATCTACCTCTCTACGTTGAGCAACCATACAACATGTGCAGGTGATTCCCAAGATATAGCTGCCAGCGTACCACTTCACAACCACATCTGGGAGTAGGGAGCAACTGATCGCTACTGAAGGTTGCTCTACATCTTGGAATTATCTCAAGTTAGTGATACAGCTAGAGAAATATGTAAAGGTTACAAACTAATCATCAGCTCATCAAGCACCCAGTTTGCTCACATTTAACTACAATGCTTGCTTTCACCGAGCACTGCGGAAAGCAACCTTAGAGGCAGAGAAACTGTTTGTTACAGACACAGCATCCCCTAGTCTTGACACTACTGAAGAAATGAACTTAATTCCTGTTACAAACTATTCTTTCCAATATCAGGTCCACTAATACCAGTCAGGTGCATGTTTAAAAAAAAGGGTAATAGTCATCACTAAGCAAGTCCTAGATGACCTAATATTTTGTGATGATATCCGATTCCTTTGGCTCAATTCAACTTAGGCATACACAATGAGCATATAAGAGGAAGAGCTTCCATATGATAGCACATTATCAAATGTATTAATCCGTGACTTAGTACTTAGTACCACATGAGAAAAAAAATCATTCAACTTCGCACCATGTTGCACATTATTTCAAATACGACAAACTATGTTCATTTCCAGGCACAAGAGTTTCTCAAATAGTCAAATTCAATATAACCACCATGTTGTACGCATAGTAAATATTTTGTTGAGGACAAGCTGGGTATCACTGAAAGATGTTTAGCTTTGATGAGAATAGTCTTTAGGACAGTTACTTGCAGCCTAGTAGTCTTCATAAGAATATGAACATACATACAAGCCATGGACCAAGAACATAGTTATTTCTAGCGAACTAGCTACTACTGGTTGATAAGAAGTTTACCTTACAACTTTACCATGTATGAACCAAGTCGAAAGTTCTCATTTTATAGGTCCCTTTTGGATCAGGATAATAATCCACTAGAAATTAGCTTTCCTTTCCTTCACCTTTTACTGTTTGGATTTGTTGAAGCTTAAACAGCATCAACAATAAAGCAAGAAAACCCTTCAGAATGCAGCATGTTTTTCTGAAAAAAGATCATGCTGAACCGGCAAGGTATTATGCCGGCGAATTACCATCCAACGTATTAAGCTTTAAATTTTCTGTAACCAACCAAATGTGGCAGAATTAGTTAAGATTCTAATTATAGACTAAATTGAGCATACACTATTCAACCAACACATGACAACCTCGTCTCACTGGTTGCATTTATACTTGGAAATTCTGCGATCCAGTAAGAAACAACTAATATGATCACACCATGATACAAACTTCTAAAAGCAACTGAAAACACTGTAGCGCCGCATTTCTTTTAGCAGTGACATTTTTCACACTTCAACAATAAAAAGTGCCACATATTCAATAAAAAAGCATGTCGAAGATAGAATATCACATCTTAAAAAAATTGGATGGCAGGAAGAACACTAGATAAGCAATAAGTGCTTAGATACTTCATAGTTCAGAATATTCAGATGATGCTTAAGACGTAATCATAAGCACTATCCGAAAGAACATGCTCTACTAGTGTACCAATAAAGTAAAGAGGAACCAAGATAACGATCAAACCTAGAAACCTCCAGCATCCACACATGCTGAGTTCTCCCAAAAAACTACAGAACATCCAACATATGTATATAAAAATCCCATACGACGTACTCTGGTTCCGGTTACTGGCCACCAAGGGTTGAGTTCCAAATGTCAAACATCAACCAGACGAGAAAATATCTACAGCCTACTACAGATCCCACCAGGATCACATTCCACTGTCAGAATCACTCCTCTTCAGAAACCTCCACCACTGCATCACCAAAGCATCAGCCGGGAGCGAGACACGGAGAGTCCTGAGTGGCTTAAGCATGGTCCTACTCAAACATATGCAGGATCGTCTCTGCAGATAGTTCCTCCTGCAGCAACTTTACAACCTGGACAAATGTCTCCGCCTCACGCAGCTCCTCTGAAGTCGCATGTTTAAGTTCCCTCTCTATTTCCACAATGTCATGAGAACCATTTGCAACAGCGAACGCTGATCCACTGGGTACACCAGAATTCTTGTCGTTCCGGGCTCGCTTCTGCTGGTTGCCCTGCTGAAACCTCTGTTGTGCGTCCATATGATCATTGTACCCATCAATGTGCATCTTCCCATCATTCGGAGTAGACGAAATACTCTCGTTATCCCTCTTGTCCAAGCCCGCATCATCGTTCAGAGTTATGCCCAGGTGTGGTCTCAGCACCTCCATGGGTTGTTGCTGAACTTGAACAACTGTCGCTGCTTCATTAGACTCCACCAGGTTGGGCGGCTTGTTGCTCAGCTGCTGCAACCAAGTCCGAATGCCAGAATTGATGCCAGCTTCAACGCCAGTTTTCGCGGCAGCTTCCAGCTCCTTATCGAACTCGAACACATCTGGGTGCTGTACCCATATGAGTCTCTGAAGATACACCCCGAAATATGCAGTTTTGTCATCCCTCTTCGGCAACTCGAGAATCTCATGCTCGACTAGATCCCACATCAGCTTACCCCAGTCAACCTTATGCGCTGACCCCGCCCTTACCTCCCGCATGGCGGCCGGCACGGCTTTCAATATGTCACGCGGCCACTGGACCCGAAGCCGAAGGCAGAAGACCCGAAGGCACATGTAGATGAACTGCTCGGAGGCGCGGCTGACGTCGAGAAGGAAATCCCTGCGCTCCGCCGGAGGGTTGATGGATACCGCCCTGAGGAAGGACTCGCGGTCAACATTGACGCGGGAGCCCCACACGTAGCCGCAGCGCTTCTTCGGGTCGTAAGAGGCGATGAGCTGGGAGACGAGGTTGGGACGGGGGACACCAGTTGGGAGCTGGAGCCGCGCGACATCCAGGAGGCCGAGGTGCCGGAGGGGCGCCTCGAGGTCGTGGTCGTCGACCCAACCTTGGAAATTGCACGGCAGCTGGTAGATGTGGAACTGGACCGTGTCGATCTTGGTGGACGGCGGTGTCGCGGTTTCCTTGGTGGTGGTGGCGGGGCGAGGCTGGATAGGGATTTGGGGGGAGTCTTGCTTGTGCTGCCCGCTGAGATGCGTGAGGCCCTTGGTGGACGCCATTGCCGCTGGGGTTTTCTTGGTGGTGGTGTTGGGGGTAAGGTCGGCTAGGGATTTGGGGGGACTCGCCGTCGCGCTGCCTGCTGTGGATGGGTGACGGAGGCCGCGGAGGAGAGGCGCAGGGGGAGGCATGGTGGTCGCCATTGTCGCTGGGGTTTTCTTGGTGTTGGTGTTGGGGGGAGGTTGGCTGGGGATTTGGGGGGACTTGTGCTGCCTGCTGAGGATGGGAGACGGACGCGGCGGCGGTCGGCCGGCCGGCGACGGAGAGCCGCATGGAGTGCTGGGTGAGGAGCTCGGCATTTCTCTTCGCCGGCCCGGCCCGGCCCTGCACTGCAGCAGCCGCGCAGAGAGCGAAGAAATTGGTGGATTAACGGGAAGAAGATGGATGACATAACGAGAACCAGAACGAGAAAACACAAGTCATCGAGGGTAAAGACAGTTTGCTTGTAGACTTGTAGTCATCGGCAGCTGGTGCGAACACCTGTTTGTATTATTTTTATTGCTTTGGTATTCTTTGTATTTTGTATTGTTATAGATGATCGATATATTGGTTGACTTTTTCGTAAAATAAAGACAGGTTTTTCAAATATGTTTTAAATGTATTTAAAAATATCGAAAACTTCAGAAAAACCCACAAATTTGTTTCATGGAAACAGATATTTGTGCCATGTGTAAAAAAAATATCGGTGCTAAAAAAGGCATTTCATGCATTTTATTTTTGTCTTTTTACACATGCCGCAAAAAATCTCGATTTCCGTAAAACTTGGCATGCGCACATATAACGTCGAGATGTACACATCAAATTTATGTTCGGAATTTTTGACATTTAAAAAATGTTCTTTACGGTGGCAGGAGCATATGCTTCCATGTGCCAAAGTGAATTCCCCCAGTTTTGCAAGGATTAATTAGACTTATTATTGTTATATATATATAAGTCAAAATCTAAAGTATCTAACTTGAGTTTGGTAAATAAAATGCAAGATACTATACCCAATGGAAAACTACACCAGTTGTAGTTTTCTGAAACAATTTAGATATAAAGTGAATTTGCCCGGTTTTGCAAATATTAATTAGACTTAGTATTATTTTATATATAACTCAAATTTTAAAGCATCTAAATTAAGTTTGTTAAATAAAAAGCAGGATGCTATACCCACCGGAAAACTACACCTGTTGCAGTTTTCAAAAACCATATACATATAAAAAACCTTGCTCGACTTTGATTTAGACAAATTAAACAGGGATGGGTCTCTCGGGGAGATCGTGCTCCCCATTAAGAAAATAATTGAAATGATGATGTACGATACTTTTAAGACATCACAATATAGTTTTTACACAACGTAATATGTAATTTATGTAACACATGCTAACAACGGCGAGAGGCTTATGGGATAGGTTGCCCTTGAAGTGCGGCAGTGTTGACTGAGGTGCATCTGTGGAAGATGGTGGGGGATCCAGCTATCTAATTAAGGGCGGGTTGGCGCTGGCCCCGAGTCAGTCGTTGAAAAGGCTCGGAGGGTTAAACCGGACGATGTTTTTTATCAGGCTGGTGGCTATCGCGACTCGCTAACGCCTCTTGGCTAGAGGTTTCTTCAGCGTCAAGATGTGGACCAGCCGCTGGTGCTCTTCTCTGGCAATGACGAAAGACTTGTATGCTTAGTAATTGTGGCGAGAGCGGTATAGCAGTAGAACCGTTTGTATCCGCCTAATTTTATGTTGCTGTTTGTATGCGTATCAAATCTGTATACAAGTAATATATGCCTAGGACGTACATCGTCAAACAAAAAGGGTGGGTTTTGTTCATGGGCCGCGACAACATGCACATTCGTCGGCCCATTCCTTCGTCGCTCGGATGAAAATGGACAACGGAAACTGGATTTTCGGTCCTACCCTGAACGATAAGCACTTTTCATCTGACGTGGCATCGGCGGTTCGATACTTTTGAAATTTAAAATTTCATGATAACACTTGTGAAATTTAGTAAAAATATAATATTAAAAATTCTAGACAGCTAATCCGTGTTGGTCAATTGACTATTACTAGGAACATGCCTTCTTTTGAACTCTCACTAATTTTCTGGTCATGAATTTAAAATGGGTGTCTCTAGGGCTCAATCGACTGGGAATTAAGCAAATTCCCAGTCGAATGACGTCACCGTTTCGCGCGCGGGCTGGATTCGGTCCACTTCCCTCTTGTTTCCGTTGTTGGGCTGGTGTTGTATGGGCTGTTGTTGGAATTTAAAATTTTCGTGTTGTCCAGGCTCATAGCGGGCCGGCCCAACTGCGGCGCTAGAAAAATCAGAGAAAAATGTAAGAAAAGAATTGCTTAGCCAAAGATTCGAACCTGGCACTGCTAGGAGCCTAGGACTATCGAACAGGACCCAACCAGTGAGCTAGAATCCAGTTGCTGTTAGAATAAGAATCCGAACCAATATGACTCAAATCTAATTTTTTTTAAATCCGAACAATTTCTAAATCTGAATAATTCTAAAATATTTTCGTTTTTAAAATGTGAACAAATTTTAAATTGAACGATTTTCAAGATATGAACATTTTTAAAATTCGAACAATTTGAAAATTTGAACAAATCGCATGTGCATGATTTTGAAATTTGAACAATTTTCACATGTGAACAATTTTCAATTTTGAACAATTATCAAATGCAAAAAAAATTCAAATATGAAAAATATTCATATTTGAACAAAAAACATTAATAAACGAACAAACAAACCAGAAAATGAACCAAAAACCAAAAAAGAAAATCAAAAAAGAAACATAAAAATGACACAAAAAATACTACGTGGGCTAGCCCAACTGCGGAGCCGAAGAGCACGCGGACGTACGTGTTGCGTTTGTAAAAACTAGGTAAAACAAGAAAAAAGGGATTTAAAAAGTAAAAGAGTCAGTTTGAAGTGTAGTTGAAACTAGCTAAAAAAAGTTGATTCAAACAGAAAAAAAGTCAGTTGCAAGTCCAGTTGAAACTAGCTAAAAAGAAACAAAAAATGTGATTTAAAAAGAAAAAAGAGTCAGTTTCAAGTGTAGTTGAAACTAGTTAACAAAAAAAAAGTTCAGTTTCAAGTGCAGTTTGAAACTAGGTAAAAACAAGAAAAAAAGGATTTAAAAAGTAAAAGAGTCAGCTTAAAGTGCACTTCAAACTAGCTAAAAAGAAGAAAAAATGATTTAAAAGAGTCAGTTTCAAGTGCAGCTGAAACTAGGTAAAACAAACAAAAAAAGGGGATTTAAAAAGTAAAAGAGTCAGTTTCAAGTGCAGTTGAAACTAGCTAAAAAAAAAGCGGAAAATGTGATTTAAAAAGAAAAAAGAGTCAGTTTCAAGTGAAGTTGAAACTAGCTAAAAAAGAAAGAAGAAAATGTGAAAAAGAGTCAGTTTCAAGTGCAGTTGAAACTAGTTAAAAAAGCAAGAAGAAAATGTGATTTAAAAAGAAAAAGAGTCAGTTTCAAGTGAAGTTGAAACTAGCTAAAAAGAAAAGAAAAAGAAAAAAGATTCAGTTGCAAGTGCAGTTGAAACTAGCTAAAAAAGAAAAAAAAGATTTAAAAAGTAAAAGAGCCAGTTTCAAGTGCAGTTGAAACTAGCTAAAAAATGATTTAAAAAGAAAAAAGTGTCAGTTGCAAGTGCAGTTGAAACTAGGTAATACAAGAAAAAAAATATTTACAAAGAAAAAGTTCAGTTGCAAGTGCACTTGAAACTAGCTAAGAAGAATAAAAAATGATTTAAAAAGTAAAAAGAGTCAGTTTCAAGTGCATTTGAAACTAGCTAAAAAATTCATTTAAAAAAAAGAGTGAGTTGCAAGTGAAGTTGAAACTAGCTAAAAAAGAAAGAAAAATGTAATTTAAAAATAAAAAAGAGTCAGATTCAAGTAGAGTTGCAACTAGCTAAAAAGAAGAAAAAATGATTTAAAAAGAAAAAATGGAGAACCCTAGCGGTGCAGTTTCACCTTGAACATTAATACAAAAAATGGAGTTGCAGGTTCAGTTCCAACAGTCTTTCACACGCGAGAAAAAACTAAGTTTCAAGTGAAGTTGCAACTGGCTAAAAAAACACTCATTTGCAACTAGAGTTACAACTGGCTTATAGATTTGAGAAAATCTCAGTTTCAATTGCAGTTGCAACTGGCTCAAACAAAAAAAAGCTCAGTTGCAAGTGAAGTTGCAACTGGCTTATACAATTGAGAAAATCCCAGTTGCAAGTGCAGTTGCAACTACCTTCCCTACAAAAAAGAAAAATGAAAAATAATAATTAAAACAAATAATACAAAAAAAAACGAGTTGCAGGTTCAATTGCAACTGGCTTCCGCGCGCGAGAACAAACTCAATTTCAAGTGCAGATGCAACTGGCAAAAAAAAAACTCAGTTCCAAGTGCAGATGTAACTGGCTTATAGGTTCGAGGAAACCTCAGTTGCAAGTGTAGTTTCAACTGCCATCCAGAAAAAACATATACAAAAAATAATAATTAAACGAATAATACAAAAAACGAGTTGCAGGTTCAGTTGCAACTGGCTTCCACACAGACCCAGCGCATAGAGGCTCCCACATGAGGTGGGGTCTGGGGATTGCAACTACCTTCCCGACAAAAAACAAAAATGAAAAATAATAATTAAAACAAATAATACAAAAAAACAAGTTGCAGGTTCAATTGCAACTGGCTTCCGCACGCGAGAAAAAACTCAGTTTTAAGTGCAGATGCAACTGGCTAAAAAAACTCAGTTGCAAGTGAAGTTGCAACTGGCTTATAGGTCCGAGGAAATCTCAGTTACAAGTGCAGTTGGAACTGCCATCCAGAAAAAAAAACATATACAAAAAATAAATAATTAAACGAATAATACAAAAAAACGAGTTGCATGTTCAGTTGCAACTGGCTTCCACACACGAGAAAAAACTCAGTTGTAAGTGCAGTTGCAACTGGATTAAAAAAATTCAGTTGCAAGTGCAATTGAAACTGGCTTATATGTTCGATAAAATCTCCGTTGCAAGTGCAACTGCCTTCCAGACACAAACAAAAACAAAAACAAAAACAAACATTAAAACAATAATACAAAAAATAGAGGCCAGCCGCTGTCGTCTCGCTGATCTCTTTATTTGCTGACGTCCTCTTTTGACTATGTTGATACCCGAGTCGAAACAAGAAAAACATAAAAGCAATATTACAAAATAAAAATAAAATAAAAACAATAATAGATCTCAATTGAAACTAGCTGCCAGAATTTGCAATCTCATTTTTAATAAAAAATAAATAAGAATATAAAAACTTCAAATAATAGCAAAAAAAACAAATAATAAAATAGTCATCTGCCGAGACGAAAGCATGCAGAGATAATAATTGTCGACCTATAATGGTGGATAAC
The DNA here is from genome assembly GCA_947311845.1 of Poa pratensis. Lineage (NCBI taxonomy): Eukaryota > Viridiplantae > Streptophyta > Magnoliopsida > Poales > Poaceae > Poa > Poa pratensis. Next base: position 6,592,617 of record CAMZMU010000080.1, on the reverse strand, counting down.
TCATCTTCCTCTAATATGGTAATCTACTTAGTACATCTCACAAAAAATCTAGATCATATTGCTGACATCAATAGTTCCAAATGTATGAAAAAATTGCCTTTTGCAAAATCATTCTCACGGTGGATGGTACTTCTAAAAAAAATTAGGGAATCTATTCAAAAATTAACATGACATAATATATATATATAAATCAACAACAAAATTACTTAGCAACTTGAAACAAAAAATTAAACAAAAGACAATTACCAAAAAAAAAAGTCCACAATTCTGTATCATCCTAGCCAAAAAATAAAAACTCACAAAACGACCCAACAAATAGTAATTTCTAATTTTAAAAAAGACCAACTTTGCGAGCCCACGACAAAAAAAACCAGACTTCATAACGTACTACAGTTCATCTTTGTTCTATTAAATTTAATACAATTTGTATGGCTGGTTACGTACCACAAAGAAAAAAGCAAAGAAACAAAAAGAACTAGACTTCATAACGTACTATAGTGTGTAGCAACAAAAGCTGGACACGAGCGATCATTGGCCGTGGTGGTTAGGACGACACGTGGGGCAACCGTAGGTCGTGAGTTCGAGCTCTACTCAGCCCGCTAGAATTTCTTTTACCGGTTCCTTGTGTTGCAAAACGGTAATATCAGCACGCATCTCCGCGTAAGATCTAACGGATACAAAGGCGATTGAGAAATAAGAGAAATAGCTTAATTCTCAATCGACTGAGAATTAGCAAAACCGATTTAAAATCAATACAAATATATGTTGCCGGTACCATCGCAGATGCACGGGAACCACTCAATGTTAAAAATAATTACTGTGTGATCTCTGGTCAACAGATTTCGATGCAGATTATTGTCTGGCTGTGACAAGAATTTTCCAAGTCTAAATACGACGTCTAGTCACTACGCGTTATCCTTTTACTCGAGCGAGCGACGGCGATCTTCCGTCGTCCTGTATGCATGGGTATTTTGTGGAGACCAGCTCGCACAATGGAGAAGAAAATTAACATGGACAAACCGTAAAAATGGTATCGGAACTCAGAAAGCAGAAGTACTCGCACAAAAAAGTGACTTATTGGCTAGGCAACGATTTGTAGGACTTCCACATTGACCAGTTACATTCCATTTCAAAAAAATTACCAGTTACAGTTAGGCATGCAGACACGCAGTAACCATGCCTCAATTACGTGAGAAGCTAGCCATTTGAAGACAAATAAGCCTACCCAAAGTCACACATAAGCCATTCCTCCACCATCCTTCATTCCATCTCCTTCAATCAGGCTTCAACCAATCTCAAGTTACTGGCCATGCATGGCGGCCAAAATCACGTCATGCATGAAGGAAGCAGGGCTTTTCCTCACGCGAATCCCCATGCTCCTCGCTCCCTACCTGCTCTTCGCGGTCACCGGATTCCTCCATAACGTAGTCAAGTACGTCTACACGAATCCGCTAATGGGTGAGATGTCCCGCCATCTCTCCGAGATGGAGGAGGAGCACACGGACCATTCGACCGCCGAGTACGTCAGGCTTGTACAGGAGGCGAAGCAGGACGCCACGTCGCTCGTCGTCATCTCCATCGCCGTCGCGCTCCTCACTCTGACGATCGCCTTCGCCAAGCAGATCGTCGCCCTCCTCGCGGCCTCGAGCACCACCACCTACTCCGGTGGCGACTGCAATTCGCTGGCGGAGCTCCTCCGTGAGGTGATCAAGTGGCGTAATCTGAAATTCCCTGTGATCGCCACCGCCGCCATCGTCATCATGTCCCAGCTCTTGTCTGTGGCGCTCCTGGGTGCTAGTTTCCCCACCGCGATGCACGACCTCGGGTTGCTCTCCGTGCAAGGTTCTGTCGTCCTGGTCGCCTCCCTGGCCTTCCTCAACTTGGGCGTCATGGCCCTGATAAGCGTCGCCATGAGGAGCAAGGACAAGGGGTGCTCGGTGCTGGTGCTGCTTCTCTTGCCGACTCTTGTGATTCCGGTCTGCGCGTTTGGGCTGTTGCATCTGTGCACGAAGCAGGTCATGGGGCTGGGGTCGTCCCTGCTGTCCGTCTATGATCTTCTGCAGAGTGCGCAGGACCAGCTCTACACAGCGGCATCCTGCGTGTACGGCTACTGCTACCAATACAACTTATACAAGGCCACGAAAGAGAGCAAGGAGATGGTGGTGGCTAAATCCCGATATTTTTACTTATGCCATGCTTTTCGTTCCACTTGTTATTATGTACGTGGCAATTTATTATATAACTAGCAAAATGCTGGCTAAATAAATATGTGTTCATAATTGTTGTACCACTACTAAGGAGCCACTTAATGTAAAATTTCGTAAATTACAATAAAGATTGCTAAATAAAATATACTCCCATGTGCCAATGAGTATTTTTGCTAATCGTATTGAGAAGTAGACATTTCATTTGAGTATTGTGCATGCGTGGCGTGGTGTGGCGAGGCGAGGCGGTGGAGGAGGAGTTCGCGAGGGCTCTCCTATTCTCCCTCTCTTACTAGTGGGAGAATGGTTCGCAAAGTCGTTTTTTGAAAATTTAATATCTGCAAAATTAAGTTGTAAAAAATTCTGAAAAAAATCCTAAGCGTAGATAATGATGATTTCTGCCTGTGTGCAAAAAAGAAATGCGAAACATTCTATATTTTATCCTGTGTAAAAAAGACAAATTTCTAGATCTGGGTGGTGATTCAAATCCTCTCAAAATTGTCAGAATTTTGTCATTTTCGTGTAGGGCGCAATATAAACTATTTCGCGTTGAAACTTTTCAGAAACATAGATCAAGTTGTTGTCAATATCCAATATTTTTCCCAATTTTTTGGAAACTTAAAATGGCGACAAAAAAATAAATAAAATACCAGGCTACATGTAGCCCGGGTGACAAATCGCCGCTCTCGAGAATGGTTGCCCTTATAAGGTGGTGCCCAACTCTCCCAAGTAACAATGTGAGACTAAACTTTAAGCCTCTAGTCATAAAACTGCACAAACTCAATTCACTACAGGAATGAGCATGTACGCCGACGACAAAGTTCTACGCCGACGGCTATTTGTCGGGGCCGTCGGCGTAGACCCCAGCGAGGCCAGCCAGGCGACCTGGTCCTCGGCGTAAAAAATGCCCTCGGCGTAGCAAGCAAACGCCGACGGCCACCCTCGGCGTACACAGGCCGTCGGCGTACAGCCAGCGCCGGAATGGTGCATCCTATACGCCGACGGCTTTGCCGTCGGCATAGGTGTCTCATATTTTACAATATTTATTCTTTATAAGCTTACAGATACGCTGACGGCAAAGCCGTCGGCATAGTGACCATGTTTTTTTAATCTTCATTTTTATGTATTTTATTTACTATTCTCAGTTAAGTTTAATATGTTTGATTAATATTTTTTTATTCATTTTTATTTATATAGCTACGCCGAATAATGGTCTCCACCCACATAAAATGACATCGCGAATCTTGTGTCTCCACCCACCGAATAGTGGGTCTAGGGTTTCACCGAAGCGGGGCTCCGGAGCGTCGGAACCCCACCCAAAGCTAGGTGGTTCCATACCATATGTATACAAGTGTGTTGGGTGTTTGAAATGTGAAAGATCCTACTCCGTTGTGTGACCGGCCTCACCGGCATCACTTTCTCTCTACTAAGTTTCTACACTTATAGGTGAAAACTCCCGTTTCGGGTAAATCGGGGGAAATCTTGTGAAAACTTGTGATAAAGTTGGTTTTCCATGTTCACATGGCCTAACCTAACACAACCAAGCAAAAAAATCCACTGGCCTACCCCCTTTCGACGCCGTTCAAGGGGCTAGACGAAAACATTAGGGTTTTCCAGCGGGTCTAGGGTTTCACCGAAGCGGGGCTCCGGAGCGTCGGAACCCCACCCAAACCTAGGTGGTTCCATACCATATGTATACAAGTGTTTTGGGTGTTTTAAATGTGAAAGATCCTACTCCGTTGTGTGACCGGCTTCACCGGCATCACTTTCTCTCTACCAAGTTTCTACACTTATAGGTGAAAACTCCCATTTCGGGTAAACCGGGGGAAATCTTGTGAGCAATTGTGATAAAAGTTGGTTTCCCATGTTCCCATGGCCTAACCTAACACAACCATGAAAAAAAGTCAACTGGCCTACCCCCTTTCGATGCCGTTCAAGGGGCTTGACGGGAACTTTGACTTTTTTCCAACGGGTCTAGAGTTTCACCGAAGCGGGGCTCCGGAGCGTCGGAACCCACCCAAAGCTAGGTGGTTCCATACCATATGTATACAAGTGTGTTGGGTGTTTTAAATGTGAAAGATCCTACTCCGTTGTGTGACCGGCCTCACCGGCATCACTTTCTCTCTACTAAGTTTCTACACTTATAGGTGAAAACTCCCGTTTCGGGTAAACCGGGGAAAATCTTGTGAGAACTTGTGATAAAAGTTGGTTTCCCATGTTCCCATGGCCTAACCTAACACAACCAAGCAAAAAAGTCCACTGGCCTACCCCTTTTCGACGCCGTTCAAGGAGGTAGACGAAAACGTTAGGGTTTTTCCAATGGGTCTAGGGTTTCACCGAAGCGGGGCTCCGGAGCGTCCGAACCCCACCCAAACCTAGGTGGTTCCATACCATATGTATACAAGTGTGTTGGGTGTTTTAAATGTGAAAGATCCTACTCCGTTGTGTGACCGGCTTCACCGGCATCACTTTCTCTCTACTAAGTTTCTACAATTATAGGTGAAAACTCCCGTTTCGGGTAAACGGGGGGAAATCTTGCGAGAACTTGTGATAAAAGTTGGTTTCCCATGTTCCCATGGCCTAATCTAACACAACCAAGAAAAAATTTCCACTGGCCTACCCCCTTTTGACACCGTTCAAGGGGGTTGACGGGAACTTTGACTTTTTCTAGCGGGTCTAGGGTTTCACCGAAGCGAGGCTCAGGAGCGTCGGAACCCCACCCAAAGCTAGTTGGTTCCATACCATATGTATACAAGTGTGTTGGGTGTTTTAAATGTGAAAGATCCTACTCCGTTGTGTGACCGGCTTCACCGGCATCACTTTCTCTCTACTAAGTTTCTACACTTATAGGTGAAAATTCCCGTTTCGGGTAAAACCGGGCGAAATCTTGTGAGAACTTGTGATAAAAGTTGGTTTCCCATGTTCCCATGTCCTAGGGTAACACAACCAAGCAAAAAAGTCCACTGGCCTACCCCCTTTCGACGCCGTTCAACGGGGTAGATGAAAACGTTAGGGTTTTTCCAGCGGGTCTAGGGTTTCACCGAAGCGGGGCTCCGGAGCGTCGGAACCCCACCCAAACCTAGGTGGTTCCATACCATATGTATACAAGTGTGTTGGGTATTTGAAATGTGAAAGATCCTACTCCGTTGTGTGACCGGCTTCACCGGCATCACTTTCTCTCTACTAAGTTTCTACACTTAGAGGTGAAAACTCCTGTTTCGGGTAAACTGGGGGAAATCTTGTGAAAACTTGTGATAAAAGTTGGTTTCCCATGTTCCCATGGCCTAGGCTAACACAACAAAGCAAAAAAAGTCCACTAGCCTACCCTTTCGACGCCGTTCAAGGGGGTTGACAGGAACTTTGACTTTTTTCCAGCGGGTTTAGGGTTTCGAGCCAAATGACCAAGTTATGGCCATCCCCGTGCCATATTCGACACATAAGTGTGTCTTGGTATGGCAAACATTGTTGAAAAAAAAATTCCAAAATATTTTTATAAATATCATTTTCCATTTTTTAAGTGCTAAAAATGACTTTTTTATGAAGCAAGTACCAAAAATATGTTGCAAAAAGGCACCATCTTATTTTCACAAAGAGTAGTACATATTTGATGGATAATATCCAAGTATTAGGAATTTTCTCCATTTTTACCTAATTTCGCCTATTTAAACGACTTTATGCCGATTTTCCAAAAGTAATTGAAATCTGAACTACAAGTGTGTGATATTTTGCCCAGTTATTTATACAAAAATCATTTTCAGGTACACAACTAGTGACTATATCACAGTACCGTCGATAGTTTTAAAAAATGCGACCTCTTTTAATGAATAGGCACGACGGTCATTTTGACCATTTTTTCAAAAAATAGAAGAAAGTGAAAAAATAATCAAAAAATGAAATCATTTGGCATGAAGCCTTTTTATGTGTACTAGTTGCTAGAGAAAATGATAAACTTGATTTTTGACAAATTGTGCCATAAATATTGGTTGATTCTTATTGGTGGAGAAAACACACAAATCATGCTTTCTGATTGGTCAGGAGAAACTTCACTCGGATCACGCTTTTGAGCTGTTAGATTCCAAGGATCCAACGGCCCAAACCTGCGCAGGAGAGACATCACTCGGATCGTACGACGTGCCATTTGGTTTTCCTTTTTTTTCCTTTCTCTTTCCTTATCCTCTGCGCAGACGTACCTCTCTAATTTTCTCATTTCTTTTTTTTTCTTTCCTTCTTTCTACCTTATCTTCTCTTCTCGCCGCCGCCACCCCAACGCCATCCAACGCCGCCACGATGCAGAGGCTCCCGCGGCCGCCACCGTCCTCCGAGCCCTTCACGACCCTGCTTCGTCCCCGCGCCGTCTTCGTCGGCCAGCTCCGAGCCAAGGAGCAGCGCCGTCTACGTCGACCAGCTCGACCGCGCCGTCGTCCTTGTCGCGTCGGACGCCGAGGTGAGCCAGTAGCACACCGCCGTCATCTCCAACCGTCTCGACCGCGCCGCCGTCTTCGTCGACCAGGAGCCAAAACCGAGGTCGAGGCCCGTGCGCCAGGAGCAGCGCCGCCGTCTTTGTCGACCAGCTCGACAACGCTGCCGTCCTCGTCGCGTCGGACGGCGAGGCGAGCCAGGAGCACGCCGCCGTCGTCTCCGACCGACTCGACCGCGCCGCCGTCTTCGTCGACCAGGAGCCGAAGCCGAGGTCGAGACCCGTGCGCCAGGAGCAGTGCTGCCGTCTTCGTTGACCAGCTCGACCACGCCGCCGTCCTCGTCGCGTCGGACGCCGAGGCGAGCCAGGAGCCCCGCTGCCGTCGTCTCCGACCGTCTCGACCGCGCCGACGTCTTCGTCGACCAGGAGCCGATGCCGAGGTCGAGGCCCGTGCGCCAGGAGCAGCGTCGCCGTCTTCGTCGACCAGCTCGACCGCGCCGCCGTCCTCGTCGCAAGCCCAACCCGCCCCCAGCCCGTCCCCAGCTTGTCCCCACCGAGCGGGACGGCTTTTTTTGTGACACGTGGACACGCTACGCCGAGGGCAAAAGCCGTCGGCATAGATGCTTCCATCGTCAGCGGCCCGTCGTGGGCCCCACCTCGACGCCAGTCATACGTCGACGGCAATCGATACGCCGACGGCAGCCCTCAGCGTATGACCCTCGGCGTGACTGCCGTCGGCGTATCGTTCGCCCACGGTTTTGGGCCCTGTGCTGACAGGCCGTCGGCGTATCAGCCGCTTCCTGTAGTGATTGCCCTCTCAGATTTAAGGATTTTAGACTTAGTGGGTTGCAACCCATTAAATCCAACATGTCTCCGCCTCATGCAACTCCTCTGAAGTCGCATGTTGAAGTTCTCGTTCTATTCTTCAATGTCAGGAGAACCATTTGCAACAGTGATTGCTGATCCAGTGGGTACACCACAGTTCTTGCGTTATATTCTTCAATGTCAGGAGAACCATTTGCGACGAGAAACGTGGGATGGCATCGTGGCCACATTAAAGCCACACCATCAACTGGTGGCTCTGTGCGTTTCGCCACCCAAAGTTTACTAGGACTAGCTAGTAGTACTCTTGATTAAAGCTGGAGTTACCATCAGCAGGCTACACGGTAAAAAATCTTAATTGAGCCGCTCCACTACGAATTTAACTCGGCAAGAAGTTACTTGGCGTTTGATTTTTCGCATTGCATCTCTGCATATATAAACGAACAACCTTTGCGAAGGGCTTGACTCATTGTCAAAAAATAGTGTACAGCTCGATCGTTCTCATCGATCAAACTCTCAAGCATCCATCCAATGGCACCATCCGCCAGCGCCACCACGCTCCTACTCCTCCTGCTCTCGTTCCTCGTCGCGGCGGCGACCTCGCCATCCCGGCAAACCGCGCACGCAGCTCGCGTCCTTCTCCAGGAGGCAGAAGCGCCAGCACCAGGTGTTCCTGGATGTGAAGATGGAACCCCGGGGCCCGCTCCGGCGACGACACCCTTGTTGGAGATAGTGCAAGAAGAAGGTCTGGGCTTTGTGGAGGGGTCTCCCTCGCCGAGTTCGGCACAAGCTCCTGCTGGATCGGTGTCGACGTCGGCGATGGGACTCCTGTGGAGGAAGATGTGGTGGTTCGACGAGCCCTACTTCTACCGCCCGGCTCCTGGCTCCAAAAATCAGTACTGATTCACCCGTTGAACTAAATATGATGGTGCACGCATGTTTTATATCCTCTGCTTTTGTTTGTTTCTTTTATTTCTCTTGTTTTGCGGTTACCAATATGAGCTCAATCATGGTTATATATGTATGTATGTGCATGCGTGGCTTGTACATCCAGATGAGATGTTCATGATCGACGGTCACACGGAGGACAGCATCATTTACTGGTTTTGCAAAGTCTCGGTCGAATGAGATTATCATAAACCTCACCAGATTTGGAAAAGCGCAACTTTAATTTCAGAGGAATGTACAACCAAGATAAAAGTACAAGATGTACTTTCCCCTAAAAATTGCAGTTTTTTCTCAATTAGATAGGAATTAAGAAAACTGCGCGCTCTCTCATAGATAGATATTTTAGTTTTGGTAAATTAATATTTTTCACCAACTATATCTAATACTCCATGTTTTAACTTGTTTTGTGGGAGGTGGCTAAAAGCGTATAAAAAATATTGGCCACGACCAACCTCGTGCTTACTGCTTACTATCAAAATTAAGAACGGTAAGATAGTTTTCTTTCGAGTGGTCACCGGGGGGAGCAGAAAGGCTCCCACCTGAATTTTTCATCTCATAAAAAAGATGGGATCCCAGGCAAGCGAGAGAAACATCGGTTGCATGGGGGAGATACAGACGTCAATAGGCATTTCGTGGAGGTGAGTTGATGGGATATAACTCCATCCAACTAAATAATTTACCGAGACCCATACATTACATGTAGAATCTGTTAATTGTAAGTGTGTGTGTGATCAATTGATGTGCTCACTCACATGGATGTGTGGGTGCAAGTGATGTGCATTATATGGTTTCAGTGGCGGACCTAGAGCAGAACATACCAGGGTGCACACAAGGTGCCACAACCTATAATTTTTTTGGTTTCGGGGTGCACAAATGGTGAAAATCTGCTATTATAGGAAGAAAAGTAAAATTTTCCGGTGTCCTGTGCACCCCCATGGCTCCATGTAGATCCGCCCCTGGTTTTCCTGGCAAAATAATATCACAATACAAATGTTATTACGTGTTTTCAAATTTCTGCCCACGCACACATAGAAAAAGAAATGTTATTGAGCCATCACACGTCGGATTTTAGCTGATGTATTTAGATGGTGGACATGAACAAACACAAAAGCTTAGACGGAACCTCTAGGTAGCCATGCTGGGCCAAATTACCTGGCTTTAAATTTTATTCAGCTTGAATATAGCCCATTGATTGGCCCAAGGTGGAGTAGCTGCTGCCCATTTGTCCAATTGGCTCTTGTCTTCGATCTGGCCCATGCTATTAATTAACATGAACAAGATGGTACCCTCTGGGTTGCGGCGCTATTTAATTATTTATAGATAAATTTGCGGAAAGAAAAGTTGGGAGCAACACAAATTTCTCGATAGAGTACAAATATCATAACCTGGATATGAGGTGCATGAAAAGAGTCCATCTATGATGATAATCCCAACAATATGTTTTACCATTCGGTTTAACACATAATTAAACTGCTTAGTAATATCATAGTATGGAACATTAGTCAAAATTATCAAGTGAATAATTCTAAATGTCTAATTGACACAAATGTGTACATTGATCACTTTTGATCTGCCTCAAACCAGTCCTACTTAATGTGCGAATTGGTATACAGTAGTGCCCCTTAATCCCCCTCAATCTCATGGACAATCTCTTGCATCAGATTCTCAACCATAGCTGGTGACCATGTGAGTGTGTCGACATGATCAAACCATATAGCAGAGCCATTCACATAGCTCCGATTAGTACCAGTTCCAATAAAAGCCACCATGATTGACTTCTATTGAAAAATAACTTGTTCACACCAATGCATAAGACCATTCCATCATAATCGTCTCCAAACATTGCATTCATATTATTAAAAAGAACATTGTTAACCGTAACCGTACCCAATCCACTGCAAAAAAAATCCTACAACAACAATACAAACAACCACTACATTATGTCATATCAAACATTGCATACTATCAAGGAAAATAAATTCCTAACAGAAAACCCTAACCCAAACCCTCCTCAGTTACTAACCAAAACCGCCCCAATCCCTGCCCAAACCCTACTCAACCCCCTTCCCAAACCCTACCGAACCAAGCTTCCTCGGGTGCCTCTTAAATTCAACAAACGACATAAAGTACAAATATTCAATGATCAACATGTCCAGCAAATAAAAAAACCATGATTTCTGAGACGAGCTTGAGCCTAATTCGGAGACTTGTTGTCGTAGAGACATTGCCGCCTCGTCGAGCCACCGAAGAGCACCGCACTAGCCCCTCCTTACCCACCGTCAACCCTCTTTCCCAGCGTTTGCGCCACCTGCTAGTGCTTCTTTTCCATCTCAGAATGTGATCACGTTTTCCAGTAGTTGAGACATGGCAGAGCATGACATATCTGTTGGAAGCATTTAATCTAGTGGGTTTTTCGCAATAGCACGATCTCGTCGCGACTTACCGTGGAACCGAACTCACTTCATGTCAACGAATACACTGTTCTACACAGCACATTGCGCGTCGATGGGCCTACTAACCATTTTTAATACTGTAACTCGCGTATTCGAATGTCGGGTGACCGATGCAGGCTAGACTGTCAGAACCGTGGGAGCATTTTACTCAAAAAATAAATTGAGCAGAAGTTTTAGGCCGCGATTGGCATGTCTGCTAAAATTCCGACCCGTAAAAATCACCTGCCGTTTACACTTGATCAGCGTTATGTTCAGCGGGACCTGTATACACGTCTTTAAAATTCAACGACCGAATTCGGTTACAAAACAGCGAACCAAGCGGGCCCTTAATTAGGATGAGAACTTGGAGCGGAACCAGATTTGGTACAATAACCTGGGTTTTGGCGGAAAGTGTTATTTAATCGCGAGCTCTAGTGCTCCCTCCATTTAAAAAAATTCGAAAATTATATTTTTGAGTTTCAAAAATTCTGAAAAAATCATGGGTGTAGCCAATGGTGTATCCCATAAACGAGCAAAATTACAGTTTGAAATAATTTATACTATGGGCTATACAAAAATAAATCTGGTAAAACTTAGAAATTTGAAAATAGCCATATTTAGATCCATAATTTGTCATTTTTGTATAGCTAAAATTACAAAGTATGTGGAGTTGAAATTTTACACATTCGTGGAATATACTGTTGGCTACACCCGGAGATTGTTTCAGAATTTTTTGAATCCCATAAATATGATTTTCGAATTTTTTAAATTGGAGAGATCATTGCCTCCCCCCGGGCTCCCGTGTCGCTCCCGTGGGGCGACCCGGGGGCGATTCAAACCCTAGCTCGCCTCCCCTCCCTCCACCGCGCCTTCTCCCTCGCCGCCGCCGCCGGTGGCCGTCGGCCGGCCAGCGGCGGGGCGTCGCCGCCTCCTAACATAGAGACCTTTTAGTTTATTATTAGTCTCACTTATACTCCACCAAGATGCGAACTAAATCATAACACCTCAGTAATTAAGATAACTCAGAGTATAGCAATAAGTATCATGACATGAAGTTAAAATAAGAACATGCTAGATCTAGTCATGGAGTAGTGGCAATGGTCACACCCACATCTCCGGTAGCATGGTATTTTTTTTATCCCTAGTGAGGCAACAAAGTAAGGTAAAATACCCAAGTGGATCGCAGAACTTTCTCTCACGTTCACTGCACTAGCCACCCCCGTTACTCCAACTAATGCACACGTTCCCCCTCACACGCTCTCATAAACATGCTTGATCATGACAAGTAAATAAGAACGGGGTACATAATATGCATCTACTTTCATAACTGAAACAAAACCATTGCAATCTCAAACATATATTAACTCATAAAAAGATCCACCACAAAGGTATTACATAGATGACCGTAATCATGTTCAGCAGCTCATACGGTACTAATTAGTGAAGCTCAAGAGAGAGAGATACATAAGTTACTTCCACAAACCCATAGTCCAGAGGTGGACTACTCCCTCTTCATCATGGAGACGGTGGAGAAGTCGTTGGAGAAGATGGAGACCACGCCGGCAGCGCCCCGCCGGAGTTTTCCCCCTCCAATCTGCAGCTCCAGGTCTCTGTTTCGGTGTTTCTGTGTTTCTGCGGCGCTCCTTCCAGAGAACGTCGGGGGCTATTTTTATAGTCGGTTTTAGGTCAAAACGGAGTCGGTGGAGGAAAGATCGACGGCAACGGAGCTCCGAGGCCCAAAAGAGGGGGTCCCACGCGGCCCAGGTACCTGGCCGCGTGGGCCCACTCACTCTGGCCTCCGCTTCCTTTGTGCTTCCTTCGCTCCACGCTTTGTTCCTTCCAAAAATGATGCCGTAAATTTAGGTCATTTGGACGTCGTTTGGGTCCCTGAAACATTAAAATATAGAAATAGGGTTTTCTGCCTGTGCAGGGTTAATTCCATAAAAATAGGAAACATACAAATATTCCCAAAATCATTATAAAACAGTGATATAACCCTTATATGATGCAAATATGACTGGAATATAAGTAAAATAATGCAAAGTTCATGTATGCATTTTACATGCATCAACATCCCCAAGCTTAACCTATACTCGTCCTCGAGTATGAAGGTGATAAAACTAACATGGACTTTGCATTTTAATACTATCAATGGATATCAAAGATGATTACTATTGCTACATAGAGTCAAATGATTCATTCTTAAAAGGAGTAGCAATATGCAAGATAGTTTATGAAGTGATATCAAGTATTCAATGCAAGGATGTTCAATGATAATTCACAAAGTGTAACATAAAAGAAAGTACTATGGACCACATGTATGCATAATGATAAGTAAGAACATCCTATAATGGTCATAGAGTATTGATGAAAATCTGAATATAAAAGGTGGACACTTTGGAAAGATATATATATGAGTAGAGGTAAAGCATGAATAAGTTTCATCTAACTTCTGAACTTCTCTACTTAAGTTAATGATTGTAATGTGGTAATCCTTGGTGTCAAGCTCTCATTCCCCTATCATAGCATCTTGAATGATTAAGTTTAAAGTGAAAGCAAATATGAGTAGTGTGCTTGACAAAGTACAGGTTGAAAGTCTCATGCCCCTTGAATACAAGTACCTACTCCATGTGTTACTCAACTTGGGAAACAAAGCAAGTTCAAGTTAAATATCATTGTAAGTAATAATAGTATCATTAAGAGCGTCAACTGGGGTACCTCTTGTCCCAGGATATGGAACAAGCCCATATCAAAATGACAAGACAAACAAACACAATGAACAATCTCAACACCCTTTTTATTTACCATTAGATAGCTTTTTATTGTAAGGTGTATCACAGAAGGTTCACCATAGCATGTAAGTAAATTTCCACCATGAATGATGCATGGCTTAGATTAGCGGCCCAGGCGTCTCTCTAACCATTTATACAAACTCATTTAAACCTACTTCATTTCCACATTTATTTCACCCATGGTAAGCATCCATAAACAAAAGTACATGATATCAACTAAATGAAATGAAGTGCATGTTGAAAGCTTGCCATGTGACAGCACATATGAGCTAACTCTCAACCAAAGACATTTGTCAAGCCCACAACATCATAATTTTAATCACAATGGGTCATGTTTTATTATGCAATGAAAGTAAAGTGTGCATCAAGTTCGAGAGAGCTCTATAACCAACTTTTCCCATAACAATCAACAACATAAGCATTTTCATTCAGAGGTATAGATAACACAAATATCATGATAAACATACTCGGAATAGCATAAAGCTAATAGGTAGATATGGTGGACTCACTGGAAAAACTTTGGTTGAAGGTGTTGGAAACAAGTTTTTGCTTGTTGGAATTTTTGGGCTAGCAAGAGGGAGAAAGTTGACCATCTAAATGCATGCATGAGTGTCCATAGAACTAACTAATCCATGTTAAACAAGTAAATAACATTCAGCATCAAAACATGAATAAAAGATAGCTCTTGATAAAATACTTGCAAATTATTACTCATTAACAAGCTCATGAATCATGCAACTATATGTATCTTTTAAAATCAACTCAACATCCCTTTTCCCAATCTAATAATAGCATCCAACATAAATCAACCCAAATTTCCAGTAGCTCTCTCATATATAAATGATAGTGTGGTGGTCTCACAAAATAAAAATCAAACCAAAACAAACAAAAAGACGCTCCAAGTTTATGCGATAAAGTGTTTCGATCGAAAAACAGAAGTTAGACGTGTGCAAACCGAGAGTGTGTAGGTCCAGTGGGGTTGTCTTCACATCCCCAAGCTTATGGTCTTCACCATCCTTGGATAGCTCTTGGTGCATCTCCTCTAATCCCTGTGAAAAAACTTCAAAACACCGTTTCTCCCATTTCTTTTCTGTGGGGTGCATTAGTAGTGATAAACAAATAGATTTCTTGCTGCATATAATCCTTGAACAAAAATTCATATGAATGTCCAGAAAGTGTATAATGTTGTATGCCTACTCATAAACTCAATTGGATCAAAAAGATTCAAGTTAAAAGTTCAAAGCATGCATCAAACAAAATGGGACAGAATCTGTCCAGAAAAACAGCAGCAGCAAAACGTATTTTTCTACCCTACTTAACTTTGTCAAAAATTCCGAAAAAATTCATGCATACAGAGGATGAAAAGTTGCAACTACAGTTCAAATATGAGCTCATTCGGAGTTACAGAATAAGAATTAAAAATCATACCGTGCACAGATTCGTGCAGGAATAAAATCTCCGAACGCTATAAGCAACTTCTTCAAACCAAAATGAGTAAAACTTGGCACTTTATTAAAAATTCCAGAAACTAAACTAAACACAAAGTCTCTTGTTACAGCAAGAGGACACAAAGAAAATCACAAATAAAAACAACCGGGTTGCCTCCCGTAAAGCGCTTTCTTTATAGCCATATAGCTAGGCTTCTTACTTGATGTTTATGGACGAAGCTCATGAGGGAGCTTGAACTTTGATGTGTCCCTCTTCCTTGGAAGTGTTCATGCATAATACCAGGATCCCATGGTGTTCTCAAACCAATCAAAATAATAGTCAAGTTGAACCCTAGTTGAGAGAAAAACAAAACACAAAAGTAATAACAACGAAGTCTAACTTTCTTTCTATGCATTGGCATTTTGTATATGAATGAATCACATAAATAGAAGTTTCCAATGCATATTAACAATATTTACTTGCAGCATATATTATTAGTAACATAAAGAGGGTTCTTATCACCTCCTCTTTCATAATAGTTGCAAGTAGTAGAAATAAATTCAACCATATAACCACAAGAATCATTCAACTTAGATAATTTAGGCACATAAAGAGGATCATTAAATTTATTTGGAATTCATTAGCATGCTTCCCTCTTTCAAAATAGTTATAAGATCAATATCAAGTTTAATATCATGTTGCAACAAAGATTTGGAACTAAAGATAATTGCAAACCACATAAGTATTTCTCAACATAAGCAAATTTCTCCTCTATGGTGTAATAGGAGAGTTCAAGAACAAAGTAGGACTCTCATGAGTAAGAGTACCATCACAAACAGCAAGTATATCATTTTTATCCTCACATAAATTAGTAACAACTTCTAAACATGGAGGATTATCAATAAGCATAGGACCATCATCTAAAGCATTATCATATAGCATATTTAAGCAACACTCCTCATTATCATCAATAAGTTCACTAGTAGCATTAAAAAGTAAAGGAGCATTATTAGTTTCATCATAATAGCATGGGTTATCATATAGGACCATAGAATTTTCAGTTTGACACTCATCATAACATGGATTCTCATAAATAACAAAAGATTTTTGAGTTTGAGTGCTACTATCAAATGTTGATGGTGAAGTTGGGAGATCCAACTCTTCCCCAAGCTTAGGTTGGACACATCCATTTCAATCTCCTCTTCACATACTTCCTCTTCCAAGCTTATGTTTTCATCATCCTGCAAAATATTAGTACTTTCCATGGAAGCAAGAATTCTTTCTTTAACATAAACATTATCACTAAATTCCTTTTTGCAAAGTTGGAGAAGAATAGAAATGTGTCCTTTCATTACACGAGCTTCATGACTAGTTGCAAAAAAATTATCAATAAGAAAGTCTATCTCATGGGCTGCAACATAAGCAATATATTTCTCAACTTGTTCTATATCATGGCATGCAAATTTACACTCTTGATAAGAAGCAATAATAGGATCACTATTATACTTACATTGATAGAGAGAGTGTTTATAGTCTTTTCTAAAGCAGCAAGTTATATTATGTAATTCACAAAACTCAGTGGCCATATCATTGAGATGTTCAAGCAATTCAAGCATTCTATTTCCTTCTTTGGTTGATCGTATTCATAGTAAGCTCCCATAGTTTTGACATAACCTTCTCCATAGCTTAGCATACATATTAAAAACAACACTAGTTTTTATGGTTTTATGTTTTTAGATGAAAACTGAAAATAAAATGATACTAAAAATGCAAACCGAAATAACAAATGCAACACAAAATGCAAAACTGAAAATAAAAATGCAAACCGAATTAAAAATGCAAGACAATGACAAAACAAGATAAATTGCTTTGAAGGTAAAGATGGATAAGATGATGCTCACGTAGGTGCAACCTCCCCAAGCTTAGGTGTTAGCACAAGTTGGTGATGAAGTTGACTTGGTGAGATATCCTTGGATAAACCCGGCGCCAGAAAACAGAGCTAGTGCAGGGGACCCTTGGATAAACCTTTCAGCAATGATTCCCCGGCAACGGCGCCAGAAAACAGTCTTGATACCCTTGACGTAGTTACCTGCGTCAAAAGAAATGGGTTAGGTTGAGACTCCAAGTGCAGAGTGTGTAGTAAGTGGAAGACGTGTTTTCCCCACGAGGGGTGACTCGAGGGTTTAATATCGAACTCTCGGGGAATCAGTAGTGAAGATTTATCTTTCCTATCCTTCTTTTGGTTACCTACAAAACAAAGTAAATGTTTTGGTCCTCAACCTCACCTAGTGGTTGTCAAGCACAAGGTGTGAGAATGATATCAAGATAATATGCAATGCAAACAAGAAATAAATATGCAATGGTGGTAAATAAATATGCAAGGATGGTGGTAGCAATGATAAATGATATTTTTGGGTTTTATATGATGAATGCAAGATGTAAAAGTGTTTTTGTATTTTCGGATTTTTAAATGGCAGAAAATGGAAAAGTGGTAAAAGTTGTTGGAAAGGTGTTTCTTATGATTAAAAATGGACCGGGGTTCATGGTTTCACAAATGCACTCTCTCTTTAATAAAGTGGTAGACAATGGAACACTAGAGTTGACATATGAGATTGCAACACAACAGTTTAATGACAAGTTATAATTATATGGGCATCACGTCCTAACATAGAGACCTTTTGGTTATTAGTCTCTCTTATACTCCACCAAGATGCGAACTAAATCATAACACCTCAGTAATTAAGATAACTCAGAGTATAGCAATAAGTATCATGACATGAAGTTAAAATAAGAACATGCTAGATCTAGTCATGGAGTAGTGGCAATGGTCACACCCACATCTCCGGTAGCATGGTATTTTTTTTATCCCTAGTGAGGCAACAAAGTAAGGTAAGATACCCAAGTGGATCGCAGAACTTTCTCTCACGTTCACTGCACTAGCCACCCCCGTTACTCCAACTAATGCACACGTTCCCCCTCACACGCTCTCATAAACATGCTTGATCATGACAAGTAAATAAGAACGGGGTACATAATATGCATCTACTTTCATAACTGAAACAAAACCATTGCAATCTCAAACATATATTAACTCATAAAAAGATCCACCACAAAGGTATTACATAGATGACCGTAATCATGTTCAGCAGCTCATACGGTACTAATTAGTGAAGCTCAAGAGAGAGAGATACATAAGTTACTTCCACAAACCCATAGTCCAGAGGTGGACTACTCCCTCTTCATCATGGAGACGGTGGAGAAGTCGTTGGAGAAGATGGAGACCACGCCGGCAGCGCCCCGCCGGAGTTTTCCCCCTCCAATCTGCAGCTCCAGGTCTCTGTTTCGGTGTTTCTGTGTTTCTGCGGCGCTCCTTCCAGAGAACGTCGGGGGCTATTTTTATAGTCGGTTTTAGGTCAAAACGGAGTCGGTGGAGGAAAGATCGACGGCAACGGAGCTCCGAGGCCCAAAAGAGGGGGTCCCACGCGGCCCAGGTACCTGGCCGCGTGGGCCCACTCAACTCTGGCCTCCGACTCCTTTGTGCTTCCTTCGCTCCTACGCTTTGTTCCTTCCAAAAATGATGCCCGTAAATTTAGGTCATTTGGACGTCGTTTGGGTCCCTGAAACATTAAAATATAGAAAATAGGGTTTTCTGACTGTGCAGGGTTAATTCCATAAAAATAGGAAACATACAAATATTCCCAAAATCATTATAAAACAGTGATATAACCCTTATATGATGCAAATATGACTGGAATATAAGTAAAATAATGCAAAGTTCATGTATGCATTTTACATGCATCAACATCCCCAAGCTTAACCTATACTCGTCCTCGAGTATGAAGGTGATAAAACTAACATGGACTTTGCATTTTAATACTATCAATGGATATCAAAGATGATTACTATTGCTACATAGAGTCAAATGATTCATTCTTAAAAGGAGTAGCAATATGCAAGATAGTTTATGAAGTGATATCAAGTATTCAATGCAAGGATGTTCAATGATAATTCACAAAGTGTAACATAAAAGAAAAGTACTATGGACCACATGTATGCATAATGATAAGTAAAACATCCTATAATGGCCATAGAGTATTGATGAAAATCTGAATATAAAAGGTGGACACTTTGGAAAGATATATATATATATATGAGTAGAGGTAAAGCATGAATAAGTTTCATCTAACTTCTGAACTTCTCTACTTAAGTTAATGATTGTAATGTGGTAATCCTTGGTGTCAAGCTCTCATTCCCCTATCATAGCATCTTGAATGATTAAGTTTAAAGTGAAAGCAAATACGAGTAGTGTGCTTGACAAAGTACAGGTTGAAAGTCTCATGCCCCTTGAATACAAGTACCTACTCCATGTGTTACTCAACTTGGGAAACAAAGCAAGTTCAAGTTAAATATCATTGTAAGTAATAATAGTATCATTAAGAGCGTCAACTGGGGTACCTCTTGTCCCAGGATATGGAACAAGCCCATATCAAAATGACAAGACAAACAAACACAATGAACAATCTCAACACCCTTTTTATTTACCATTAGATAGCTTTTTATTGTAAGGTGTATCACAGAAGGTTCACCATAGCATGTAAGTAAATTTCCACCATGAATGATGCATGGCTTAGATTAGCGGCCCAGGCGTCTCTCTAACCATTTATACAAACTCATTTAAACTACTTCATTTCCACATTTATTTCACCCATGGTAAGCATCCATAAACAAAAGTACATGATATCAACTAAATGAAATGAAGTGCATGTTGAAAGCTTGCCATGTGACAGCACATATGAGCTAACTCTCAACCAAAGACATTTGTCAAGCCCACAACATCATAATTTTAATCACAATGGGTCATGTTTTATTATGCAATGAAAGTAAAGTGTGCATCAAGTTCGAGAGAGCTCTATAACCAACTTTTCCCATAACAATCAACAACATAAGCATTTTCATTCAGAGGTATAGATAACACAAATATCATGATAAACATACTCGGAATAGCATAAAGCTAATAGGTAGATATGGTGGACTCACTGGAAAAACTTTGGTTGAAGGTGTTGGAAACAAGTTTTTGCTTGTTGGAATTTTTGGGCTAGCAAGAGGGAGAAAGTTGACCATCTAAATGCATGCATGAGTGTCCATAGAACTAACTAATCCATGTTAAACAAGGTAAATAACATTCAGCATCAAAACATGAATAAAAGATAGCTCTTGATAAAATACTTGCAAATTATTACTCATTAACAAGCTCATGAATCATGCAACTATATGTATCTTTTAAAATCAACTCCAACATCCCTTTTCCCAATCTAATAATAGCATCCAACATAAATCAACCCAAATTTCCAGTAGCTCTCTCATATATAAATGATAGTGTGGTGGTCTCACAAAATAAAAATCAAACCAAAACAAACAAAAAGACGCTCCAAGTTTATGCGATAAAGTGTTTCGATCGAAAAACAGAAGTTAGACGTGTGCAAACCGAGAGTGTGTAGGTCCAGTGGGGTTGTCTTCACATCCCCAAGCTTATGGTCTTCACCATCCTTGGATAGCTCTTGGTGCATCTCCTCTAATCCCTGTGAAAAAACTTCAAAACACCGTTTCTCCCATTTCTTTTCTGTGGGGTGCATTAGTAGTGATAAACAAATAGATTTCTTGCTGCATATAATCCTTGAACAAAAATTCATATGAATGTCCAGAAAGTGTATAATGTTGTATGCCTACTCATAAACTCAATTGGATAAAAAAGGTTCAAGTTAAAAGTTCAAAGCATGCATCAAACAAAATGGGACAGAATCTGTCCAGAAAAACAGCAGCAGCTAAACGTATTTTTCTACCCTACTTAACTTTGTCTAAAAATTCCGAAACAAATCATGCATATATAGGATGAAAAGTTGCAACTACAGTTCAAATATGAGCTCATTCGGAGTTACAGAATAAGAATTAAAAATCATACCGTGCACAGATTCGTGCAGGAATAAAATCTCCGAACGCTATAAGCAACTTCTTCAAACCAAAATGAGTAAAACTTGGCACTTTATTAAAAATTCCAGAAACTAAACTAAACACAAAGTCTCTTGTTACAGCAAGAGGACACAAAGAAAATCACAAATAAAAACAACCGGGTTGCCTCCCGTAAAGCGCTTTCTTTATAGCCATATAGCTAGGCTTCTTACTTGATGTTTATAGAGGACGAATCTCATGAGGGAGCTTGAACTTTGATGTGTCCCTCTTCCTTGGGAAGTGTTTCATGCAAATACCAGGATCCCATGGTGCTCTCAAGCTCAAGAGAGAGAGATACGTAAGTTACTTCCACAAACCCATAGTCCAGAGGTGGACTACTCCCTCTTCATCATGGAGACGGTGGAGAAGTTGTTGGAGAAGATGGAGACCACTCCGGCAGCGCCCCGCCGGAGTTTTCCCCCTCCAATCTGCAGCTCCAGGTCTCTGTTTCGGTGTTTCTGTGTTTCTGCAGCGCTCCTTTCTAGAGAACGTCGGGGGCTATTTTTATAGTCGGTTTTAGGTCAAAACGGAGTCGGTGGAGGAAAGATCGACGACAACGGAGCTCCGAGGCCCAAAATAGGGGGTCCCACGCGGCCCAGGTACCTGGCCGCGTGGGCCCACTCTACTCTGGCCTCCGACTTCCTTCCGTGCGCTTCCTTGGCTCCTACGCTTTGTTCCTTCCAAAAATTGATGCCCGTAAAATATTAGGTCATTTGGACGTCGTTTGGGTCCCTGAAACATTAAAATATAGAAAGCAGGGTTTTCTGACTGTGCAGGGTTAATTCCATAAAAATAGGAAACATACAAAATATTCCCAAAATCATTATAAAACAGTGATATAACCCTTATATGGTGCAAATATGACTGAAATATAAGTAAAATAATGCAAAGTTCATGTATGCATTTTACATGCATCAGCGAGCTCGACGAGCTCCTGCCTTGGGCGAGCTCCAACACGGCTTGGGGGCCGGCGGTTGGTGTTCTCCGGCAGGCTCCCGCGTCCAGATCGAGATCTGCGGCCATGTGGCCAGATCCAGATTGGGGATTTCCCGCGCGCGGCCTTGCCGTTCGGGGCTGTCCCGCCGGCCGGTGGACTGTGCCTCTCTTGGGCATCCGGTGTGGAGGAGAGGTGGTGGGTGTCGGGTGGATGACGTGGGCAGGTGTCGCGGCGTTGTGCTCGCTGCGGTGGCTGGGGTGGCCGGCCTTGCGCGGGCAGCCCGTCTCCTTCGTGGATGGGTGAGCTGGGCTCGCTGTGGTTGCCAGGGCGGCGGCCCTGGTAGGTGGGAGTCGTGACGCCGAGGCGGGGGTCGCGGCGCGGGTGCTGGCTGGTGGTCGTGGCCGTGTGGGCGGCGTGGTGACCGGCGAAGAGACGAACGGTGGAAGTGGTTTGGTAGCTATCTCAGTAGCCAGCCACACTCGGATCTGGAGGCGGATTCTTGGGCCAGGGTGAAAATCCGCTGTGGCCGATGGCGGCGACGCCTGCGGGCGCCGTTACCCTCTTGAGGGCGCCGTCGCGGCCCTCTCCTGCCTCCTCCCGAGGCTCTGGGTGAAAACTGAAAGGAATATGCTCGAGAGGCAATAATAAAGTGGTTATTATCTTATTCCATGTTTATGATAAAGGTTTATTTCTCATGCTAGAATTGTAATAATCGGAAACGTTAATACATGTGTGACTAATAAACAAGTAAGAGTTCCTAGTAACGCCTCTCGTTTAACTAGCTCGTTGATTAACCGATGATCAAGGTTTCCTGATCATGAACATTGGATGTTGTTAATAACGGGATCACGTCATTAGGAGAATGATGTGATGAACATACACCCAAAGTAGATATAGCAATGCGATCAAGTCATTAAGTTTACATTGTTGTATCAATCACATACGAAGTAACTCTAATCCTTAGACCATGAGATCATGTCAATCACTAACACCGGATGAGTGCTTTGATGACATCAAACGTCACACCGTGAAAGGGTGACTATAAAGGTGGCATTGGGTACTCTGAAAGTATTAGTTGAGGCTCATGGATCAAGAGTGGGATTTGTCCATCCAAATGACGGAGAGATATACTCTGGGCCCTCTCGGTGATATCACATTGACACCGCTTGCAAGCATGTGACTAGGTCACAAGGATGTCATATCACGGAACGAGTAAAGAGTACTTGTCGGTAACGAGATCAAACTAGGTATGGTCGATACCAATGATCGGATCTCGGACAAGTAAAATATCGCGAGACAAATGGAATTGGTTACGACGTTTCTGGTTCACGCGATCACAAGATTCATCGTTGAATATGTAGGAGTCATTACGGATCTCCAGGTCCCGCTGTTGACTATTGATCGGAGAGGTGTCTCGGTCATGTCTGCATTATTCACGAACCGTAGGGTGACACACTTAAGGTTTGCCGACGCTTTTGGGTAGATACGGAATATCGGAGAAAAGTTTGGACAGCACCGAAATTGTTTCGGGTAATATTGAAATAGTTCAAGGGGGTAAGTGTTAATGTTTGTGGATTAATAGAATCAACAAATATTAAATCTCAAATAAAAGAATTAAAATGTTTTATTCATTTATGAGAGAAAAACTCTTAGGATTTATGAATGGGAGTTTCTACCAAATTAAGAGGAAGTTTCAAGTGAGTTAAAATGGAGTTACCACTCACATTAAGAGGGATAAAATGGGGGCACCTTTTTGGGCTGCGTATCCCTCTCTTGGTGGCTGCCTCCTCCTCCTATATATAGAGGTGTGGAGCTCCATATTCCTTACACACTTGAGCCTCTCTCCCTCCTCCCGCTGCTCCACCTTCCGACCATTCGCTTGGCGAAGCCATGGCCGATTAGTTTCTCCACCACACCACGCCGTCGTGCTGCTGGAGTTTCTGGTGGTTCTACTACTTCCGCTGCCCCGCTGGATCGAGGGAACGGAGGTCGTCATCAAGCCGTACGTGTGACCGAGTACGGAGGCGCTGCCCGTTGCAGCGCATATCTTCACGATCTTGAGATCGGCGAGTGAACAACTACATCATCCACGAGAATTATTCTCGAAACGCTTACGGTCTTCGAGGGTGAGTTCTCTTGGAACTTGACTTACCGTTGCTTACATCCACTAGATTAGATCTTGGAGTCCTGGCCGTAGGAATTTTTTTGTTTTCTATGCTACGAACCCATCAAAAACCTCAGATCCCTCCGGATCGGGCGATTGGCGGAACTCTGGTGCCGTTTCCTTCATGAAGGCGCCGTCTTGGAGTTCATGGTGTTTCTCTCTTCCGATGGTGGTACGGTGGCAGTGACAGTGATGGTTGGCAAAGGTGAAGTCTGCTTGTAGGTTGCAGCCCTTCGCGGCGAGGTGTAACGTCGATGGTGCGCCGGCTCGAGCTCTAGGGTGAGCTCCAGTCCATCGACGCCCGTGTCCCGTGCCGTCTGGGATAGGGGTCCCTTTGGCGACGGTGCTTGATCGGGCGGCGCTGCCCTGCCATTCCGAAGGTGCCTATCCTCGTCGGCGTCTTCGGCTCGTCAGGCGTTTTCTAGTTTTCTGCCTCGTGTTACCCTCGACCTAGCTTACCTGTAGCTCTCTCACTAGTTTCTTTGTACAAGTCTCCAGCTTGCTCTTCTGTTTGTGTGTGTTGCGTTGTATGTAAGCTGGTTTAGCACTTTGTATCTTCCGCCATTGGCGCTATTAATTTAACGCTGGGCTTCGGCCTCTGGTCTCAGAGATCATTGATGTCTGGGAGCAAAAAAGTCTGTACTGGGGTTTTGGTTACAATGAAGAAGATGACCGTGGTGCAATTTGCAAACACATGAATATTGCCGGTCGTGTCTTGATGGTGCAGACGAAATCAATACACATGTTTTGAAGGTACCTCGTAAGAACATGAAACGAGCTTAAATTTAAACTCAGGTTAGATTTTCAGTAGTACTATGCAATCCCATAAAATTGCCAGGTAAATCCTGCACAACGAAACCCCAGAGCGGAGGACCTTCAACCACGAAACGTCTCGCGACTGGCCGCCCCCGCGCGGGCGACCAGCCGCGCCGCCGGCGAGCTCGCCAGAAGGCCTCCTCCTCCTCTCCTCCTTCGCCGTCGTCGGCGTGCGGCGCCGGGCTTGTCCCGGGCGGCGCTGGCGGCGGCGGATCTCAGCTTCTCCCCTCCCGGTGTCTCCCTCGCGCGGGGCGGCGCGGCGCCGGGAGGTGCACTCAGGCGGCGGCGGCCCGGATCTACGGCGGCGGGGTCTCCTGCGCTGCGGGTGGTGCGTGCGGCGGTGGCGTCGCCGTTGGCGGCGTGGTGGCCAGGGGCGCATCGGCCAGGGCCCTGCAGGCCCAGATCTGGGTCAGGGCGGGCCGGCTCGACCCTGCCACCCGGTTTGCTGAGTTTCGAAGCCGGGGACGGGTGTGGCGGCGACGACGCCACACCTGCTGCAGCGTGGAGACAGGGGCTTCGCGGACCCGCCTGGGCCCGGCCGGGCCTTTTGGAGCTGATCTAGAGGATGGCTGCGACACTGGCCTAAGTGCAGCAACGTGGCGGCGGAGACTTCACGGGCTCATCCAGGGCCCGGCCGGGCCTGTCCGGCCTGGTGTGTCTCTGCTGCCGCGTCCGTTCGGCACCCGCCGATGGCGGTGGAGGATGCCCTCCAGATGGTTGTGTTGCTGCCGCCCTCCGGCTCCAATGGTGGCCTGGTGTGTTCCTGTCTGCTACGTCCGGTCGGCTACCGTCTACGGCGGTGGAGGTTGATCCCTCCCGCGTGGATGTGGTACCGCCGCCTGTCTACGGCGGGTTTTCTCAGTTCGGCCGGCCGTGCAGTGCTTGCCATGGGGATACGACGATGGCGTCTTCAATTCCGTGGTGGCGTTTGTTGGTGGGTGGTAAGATGGGTGGAGCGCTTCGGATTGTCGAGCGATGTGGTTTTTGCGGGGTCGGGAGAAATCCCTGTCATCTTGACACCGACACGGTGACGCTTCTGAGTGTCGCCCTTCCTTCTTGAAGGCTGTCGGGTGTACCCCTTCCCCACTTCCTTTAGCGTACCGGGGGAAACCCTAGGACCAGTCCGGGCAGCAGCAACGACATCGTTGTTTTCCTTCTTGGAGGTATTGTTTGGTACGCGGCGATTCAAAGTGCTAGGATAGTGGTGGGACTTTGCTGGAGAGGACGCAACGGTTGCGAGTCGCCTTTGTTTTCGTTGATCCGCCAATGTCGGCATTGTTTTTTTTTCCTCTTTCTTTTCTTCTGGGCGTACATGTGCTGTTTTGCCCCAGCAGTGGTCTCAAACTTGTATCGGTGGTTGCTATATTTATATAGCGGGGCGAAAACCTATTTCTCCTGCACAACTCCTACAGTAGTTATTTTGTCAAACCAAATCGGATATCCTCCGATCAATTTCGTGCGAACCACTGTTGCATCGCATGGAAGCACTCAAATGTCAACGCCTCATTGGATCTTGCGAGGCCTCCCGTTTACTTTCAGTAAAGTTTCACGAGAAGATTAAGCAACTCCAAAGCCCACTCGCTAGCTCGACTCCTTCATAATAACCATCCCCAAATCCCCCAGCCTCAAACCCCATCTCCCAACCTCACCTCCGGCGACATGGGCACCGTCACTCCCGCCGCCGGTAAGCTCCGACTGCCCAGGACGAATCTCCGCTCCCCCCTATCCGTCCCCTCTGACCCCTCTTCTCTCCGCAGATCCGCACCCCGGCTTCCTCGCCGACAAGGGCGGCAAGGTCTTCCTGGCGGGCCACCGGGGCCTAGTCGGCTCGGCCATCCACCGCCGCCTGCTCGCCCTGGGCTTCACCGACGTGGTCGTCCGCACGCACGCCGAGCTCGACCTCACCCGCCAGGCCGCCGTCGAGGCCTTCTTCGCCGCCGAGCTGCCCCGCTACGTCGTGCTCGCCGCCGCCAAGGTCGGCGGCATCCACGCCAACTCCACCTTCCCCGCCGACTTCATCGCCGCCAACCTCCAGATCCAGACCAACGTCGTCGACGCGGCCCTCCGCTGCGGCTCCGTCCGCAAGCTCCTCTTCCTCGGCTCCTCCTGCATCTACCCCAAGTTCGCGCCGCAGCCCATCCCGGAGGCCTCCCTCCTCTCCGGCCCGCTCGAGCCCACCAACGAGTGGTACGCCGTCGCCAAGATCGCCGGCATCAAGATGTGCCAGGCCTACCGCATCCAGCACGGCCTGGACGCCGTCTCCGCCATGCCCACCAACCTATACGGCCCGCAGGACAACTTCCACCCGGAGAACTCACACGTGTTGCCCGCATTGATCCGCAGGTTCCACGAGGCCAAGGCCACCAATGCCGCCGAGGTCGTTGTCTGGGGCTCCGGCTCGCCGCTGCGCGAGTTCCTCCACGTCGATGACCTCGCCGACGCCGTCATCTTCCTCATGGATCACTACTCTGGGCTGGAGCATGTCAATGTGGGGAGCGGGAGCGAGGTCACCATCAAGGAGCTCGCCGAGCTCGTCAAGGAGGTGGTCGGCTTCCAGGGGAACCTGGTGTGGGACTCCACCAAGCCGGACGGCACGCCCAGGAAACTCATGGATAGCTCCAAGATACAGGGGATGGGGTGGATGCCCAAGGTTCCCCTCAAGGAGGGGCTTGTCGAGACGTACAAGTGGTATGTGGACAATGTCATCGCTGCCGCCGAGAAGAACATCAAGTAACTAACACCACGGCGGTATTCATGTTTGTTCATCGTTGCTTTGTTGAACAGGCTTGTATCATGATATGATCAGTACTAGTGTTTTCTGTTCTTGTTGGTTATTACAGGATCACACAATTTATTACCAGCGGGCATAAGTCCAGCAAAGAGATCAAAGAGGTTGTTATGTTTTGGTTGAATAATATATGGGTCGAATCAGTGTACCATTAGTATGTTTGATTGATGCTCATCATGTTTTGTTAGTTCTTTACAGAGAATGTAAAACACTTTATACGTTGGATGGTAATTGGTCTTCACACAATCTATTTTCAGTTGGGCATGAGTCAAGAATGTAAGATTGGGTGGAGAGGAGAAACAAATCTCTCTAGTGATGTTAATACCATTCTGGAAAAACTATGTATGAGATTTGAGGAATTTCAATTTTGTTCTTACAAGGCTATATAGTGTTATTACTGTACCATTAGAATCTCAATAGACATTGAGAATGTTTTGTTGATTTCATTTTCAGGACGCATGATGTTTTTCACCTCACGTAAGGTGAAGAGATCATGCTGACCTCTTATATTGTTAAACTCTATAAATTAACAGAAAAACAAGGCAAAGCGCAAGGTTAATATTTCTCCAACCAGTATCGTGCAGTTTGTGGAAATGAAGTTCTTGTTCCAGAGGTTTATATCTGCAACTCCAGTCTTAAAAGACTATTTCATCAAAAGACTTGATGTCAATGATAAACCTCTTTCAGTTAGACCTGTCTCTTCTCCCCAACAAAACTGTCACTATCTGAAAACATGGTGGCTTATATTGATTTTGACTGTGTCCAAAAAAGGTAACAAGAAGATCAATGAATCATTTCTCCTGACGTGTTACCCAGTGAAGGTATGAATACTCTGATATTGTGCTATCATTTCGAAGCTCGTTCTCTATACATGCTCACTGTTACCCAGAATTTGAAATGTACTGCCAGACCATTTGGACTCAGTTAAGAATAAAAAGCTATCAAAAGGGAACATTATTTAAAGCAGACCACTATTGTAATTTACTAAATTTTACATTAAGTGGCTCCTTAGTGGTACAACAATTATGAACACATATTTATTTAGCCAGCATTTTGCTAGTTATATAATAGATTGCCGCGTACATAATAACAAGTGAAACGAAAAGCATGGCATAATTAAAATATCGGGATTTAGCCACCACCATCTCCTTGCTCTCTTTTTTTTTTTGCATGGTAATACGATTCTCATTGATAAATTAAAGACAAGATACAAAGTACGTATACACCGATCTTACAGATCTGAAAAGAAAGGATAAACCTATGTGACAAACCAACGTCTATCTCTCTTCTTCGGCACCACCGTAGCAGCCACCAAAGAAAGATAAGACAGATCACCTCCTCACCCGAGCTCGACGCGGCTCCATCGCTGATCATCAGCTTTTAGGACCTCCAAAATAGTTTGCCATAGGACAAACCATTGTCGTTGAAAGAATCAGACCGGGGTAGCACGACCCCGGACACGCCATCAAACTTCAGCACTGGCACCCCGCACGACGACGTCGGAGTAGGGAACCAGAACCATCAACCTCCAACCACAAACCCAGCACAAGGTGCACCATCTTCCAGCTATCACCAGTGCAGACCACCGTCTGCACGTACTTCTGGACGAATCCTCTCTGCTCCACCATGGCGTCGGAGACAACGCCGCAGCAACGGGGACAGAGCAGGAGGAAAAACCCATCTGATGGAGTCGCCGCCGCCGCCTCGCCGACACCATCCATGAACCCTAAAGCCACCGATCTAAAAGATCGGCAAGCACACAGTGCCACCAACTCCGAGACGCCGCCATGAAGGACAACGCCGGTGTGGGAATAGAGTTGAGGCAGATTTATTTGCCCGGACGCCGCTACCACCACCCCAACGGCGCACCATGCTAGAACCTTTCTAACCCTAATTACCATGCAAAAAACGGGGTCCCCCCCTCCTACCGCCGGAGCGGCAAGCGGAAGGAGAGGGGCCCAACTCTTTCGCCGGTGGCCGGCGGCGCGGCAGCCGCTAGGGTAGGAAAACCGAGCGCCTCCGCGAGTCGCCTGGGAGCGCACTTGGCGTGGGGTTCGTTTTCCTCCTTGCTCGTGGCCTTCGGTAGGTAGCAGCAGGCGTACACGCAGGATGCCGCTGAGTAGAGCTGGCCCTGCGCACCCTGCAGAAGATCATAGACGGACAGCAGGGACACCCCCAACCCCATAACCTGCTTTGTGCACAGATGCAACAGCCCAAACGCGCAGACCGGAATCAGAAGAGTCGGCAAGAGGAGCATCGCCAGCACCAGCACCGACCACCCCTTGTCGTTCCTCCATATGGCGAAGTTTATCAGGGCCATCACGCCCAAGTTGAACAAGGCCCGGGAGGCGACCAGAATGACAGAACCTTGCACGGAGAGCACTCCTAGATCGTCAACCGCGGTAGGGAAACTAGCACCCAGGAGCGCCATGGACAAGAGCTGGGACATGATGACGATGGCGGCGGTGGCGATAACAGGGAGTTTCAGATTACGCCACTTGCTCACATCGCGGAGGAGCTCGACCAGCGAGTAGTAGCGGTCGCCGCCGGAGTCGGTGGTGCTGGCCGCGGGAGTGCGGCCGAAGCAGCTGGCGACGATCTGCTTGGCGAAGGCGAGCGCGAGAGTGACGAGCGCGACGCCGATGGAGATGATGAGGAGCGAGGTGACGTCCTGCTTCGTCCCCTGTACAAGCCTGGCGTACTCGGCGCTCCAATGGTCCGCCGTGTGCTCCTCCATCTCGTGGAGATGGCGGGACATTTCGGCGGTGAGTGGATTCATGTAGACCATTATGACTGCTGTGTGAAGGATGCCGGTGACCGCGAAGAGCAGGAAGGGAGCCAGGAGCTTGGGGATTCGCGTGAGCGGAAGCCGTGCTCCCTTCATGCATGAGCTGGTTTTGGCTGCCATGGCCAGGAACTTGACTGATCGCGTGAAGATTGGTCAGAGGAGATGGATTGAAGGATGGTGGAGGGAATGGCTGATGACACTCTGTGTAGGCTTATTTGTACTACTTTGTACGTCTTGAAATGGCATGTTACTCACATGTAATTAATGTTTGGTTACTGCGTGTCTGCATAACTAGTCAATGTGGAAGACCTACAAATCGTAGTCTACCCCAATAAGTCAATTTTTTGGGTGCGAGTACTTCTGCTTTCTGAGTTCTGCCTCGTTTTTTCTACGGTTTGTCCATCTTACTTTCTACTCCATCGGCGGACGATCGCCGACGCTCGCTCGAGTAAAAGATAACGCGCAGTGACTAGACGTCGTATTTAGATTTGGAAAATTCTTGTTACAGCCAGACAATAATCTGCATCCGGAACCATTCACTAGTGTTACTAGTACCAGATATGATATTATCTCCGTTCCAATGAATAAGTCAAACAAATCGTCTAGGATGTTAGATAAATACTCCCTCCGTTCGGATTTAATTGACACACATTTTGTTACACATTGATGTATCTAGACATCAAACAAGTATAGATACATTCATATTTGGACAAAACCAAGTCAATTAATTTGGAACGGAGGGAGTACACTAGTAGCAAGACTCGCGAGGAAAAATAACCGGCACCAGTTAACGACGGTGGCAGAGGCGTGAGAGGCTTGAAACCACAGACGGGAGGAACTAAAATACTATCGCCATCGATTTATGAAGTTTGCAGAGTAGTGCAACTGGTGCCGGTGCAGAGGAAGGCACCCGGTAGTTGAGTGCGAATGATTAGGAGCAGAGTTACTATAGACGGAGTAGGTGCCGGATCCTCCAATGCCATTGCAGGCGCCTGCGTTCACCCAAATCATGGTGTAAATTATAGAGGATCAGTGGATGACCTGGCGAATTATTTGACATAGTCTTTGCCCTGCCGGCCGTTCAGCCAGCTTATTTTAAGAGTGTTTGGTGGTGGCTCACAGTCATTCAACTGTAGCGGTGACATGGAACTTACCCCTTGCAATGAACGTGGATTTTGCTCATGCCCAACTGCTGCCATGTCTCTTCAAGAAACCTCCGCTGTCATGGAGAAACGAACCAAAATTCAGTCTGTAATTTTAACTGGAGTTAAACACATAATCAGTACACACAAAATTGGGAGAAAATGAATGAAACACCTAATGAAATTACAATTACACATTCACAGAATTAGTAAGGCAAAGTAATCAGGGCAGATTAATTTGGGCTAATATCAAATACTAGGAAATATGCACAATAAAAAAATGAATCACCCATAGGAGGGTGAGCGCAGGGCTAATTTTTTTTAAATAATACATTTTTTATTAAATTCCAGAAATAATAAGCGTTCGGAAGAAATTTAAAAAATATTGCACCCTCGGCTGTGGCTAAGCCGAGCAGGCCCTGTCGGCCACGGCGTTGCCGAGGAGGCCCTATCGGCCGCGAGAAAGCCGAGCAGGTGTGGCCACTAATCGGCCACGGCGTAGCCGAGTGGCTGGTCGGCCGCGGCACAGCCGACAAACGCCAGAGAAATAGGCCGCCCGCTCCTTTCTTCTTCCTCCTCGCGCTGCTGCCTTTTTCTCTCTCATTTATTTTCCTGCTCGCGTGTGTCTCGCGATTCACCGGCAATTTAGTCCAAAGTTCCAGCGAATCTTCGTCCTAGAGGTAGTAGGGAGCAAGAGGAACGCCGATCTACTCATGGGATAGTTTGTAGAGTTGATTTGGTGGTGCTCTTTTGGAGCAATGATGGAGATGCGGTGGAGGTTGGTGTTGGGGTAGCCGAGGTGGACGTGGTGGTGCTGCTCCGGTGGTGGTGGTGGTGGTGTTGGTCCTGCTACTGCGGTAAATATATTCTCCTAATCTAATGCATCTAGTTGTTACATACTTTGCCATATTTATTTAATACTCTTCGCGCAGTTGGCACACGATCTTCAGAATGATGTCGCTGAGTACGGACGTTCGCTTTCGTCCGGACCTCTTCTAGAACGGCAGCAGCAACAGTCCTGGGTGCGGCGCCTAGAGGAGAGGCTACGAGGTATTTATGAGGCTATCACGTGCACACGCACTTCGGACGTTGTTCGCCGCCAGGCAGCACAGCGCCCCCGCGTCCGTCCCCGCAGTAGCGCCCCCGCGTAAAACATAACATCTGAACCAGGCACGTCCATATATACACACGCCACTAGGAAACTGGTATTAGTGGCATGTGGTCATTGCAGGTTAAATGAAGAGGTGGGTAACAAGCACAATCACTTGATGAAACACATAGTCTTAGAAGCAGGCGCAAAGGCGAATCCTGCACTAGGTCAACCTACTAGTTACCACTAGCAGATTTCAGATGATCAACAAATGACTGAAAATATTCTAGGATGAAACCCTCATTACCTTGTCTCTTTCTATTACCAAACAAATAGTATTGTCAGGATATAACCTACGTCAAAAGCTGCCACTGCAAGTAAGCTTTGCCAACAAGAGATCGAGGTATCAGAAGCCCAATGGGTTATGATCCATACAAATCGACGCTCGGTTGTGGCTAAGCCGAGCAGGCCCTGTCGGCCACAGCGTTGCCGACGAGGCCCTATCGGCCGCGAGAAAGCCAAGCAGGTCGTGGGCAAGGCCTGCCACGCGGTCGACTGGTCTGTCGGTCAGGTGTGGCCACTAATTGGCCACGGCGTAGCCGAGTGGCTGGTCGGCCGTGGCGCAGCCGACAAACGCCAGAGAAAAAGGCCGCCCGCTCCTTTCTTCTTCCTCCTCGCGCTGCTGCCTTTTTTCTCTCTCATTTCTTTTCCTGCTCGCGTGTGTCTCGCGATTCACCGGCGATTTAGTCAAAACTTCCACCGAATCTTCATCCTAGAGGTAGTAGGGAGCAAGAGGAACGCCGATCTACTCATGGGATAGTTTGTAGAGTTGATTTGGTGCTGCTCTTTTGGAGCAATGATGGAGATGCGGTGGAGGTTGGTGTTGGGGTAGCCGAGGTGGACGTGGTGGTGCTGCTCCGGTGGTGGTGGTGGTGTTGGTGCTGCTGCTCCGGTGACTCAAGGCACGCTTCAAGGGTACGTGTTTTTTGCTTAATTAGGTTTTTAATTAATTAGGTTAACGGTATTATTTAGTTTGCCGTGCGGTATTATTTAGGTGGTCCGGTAGTAATTTTTATTTCCGTAGAGTGAATATTATAGACATTATTATTTCGTGCTGCTTAATAGTTGACGAGTCTTAATAAAATTTTAGGTCAGCAGAGATGTCTAATTTAGTGAAGTGTATTTTTTACTACGGTGTCGGTACTGTCCAAACAAATGAGATGGGGGCTGATTTGAGTCAGTTTCACACTGCGGAGTTGGATCTGATTTCCCCGCAAACATGGTCCGTTAGTCAGTTGAAAGACTGGTTGGCACGAAGTTTAGGTCTTAATCCTGAAACACACACCGTCGGTGTGCATGCATTGTGGATGAGGTCAAGTTCAGACATTTTATTCTATTTGAGACCGATAGATCGGACCTCTCAGTGGGTGCGCTGGTTACAAGGTTGCGAAAGCAGGGGAACTAACCCTGTCGCCTTACTGCTTCCCGTCGCGAAGGAGGTCAATCCCCTGAAGGCGAGGGTGGGCACGATCCTGGCCAGAGCAGTGAAGAGATGCATTTAGAAGGACATGATGGTAGTCAGGGAGATGTTGGAGGTGGTGGCTACGATTCAGGGCAGAGCAGTCAAGCAGTAGGAGGACATGATGATAGCGTCGAGGCAGAGGCGGACGAGGCAGATGGGCGCATG
Organism: Poa pratensis; assembly: GCA_947311845.1. Lineage (NCBI taxonomy): Eukaryota > Viridiplantae > Streptophyta > Magnoliopsida > Poales > Poaceae > Poa > Poa pratensis. Next base: position 6,558,156 of record CAMZMU010000080.1, on the reverse strand, counting down.
CAGAACCAGATGGAAGATGAAGATATGGATGGTGATAATGGTTATGCCGATGATTCCGATGAGTCGGAGGACAAAGAGAATGAACAGGTGGTGCCTAATCCTGCATCATGGAATCATGACTTCTCTTCTGCAATGACCGTGAACGATGGTCATGATTCTGTCTGGCAATATCACCAAAACAGCATGGCCAAGGATGCTACATATCCCGACAAGCAACATTTGCAGGACGTAATCATTCAGTGGACAATGTCCACGTCGAGGGTTTTCAAAACTAAGGTGTCAAGTAAAAGATATCTGACAATGGAATGCGAGGACACAAATTGTCCTGGAAGGGTCCATGGCTATCTCCCTAAGTTTGACACAGACTGGGTGGTGAGTGACTTAGTACTGCACCCATGTCGTATTCCAAGTATCCCTCAAGATCATCATAACCTTTCGTCCACGCTTCTTGCTAGGTTGCTTTACACAGAGATAGTGCAGAGCAAAGCGATGGAAGTGAAGGATACTGTGCATAAAGGTTTTACCAGGTTTAAGTACACCATTTCTTATGGCAAGGCTTGGAGGGCTAAGCAGAGGGCGCTTGAGAACAGATTTGATTCGTTCCTGGACTCATACGACTCAGTTGTCCGGCTCCTCCACACACTGCAGTCCCGGAATCCAGGCACCTATGTCGACATACAACACTTCTGGATGCCAGAGTTCCCAACTATGAAGGTGCTACATCGTTTGTTCTTCTCTTTCGGTGTATGCATCGAATCTTTCAGTCATTGTCGACCAGTGATATGCGTAGATGGCACTTTTCTCACTGGCAAGTACAAGGGTCAGATCCTGACCGCCATTGGTCAAGACGGCAAGAATCAGATCGTGCCACTCGCATTTGCTTTTGTGGAGAGCGAGAACACTGAAAGTTGGACGTGATTCTTCAGGCAGCTCAAAATAGCAGTTGTGCATGATAAGCCGAATGTATGCATCCTTCATGACAGGAATGCAAGTATACTCAATGCGATGAAGGCAACGGGTGCCATCTTCTGTCGCGTAAGTCAGCCCTGCTTGGATGCCCTATACTGTCGCAGCTGTGGTCGTGGGAGAGGTTCCCTATGGGCGAGTTGTTTCACGCAGTCGCATCGACATGCCTACTTTCAGTACACCTTGGACACGTCGCAAGGTATGTCTACTCTTTTAATTTAACGCAGTAGTTTAAGTAAACTTCGGCTGAAACTAACTTTTGTTTTGTGCAGAGACGCTTTGCTCAAGACCAGGTAAGGAATTGCTACATCGCATTCAACAAGCAGTTTGACGTGTTGAGCGCGGCTGCGGTTATCTGGGAGCCAAACATGGAGGCAGCCATGGAGCCTAAATACCCCGGTGGTATTTCCGAGCTCTGCACCAGAGATCGCGCGTACTGGATGACAAAATCAAAGATCATCTTCGATGGCTCCGTGGAGGAGATGGGCCAACATAGGGTTATGAGGCAATTCGGTCTTCGCCAGATGGCACTTCCTCCGCCAACGGAGGATCCCGTGCCACCACTCGTCCACGGGTATGTATATTTATGCAATGTTTGATTGTGTTTCACAATTGTCCATATTTAAACATTACTTAATTGTTGAACACACACCGCAATTTTAGGTCGTTAAGGAAGGGAACTAACAGGACCGCGACTCAGTGGCTGCGAAGGGTTCAGTCGTATGTTACAGAGTGGGACACTGCGACGACACGAGTCTGGCAGGAGGATCTCACGTTTGATCTAGCACAATTCAATGCCTATTGGCAGGTTTACATGACCGCGACACGACTACGTCTCGTTCATCACGAGCACCCAAAGGAGATGCCAGCCCCTGCTATGTGGGATATGTACCCGAGTCAGTCTACTTCGGGCTCCAGACAGTACGCGGTAAATATATTCTCCTAATCTAATGCATCTAGTTGTTACATACTTTGCCATATTTATTTAATATTCTTCGTGCCAATTTTAGGCGCAGTTGACACACGATCTTCATAATGATGCCGCTGAGTATGGACGTTCGCTTTCGTCTGGACCTCTTATAGGACGGCAGCAGCAACAGTCCTGGGTGCGGCGCCTGGAGGAGAGGCTACGAGGTATTTACGAGGCTATTACGTGCACACGCACTTCGAACGTTGTTCGCCACCAAGCAGCACAGCGCCGCCCCCCGTTTGTCCCGCAGCAGCAGCCGCGTCCACGTCTAGCACCGCAGCCGACGCCCAGACCACCCCCTCCAGACTAGATCCGCGTGGGGGAGTGATCAGCAAGGTGGGAACAACCAGGAGGATTACACACAGCACGAATATTGGATGAGCATGTTCAACACTCCTCCACCATACCCCACACAGGATACACAGTATCACGAGGACGGTCCCTGATTCCTGCACGTAATGTTGGGGCACCCAACATGTATGGATGGTCGACGCCTAATCCACCACCTCAGCGTCGTGGCAGACGTCGTGGCTGACACTTCTCGCTATGACTACAGACATGTCTATCTAACTATGTATGAGAACTATTATTATGTTTGGACCAATGGTGGTGCTATGGTGGAGATACGTCGGTACTATTATCTCGCATTATTATTAAACAAACATTTCAACTCAAATTAAAACGCTACAACTTAAAACGATACAACTGAAATGAAGATACATTGGTAATAGCAACACTACAACTTAAATTAAAACACTAGAACTGAAATTAAAAACTTCACCTAACTACACGAAGTCATCTCCCGTCGATGCAGCCTCCAGCATCCGTCGATGCAGCACTCTTTCCCTTCGACGATGCACCACTCTTGCTCGTGCTGCTCGGCATGAAGATGTCGTCATCGTCCTCCCTCTCGTCCATCCATAGAGATGGATGTTTTCCAAAGTATCTACGCGAAGATTCACTTCTAAATTTTTTCTTCTCCCACCTTGCATGCAACCTGAGAAGTTCTTGCCGTAATTCACTGGGTACCTATTTGGCCACATGTGTCATCGTAATGCCGCCCCCACCTCGGTGAGAAGAGTGTCGCTACTTAGAAGTTCCTTGAATGGAACGGACGAGAAGAGAACAAATGGCGGGAGAAACGGTGGCGGGACAAAATGGCGGGAGCAACCGTGTCGGGACAAAATGGCGGGAGCAACCGTGGCGGGAACATAGAGCGGGACCAACGGTGGCGGGAGAAACGGTGGTGGCAAAAAAGGCCGGGAGCAACCGTGGCGGGAAAATATGGAGGGAGCGTAGGGGGCGGGATTGTGACCATGCACCTGTAGGCCGGACTGTAGCCGGGCAGCTCCCGTCGGCTGCAGCGTGGCCGATCAGGCCCTGTCGGCTTTGCCGTGAGCGAGCAGGTCCGGTCGGCTGCACCGTGGCCGATCAGGTCCAGGCTGGCGCAGAGCCATCGGTCGACCAGCTAATCGGCTACGTCGTGGCCGACAGGATCGGCTTTGCCGTGGCCGAGGGTGCAATATTTCTGTAATACCTTCAGAATGCATATTATTTCTGGAAAATGTAAAAAAAATGTATTATTTTAAAAAAAATAGCGAGCGGAGGCTCGTAGGTGGGTGGTGGCTTTGATGACTGCAGAGCGCCTCGCCCAAGTTGTCGCATGCAGACACCACCGTTGCATCCTGCCAACGCCGGACAGTGGAAAACATGGATTATGAGGTTGGAGAGGAACGCAGAAAGGGATTTCAGATTGGAGGTGTACCAAATCCATCTATGCTGCAATGCGATTCCGTGTTACACGAACGTGGAGCCATGATCAAATCAGCCCTTCCAGATACGCTCCTCTTCCTAGCAATAGGAGAGGTATCATCCTGTGGCGCTCCACCGGCAAGCTAGGGAGGAACCGCTCGCCAATGGGGAAGCGGCGCGCGCTCTCAAAAAGAATATACGTAAAGGGAGTGGTGGTTAGTGGGCTAGGCCCGTAATTATTTTTACCGGTCGATATACTTGTATATCGGACGAGGGTGTTAGCCTGCCACGCATACATGTGTATCTAGGGTAAAACTTTGCAACGCGTATTTAAATGGTTGCTATACTAAAAAAAAATGGTTGCTAAGTATGTGTTGTTGTATGGGGGTTCTTCTTGTAGTGATATGCCATTTTGTGAAGGTTTTTCAAGACATGTCAAAATCCAAGTTTAACATTTTTTATGGAAAATAGGACACGAAAAAGGACTCCACGGCAAAGCATTTTTTTTCAAAATTTTCTTTGATTTTTTTTCAAAATTTGTTGAAAAATGTTTGCACAACTATTCAAAGCAATGACTTGAATCTTTCAACCTCTTCCGTGGCTGTAGCATAAAACCCTACTTGGGTACCTTCAATTGATTTTTGAAAAAAAAATTAGGAGTAAACTAGAACACACTTGTGGTTTACATTTGAATTACTTGAATTGGCCAAAAATTATATAAAATGGAAAAAGATAGTTAGAAAGTGAGAAATTTGTAATATTTTTCAATTGGCCATCCAATATGGTCTAATTTGTGTGAAATTTTGAGAGGCGCCATTTTACACCAAATTCTTTGCACTTGCTAAAAAAAACCTCATTTTTGCACTTAGAAAATGGAAAATGGGCACATTATCATGAAATAAGTACTCCCTCCGATTCATATTAATTGTCGATGAGCACTAAAACATCTCTGGATACCTTTGTCTTAATATGGATCGGAGGGAGTACCATTTTAAATGTATGTATTTTTTTTTATCCTAAGCTCATTTACCCAATATATGGATCCATGCCAAAAATTTCAAATTTCTGACAAGATTTAGGTATTATTTCGTTTTCTCTATTAAAGAGTTATATAGAAGTGTCATCTATCATCGATGGATATATAATAGCAATACAAGATTTTCGCCTTAACTCTAGCAACAGATAGATGGGCCCCACAAAAGATCACCATCGTAATATATAGTTTTTTTTTATAGGATCCACACTGCGTATTCAACACAAATTACAACACAGAACACAAATCAAGAGCAGGAATACGCAGACGAACAGGTCGACGAAACTCAGCACAACGGCGAAGCCTGACGAAGCAGAGACCAAACGCCGAACCACCGCAAAGCCTGGAGAAAATCTTCACCGCCGCAGAGCCGCCGGAGAAGAACCCAGACCACCACCACTCCCGGGAAGGAGAAAGCCCACTCATGACGAAAGCCGCAGAAGCCGCCCGCTGCACGCAACGGAACCGAAGCACAATGAAGGAGTACGGCCAAGGCTGCTTCTTCCCGCAACCACCATTCTTCCACCACTCCCTGCGCCGAGCTCGAAATTGACCAGCCGGAGCCGCCGTCGCAGCCCCACCTTGATCACAGCTTGTCCCCTCGCCTCCACGGCCGGCCAGAGCAAGACGGAGCAAGACGGAGAAGACGCAGAGCACGCAGACGAAGTCACTCCAGCCCAGGCCACCATGGCCAGCCGGAGAGACCAGCGCCGCGCACCAAAAGTCGACGACGACCTCCGAGATCCCAAGAAGATCCTCCTGTACAAGCAGAGGAGGCAACCAGCGCAAGGCGCTAGCACTCCACCGCAGCACCCCCAGCACCCCCAAGCCATGGCTAGGAACAACCATGCCCAGACGAAGACGTGGGCGGGAGACCAAAACTCCGGAAGCCAGCCGCCACCTCCGCCACGGCGACCGCCTTCAGAGCACAAAACCTCGACGGATCCACCGATCCGGGAGGGAACCAAGCCGGAAACTCGTCGACGCCGCCCCGCAGGCCGCCGCCGAGGTGGAGATCGAGCTCCGGAAACCTTATTCGAGAGCGCCGCCGCAGCACCCACCTCGCCAGCGACGGCCCGACACCCTAACCTACCCTGTACAAGCCTCAGGCACAGATCCGGGGTCTCCCCACTCTCCCACCGCCGCGCCGTCGGCCGGAGAGGGAGGAGACCGGCGAATCGGCCGTCGGCGGGACGGGAAACGTGGGCGAGCTCCCTTTCGCCTCTCTCCAACAGTAACAGAAGGGAGGGAAGGGGAACGCGTCTAACTCCATCGTAATATATAGTGTTCAATGTAAGATCCCATTTTTAATCATATCACCTTCGCCTATACTCTAGCATTCTAGCATGTTTCCCGACATGTTATTTTCTCCCGAGATTGAATCTCCTGTTATTAATAGGAGGGCCTGCATCGCATTGCATCGCATGGGTTCCAATCATGCATCATCTTGATATTTTCCTGCTCATAGTCTTGGTTTCAAGCTAAAATATCTACAACTACAACCACATCTGATCTAATCTCCCGATCACACACAGTGTACTGGTATGATTTTCGCAGAGGAAATAAAACTATGTTTCATGGATGGATAAATGCTTCCTTGATCGAGTTGGTGACCTACCCGGCCGGCCATCCACCCCGTGAAATGAAATAATTAAAGAGGAGTGGTGCTTGGATTGGACACGTCCAGGGGCGGAGCTACAGTGTTGAGCCGGGGTCAAATGACCCCGACGCCTGCCGACCTGTCCCTTAAACTGTAAGGCGAAAATAGAAATTGACCCCGCGATCCATATGTGGCTTGCGATGCAGCGGAGACTCTGGACGGCCGATTGGAGATATGAGTACTGGACGGCCGATCCAGAGAAACATGCATACAAATCAACAATATCCCGTACTGGCGGCCTGGCGGGAGATATGAGTACAGTTAGTTCATGGTTGGTTGGCAGCAAGTAGCTAGCCAGGGGCAGGACAGCAAACTTGCAATGACACGCTTGCTTCCTCGTCTGCACTTGCTTGCTTATATGAACTAACTGTACTCATATCTCCCGCTTGGCCGCCAGTACGGGATATTGTTGATTTGTATGCATGTTTCTCTGGACATACAGATGAATGCAGTGGACTCATCACAGTTCAGGGAGGCCCCTGGCCTTTTCGAGATCGAGGGTGTCCATTGACAAGCTACCCGAGGTCAGGGTTGCCAAGAAGTACAGCTGGAACGCTGTCGGCGACCTCTAAGGATGCTCAGTCTGCCTCCAGGACTGAAAACCAGCACATCTCTGAAACCCCATTATACCTAGATCATAAACCTCTCCGCTTAAACAGTCTCTGTGAATTGGCCAGCGTATCATTGCATTCTGTAACGTAAACGTTCTGAATTTCTGATCATTATGTTGTAATCTGTAGCTTCTTGTTTCTTTTTCTGCTAAGACTTTGTAGTCCAAGAGCATCAGGTCGCTTAACTCAGAATGTTTACAGACAGACACCTGACAAGTGGTTCGGGACGACCCAATGTATACCAAAGTACCTAGCCTCACTTCAGAACAGTATTTTCCTATCAGAACAGTATGAAGATAATTAATCAAAAGCTTCACATATACATGATTGTACAAGTGAGTAGTACTGCTATACGTGGAAAGCAGAGTATTGACTGTAAGTAATAGCACTGTTAAATAGGTCCAATTGATAAAACTGGGAAACTCTGATTGAAAAAAGAAATATAATGATACTACTGTAGGCAAACAGAGTTGGATACTGATCTTGGACTACAACTGTAGGCAAACAGAGTTACTGAAACATGACTTTCTTTTTCTCTGAACACAATCAACACAACAAGAACACTCAGAAATGTAGTATCAGGCAATGTAAGTCAGAGGGGTGCAATATCACCAACCCGACAGCATATCTTCCAAGTCTTTGGAAATAGTAGTTCAATCTTTGCAGGCATATTTCCATGTCTTCGGTTTCAGCAGCATAGGCTCTGCACAGATTAATAATGTAAAAAAATCAACAATCAAAGAAATGTCATTAACGAATGATGAATTTAGGTTAAAGGAACAGTTTAACTTGCTATAATTTTCTGTTGTACTACTAGTACATTATCTAACTAGTACATTTAATACTCTCTAGTAAGTATAACAGAGAAGGTAGTTGTTACGTACTTACTTCCATAATGATGGTCATCAATGTATTTCGACTGGAGGCTGCCAGCCCGTTGCTGCAGGCTTGTAGGGATCGTTTTCATACCGGGGCAGTCTCTAATGCGAAGATGTTGGAGAGATGAGTATGCTTGCGGACTATCCGGTAGGAGTGACAGGGTATTGCAGCCCAAAAGACAAAGGCGCTCCATCGATGGGAGCTCTCCCGAGCGAGATTTCAAAGATGTCAACCCAGTCAATAATTTATAGGTCCTTGAGGGATGGGGGAAGATGGAGAGCCCCCGTTAAGCCATGACACTGCAATAACATTAAGTCTTCTAAATACTCTGGCCCAGATCTGGGTGATGATGATGACACCTCCAGTATACTAGATGAGCCTTGATGAATAGATAATGGTGACTGTCCCTGCTGCACCCTGCTGCCATAGGTAGACTCAAGCTTATTGCAAGAAAAAATTCGCATTCTCCTGAGAGATGGAGGAACGCTGAAGACCTCAACCAAGCTTCCACAAGAGTCTATCACTAGAGATTCTAGACGTGGCAGGAGCTGACTCGTTACTGATGATGTTGATGGCTCAGTAGGAGCTTGTGCATATCCAGTCAGATTCTTGCAGTACTGAATACTAAGCTTCCTCAAGGATACCAGTCCTTGGAACTCTTTTTCCGGCCAGTGGACAAGCGCATGACAGCTTGAAATTGAGAAATCTTGAAGGTGTACAAAACACGCACACAACTCTGCTACACCTGAGTTAAGACCTGTTAACACCAAAACTGTCAGAGGAAAATCACTATCACTCCATTTTTCCTTGCTTGCCACCACTTCCCTCAGACCATGCTCAGCCGTGGCCGACGTTGTGTTTCCAAGGCTCTGCAGATTCAGATTGGTCAATGAAGGAATATGTCTAGCTACCCACAGGAACAACTCTGCCTCATGTCCTTTCAAGATTAATGCACTAAGCTTTGGTGACTTTGCTATAGTTGTCAACTGTGGACATCCCTGAATACTAACGTCCTGGAGGTTACATGTACTGGCAATGCTGTCAACTTCTTACACCAACTAAGAGACAACTTCTCAAGCAGAGGAAACATTATCTCTTCTCCTTGCATCCCATCATTATCTATTTCCCACAATCAGAGGAAAAATGGATCTCAACAAAGTTTTGCGGCATAGCCTTCCAGGTCGGGAAGGTGGTGCCTCCATAGGACTGTATCCTTATAGCATGCAGCCCATCATGAGGTTTGAGTTTCTCGAGCACTCTTGCATCATACTCACCCCTAGTAACAACAGTTCATTGTAATGTCAGTTCTCTAAGATCCTTCTTCCTAACGAGGTTTGCCGCTTCTGCATATTCTTCTGTCACGTTCTCTAGTTGACATAGCTCTAGTTGACCTCGAAGGTTTAAATTCCCGAGCTCCCTAATAGTACTGCAGTTAGATCCACTACCTACTACAAAACATGTAAGTGTCTGTAGTGATGTGAGTTTTCTAAAGTCTCTAGGCATGCTCTCCAGCTCTGGACAACCATGAGTGTAAAGGTGGCGGAGGGCAGTCATATACTTCATTTGTCTTGGAAGTCCACCAAGAATCCAAGATGTATGCAACCAGAGAGGTTCAACGTTTGCAGGTTGTATAGAATGCTCATATATTCAGGAAGTGCTTTGATATAACTTCTTGCGAGATCTAGATACCTCAGGTGATGTAGATGCTTTGGTTTCATCGGAAATGGTTGTCTTTTTAAACGGAGTTGTAATGCTTGCAAAGAGTTGTATTTTGATAGATGCTGCAATCTAGATTTCATATAGCTATCACACAAAAGTGTTTGGATAGCTGAAGAGCTGTTCTTAAGAGAACTATTCAATTTTCCCCCTGGTTTCTTGCATGACAAAAATAAATGCCGAGCAGTTTTTGTAAACCAATCAGTCTGACTTGGTCCCTCAATTGCCAATGCACATTCCTTCTCCATTACAGACAGTGCAACATCATGCATAAGATCATGGATTTTGCATTTTGTTCTGGAATAACAAGCCCCCTTGTATTTAATTTCATCGTCTGTGGCCTCCACTTGTTTCACATCCTGAAAGAATGACCTTGAGGCCAGCTCATTGAAAATATGTTTGCCAGTGGTTTCAAGACGGACTTGCTCTTCTTGGATAATAAAGGCATGTGCAATCCATAGCTGGATCAACTTCTCCACATCAATCTCGTAATCTTTGGGGAAAATATCACAAAAAGCAAAGCATTGCTTCATATGTTGCGGCAAGGCATTATAACTGAGCTTGAGTATCGGTAAGATTCCAGACTCCATGGTGCAAATGTTGCTTCTGCTTGATACAGCCTTCCATTCTTCTTCACTGCCCTTGTCACACAGTATGGAGCCCAACGCGATTGCAGCTAAAGGAGAGCCAACACATCGCTCAACAATCTCACCAACCATATTCACCAACACTGCGGGCCTATCCTTTTCCTTCAAACGATTGAATGCTGTTATCTCGATAATTTCCTTTATGTATTGTCCTTCCAAAGCTTCGAGCTTATAAGCTTCCATAGTACCCATTATTTCTGCAACTTTTTTATCACGAGTTGTTGTCAAGACCACACTACCCATGCCACCATGTTCAAGGCAGGCCTTGAGCTGTTTCCATGTAAGATCCTCTCGTGCCCAGACATCATCCAATACAAGGAGGTACCTTTTCCCACTCACTACATGCTGAAGGATATCCAGTGGTGTCTTTTTCTTCTTGGAAGCAGCTACTCCTTCTGTACTATCCTGCTTCTTCTCGGGAGCTGCTGCAACTATATTTTTAGCCAGAGAATCCACATCAAAGCCATCAGAGGCACACACCCATAGCAGCAAATCGAAATGCTTTAGAATTTCAGGTTCATTGTAAACAAGTTGTGCTAATGTAGTCTTGCCCAGACCCCCCATTCCAACGATGGGAACAACTGTGAGATCTGCATTGTTAGCTCGACCAACTAGTATATCAACAATTTTCTCGTGATCTTTGGCTCTCGATCTTCTGGGGATTTTCGCCAGATCAAATATATCATTATTCGTCCGCCGCAACTGGGTGAATGACGGTGGTTGTAGCTGATATTTGAAGCCAAAGGCATTCATCTCATTCACAAGGACCTCGATGGTCTGCACAACCTTGCGGAGCTTTCTTCCCATCCTGCTACGGAATACAAAACGGTTGTGAGAGGGAAAGATCTTTACCACATCAAAGCCAAGCTCCGTGCAGTTTCCCTCCTTCCTGGTCTTGCGGCGAAGCGCCTCATACTCGAACTCATCAAAGACTTAATTCGCCTGGTTAGCCACCTTCTTGATGGCTTCGAGCCAGGCCGTCGCCCCTGGGCTGAGTGCTGCCACCTGCTCGGCGTCGGTGATGATGTCCAGGATGGCAAGCAGCTTGCGCTTCAGGATATCATGTTGCTCTTCCATGCCCTTCATGACCTTGTACTGGTCGAGGAGGGTGCTGGATGCCTTGTGCATCACGATTTTGACCAGCGGCCCGACCACCATGGTAGCCACCACCGCCGCCATTGGAACACAAATGATTCACGGAGAAGCACTGGTGCACTGTAGGGTGGAGAATACAGTAATGTTCTGAGACTCTGAGCAATATGCGCTTGAATTCCTATGAGAAAAATGGGAGCAAATGTTAGTAAAAATTGACTCTTGGTCTTGGGCAGATCGAGGTGCATTTGGACGCGTTTCCTCGCTCCACTGCCACAATATAGAAACCAATCTAGTTGATCGATATGCATTTCTTGAACCAATCACCAATTCAGCTATCCCATCTCCAATCAGTATCTTTTTAAGCTACCCAGCCAGGAAAGGAAAGGTGTTTTGTTGCCTTCCAAGCTACCCAGCCAGAAGTATAGCTATTCAGTAATGTACTACGTATAGTCTTACCAGAGAATCCAGCAGCAACACCCCGCGCCTCACGACACGCTCCGGCAGCCGCCGGTGTCCCCTCCCCGACGGTTGACGGAGAAGAAGAGAGGGAGGATGTCGGTGGCGCCGGACGACGGCGACGGGACGGCTCCATGGCCTACTCCTCCGATGTGTCCTGGGCTGGCTGGGATTCCGGGTGATCACTTCAGAGAAGGAGGCGGATTCCGGCCGCCGTTGACTGGGATTTGGGGATGGAACACCGTAGACGACGAGGAAACATGTTTTTTTTCCTAAGGGGAGGCAGGGTGTATGCTTAGCGAATGCTGAGGCCCACTAGGCCCAGCCCTGCCGAATAACCTAAAGCCCGTCCTAAAATAGTCACATACTTAAAACTTGATTATGGTTTTTTGAATTGGAACCGAAAGTTTTCTGAATTGGAAAAAAATCAATACTTTAAATGATTCGATTATGGTTTGAAATTTAATTATTAATAAAGAGACAAAACATATAAATGTTTGCGAAACAATAAAATATTCCCTCCATCAAATATAAGAAAAGATAATACGCAAAATATTGGATGAAATAATGGGGAATTTATTGTTTGAGGTCTTAGAATGTCTGGTTCAATAAACTACAGTATCGGGGTATGAACTATTGGAGAAATGTTTATTTTGAAAAATAACATAAATCTAAGTTCCGTTCCTTATTAGTGTTTTAAGTAATAAACATTCATCTGAATGCCAAAGAAAACTAGATGACTTTACATGTTACCATTGTCGGTAATTTATTTGAGGGGATATTTATCAACAATGAGGAGCAGTAGTATCTATTGATTCATGCAAAATTTGACCAAATTTAATTATTGTGGTCAATTTTGTCAACATGCTAGGACCCCCATCGTTGAATAGAGCGGGACCATGTTAGGACCCACATCGTTAAAATACACAAGCTGATATGCTAATATACTGGATGATTTATTGTGTACATGTCGAATCTCTAACTGTTGGACGGCAGTGTCGTGAGGAATGAGCGGGACCATGTTCTCATGTATATTTCTCACGTCCATCCCTACCAAAACGCCTTAAAATTGGGGACAGAGTAAGTAGCTCATAATGGAAACAATAATATGACTGAAGAAAATAGTTGTATGTTTGTAGTATAATTTATGTACATTTATAACAAAAAGAGTTTGTAACATTAGCAAAATCTCACAACAAAAAGACTAAACCCACCTAAACAAAATGATCGTTTATTTCCAGCATAATTTATATGTACCCTTATAACCAAAAAAGAACATGTTTTTAGTATTGCAGCAAAAGCTCACATATTGGAATCTCCTCTTGTAGCATGGTTAGACGCTATGTAAGTTTATTTGGGCTAGGCTCTCTTGTACAACCCCACCTTACTTTCCATCTTGTATACACCTTACTTTCCATCTTGTATATATTTTTCACTCTAATAATATATTATATCGGGGCCTTTCCTATAGTTTTTATCTAAAAAATACGAACAAACAACTTGTTTGAATTTGGTTACAAAAATGATAACTTCCACATATTTCAAGAAGGGGCATCACTGTTACAATATTTGGTTGAATTTGTTGTGGCTTGACAGGCATTCTAATTAAGAAAAGACATAATTTTGATTTATAGAAAATATACTCCCTACATATCATAATATAAGACGTTTTAGGTATTCCCAATCATAAACCACATACCATATGCTTAGGATATGGTATTTTTTAACATTAAACCACCACTTTATTAATCATAAACCACAGATTTACAATCAGCCTGAAGGCTGTGAATTAAAAAGTCCAGAGGCTCGGCTTCCCAATTAAACGACGCATTTTGATATGCTATGTTTGACCTGAAAGTCTTTGGACTTGTGAAACCTTTGAGTGAGTGAGTGACATCAAGCTTTTCAACATGTTTGACCAGAGATTAGGACTACACCAAGGAAGCCACGAGGGAGAAGCTTCAGGAATCTTGAAAAGACTAGGATAACTCTAAAAATTAATAAATTAGCAGGCAAATGCTGCTTGAGATGTCCACCGGCTGTTATTTTTATTTACTTAGAAAACTCGAAAACTCCTCGTAGCTTGAGAATTACGAGCTATAAGGGGGCTGCATCTTAGAAGGCCCAATTAATAAGCCCAAGTGAGGTACACATTAGACCACGTCTCACATCCCATCCCGAGCTATCTCCCTCGAGAAAAGAAAAGAAAAAAGACCACGAAGGAGCTCTCCTTAATTCCGCCGGGCGGGCGACCGGGGACGACTAGGGCTTTGGATTGGATCTTGCAACCGATCTTGCAGCAGCAATGGCGGACGCGCCTGGTATGCCTCTTCTTGTTCCGACGCCTAGAGGGGAGGAGAAGGACCCCGGTTATCTGGGCACGGCGACTGCAGGCTGGTCCTCGCTCCCGGACGACCTCGTCCGTCGCATTGCCGACTCCTTCCTCGCCACCAACGACGTCGACTGCTACATGTGCTGCCGCTCCGTCTGCCACAGCTGGCGCGCCGCCACCGACGACCCTGGGAACAACGCCTCCGACCCACGCTTCATGCCTTTCAGGTGGATCGTCCTCGACGAGGCCGCCCAAGGCAAGCTGCTCCTGCTGAATACCAGCACCGGCCGCTAGTTTCCTCCTCAAGAAGCTGCCGCTGCCTCTGCTCCGTGATTGCTACGTCGTGGCCACCACTCCCCGCGGCTTCATCCTCCTGGCCGACACGAGCCCTCCTCACGCCGCTCGCGTCTTCAACCCTCTCACCGGCGTCTTGACCCGTTTCACGGCGCCCGTACCTCCCGAGGCCAGGGTCGCCGACATCGGCCATAACAGAGACGGTTCCCTCGGCATCCTTCTGCTGGACGACTCGTCTCGCAAGATTTACAGGATGTGTCCTGACATTGAAGGTTTCACCACGGAAGACTATAATTCTGAAGGAGTTTATAATTTTTTTCGGAATGCGGTCGTCGGTGGTGCCTCTGCACACATCTCTGGGCTGACTTCTGTTGGCGTGGTTTCGGGGTTATTTGATTTTCTGTGGTCTCTTCATGTCGACCCTGTCACGGTTTTCTCTATTGATTATACTCGAGTTGGAGACGACGTCCGTTGTTTTCTAGTGGGTTTGGATGAACATATGGTGCTTGTCATGAAAATATACCGATCACCCTTTGTGTTCAATGTGGACACCAAGATAGGTAACATCGAGCCTGCGCGGAGCATCAGAGGATTTGCCATCTTCATTGGTCACTGCAGGTGTCTGTCCATCGATGCTAATAACTTTCCAGGCATCGAGGCAAACTGCGTGTACTACACAGAACACTTGGGTTTGTCTGCTCGCATCTGCAAGTACAACCTAAAGGACAAGAAAGCAGAGAGGATTTCTGAAGCGGCTGAATTTGTGAAGCAGGACAAGCAGTTTGTCCTCGTCGCCGACCGCCCTTTCACGGCCATCCAGCTTCTCTGTAGCTACACCATCAACATCGCGGATTCTCAACTGGCCTTGCAAGGATAGTCAGCTCTTGCAAGAGTTTGTCCACGTCGTAAGGTGCCAACGAATCTTGTTCCCACTTTGAGGATAGTGAGCTCGAAGACCGACAATGCTATGCTTTCGCCAAGTAACCACTCCTATTTTTTCTAGTCTCCTTTTTTGTTATTTTGCTATGCCTTGTGTTGTTCTGGGCAAGAAACTCTAGGTTAGATCAGCTGTGGTGGAACTAATGTTTATTGTCTAAAGTAGAACATTGTATCAATCTGTCCAGATGCAATCTTATGTTGGTGTGCCTACGGGAGCTTAATTTCTGGCAGTACCGAATGTTGGCCCATTTTCGCCAACTTTATAATTTAGCTCCCACACATGGATCATTGAGCATATCACCTTGCCACGTTGTTCTCCGTAGGTTTAATCCATTTTTTCTTGCACTGCCATGCTGTGGGCAAGGAATAGGCTTTAGATTCGTGTCCTGGCAGTCTGTAGAACTGATGTATGTTGTGTTGCGGACCAAGCTTAATTAGAACAGGCTATCAAAGTAATGTTTCATCTATTTTTATATTCCCTAGCGTCTATGCTTCAATTCCTTGTACTAGTTGCATTACTGTAGGAACACAATTTGTAGCACGGTTACTCTTAAGGACTGAGGTTCTGCTTTGCATCTCTCATCATTCCTGCAAAGAACAAAATACTATCTCATCATTCCTGCGATTGCTATATTTCACTTGCTTTCCCTTGAGCCTCCAGCATGGGTTTTCAAGGCAATTGACAAAATCAGACGCGCCTTCCTGTGGAATGGAACGGAAGTGGTCGAGGGAGGTAAATGCTTGGTAAATTGGCCCACAGTCTGTCAACCTAAAGCTGTTGGCGGCCTTGGCTCTTTGGATCTCGAAATTTTGAGCAAGGCCTTCCGTAGAAGATGGGCTTGGAATCTTCGTGCCAGAAAAAAGGCCTTGGTGTGATCTTGCCGAACCAGAAGATGAGAGTATTAGAGAAATTTTTAATGCTGCTGCTAAGGTCGCTTTGGGAAACGGCGAGAGAACCATGTTTTGGCTAGACAAATGGATCAACGGGAGGACTATCAAAGACATAGCCCCAGACGTGTATGAGATCATAAATCCGGAGACCAAAGCAAGGAGAACAGTGGCCCAAGCTCTCAACAATGGAGCATGGATTGAAGACATACAAAACCGTAACAATTAACACTTTCATGCATGTTCTTGCTATTTGGGAGGAATGTAAAGACGTCAACCTCACACCTATCATCGAGGACAAATGGGAATGGTCGTGGAATCCAAAAGGGCTATTTACTACCTCCTCGGTATATCAGGCTCATTTCCAAACAAAAATCTCATGTGATTTAGCTGAAACCATTTGGAGGGCTTGGGCGCCGACGAAATGTAAGCTGGCCATGTGGCTCTTTATCCGTAGGAGAGTTTGGACTGCCGATAGACTACAAAGAAGGGGTCTACCTCATCCTGATAGATGCTCCTTTTGCGGCACGGTCGAAGAAAATGCACAACATCTTTTTATGGGATGCGCGATCGTTAATATTATTTGGGGGCATATACTTAGTTGGGCAAATCTTCATAGGGCCACACCTTCAGTTCAAGATAACCTAAGAGAATGGTGGGTGCATATCCGAGAATCGTTTATGGGAGCAACCAAGAGGAAGCTAGACACGGTGATCGTACTGGTCGCTTGGGAAATTTGGCGTGAAAGAAATCGGAGGGTGTTCGACAAAATCCTCAAGCCCACCAATGTGTTAATTGAACACATAAAAAATGAAGCCAAACAATGGAATCTAGCTAGTGCAGGTCGTCTGGATCTTGGTTAAGTCTTTAGGCTGGTTTTATTGTTTTTTTTTTGTTTTGGTAGCATGAGCTTGTTAGGTCGCTGGTTCTTCCGCTTTTCTTTGGCTTCGGCCATCTCTGTAAGATTTCAGCCAGTTCTTTTCCTGGCTATCTTTCTTTCTATCTATGGTAATACATGCAGTGCTCCTGCATGGTTTAAAAAATACTCTCTGCATAAATATTCTTTACATACTGTTTCTGGGCAGGTGTTGTACCTCTGCATAGATTGTATTCTAGTTTGGAGAATCCATGTGGTTATTTGGTCATACCATGAAACAAAGCTGTTTTGAATGCACG
The DNA here is from genome assembly GCA_947311845.1 of Poa pratensis. Taxonomy (NCBI): domain Eukaryota; kingdom Viridiplantae; phylum Streptophyta; class Magnoliopsida; order Poales; family Poaceae; genus Poa; species Poa pratensis. The sequence continues at coordinate 6,540,742 of CAMZMU010000080.1, read as the reverse complement.
TACCAAAGAACTATACTCGATATAGCTCAAAATGTCCTTCTGATGTTGCAACAGTAAATAGAGAATAGTAGTCGGACCAGCGCGGGCGAGTTCATGTGGGAGAGGTTGGCAGCGCGAGTGTCTAGCCGATCCCACCGTGTCGGGACGCAGACCTTCTGCTCCAGCTGCCCGCCGCGAGCGGCGGAGGCATTGTCACGTGGGGAGCTTCAGCGGTGGAGATGCGGACACGGTCACTTCAACTGGCCAGCCGGCCTGTCCGAGAGCGATCAATGGCGCCGCACAATGCAGGCACCCATCAATTAGGCACTGGAGACCGGATAGATTATGTCGAGCGGATCGATGTGAAGGGATTGTACAAAAACCACAACCTATTTATGATGACTTTTTCTCAAAACATCTACTTTACGGGTTTGTTGTGCTGAACACCACATATTGGTGAAATCATTTGCAGCTAGGTCTAATCTAGCCTTTGTGTACACTGACAAGATTCTGACAAGTGAAAATCAAAAAAAAAAAAATCTGACTGGTGATTCTAATCTAGCGTTCGTGTACACTGAACACCACCTACTGGTATAACCATTTGCAGCTTGCCTGATTCTTGAATTATTGACTTGTTGCATTGGTTTAGACATGGATACTCTTTTGAGCATTGAAAATATTATCAATCTGGTGAAATTATTTCACAGGATTAAGCTTGTGTCTGCAAAGAATTTCCATACTGCCATAAAAACTTTGTGTCAAGTATATTCCTTGTGCTTTCGTTTTTTATCACTATTTTCAATTGTTGTATCTTTTTTTACCGGCCATGGTACATTGCATAACATATTACTCTCCTTATTAAGAGTACACACTACAGGAACGCGGCCTATGCCGACGGCCCGAGGCTACGCCGACGGCTTTTTGTCGGGGCCGTCGGCATAGAGCCCGCGAAGGAAAATCATTTGACATAGGGCTAAGCCGATGGCAAAGCCGTGGCATAGGTTCACCAGGGCTAAGCCGTCGGCATAGCTTCCTCTTATTTTTTTAAATATGAAATAAATCATATCTTTAAATCCGTAAATAAAATTTAACAAATAAAATGTCTAAATCGATTAGAAAAATGAGAGGAATCCAAATATGACATCCATATCATAATTTTCACCATGCATATTACTTTTTGCAACATATTTTTGGTACTTGCTTAATTAAAAAGTCATTTTTGGCACTTAAAAAATAGAAAATGATATTTATAAAAACTCCCACTTCGGGCGAAACGGAGGGAATCTTTGCAAGAGTTGGGTGGATCTTGGTTTTAGATATTCCTATGTCCTAACCTAACACAACCAAGCAAAAAAGTCCACTGGCCTACCCCCTTCGACTCCATTCAAAGGGGTACACGGAATTTTGACTTTTTTTCCAGCGGGTCTAGGGTTTCGCCGAAGCGGGGCTCCGGAGCATCGGAAACCCACCAAAAACTAGGTGGTTCCATACCATATGTATACAAGTGTTTTGGTGTTGTACATGTCCAAGATCCTACTCTGGTGTGTGACCGGCTTCATTTCTCTCTAGTAAGTTGGTGGACTTATAGCTGAAAACTCCCACTTCGGGCGAAACGGAGGAATCTTTGCAAGATTTGGGTGGATCTTGGTTTTGGATGTTCCTATGTCCTAACCTAACACAACCAAGCAAAAAAGACCACTGGCCTACCCCCTTTTGACTCCGTGTGTTGGGTGTATATTTTGAAACTTATAGATGTTTATACATGATAGACTTTTTGTGAAGATTTTTTTGAATAATTTGTCAAAGATCAAGTTTATCATTTTACATAGAAATTAGTACACATAAAAGGACTCCATGCCAGAGGATAACTTTTTTTTGAGGTTTTTTCACTTTATTTGATTTGTTTCAAAAAAGGTCAAAATGACCACCATGACTATTTATCAAAGAGGTCAAATTTTCTAAAACTATCGATATTTCTGTGATGCAAAAGATGATATGGATGGCATATTTGAATTCCTCTCATTTTTCTAATAAATTTAGACATTTTATTTGTCAAATTTCAATTTACGGATTTAAAGATATGAATTATTCCATATTAAATGTAAAAAGGAAAAATAAAGTAAACTCATTTTATTGTTATTTATTCAAAATATACTATTGTATAATCATTGTTACTTATTCAGACAATTTTTTAAAATTTAAACATTGAAAAAGTGTAACATTATAACCGAGAGGTTAATATGATTGATAGGATACTAATATCAGTAAGTTCTAACTTCTCATTTGAAAGCTAATTTGAAAGGAAATCAAAAGTTAAGCATGTTTGGGCTGGAACAATTTGAAGATGGGTGACCGAATGGGAAGTTTGACCAGGTAATTACTTTGTCCTATGATTAAGTTTGTAATTAATCCGCAGATACATCTCACATCATAGATAAGGAGCTGCATACAACTTTCGATCTGCTTGGGCCGGAGCAATTTGAAGATGAGTGACCGAATGGAAGTTTGACCAGATAATTACTTTGTCCTATGATTAAGTTTGTAATTAATCCGCAGATACATCTCACAATCATAGATAAGGAGTTGCATACAACTTTCGATCCTAGTGACCGAATAGTTGTACGCCGGACCTAGTGACCGAAAACCCTAACATTGTCACGGTGACAAGCAGCAAGATGCAGAAGCTGGACTTGACCTGCAAGGTCTGCGGAGTTACTTCAACCAGCCAGAAAGCGATGCAGGATCACCTTGAAGGGAAGACCCACAAGAGGAAGCTCACTAGGCTTCCGCAGCCAATGCCTGAGGAGTGATAAGAATATGGTTTGGATCTTTCCCGTCCTAAATCTTATCCTTTTGAGTATGTTCCCAAATTCAATACAATTGACATATTTAATTGATGCAAGCTAAACTATAATTTAGCCATCTGCTACAACTTCGTTCAATTATCTTTGAAACGCATTTATGGCTGACCAAGAATTTACTTCATTTTCTCAGCAGAAATGCCTATATCAATATGTTAAAAAACAAGGAGACATATCATTAGCTTTTCTTTTTTACGCAATATCTATTATGCAAAAGTTCTTGAATTTTTTCAGTCAACTTTGCATCGATATATTTGGCATTTAATTGTTCTTAGTCTATCTTGGATATACTTTAGTGTCATAAATTGGAACCTATCCACCTTTACTGTTCAAAGCTGTGAGATAAATATCACACTGTAATTTTTTAGCCATATTACTCAGGAGTTTCGACATGGCAAATGTCGAATTTAACCTCTCCCTTCCCAGCTTACTAAATTCTAAACGACGGTTTGTTTTCTTGCAATGATTTATGAATGCAGGCCCCTTCAATGCAAATGTGTCAACAGATGCATCCATACTTTCCGCCACAGCAAGTGGCAAGAAGCAGAAGTTGGACTTGACCTGTACGGTGTGCGGTATTCCATTGACGAGTGAGATGGCCATGGAAGAGCACCTCAAAGGGAAAGCCCACAGGAAGAAAGCTGCCGCAGTGGTGCCCGACGAAGGAGAGTGTGGGCAGGAAGAGAAAGAGGAGGAAGGAGAGCATGGACAAGGAGAGAAAGAGGAGGAAGGTAGCTATATACTCCCAACAAATTTCATTTGGGAACCAACGATGGGGCGATCTACGAGGTGATCCAGATGAATGGGTCTGTTTTTTGCGAAGTGTGCAATGTGAGTACCCCCGACCGCATCACTATGGTGTGCCACCTCCAAGGGATCAAACACATCTCCAAGGCCCAGCAAAAATCTGCGACGCCTACCATTGCTGCCACTATTTCTGACGGTGGCTATGAGGATCAACGGTGTGCCGCACACTGTGCAATTGGTGGGCGGCTCACTGCTGTGTGAGTTGTGTGATGTGAAGGTGCCATCCGCATCGGAGGGCGCCATGCGGTCTCATTTGTCCGGGAGGATGCACACCAATAAACTGAAGGCCGTGGGTGCTGTTGACATGGGTGCAGCAGAGAAAGCTGAAATGATAACCAAGGATGTGGTTCTTGGAACGAACGTCCACATCAGGGAGACTCCAGGTCAGGAGGCGATGAAGGATGATGATGGCGCCAACACTATAGGTCACTCCGAACTGGCAGAAGCCAAGTCCACGGAACCTTCTCTTGCCGGCGGCATGGCGAGTCGTACCCAAGGCAATGCCTGCCTGGAGAAACCAGAAGTGGGAGCTTGTGCCCCCAAGTCCATGGCATCCGTTGAACGTGCAGCTGTCGGGTGTCCTACTGCCATACCTGTAGAACAGAAAGCAGATATCCAAGGAAATAGCTCGCGGATGCAAGAAATGGAAGCTGTCGAGACCGATGGTACCGCCGTTGTGCCTGCTGATGAGGTCAAGTACCAGGTGGAGGGCAAGGAGTTCATTGTGCTGCGTCAGCTAGATGGCAGGCTCTCATGCAGACTGTGCGCCGTGCATGGCTGCGAGAAGCACGACATGATCAAACACATCTACACTCACTTGGACAAACAACACCAACTGGTACTGCACAAGGAGAACAGGAGCAGGTAGCGTTGGCATTGCCAGCGATAGTGCCGGGATCGATCGAGAGGCAGCGCCGCATCTATTCTCCTCCACTGCAAATGCAACGGACGTACGGGCGACATTTTTCCTGCAACTAAAATTTGCGTTGGTCCGTGATTCTTATATATTTTATTGCACTGCAAATGCAATGGACGAGCCAAGTTCTTCCTGCATGCAATTAAAGCGTTGGTGTGATACTTGCCGCTAATTATATATTACTCCTATATATATGTACGGCTAGCTAGCTTTCATCTTTTATTCTCTAGCATTAGTTTGAGCTGATCATGTTCGTTAATTGGCTAAACACATGCAGGTGCACCTAGAGAATAATGTAGGTTATTAAATGGACCAAAAACAAAAGAGCCCAGCGGCTGAATGTCGCTAAATTCCCATGTCACGGCCCTTTTAAATTTCTTCTGATGAACATAAGCTACCTATGTAAATCATTCCTTTTTGCTCTTGTAGCGGCATTATAATTAGGTTAATCACGGTGGTCTAGCTCTGCAATTATTGTACATTATAAAACCCGAAATTTATACAAATTTAGAGAGTTGATGTCTTCTCAATAATGGTGATCTTGCTACGTTGCTACATGGCTCCATGGATGATCATCGATGATCAATTGAGAGTTTTTTTTTAGGGAAAGAGGGCCACGCCCGGACGGCCCGGTCTATTGATGATCGACCGAGAGTACTAGCATGTAGTACATTTTATGATGTCGAGTGTTTAACCCAACCCCTTACTAGCGAAATAACGAATGTTAGCTATTTGATTGCTGCCCTGAATGGCTGATATGTTTGCTGGGATACATAACCGTATAGTTTGCTAATTTCTATTAGCGCTCCACTGAGATGTTTAACTAAGCTTTCACTTTTCTTTGAAATAATCACCGGGGAGAGGCTCCCCCACCTGAATATATTATTTCAAGCGTGCTAGACCAAGAACCTGACTTTATTTTCAGAAGATCATTGGTCAGGATAGATAAATTCCCACCTTACAATGTGAACATCGAGAGGTTACAACAAAGAATAGAAGGAAGAACTCTATGCCCAAACATTCACTACTTCACCGTCTGCTTCTACTCGGGTGCCTCGTCATTACCGTGAAGATGTCCTTTTTTGTTTGTTTTGGGCTTGCTAGCCATGTCACTCGTACTCTCTAGCTTTGATCCATTTGCCTTCACGGCATAAACCTTAAGTTGGCCTCACCAGCAGTACCATGTCTTGTGTGTGGCCATGTGGCTTTATTAATTTAAAGTCGGTCACATGGTGCCTTCCGTCTAAAAAATGCATGGAGGAGTGCATCAGAGTTGCCATCCAAAGGGTAATACCATGAATTTTCAAAGAGCTGCAACATCACCTGCAAACTTTACCGCCATCTCCATGACACGATAGTGGAGCAAACATATACCAACAAGTGCCCTTGGCGTTGACCACAAAATCTGCCACACAGGCACGATATTGGAGCACCTTAGGGCATGAGACCACCAACAAACACGAACCTCAACCGTAAGCTCCGCCGCGGAGAGCAACCCATGCAATTTGGAAAGTAACCTTGGACAACTCCATGCACCTGGAGCACGTGAAAGGATCGAATAGATCGACTCATAGTGGGAGAATAGGTGTGAAAACATATGTAATCAAAGGTAGCTCTTTGCTGATAACTGAATTTTCATATTAAAATGATACGAAGAACTCGACAAAATTGTCTTCACATTGCCATGATATAGGTGCGAAATAGAAATATCGACATATTATTGAATCAAGAAAATATTGTCGAGCAAATAATTTTCTAGTATTTTCTGCTTAGCTATCTAACGACTATGCAGTGGCTAAGAACGATGGGCGGAAATCATGTCATATTGATATTGCATCCTTGAAATATGACTAGATAAAGTAAATTACGTGTGTCGACCAATACACGTTCATGTTCTGCCATGCCAATCATAATGAACTAGTTAATCATGTTTGTTTGATGAAACAATTTGTTGGTCATATTCATGGATGCAACATCATTATGATTTCAGCCTATCTTGCTTAGCTAAATTTAGACGTCGCCACCCTGATGCAGGCCAACAAAATGTTTCCACATGCATTGGCGACGTCACATGTTGTCTGTTGCCATTCACCGTCGATCAAGTCAACTCCATCGCTATAAGTTCTAAAATCCAAATGTTCCTTTATTCCTTATAATTTCCCTTAAGTTTTTGGTTGGTGTGATTCCTTGCCGTCCGCTAGTAATATGTCCAGAGCTAGATCAAACTTCTTGATGGTAAACTAGAAGTAGTAACCGCCATAGCACTCGTGGTGAATAATGTTCTCTTGTTGGATGAGAAACGAACATGTGATCTTTTTATGCACGAAATAAACATATGATGATGATCCTTTTTGGCTGGAAATTATAAACATATGATTATGATCTTTTTTGGCGAGGAAATATAATCTGCTAGTAGTGTGTTATGTACTCTACAAAGAAAGATGAAGTTGGTGCTTATGTTGTCGGCTCATGTTTGAAGCAATACATCGTTGTTAAAATAAGAAAAAAAAAGCAAGACACTGAACTACATACTCACTTTGATGCAGGACCTCGCTATCTAAAGAGATTTGCCTAATCTCTAATATTGAGATAGCTCTGCAATAGCTCCTGCCAATAGAACATGATTTTTTTTTTTGGATTTGGTTGGGGTGCGCAGAGCCAAAGCTATAGTGCAACGCTCAGGCGATGCTTGAGGGCCCAGCGACAAGTCACCGAGGCGTCTCTCCCCACAAAAAAATTAATTTAATATCATGAACACGAAGGTTTACATATCAGATATTAAACTGGTAAGAACAGATACTACACTTAATCTAAACCAAGAGGCCGAGAAAAGGTATGATCCAGACGGTGCCCCTGCGTCCCGTTTTATTTGCGCACTAAACCGCCTCCAACAAGGTGGTGGGCGATGCGGTACTATTCGGAACAACGAGTCGATCATGCGTTCGTTCACCCGACGAGGGACGCTAGGTCGGTGCAGCAAAGTTGGATCCGTGCCTCATACCGCTTGGAGCCTGCTAGAGGCCCGTCAACAGGTACGGCCCATAGGATAGGAATCAACGTGGACGTCAATTTAAATTTGCGTTGGTGTGATTGTTGCCGCTAATTATATGTACGGCTTGCTAGCTTTCACTCTTTTTCAACCACTGATACAAGTGGACCATGTTTGTACGTACGTTAAATTGGCTGACAAGTCAGGTGCTAAGAGAACATGTAGGTTATTAAACGTAGCAAAAGAGGCTAGGTTAATGGAGGACGAATGTTGTCGGTATACAAATTCCCGCATCACATCCCTAATCCCTTTCAAGTTTTAATTTCTTGTCATGAACATAAGCTACCTATGTAGCACCATAGTACTCCTATATAATATAGTTCCTCCATGGATGCACCGCATTTTACCTTTTTGGTTCTTCTAGTGGCCATGGTTATAATTAATTAGGTTAATCATGGACGTGTCGCTACGTAGCTAGGTGGCACCGTAGATGAATGAGCGATCGACGACTGTAGGTAATGCATTTTATGTTGTCGAGTGTTTATATGCCAAAACAGAGAGAAAGTAAGAGGGCGGTTGGGTAAGATATTACATGGTGCCATGGTGGAGTGCGGTTCCTGATTCCCAGTTTTAAAAAGTGCGTTATTTTACTCGTCAACTCTGGCTATCTAACACTAAACCTTCCACTAACTTAATTATTTAGCAGCTTTGTCGCCTGAACAGTTTTATCTACCCAGTGCATGACGAAAGTTTGTTCTGTTACCCAAAAAGATTAGTAGTGGTAGTAGTAATACACAATTCCGGCATAAAATCAAAATAGAGCTTGAGCTTCATGTAGCCTTTTATAAAAGAACCTAAAAACATATTTAAAGTTTCAATTGAATTCTAAAAAAATCTATGCTCACATTTCCAAAACTACAAACTTTTTTAGATTTTGTTGTTTTTGTGTAGCCCAAATAAATTATGATTTTGCACACATGTGACATACAGCATTGACTACAACAAAACTTATTCAATTTTTTTTTGAAACTTAAAAATAAGATTTTCGATTTGCCAAATCTCTTATAATATTGAGCTCCGCCATAGCTCAAGCAAATAGAACATGATTTTTTTTCTTTTGGTTTTGGTTGGGTGCGCCAAGCCAAAGCTATAGTGCAACGCTCGGCCAACGCTCGAGGAGCCCAGCGACAAGTCACCGAGGCGTCTCTCCCCCACAAATAATTTAATTTAATATCATGAACACGGAGGTTCATATATCAGATATTAAACTGATAAGAACAGATACTACACTTAATCTAAGCCATGTGGCCGAGAAAAGGTATGGTTGAGACGTTGCCCCTGGGTCCCTTTTTATTGCTCAATGAACCGACTCCAACGAGGCCGCGAGCGATGCGGTACTATTTGGAACAACGAGTCGATGAGCGACGCGAGGTCGGTACCAAACCTGGGCTCTGCGCCTCGTACCGTTTGGAGCCTGCCGAGAGGCCCGTCAACAAGGTAGCGGCCCATAGAAGTTAACCTGGACGTCAACGCAACAGCTAGACTGGAGTCAACGAGGACGTACACGTCAGCAAGCAGCATGCCTTCGTCTCTGCCTAGTAAAAAGCTAATGACGATGGGGATCGATCGAGAGGCAGCGCCGCATCTATTCTCTTCCACTGTGAATGCAACGGACGGGTGCAGGGTGCTGTTTTTTCTCCTGCAATGATATTTTGCGATGGTGTGATTCTTGTCGCTAATTTATACTCCATGTACGGTACGGCTAGCTAGGTTTCATCTTTTACTCTCTAGCAATGCTTTGAGTGCGCGTTTGGTAGCCTGCAGCCAGCCGGGCCAGGCCCGCTGGCTGCAGAATCAGGCCGTCTGTTTGCTTGCCTGCAGCCCAGATTTTGCACAGCGCGCTTCTTAAAGCAGCCTCGGGCCAGGCCCAGTAGGAACGGCCGAATCGGCAGTTTCCCCAGGGCCATGCCGGCCAGCTGCAAAATCGTGCCCTCTGCGTGCAAGCTCGTATCTGAGATTCGTTTCCTCTCACTCTCCTTTTGCTCACCTCTCATCCTCCGCCGCACCATGCCGCCGGATTCTTGCTGGCCGTCTCATCCCCTTCCTCCTTCCTCCAGCCCGCGGGACCGCCGACGCCCCGTGCTCGCCGAGCTCGCCCACCCCGTGCTCGCCGGCCCCGTGCTCGCCACGCCCCGGCCCCGTGCTCGCCGGCCCCGAGCTCGCCCGCGCCGTGCTCGCCGGCCCCTTGCTCGCCACGCCCCGGCCCCGTGGTCGCCGGCCCCGAGCTCGCCCGCGCCGTGCTCGCCGGCCCCATGCTCGCCACGCCCCGGCCCCGTGGTCGCCGGCCCGAGCTCGCCGGCCCCATGCTCGCCCCGCCTCGTCCCGGCCCCGTGGTCGCCGGCCCCGAGCTCGCCGGGTCGGTGGACGCGCTGCACGTCGGTGGACGCGCCGGGATGAGGCGGCGCCCAAACAGCGTCAGGTGTCGGTGCCGCGGCCGTCGCCCCCGCCGATTGGAGATCGATGGCGACATGGACATATACGACGTTGGGCCGTCGCCCCCGTCGGTGCCGCGGCCACCACCTCGCCGGTGGGCGTGTGCAGCAGGGCCTTGCGCAGCACCACCCCGCCGGCCGACGCCGGGTTCTCCACCAGCTTCACCACCCCGTTCCGGAACACCCACACGCCCGACATAGCTGTCTAGCTAGGATTCGTTTGTGGAAACTTCTTGGGTTGGATGTGTGTCTAGCTACTTGATGATTAGTGGCTGTGTACTTTGGAGGTTGTTGATGCTGGGATGTGGAAAAGGATGGGGAGGATTTTCAACACTGACAGGCATGGTGGTAATGTGCTGGTGAGGAAACTTGATGGTGGCACGGGCCGCGGCTTCACGGCCTCACGGTACGCTCCGTCGCGGTCCTGCTCGGAGGGGTTCGAGACCTTTCGCGCCAGCGTCGCCGCCGGCTGCCGCCCGACCTTCGCCGGCTCCAGCTCTGTCGTCGTCGTGCATGCCATGTTGTCACCGTCCAGCTTCGCCGCCGCCATGCCGTCATGGTGAACTTTTCAAGGATGCTGGTGGGTGGTAATTTCACCCATATGAAAGTAGGTGATGCTAAGCAAGATTTTACATCCAACCAAACAAAGAGGAGTTAGTTGCCCAGCCGATGCGATGCGGGCAATCAAACAAACCACACAACACGGCTCAAAGTGTGTATCTCCTCGGCATGGCCCTGGAGAGCATGCCCCAGGTGAGATGGGAAATTGATGCAGGCTACCAATCAGGCCCTGAGCTGATCATGTTCGCGCGTACGTTAATTGGCTGACACATGCAGATGCATAGAGAATAATGTAGGTTATTAAATGGAGCAAAAACAAAAGAGCCCAGGTTAAGGGAGGCCGAATGTCGTTAAATTCCCATGTCACGTCGCTTTTAAATTTCTTGTCATGAACATAAGCTACTTATACGTCAATAATTCATCTATGCATGCACGGCATTATTTCACCTTTTGCTCTTCTTGCGGCGTTATATTTAGGCTAATCATAGTGGTCTAGCTCTGCAATTATTAGTTAGCTTTGTACGTCATAAAACCCGAAATTTATAAAAATTAGAGAGCTGATGTTTTCTCAATAATGGTGGCCTTGCTACGTCGCTAGATGGCACCATGGATGATCATGGATGATTGATCGATAGTTTTTGTAGGGAAAGAGGGCCACGCCCCAGTTCTATTGATGATCGATCAAGTACTAGACGTAGTGCATTTTTATGATGTCGAGTGTTCAACCCAACCCCTTACTAGCGAAACAATGAATGTTGGCTATTTGATTGCTGCCCTGAATGGCTGATATGTTTGCTGGGATATAGAACTTATAGTTTGCTAATTTCTACTCGCACTCCACTGAGATGTTTCACTAAGTTTTTACTTTTTGTAAACAATCACCGGGGGAGAGGCTCCCCACCTAAATATATTATTTCAAACGTGCTAGACCAAGATCATGACCTTATTTTCAAAAGATTATTGGCCAGGATACACAAATTCCCACCTTACAATACGAACAACGAGAGGTTACACCAAAGAATAGAAGAAAGAACTCTACGCCCAAACATTCACTCCTCCGCCGTCTGCTTCTACTCAGGCTGCCTCGCCGATACCGTGAAGATCATTAGTCAGGATACACAAATTCCCACCTTACAATGTGAACAACGAGAGGTTACAACAAAGAATAAATTATGATTGTGCATACATGTGATATACATCATTGACTACATCTAAACATATTCAAAGTTTTTTGAAACTTAAAAATAAGATTTTCGATTTGCCAAATCTTATAATGTAGAGCAGTGGCGGATGTAGGATGAAATTGATGGGGGTGCTAAGCTTGAAAACTTCACTAGTATTATACTTAGAATTTAGCAACAATTAGTCCAGATACTTGTAGCAATTAGCAAGAATTGGTTACCAAAATTTCAACATATTTTAGGGGGTGCCATGGCACCCACCCCCATTAGATACGCCCCTAATGTAGAGCTCTGCCATAGCTCCTACAAATAGAACATGATATTTTTTTTCTTTGGTTTTGGTTGGGGTGCGCCGAGCCAAAGCTATAGTGCAACGCTTTGCCGACGCTTGAGGAGCCCAGCGACAAGTCACCGAAGCGTCTCTCCTCCACAAAAAATTAATTTAATATCATGAACACGGAGGTTCACATATCAGATATTAAACTGATAAGAACAGATACTACACTTGATCTAAGCCATGAGGCCGAGAAAAGGTATGCTTGAGACGGTGCCCCTACGTCCCTTTTTATTGCTCAATGAACCGACTCCAAACAAGCTTGCGAGCGATGCGGTACTATTCGGAAACAACGAGTCGCATGTTGTGTTCGTTCACCCGACGAGCGAAGCGGCCCATACCGTTTGGAGCCTGCCTATAGGCCTATCAACAAGGCAACGGCCCATAGAAGTCAACATGGACGTCAACGCAACAGCTAGACTGTAGTCAACGAGGACATACACGTCATCAGCGTGCCTCTGTCTCTCCCTAACAAAAAGCTACAGACAATACGGATCGATCCAGACGCAGCGCCGCATCTATTCTTTTCCACTGCGAATGCAACGGACGGGTGCCGTTTTTCCTGTAATTAAAATTTGCGTTCGTGTGATTCTTGCCGCTAATAATTGTGTTATATATGTACGGCTAGCTAGCTCGCATCTTTTATTCTCTAGCAATGGTTTGAGCTGATCATGTTCGTGCGTACGTTACTTTGGCTGACACACAAATGCATAGACAATAATGTAGCCATGTAGGCTATTAAATGGAGCAAAAACAAAGGAGCCCAGGTTAAGGGAGGCCGAATGTCGTTAAATTCCCATGTCACGTCGCTTTTAAATTTCTTGTCATGAACATAAGCTACCTACGTCAATAATTCCTCTATGCATGCACCGCATTATTTCACCTTTTTGCTCTTCTTGCGGGGCCTTGCGGCGTTATAATTAGGTTAGTCGCGGTGATCTAGCTCAGCAATTATTAGTTAGCTTTGTACGTTATAAAACCTGAAATTTATATAAAATCAAAGAGTTGATGTTTTCTTATAAAATGGCGGTCTTGCTACATCGCTAGGTGGCACCATGGATGATCAATCTAGACTTTAGAGTACAAGAATTTAGTGCATTGCTTTGATGTCGAATGTTTAACCCGCAACTTCGAACCCCCTTTACTAAAAAACAGAAAATCTTGGCCATTTGATTGCTGCCCAAAACGAATGATTTTTGGACATAAGAATGAAGTCACTATGTTTTAAAAGGAAAAGAGCGCATTAGTGCTCAACAGCTAAAGGAATTATTTTTACTGAGAGTTATTTATCCATGTAGAATATGTATTTTTTATGTTCAATAAAAATGTAATTGGCAGTTACCTTCTTAAGTTCATATTTAGACCAATGCATGAGTTAGAGCACTCTTTCTTCTCTTATTTAATGCCCAAATGTAATCAACAGTTTGGATATTGTTGGGATAATCATTTATGGCAAAAATACATATATTACACACAATTTTAAAATAAATTGTGATTGAACTACAGAATTAGCGTGCTATCGTACTCACTGAAAATTTAACTAAATAAAAGAAGTAATAAGTGAACAGTAAACATCATAACACATTACATGGGAAGGCTACCCTTTAGGTTTCCTAGTTTAAATTATATTAGAAATTAATCAATCTCACATATTTTATACTAAACCATTTTACTTCAGCGCAACTTATATTTCACTAAATATAAGTATTTAATGAATACACCATACTTGATACATTATCTTAATCTATTATTTATAGCTACACCTAGCAGAATTGATGATATAGTTCGCTACATAGTAAGTACATATTTGTCTTACAATATTGATGTTTGCTTATGGGGAAAAGATTGTCTATGCTAAATGATGCTATATCATGTGACAATTAAATTATTTGTCATCTTAGTTTTGGGTGTTTTAAAGAAAAATTGTTACCATGTATTTCACCGCTAAATCTATGAAAGCCAGAAGTGCCGCACAATAAATATCATTTGTGCCCATTATTGTACCGTAGAGCTTTTATTTGTGTTCTTATGAATTATGCACAGTGTACTTAAATATCGACATAACTTTATAGAGTGTTCTAGAGTGTATGAATCAAGCATATAATCCATGGTGGTTCCCAGAGTTGAGACTACGAAATTTAGGTATAATTGACTTGATAAACTGAGAGCGTATGAAAGTATAAATGGTTTTCCACTCAAATTACCTCTTCTACTCTCGTTAGTTTTACTTAGTTTAAATATCTCAATAGAAGCTTACTGAGTGCATGTGTTCCTAGCTAGTTATGTGTCCAATACTCTCTCCTTTTGGGTTCGTTAGTCCCATCTATAAAATATGAATTTCATATTTGTAAGGTCCCTTGCTATAGGATAGGTGAACACTCCCTTGAAATTTCGTTAAATTTTGTTCTCGATATGGAATCAACCAATGCAAGGAAATAATTAACCATCCATCCTACATCTATACATGGTCCGACAGGTAATTAGGTCCTAACTGGTTAGTTTTTTTGGAACCGGGCCTTACAAATTGAAAGGGTCGAGTATATGGCTCTCTTTTTTCAAAATTGAGGCTAACGCCTAGCCTCTACATCAAAACGATGATGCACTTAGCTTTTTATAATTATCAGAAAAATAAGCAACAAAACTTTACAAATAGATACATCGATCAACCGGAAGCCACCTGTCTAGCGACAACTATGGCTACACCTAATAGCTTGATGAAAGGGGTGGACCTTATCAGAGCCATGTCCGCTGACATCAAAGACCTACGCGCATCATATAAAACTGGATGCCTCACCAGCCGCACAATGGCGAGACGGGAGCACAAACCGGTCCAGCAGACACTCGCTATGCAACACATGCACACACTGATAAGCTGTTGCGGTCTTCCGCCAACCCATTTTCAGGAGTGATCAACGCAATGACCTTGACAGGCCTATCGTCGATGTCGCCACAACGCCAGACAGCTCCACCGCCCTGAGCGCGTTCACCATTACGTCCCTGTCGCCGAGACCCCACTGCGCCACGCCGCCAAGACCCGTGAATGCGGTAGATGACATGCCGCTCCACCTCCTGACCCCTCCAGCAGCTGCTCCAAAACGATGCCCCCGGAAGAGAGAACGGCCTCAAGAGTCGCCATCATTCGATCTAGATACCCTGATCTAGGTTTCTCCGGGAGTAGCCCGAGCGAGGAGACAAAATCTACAATGACGATGTCTTCATCAGGGTAACGCCGCGCGCGTACACGACGCTATCATCCACCATAACCCAAGTTGGCTTAGTATTCACTCCCCGGCGTCCTCCGCCCCGCGCGCCCGCCCAATGCCACTGCCCCGCTCGCCGGAGCGTCGACGAGAGCGCCCACCATGCCCTCCGCCTTTGGGGCTTTTTGGCCTAGGGTTTGGGGGCCTCCGGAGTCGGCGAGGGGGAGCGACCCGGGAGGCGAGGGGAAAGTCCGCTCTGTGGAGGATAAATTCTAGCTTGTAGTTTGATGCTGCATCACGCCTTGATCGACCTCCTGCAATCCTGCCGTAAAATTCAGCGACCATGACAAAATGCCAGGTAGTCCAGCCATAGAAGAAGGGCATGCAGGGAGGCTTCGACAACGGTAGTGTTTTTCTGCTCGTCTAATTTTGACTTGGCCGCCAGCCAAAGCAGATGGTACAAAATTCACGAAAGACCTCGGCTGTTTCGCTAAAGCTATCCACGGAAAATGTATCTACAGCTGTTTCACTATTTCTTGCCACGTTCCTAGATTTCTTTAAACGATTGCAAGACCATTACCATTTTCGATTCAATAAGGGAGTAGTTCAATTCTTTGAAAAACTTGTTGCCCTTTCTTGCGTTTCTTCCTTCCTATCAGTCATGGATCCATTTTCAAAGACTTGTACAAGGCTCATCAACAGGTTGTGCAACCCTAAATTACTCAAGAGATGAATGAAATTAAGCTTGTGTTCCGAATTCTCTCATGAGGAAATCAGTAATGCACTTTTCCAAATTGGTCCCCTTAAAGCCCCTCGTAAGAATGAAAGCCTGCGCTGCAAGATTTTTTCCATTTGGAGGGATGGTGGGAAGTATATAATAAAGTGGTGCATATAGCTTAAGCTGCAAGCGAAATAACTTTCAAAACTTTATGCACTTAGTCTTGATAGTATTCATATACTTTGAAAGACTCAACCAAATTATGTCATAGATATTTAATGATACTACGAATAAGAACACATATAAAAGTACGTAACTAGCTCAATAGACATGGAAAATAATTGGCCGGAGTAATGCCATATTAGTTGGGTTACCTAGGTTTAGGATGAAATGCATTGTAACAAAATTTATTTAAATATTTGAAATTTTACAAATTTTAAAGCATTTTTGGAAAAATGTAATTAACACAACATAAAATATATGTAATAGTAAATAAAAAATTCAAAACATAATCTGGAATTTCCTATTTACCTATAAATGAGTGTTATTACATAGTCAATTGTACACTTCATATGTGAAAAAAATGTTTGCGGCAATGTATAAAAATATGTTAATAAATACAACAAATATAGTAGCAACATAATTTATGATAAATTAAAAAAGTTCAATATAATATGAAAGAACGGTTGATCTATTAACAATATCGTTAAAATTAATCAACAATCGAAATGTCGGTCGCTATTGACCCGACGTCAAATGCTTGCTGACACTCATCACCACCACCATGCCTTCCCACCCTAGTGCTTCTTCTGCATCCGGTTCTATATACCAGTTCCACTCCAACATGGCAACGTCGGCGAAGATGAAGAAGAAGAAGCAAGGTGGGTTCATGTGGGGGTGGGTCTGTGGCGGCTCCAAGTCGGTGTCCGCGGCCGGCAGCAATCTCTCCACCGCTGCCACGACCACAACCAAGGCCGTCGAGTACCTAGCCGGCGTCATCAGCAAAGTCGACGCTGGCCGTGGTGCCGGCCTCCCAAGACGGCAAGGGCGCTCCAAGCGTGGGTTCGCTTCTGCAGCAGCTCTGCGAGCTGGAGGTGGTGTGCGCGCGCTGGGCATCCGGGAACGGGAGCTGTAGGGATCCGTTTGAAGTTTTCAAGTATCCAATAATCTTAAGTCTAACATTTTTACCACCTCATAATCCTGGGAACCAAAAGATAGATTTGTTTTGTTTTTCTTTCCTTGAGCTGCAAAAGGATGGATTGGAACAATGCGAGCCGCCCTGGAGTAACTACCCCTCTGACGGGAGCAGACGGTGGCCTCCGTCCCGTCCGAGCGTCCCTCGGTAGAGCACGGTTCCGTTAGTCAGTCAGTCTGCCGCGGTACGCTTGCGGGTGTTGCGCATTGCCTAATTTAGGCCTTGTTTTCAGTTAATATTTCTGAATGTTCAGTCTGTTTTTCTACTCATACAAAATGTATACCGTAATTTTCGTGCAGTTTCGGCCAATCGTTAGTTGGATCAACTACGAGTATGTCCCGTTCCAGAACGAATTCTCTTCGCCAGCTCCGTCGCATCATCCTCATAATTTATTTGTCGATCAACTTTTAACTGTCGGTAATGCAAGCGATTAAAGGGCAGTGTTCCTGAACCTGAAAGGAGCAAGATCGTCGCAGTTGTCGTTTCCGGCCGCTAGCAAGAATGCATAAGGAATGAAGGGAGGAAGAGCTACTATGCTTGCTCATTTCGTTTTTGTTTCATGCATCACTTGCTTTGTATTTTTATGCATGTGAACCACTTGGCTACAGACATTCTGGATTCCAGCTCCACATTGTGCGTGCGTGCTCCCATTATTCGAAAGCTTTACCATCCACGCAGGGAATATGTGCTTATATATCTAGCCAGTTGTTCGAGCAAAAGCAACTAGATGAAATATCACGAGAACCAAAAGGGAGGGGAATATATACGAAAATCAAGTTAGGTTTTTTTGTTCTCCGCCCCCTCGGCGTAGATTTGATTCCACAGTAAGCCAGCGACAGCTTGCAATCATCCACTGATAGATACATATTATCATAATAGGTTGAACTCGCTAATTTCAGCCATCATTTTTGTCATTTTCAAGAAAATAATTTACCTTTTTTTTATCAACATCTCTTTCTTGCTTCCACCATGGCTATGATAGAGACAATAAGTCAATAGCAGAAAGAATATGAAAAGGAAGCAAAGGAATTGACTACGAGCAGCAGGGGGAATATAAAAAATATCTTGGGAGATATATCCTATAGGAAATATTTCAGCTTAGCATTTTAGTAATATGTACATATATTCGATCATGGATTCAGCTATGCACGGTAGCGTAGCAACATCCATTACCCCAGCCTTCCACCTTCAGTTCAGGTTTGAAGTAGATACCGCTAGCTTAGAACTGTTATTACACATCCACTCACAAAAGTAAGCACCAAGGGTGAACCAAAATTAGAGCGGTAAGCAGCACGTACATTAACCTTAATTAGCTGCCCGATTACCGAACAAGGAACTCCCGCGGCGTGTTAGAAGGACAGGAGCAGGTCGTCGTCATCAGGCTGGGCCGTGTCGGCGGCAGCCACCGCAGCGGCGATGGCGGGCTGGGAGAGCATGTGCACGACCTCGCGCATGGTGGGTCGAGCGGTGCTGGCCTCCTCGACGCAAGCCGTGGCCACGTCGTAAAGTCCAACCAGCAGCGGCACGGGCTCGGGGGACAGGCGGCGGTCGGCGACGGCGAGGACGGCCGCGCTGCCGGCGCCATCGGGGAGCTCCGCGGTGACCTTGCGGACCCAGTGCACGATGTCGACGCCGTCGCCGAAACTGCCGACGGGGCGCCGCCCCGTGATGAGCTCGAGCAGCACCACGCCGAAGCTGTACACATCGCTCTTCTCGTCCACCCGCAGCGTGTACGCGTACTCTGCCAAGGTGAAACATAACCAGTTAATATGAGGAATATGACCATACTAATCATGCTTAGGTGAGGCAGAAGCACATAATCAGCCAGACAAAAACTGTCTGAACTGCTGACTGGTCTGATCACCAATGGTCCAAGGTAGATCTTCATCATTAAGTGCAAAAGGAAATATTTGTCCTCTGTCTGGTTGACAAGAGACAGATGGCAACAAGATCTCCCAATTCCAGACAAATTAATTAACCCATGATATGCTATAATCCAAGAACACAGGGTCAGGCAGGACAAACAGACAGTAACAGCAACCACTAATCACTGTCACTATGCTAGCAGCTCAAATCTTTGTCCTCTCTCTAGTTGACATTTGCACATAGCAACAAGAACAGGGTGAGGGTGCACTGCACACAGCTCTGAAACTAGGCTAAAATCCAAGAGCAACGAAGTACAGGCTGCAGTTCAGGTAGAGCCAGTGGAGTGTGCAGTTCAGTTGGCCTTCAGATAGAATTTGTTGGGTGAATTTGTATGTACGGTTGCAGTTCAAAAATTTTGCTCATTTGTAAGTTGTGATCAGTTTGCAACTCTGTTCCTCAATTAGATTTTGCTATCAATGGCATGAATCTGTCCAAGGAGAACTGATCAGTGACAAGAGGGTTACCTGGGGCGATGTAGCCGTAGGAGCCAGCGATGGCGGACATGCACTCGGAGGCGCCGCCGCCGCCAGCGCCGCCGAGGAACTTGGCGAGGCCGAAGTCGGCGACGTGGGCCTCGAACGCGGAGTCGAGCAGGATGTTGTTGGACTTGACGTCCCTGTGTATGATCCTCGGCGCGCAGTCATGGTGGAGGTAGCAGAGCCCTCGCGCGGCCTCGAGGGCCACCCTCGCCCTGGCCTCCCAGCCGAGGTGGCCGCCCTTACCGCCGTGGAGCATCTCCCCCAGCGAGCCGTTGGGCATGTACTCATAGAGCAGCAGGTTGGTCTCGCGGTTGGAGACGAAGCCGAGCAGGCGCACGATGTTGCGGTGCCGGATCCGCCCCAGCGTGCCCACCTCCGCCGAGAAGCCCCTGTCGCCGCCCACGCCGCGGCCCACGAGCCGCTTGATGGCCAGCTCGGCGCCCGTGTGGGTCACGCCGTGGTAGACGATCCCGGCGCCGCCCTTGCCGATGATGTTGTCCTCCTTGAGGCACTCCACCACGTCGTCTGCGGAGAAGTCCAGCTTCTGGAACACCGTCATCTTCCACGCCCCCGACCGCCGCCGCGCAGCCTCCCGCCACGCCTCGCAGCCTTTCCTCCCGCCGAGGAAGGCGGCCACGAGGGCGGCGAAGACAGCCGCCAGGCAAACCAGCATCTTCTTCGAGTCCCAATGACGGAGGGACAGCACGCCGGCGCCGGCGCCGGAACCGAGCTCACTGCAGGCAGCGGCGTCGTCGGCCGCGGCGAGGGGCCCGCCGCAGAGGCCAGGGTTGCCGATAAAGGAGCTCTCGTTGAACACCAGGAACTGGCCCTGCATCGGGACCGCGCCGGAGAGCGCGTTGTAGGAGACGTCCAGCGTGGTGAGGCTCGTCATGTTGGACATCCCCGACGGCAGCTCGCCGGAGAGCGCGTTACGCGACACGTTGAGCGTGCACAGGATCTTCAGCGACGTGACGCCCTCCGGTATCTCCCCCGTCAGGCGGTTGCGGCTGGCGTCGACGGCGGCGAGCGACGCGCAGCGCGTGAGCTCAGGCGGTATCGCGCCCGTGAGCGAGTTGCCGCTGACGTTGAGCCTGGACAAGTTCCGCAGCCTGCCGAGCTCTGGCGGCAAGCTGCCGGAGAAATTGTTGGACTCGAGCGACAGCGTCTGCAGCGCGGGCAGGTTGCCGATGGCCGCCGGGATCCTGCCGCCAATCATATTGTTCCCCAACAGCAACATCCCTATCTTGCCACCGCCGATAACGTCCGGGAGCTCGCCGGAGAGCAGGTTGTCAGTGAGCTCCAACATGTTGGCCTGCGGCAGATCAAACAGCCCCGCCGGCACGGCGCCACTCAGAAAGTTGTTGCTCAACCGCACCCGCACGAGCGTTTTGCACCCGCCGAGCGGCTCCGGGATGGGGCCGAAGAAGCCGTTGTCCATGAGCACGAGCGTCTCGAGCCTCCCGCCGTTGCAGAGCCCCTGCGGGACCGGGCCCGTGAGATGGTTCGTTGTCACGTCCAGCGTCTTGAGCCGCCCGTTCTTGCCCAGCGCCGCGGGCAGCGCACCGGTGAGGTTGTTCTCCCAGAGCTGCAGCACCTCGAGCTCCGGCAGATCCGCGACGAACGCCGGGATGCCGCCGCGGAGGTGGTTCCGGAACAGGTTGAGCAGCCTCAAATTAGCAAGCTTGGCGAGGCTGGCAGGAATCTCGCCGGCGAGGTCGTTGACGGAGAGATCAAGCGACTGCAAGCTCCCCATGTCCCCCAGCTCCGGCGGTATCTCCCCGGAGAGCCGGTTCCAGAGCAGGAACAGCGTGTCGAGATTCTTTAACTTCCCGAGCTCAGGCGGGATGGGTCCGGTGAGATTGCAGCTGCTCATGTCGAGCCGCACGAGGCTGCGGAGGAGGCCGAACTCGGGGGGCACTCCGCCGTCGTACTGGTTGTAGTACCCGATGTACATCTCCTGGAGGAGGGCGAGCTTGGAGAGGGAGGTGGGGATGGCGCCGGACAGCGCGTTGCCGTTGAGGCCCAGGTAGCGGAGCGCGGCGAGCGCGCCGTAGGCCGGCGGGATGGGGCCCGAGAAGTAGTTGCCGCCGAGCTGGAGGTACGTGAGGGTGGCCGCGTGGGTGGCGGCGAAGGGCGGCAGCGGGCCGCTGAGGTTGTTGTTGTAGCAGTCGAGGAGCTGGAGCTTCGGGAAGTAGAGCTGTTCGTCGGTGGTGGTGGTGGGAAGGGGAAGGGGCCGGAGAGGTTGTTGTTGGAGAGGTTGAGGTGGCGGAGGAGCGGGAGAGCTGTGATACTTGCGGGGACGTGGCCGGGAGGGAGCAGGCGGCGATGGTGAGGTTGGTCAGGGCGTCGAGGAGGGAGAGCTCCGGGGGCAGGGAGCCGGCGTGGAGCGGGAGGGCGGTGAGGTTGATGGCGACGACCCGGGAGGTGGCGGCGTCGCAGGTGACGCCGGTGAAGGCGCAGTGGGATGGCGAGGTGACCGCGGGGTCCCAGTCTTGGAGGAGCGCCGGCGTTGCCGTGGGGTTGGGCACGAGGGCCGCCTTGACCTTGCCCAGCGCGTAGATGTCGCGGTCTGGGGACGCGGCGGCCGGAAGAAGGAGCAGGGTGAGGGAGAGGACGACGAGGAGGGAAATGAGAGGAGCATTGTGGCTGCGCCGGCGGCGGCGCTCGCGGTGGTGGTGTGCGTGGAGTGAGTGGAGCGGAGGCGGGAATAAAAGGGGGACGAGGTGGTGGAGGAGGGAATGAGAATTTGGAATGGAATCGATCGAGTGGAGGCGCAACACGAGCAGCAGTGATCGATCGAATCGAATCGTGCAGCGACGGAGCCGATCGATCATGGCCGTGGGTCAAAGGGCGAAAGGCAGTGGAGTGACGGGTAGCTCGTCGGAGGTGTCAGTGACTGAGAGGACGGGGCAGTTAACGGAGGCTGACTAACGGAGGCGTACTGTACTTGTAGCTGCTGCTGCTGCGGCTGCGACGCTACGGGGAGTAGCGACGGGACGTCCATCATCTGGTTCCGTTGCAGCTGCAGCCTCGCAGTATGTACTCCAGGGTGCTAGTAATAGTATGGGCGTATGGCTATACCCAGTTACCCACTGGGCATATCTTCCCATCCATCGTTTTGAATTTAGGATATCAGAAACACGAAAACTGTAAATTTTCTGGTTAAATTTAGAGCTCGCATGCTGGGATCAAAATTCAA
Organism: Poa pratensis; assembly: GCA_947311845.1. NCBI lineage: Eukaryota > Viridiplantae > Streptophyta > Magnoliopsida > Poales > Poaceae > Poa > Poa pratensis. The sequence continues at coordinate 6,517,905 of CAMZMU010000080.1, read as the reverse complement.
ACCACATATAAGTAGAAACAATCGTGTAAGAACCCTCATCGAGTTATGATTAATCCATTCATAGTCACCGTAACAATATCATGTTAAATCGACATTCAGGTTTGAAACTTTCACGATTACATCAGCATAGGGATTGAAATGAAAGACGGTAGCTGAGTTTCGACCTTAAGAATTAACAATTTGTTCGTTAAGTTACGAGCTCGTATGCATGGCCGAATATCAATTCAACCCCAATACTCCCTGGTATCTGAGCGTTGTGGAGCGTCCTGATGGGTTACTCGCGTAACGCCACGAATGGGGCTACGTGCTGGGTGAGGGTGAGCGTTGTTGGGTCGATCCATTTGAGGGGTCAGGTCGGCTTTGTGCATAAGCCCTGACCAATCGACGTCACTCTACGTAGTATCAATCCAGTCCACCACAATGCAAATGTTTTATACGTGTCCTATGTGAAAAGTCTGGATTTCAAATGGCTCATAAAATACTTATAGTTGCGAGATCGGAAAAACAATAAGTGTGCAATGACATAAGACTGGCATACTATGCACACTAAGATGGTAGGGCTTCACATGGAAGTTTCATTATAATTTTTGGCCTACCCCGTATTAATTTACATTGAACGTGGAGGCAACATAACACAACTTTCTATGTATTACCCTATTACACTCTCAAACATTTAGCAGGTTTAATCAGATGGCATTATAGTAATGGCATTCTTCTTAGCAAGAATTATTGCAGTAGGATAGTGGCTAGGAGGATTTGAAAGGCATTATGGAATTAAGATTTCCCAAAAATGTCTTCTTATTGTTGAAACAGTACAAACACTTCTCTTAATTTTTCATTAGCATATTGTAGAAAATTTAGACTTACTATATCTTATCCGCGTGTTTGGTTGAGGGTAATTAGGACTAACGAATGGGAAATAAAGGAGTGGGAGACTAAAAGTCCATCGTTTGTTACGGGGACATGGGAGTTGAGCGAGGCAGAGGATAGGGAATTCGGCCTACAACTCCCTCGTAACTCTTCCCTGGGGGACCCTGGTAATTTAACTGGGGATAGGGAATTGACGGAAAAAATCAGAAGATGTGTTCGTTGCCCACGTCCCGCAATCGGAGGCGATGGAAAACCCCGCGAAAATCCGATCAAATACGCGGGAAAATCCTTGCTAAATCTGGAGCCACATCGCTCTTTCTCCCGTCAACTCCCATGTAGCAGGTTTAATCAGATGGCATTATAGTAATGGAAAATGTCTTCTTATTGTTGAAACAGTACAAACACTTTTCTTAATTTTTCATTAGCATATCCTAGAAAATTTAGACTTACTTTATCTTATCAGCGTGTTTGGTTGAGGGTAATTAGGACTAGGGAATGGGAAATAAAGGAGTGGGAGACCATCGTTTGTTACAGGTACATGGGAGTTGAGCGAGGCATAGGATAGGGAATTCGGCCTACAACTCCCATGTAACTCTTCCCTGGGGACCCTGGTAATTCAAAATGGGGATAGGGAATTGATGGAAAAAATCAGGAGATTTGTTCGTTGCCCACGTCCTTCACGTTGCCGAACACGTTGACGGAATTGACGGAATTAAAGTCTATTTCACATCTAATAACCCTCTAGCCAACTTCTAGCCTAAACTCCCATTCCCATCCTTCACGTTGCCGAACACGTTGTATATGCTAGCTCTTTTTGCGGCTAGAGCCTAAATTACTCATTACTTTTTATCAATTTTGTTAATATATCAACCATTATTCATATTATATTGAACTTTTGTACTTTATCATATATTATGTTGCTACTATATGTGTTGTTTTTCATTAATATGGATTTTCCATACAATATCGTAACCATTATTTTTCACATATGAAGCAGAATTAACTATGTATTCACGCTCATCTAAAGCTAAATAAATATCTAAGATTACGTTGTGAAATTTTATTTACTTTTATACACATTTTTCATCTTGTGCTAAATATATTTTTTCCAAAAAAATGTTTTAATATCTGCTTAGTTTCAAATATTTAAATTATTTTTGTTACAATGCATTTCACCCTAAATCTAGGAAATCCAACTAATATGGCATTACTCCAAACAATCGTTTTCCTTGTCTACTAAGGTAGTATTGTACTTTTATATGTGTTCTTATTCGTAGTGTCCTTAAATATCTACATAACTTGGTTGAGTCCTTTTAAAGTATATAAATACTATGAAAACTAAGTGTATGAAGTTTTGAAAGTAATTTCTCCTACCCCCCCCCCCCCCCCCCTCCCCCGTCTCAAGCATCACCGTTGCCTGCACCCTCAAGCATCGACGGCGCCATCAAGATGCGAAAGACACCGAAAAGCATCTAGACCATGCCAAACACCACCATTGTCAGACTGCCGCAAGGACACTCCACGCGCACCTGCCAAAGTCGCAATAAGGACACTTTCGTCTCGACCCCGCCAACCACCACGGCACCACCATGGGTGGCTCCGGTGGCGGCTAGGGTTTCGCCACCCGAGGTGGCGACAACTAGTTTTTTTCCAGCATTTGTTTCATGGATGGACGACCCGACATTTCGTCAGATTCTAAGCGTTCTTCGTGGAGCGTCAATGTATGCACGCCCATCGCGAATCGAAGTACTCCCTCCATCTCAAAATACAAAACGCTCTTTAATTTCGCTGGTCAACAACATCCAACTTTGACCATAATTTGTACTTATAATCTGACCACAAAATTAATATAAAATATATGAAATGAAATAATTTTGCAAGATGAATCTAACGGTACTCTTTATATATTCTCAATCCACATAATTTATTATGTATTAACGGTTAAAATTGAGCAACAAAGATTAGAATAAAAATAGCGCGCCCTTATTTTGAAACGGAGGGAGCATCAAACGACTAGCTAGCTAGCGAGGTGCGAATTGCTAGTCCTCCTCGCATTCGATGCCGTGGCAATCTCTTGAGGGAGGACCAACGGCCGGGAGACAAAAGCTGGATCCAAGTGCAAGTACGCGGCGTACCGCTGCCGGCGGGTCCCACTCCTTTTAAAATCTCTCGGTAGCTTCCCCGCGGATATGACCGCCCGAAAGAAAGGCAGCAGCCACAAAGTCTTGTTTCTTTTCTTCTCCAGCTGCCTGCCTGCATGCATGCCCCCCGCAGCCAAGCTAGTCAGCTACTCACTTGCGCAGTAGGACCAGATCCGAAGATGAAATTTCAGGTCGTCGCGTAAAGCCAAAGCAAGGCAAGGAACACAGGAGGATAGGACAGGACGCATCGATATTTCCGGCCGTCTCTCGCTGGTCTTGAACGCCTCGAGTAGTAATTGATGGGTGTCTGCGAAGTGCGGCGCCATTGATCGCTCTCTACTCTCTCTCGGACAGGTCGGCTAGCTACTTGATCCTGGCAGCCACAGAGGATAACGTAGAGGTGCCACGCAAGAACTAATAGGAGTGGCTCAAAGGGAGCGCCTAGATGTGGACTGGCAGTGCAAACTGGCGGCGGAGCCAGCTCTTCAAATCTTTTTTTTGCGTTTTCCAGCTCTTCAAATCTGTGTAGTCAATGCAAACTAGTGTAGTGAGATACATGTATTTGTACCATTTTTAATTAATTTTTACATGATTTATGCTTGTATTGCCAAAAACCTGGGTAGTCAATTGACTACCCAGCTATAGCGTGGCTCCGCCAAACTCCTCATGCTTTTTGACAACAGCTTGTCTTATGTTCAGATGATTGTTGCGCGCATGCTGTCCTTTCACCTTTGAAACACTAAATAAAACGAATAATCATATTTCAAAATACTTTACTTTTTTTCAGATGTAGTCGATCAAAGATATATATTACAAGGGTACAAAATCTCAATGCCATTTCTTTTCTTCCTTTTGTATTTGGGGCTTACACAAAAACGACAAAATCTAAAAAGATTGCAGTTTTCAAACTATGCACAGTTTCGCTATATTCAGATCCATAATCTTGTCATTTTCTTAGCCTAGAATATAAAATATTCACACTGAGATATTGCACTACCTCCATCTAGTAAAAGAAGTCATATGAATTTTTGTCAAAAGTCAAACCATGTGAAGTTTGACCAATTTTTTTTTTCAAAAAACTATCAACCTCTACAATGGCATATCAATGTTATTAGATACTACATCGTTAAATATATTTTTATAGTATGTCTATAGTATACTAAAATTATTGTTTTTTCAGAAATTATTTATATGCCTTGTTTTTTAAACGGAAGTACTACATCTTGCGTAATTACATACTTTTTAAAGAAACTTTTAAAACTTTAAATATGATTTTTATTTGATTTCTTTTTAAGTCAATGGCAACATGGATCCATTCCGAGTTTCGATCGAGCTCAAGCTCCATTTTGAGTTTCTTCCGGGATTGTGTACAACTGCCACTCCATCTTTTTGGGTGAAAGAACAAACTTTAGCCGTGTGCTGGGCATACAAAAATGTTCAGGCGATGAAGATGTAAAATTGGTTAATAATTAAGTTAGGGGAAGGATTAGTGTCAGCGAGCCATAGAGTTGACGAGTAAAACAACGCACTGTTTAAGATTGGGAATCAGGTGCCACTCTTACTTTCTCTCTCACTTTGGCATATAAACACTCGACAGCATAAAAATGCACTACGTACAGTCGTTGATCGCACATCCATCCAAGGTGCCACCTAACTACGTTGCAAGAGACCTCTATGATTAACCTAATTATAACCCTGGCCACTAGAAGAACCAAAAAGGTAGAAATGCCGTGCAAGAGAGTGGAGGAGAAAAAGGGATGTGATGTTTTTTTTTGAACGGAAAAGGGATGTGATGTGCGAATTTATATAACGACGACATTCGTCCTCCATTAACCTGACAGCTTTTGTTTCTTTGCCGAGTTTAATAACCTACATTGTTCATTTAGCATCTAACTAACTACATGTGTCAGCCAATTAGCGTACACATGCATGATCCACTTCAGCCAAAGCTAGGCGACTGGACATAAAATTAGACCGCTAATTAAGAATCATACGAACTGAATGCAAATTTCAATATATATCAGGAAGAATGCCGTGGGTGCATGGAGGAATTATTAAGTAACATATATAGGTAGCTTATGTCCCTGCACGAAATTTAAAAGGAATGTGACACGGGAATTTAGCGACATTCGCCCTCCATTAACCTGGGCTCTTTTGTTTTTGCTCCGTTTGAATAACCTACATCATTCTTATGCATCTACATGTGTCAGCCAATTAACGTACGCACCAAGAACAGTTTTATCACTGGTAGAAAAGAAAAGATGAAAGCTAGATAGCCGGGCATATAATTGGCGTTGTAAGAATCACACCAACGGAAATTTAATTGCAGGAAAAACAGCACCCGTCCGTTGCATTTGCAGTGGAGTAGAATATATAGATGCGTCTTTAGCTTTTGTGAGGCAGAGATAGAGGCATGTTGCTGCTCGTGTACGTCCGGCATGCTTTTTTTAGCTCGTCGGTCTTTTGCTGCCGACTCCTTTTCTTATTCCTTTGACAATTCTTGCAGCAAATTGGTACTCATATCTGTAGTCTGCCCATGGTTTGTCAATTCCTTTTATTGATGCCGACCCGAAAAATGACTCTTATTTTTTTGTTTTCCTTTGGGGGCAGAACATCCATCGTTTGAAATCAACGAAACGGCGCTAAACGATGTATATACTTGCATCTGAGTTGAGAAATAGTTCCAAATGTGCATAAAGTATCTGTTTGACATTTGGATTACGATAATACAGCCTTTTTCAACCAGTTCTTGTCACATTTCTTCTTCTATATAGTAGTATGTTTTTATGCTTCATTCCGTTTCTTCAGAGTAGATTATTGTACAGTAAGATTTAAATCAGCCCAAACCCTGAATAATCGCAATGGTGCCCGGGCTACAGGTAGCCCGTTTTTTAAACTTTTAAAACGTTTCAAAAAATTCGAAAAGAAATACCTGGATGTAGCCTACCACACACACTACGATCCTGGAGATTTTCAGTCTGAAATACATTGTATTTTTGGCTCAGCAAAAAAGACAAATCGAATAAATATTAGAGAAAAAAAAAGTTGATCTGTACATGTCCCAGATCTGTATTTTTGTCTTTTTTTCTGAGGCTAAAATACATTATATTTCACATAAAGACTTTGTACCAATGGTAGTGCATAGGTTTTTTATTTTTCTGAAACTTTAAATTGAATTATTTTTAAAATTCAAATAACGTCCTCGGGCTCCATATCGCCGCACCGCCCAAACCCAGCAAATAACGTCCTCGGGCTCCATATCGCCGCACCCGCCCAAACCCAGCCAAAATGAAAGGCTGTTTTTTTCTTAAAAAAAGAGAGGCTGATTCTTTGAAGGCAATGTCTCCAGGGCCAACTTACGCGGCCCATTTTAGACCCGATTGGCGTGACCCAGGCTGGTTGATCCACTTACGCCTAACCTTTCTCGAGCGAGCGTGCTGCCCTAAACCAACAACGGCAAGACCTCCGCCGGCCGTCGAAGCGCCGCCGCACACTCTGCCTCGCCATCGCCGCCCCATCCGGCGGTAGAAGTTCCACGCCGCCGCGTCTCCGCCCCCGCGCATAAGGTCTCACCGCAACATCCCTCACTACCCTCCCCTCCTCATCCTGTACCCCTCTTTGTGACGCTGCAGCAGCTTAGGGTTGATTTTGTTAATGTAATTGGATACGATAGACAACCCGGCTGCCGTAATCACTTTTTAAAATACGAGATACGAGATACAGAGGAGGAATTTTGGTTGCAGACTTGCAATGAGTAGAGGCAACAACAACAATGCCAACCCCTAGGCTCTATCCCTGTTTAGCATTTCTCTCCAGTACTTGTGTCAGTCCGAATTCTGCTGAGGATCGTGTCCCCGGAAGGCTTCATGATCTATCTGCTGCATAGCCCACTATTTTTCACTATTCAGAATCAGAACTGCCTCTAATTGCCACCAACATAGTAGTATTAGCATATCGCTTTGCACTTTTGAACAGTCCTGCTACATGAATATTCAGGACGACCCGTCAAATATTCTCCATCTGACTGAATTTTCTCGTCAGGTTTAGCCGTGAGCGATGGACCAGACAAACGCCACAGCAATGACTTTGAGTCCTGACCCGAGAGCGAAGGCCACCCTGGTCCTCGGAGCAGAATCGTTCACGATCAGCTCCGAGTCCGGTGCCCTGTCGGAGCAGCTGGCGGCGATGAGGGAGAAGAGCATGGTGATCCTCAAGACTACATCACCAGGCACAACGCCCCGAACGACGTCCCTGATGAACCCGTCGAGGGCTCGTCCGGTGACGAGGGCGAGGCTCTCACGAAGAACCCGCCGAAGAAATCTAAGAAGCAGAAGTGATCATCCTAGTGTAGTTTGGTTTATGTGATTTTTCTTAGTCCCCTTGCAAAGATAAGAGAGCATGCTGTTGTCCCCTCCTAGCTGTTCCTTTTGACATGAACAGATCAAATTATTGTTAGGCACTGCCTGCTTATTTGTGTAAGAAACTGCTGATAGTAGATGCCCGGGCGATTTTCCAACGTTGTTATTATCTGATGATATGTTCAGGGAAGTTTGCTCCCTTTTTGTACGACTCATTTGTTATATTTTTGCTTTGAGGAGAATATATGAGCTTCAGCACAAGTCCTTTGCTGTTAAATGTCCATCTGCAGTAAGGTACCAACCACTTGAAATCTAACAAGCAACAGATCTTGATATCAGTCATAATTTCCAGTCCAAACAGCAAGTATTTGTACTCTGTATATTACATGCATCAAAATGTGGATAAATGCTTTCAGCAAACTCCATTAACCATGTTTTTTAGACCATAAAAGAAGACTGTTAAAACTATGTTTCCAACTCTTTCAAAATTCCTGAAGCTTCTCCCTTGTGTCATGTTCATCTTCCTTGGTTCACATGCATACAAATACAAACCCAGTGATGCCTGAAACATAACCAAATGAGCAAGCAGAGTAGCTTTTCCTTCCTTCATCCCTTATGCATTCTTGCTAGCGGCCGGCAACGCCGATGATCTTGCTGCTTTCAGGTTCAGGAACACTGCCCTATAAGTGGTTGTAAACATCAAGCATCACTGACAGTTAAAATTTGCCAAACAATTAACAGATCGGCAGATACATAAATATTTTTTTCGGATAGACAGATAAATAAGTTCAGGGCCTGACCAGCATGATGCGACGGAGCTGGCGAAGAGAACTCGGTGCTGGAGCGGGACATACTCGTAGTTGATCCAGCTAACGATTGGCCGAAACTGTACGCAAATTATGTATTTCGGATGAGTAGGAAACAAACTGAAAATTCACAAGTGTCGACTGAAAACAAGGTATAAATAAGGCGACGAATGGTACACTAGTACTACCTTCCAAGATGTCAACTGGATGTTGGCAAAGTCCTTCTTGACCTTGCTCTTCACTTGCCCAAATGGTCTCCCTGAAATCTTATGAAAATTTACTTTTCCATGTCTCCAAAATATCATGCATTTTCTCCTTAGGCAAAACCAGAAGTCATGCATTTTTTTCACTTGGCACAATTTGAAGCGCATGCATTTTATTCCTCGGAAAATTTCTGGAAAGTTCTGTTTATGTATAGATACACGCATTGGATAGCGATAGCGACTTGAATACCTTCGACCACCAAACCGTAATACATCATGAACACCAAGTTGTTCAGTGGTGATGCAACTAGCTGCTCCACGACGACCTGCATATATAGTGCGGGTAATCAATTGAGCTGCACAAGTTCAGACAAAATGACAGCATGGTTCAAGGCTAAAATGCCAAGATACAAGAGCGGTTGCCTTCTTGGCTGTAGTTTCTTTTCCTTTCTTCCCTTTGAAAATCCTGTCCATAAGCTTGTGGAAATAATGGCCGAATGGTCCAGCGTACGCAAACCCGTAGAGCTGTTGATTTGTTTGTCAAATCACAACGTCAATGTAGGTAAGTTGGAAACTAAACAAGAGGAGAACTGATGATACCAAAACAAGAATAAGAGTTGCTTGAGATCTTGGAGCAGTATTCAGCTAAAAAGACATACATGTAGTAATTTTATTTTGACCTAACATCACCATGTAGTATAATATAAGATTTATACTTTGCAAGTACTTGCACTATAGAACATTGTACATGTATGGAAACTTTTCACATATTTTTTCGAACTCACCGAATGTACTTTGACAATGTGGCCGGTGTTTCCGCAATTCTCGTTTCTGAACATATTATACAGAGTGTGGGTAGGTACTGCTACTGAATTAGTAGACCTGTGTGGACTAAAAACCACAAGACTTTTGTGTTTGTTAACCTTGATTTGCTCACATTTTCAGAACTTATACAGAATCTTGGGCAGGTGATGCTACTGAATTAGTGGATTTGTGTGAAACTAAAAATACAAACTTGTTGTTCTTGTTAAACTTGATTAGTGAAACTAGTCCTAACTGCTCTGACATAGATTGTTGCTCTGCTTTGTGAGGGATGAAAGATCGAGAAATGGCATGGATTGTAAGCTGAACTGCTGAAGCAAGCAAGAAGACAACAAGGTGGTACCATTATGAGGAGGAGCCTCCTGAGCTGGAGCCTCCCGGCACCGGCGATCTTCTGGCGACGACGTCGCTGCAGCCGGCGAGCACGCCGGAGGTGACGGCCTTGGTGCGGAGCGGGTGCGCACGGAGCTGCCTCATGTACGCGGTACGCCTCCCCCGCCATGGCCACCACTTCAGACATGGATGGATCGCGATCTGATCCCGATCGATGCTCGCTCTGAGCTCGCACTCACTGAGCACGTACTCTTTGGTAGTAGTACTTCTACATGAGGCCTACCTACAATGCGTGAGGCTGTGGGTGGCAATCTCGGAGATCAATCGTGATGAGCAAGTGGAGGACAGCTTCAGATGGAAGTGCTCGAGTTCAGGAAAATACTCTGCCAGAGACACATACGCATGGCTGTGTCAGGGCAGGGAGCGATTTGCGGCGGATGAGTGGATCTGGAGATCGAAAGCCCCACTGAAATGCCGGATATTTGCCTGGCTGGCAGTTCAGTACCGCTTGTGGACCTCGGATAGACGACAGCGGCACAATCTCCAGGAGCATACGTCGCCTTGCTTCATCTGTTTACAGGAAGAAGATACAGTAGACCACATTCTGCTGCAGTGTGTATTCGCTCGTGAGGTTTGGGCCAAATGCTTCAGCAGGCCGGATCAACAAATGCTAGTACCAGAGGCCACTTCACGGCTAGGTACTTGGTGGGAGACAAGCAGAGCCAGGATACAAGGAAAAGAAGAGAGTGTTCGACACTGGAGTTATCCTAACCTGTTGGTGTCTTTGGAAGAATAGGAACGCTTGGGCATTCAACAACACTAGGAATCAGGTCTCTGTCAATGCCATGGTGCAGCGCATCAAGGAGGATCTGGAGGAATGGTTGAAGGCTAGGAGTGGACAGAGATACCAACCGCCGTGAGAAGTCAGCTTAGTGTGTGCGTGTGTCCGTGGAGTTCAGCAATCAACTTTGTTTGCAAAGTGTGGTTGCTTCTTGTAAAATTATTTCCCCTTCTATAAAAATAAGGTACGCCCTTGGCGTACTCTCTAAAAAAAAGTACTTCTACAGTCAACCAGTTCGAATCTGGGGCAGGGTGGTTGATAGTAGGACGTGCATATTCACTGCTCTGAGTAACGATGACCAATCAGGTCACGTGTGACTGTGTGAGTGTTCGACACTGGAGCCAATCAGGTGCAGCCAATCAGGTGCCCGTTACCGTATTCTTCTAACAATATTGTGTACATGAACTTGCTAAAGAGGTCCGGTATAGTATACTACATCAACTTGGATTTATTTTCATCGCGACAGGCGGGTTTTTCGGATGGCGGCGCCATGGTGACCCCCACCGCTAACTCGCTAGGGATCTAGAAGACTATGGTGATGGCGCCTTCTACGACTCTGGTGATGATCTTGGGTGAGTATGTAGTATGTACACGCTTTAGTGACAATGATTCCTTCAACACAGCTTAAACGTGTGAGATTCTCGCATTCTTCCTTTTGAGAATCCAACAGAACCCGCGTCGTCCGACCGACGATAAGGGTGGTGATACACAACCAATACCACCGTACCCACATTCAACAATCTTCTCGCCGCCGCCATATAACGTCGTCGGATGAATCTTGTGCGGACAATGACGACGAGCCTCTAGGTAGATTTGGAATGGCACAACACACGACGACGCCAAGGGGAAAAGCGCTAGAATCACGAGGGTGGAGAACTTCTCTTGCAATCCATGTTTGTCCAAGGTGCTGGTTGATGTCGTTGCTGGTGTGTGTCTTTGATCGATTCAACATGACACTTGGGTCTCATGTGTTTTTATTGTTATTTTTTCCTTTATTTTTTTAATAATTAGGTTTTTTTATCCCCAATGTCTCGACCAGATATTGAGTTGTTGTATAGACCAGGTGTACTTGATCTTAATATGATGACGTTCATAAAAAAAGTGGCAATGTTCCTATCATTTTAACCCTCGCAATAACCCCCACAAATAGTGGCCGGTCCACTTTAGCGTGCTACCTCAGTGTCATTAGCTCCGCTTGGTCTTGTGATGTACCACTTAAATCAGTCAACGGATTAGATTAAATGGGTTGCAAGTTTATCTACTAACTTAACATCTCTCAAGATTACATGTTCTAACCGTGTATTTTCCTCTTCTTGTGATTTTGTAAATTTTTTAGTTAGTCAAATTTACTAAGCATGTTTAATTCTTTGGTATTGACTACACGGATTTTTCGGCCACTTTCCCAAACTTTGGATCGAAAGTATAACTTCTTATCTTTCTCTATCTTTCATATATTTACTATTTGGAGACACCTTTCGAGCTACCACTTTAAATCTAGAAAAAATTGTAAATCTGCTCAATTGATCTCACGAGAAAGACACATAAACAGTTTGAATTTATATTGACCAATACATATCATAAAATGGCTTAAACAATTCACAACTTCTAATATAACTCGTGTCTACATATAAGATCATCAGAACTAATTAGAGCATCTGGATCATGACAATGAATTTTTTGTATTGCCTAATATAAGCCAAAGCTGATCGAGGCTTCTTGATCAAAGCAAGTTAAATAGTATAAATATAATTTATACTAAAATTTTATACTTTTTTATAACTTATTTTTATCATATTACAATTTAACAAGTTTTTGTTTGTTGCTTAATTAGCATATTTAACTACTTAACAATGTTGCTAAATATGGATTATGATGTTCTTTGTTATACAGTTGTAGCGCATATCATATACCACTGAAAAACATACGTGCGTTGGGATAAATTTTGATCTTCTTTTGTAACAAAAGTTACTTCGCCTTGTGAGACTTTGTTCCATAGAAACATATTGTTAAAGAACATACTTTGATGAGAAAATGAGAAAATCACATTCCTCAAGAATCACTTTGTGGCAATTGCATGAATTATACAATGTACATGTTTTTGTATTTATTTTTGTCTATGTGTGGGCCCGGGATCATATGTCACTAGATCACAGTCGGAGAATAGTGTGAGATGCCAAACTGGTCATTAGGTTCATAGTTGCTATGCCTAATAGGTGTACTTTCTTTGGGCAACAAAGAGTGCATTCACCACTTTCTTCTTATGTTTTAATATCCTAACATCTTGGTATATATCGCTAAAGCGTATCGCCTAAAAAATACTTAAAAGTAGTTTTTAGTGTATAACTGGATATGCAAATTTAGAGAAAGTTCTAGAGTTAAAATTAAACCCTTAATACGACTATTTACTCGTTTCATCGTGGTCCAATCATCCAATATGTCTTACAAGCTGCAATTTTTTTTTTGATAAAGGTCTTACAAGCTGCAATAGGTCCAGTAATAAGTTGTCAAAGTGATCACATTGACGGTCAAAATATGGATTATATTGATCTTGCACATTTGATTTTATTTTATCATATGCTCGCCGCAATGCGTATTTTGTAGCATATGGTGTATATACTTTCTCATGCCATTTTCTCTAATAAGAAGTCATGAACAAAACTGAGAATAAAAAATCATATCTATGGCGAGGCCCCATAGTATAAACCATTATGTTTTTACCCTTTCTAGGTTCACTAGTAAGATGCATGACACGTTTTTCTTAATAAAAAAGATGCATGTGGGAGGTGTTGAAAAACTGAACGCAAGAAACCGAAAAAGCAAAAGAGTGTAGTGGTAGCCGTAGGTATACCGTTACGAGGAGGAGCCTCCTGAGCTGGAGCTTCCTGGCACCGGAGATCCTCTGGGCGACGGCGTCGCTGCAGCCGGCGAGCAGCCCGGAGGTGATGGCCTTGGTGCGGAGCGGGTGCGCGAGGAGTTGCCTCATGTACGCCTCCCCCGCCATGATCACGGTGCTGATCTCTTGGTTGCTCGCTCGCTGGAGTACAAGTGAGTGAGTGAGTGAGTGAGTGAGTGGGTGAGTGAAGAAATATGAAGGGAAAAAGGCCGGCACGATTGTATAAAACGTACGGCCTGCAGCGAATCAGGGATCGCTTCAGCATATTCTGCTGAGATAAACTTTTAGTCCTTGGGTTTTCCCCTGTTAGCATGCATTGATGCATCGATCGCACAATCTCACGTATGCACCTATGTATATACACGCACTACCTCGCACCACGACGACTCGAACACAGATACGCCTGAGACCACGTTCATGTTTTGGGATTGTCTCCAAGTATTTTTCACCCACTTTCTAATACTTCAGATCAGTTATCCAACCATCAGTACTATTGTTATTATTCTAACTTCACTCTACGTAGTTTAACTTAGAATAATTCAGGCGAATGAGCTTGCCGTTTTTCTACGTAGTACAAAACTATATATGAGCATTCAGGTGTAAAACTAGTTGTGCCGTCACGGAAACTCATGACTGTTATTACTCTGCTCTTCTCTAAAATAGCGACAGCGAACAGAATGATGTCCAGAAAGAGCACGCTTAACGCTAACAGCCGCTGCAACCGAATGATGCCAAACACACGTCTTGCTGAAATACAAGACTCACTCACTGCACATTCCTACGCCTGCAGATTCTTCAGGTTGCAGCAACTAAGGACAGAGATCACAAACAGCCTCCATGCAGCTACATTAGTGTTCTCTCAATGCATACAAGCTTACTAGTGTCTATCGTATACAACAATACTTTTCTTTGCCCAATATATGACAACATAAATGTGGACAACTTTGATAGCAGTGTTGTTGTACAAAATGACACGACATACCAAATTTATAGTTGTGCACAAGTTGAAGTTGATGTGCACCAAAAAACAGTACTCCAGGTACTGAAGATGTTCTCGAAACAAAACAGGAAGTTACTGAGGATGTGGACGGATCTTTGATAGTGATATTGTCACCATCTCCTCCATCTCAACATCCATGGCCTTGAGAGCTTCCTTTAGATTCGCAATCTTCGACTCGAGGGCTCTGATCTTCTCCTTGGGCCTGACATCATCCTCTCTCGCTATGTACACCTGGAAACAATAGTCCAATGTTAATCATATTACTGATGAATTCATGGTAGTGCTCTTGCCGCGCATTTGAATAAAAAAACTATCAAGGACTCACCATAAATTTTGTCAGCCTCACGAGCTTAAAGATCAAGGTGTCGCCGACCTTAAGATTATTTTCTATCACAATTTTTTTCCACCCAGCACCCAGAGCGTCTCTTTCACTTAAGTTTTTTTTTTTAGAAAAGGAGGGTGCGAGTCCCCGGCCTCTGCATCGAGAGATGCACACAGCCATTCGCACTTATTAATTCCAACCAGATTTACAAAGTACAATATTGAAGAACAAACTGAAGTCAAAACCTCGACAACAAAGGTCGCTACCACTATGATGGGGGTGACTAACACCAACGCACATCATCTAAAAACCTTCAGCTAAACACTCAACGCACACCGATGTGCACGCTTTAGTCGCTGCCGCCGTCTTCCACGAACCCGTCTTCAGAAAGGATCAACACCATGACCTTGCAAAATCAGGTCTGCCGTCGGCATCGCCACGATGCGAGACAGCGCCACCAAGTGCGAGTCCATCAACCCGAAATCGAGACCCCGCAACGCCACGCCACCGAGCCTCACCGACGTCGACGTGGTAGATGAAACACCGCTCCGCCACCTGACCCCCTCCCCAGGTGGTTCGTGTTCCAAAACGTGCCCTCAAGAGGGTGAACGACACCGAAGGTGACGCCATCGCCTGATCTGGATAACCAGATCTGGGGTTTCCCCCGGAACAACACGAGTACACTACATAAGAGACCGAGCGATAGCTCGAGTGGCTGTGGTCGCTGGTGAGCACCCAGCCCGCCAGAGTTCGACTCCTACGGAGCGAATTTCTGTGCGTCTCACCGCTACACTGTTCACATGCGACTGTAGCAACACTGTTCACTGAACAGTCCAGTAAATCGCAGGTGCCTCTCATCGCCTACGTGCCACAGCCGAGGTCGACGTACCCGTCGGTCCCGGAGCGCTGGTCTTCGGATAAGTCTCTCAGGACGTATTAGGGATATAGGTTGTAGGTCTAGTTTAGACATATAGGTGGGGGGTGTGTGTGTGGTGTGTGTGTGCCTGTATGTCCGATCATATACTACAACTTGTATCCTCAGGAGAGGACTCTCAAAAAAAAAAGTACACTACATAACCACGCTGCCCATCCTCATCTTCTAATGTCATTCTAGCATCGTAATTTGGAAGATACCTTCGACAGAAGTCACCGGGGATATTCTAGGAAAAAAACAAAAAAGCCAAAGAGAGTCGCCTCCGCCAGTTCACCATGTGGAGCTCGAATCTAAAATTTCTTTAGACACATATAAATACGAACCAAGTGATGAACCGAAAAACGAAATGAGCAACCAGCGTACTCTTCATTCCGTATGCATTCCTGCTAGCAGCCGGCAACGGCGAGGACATCGATCTTGCTGCTTTCAGGTTCATTTGGTTGAAAACTAAAGATAAGTCAACCGTTTTCGTTAACCAGACAAATTCGTCCAGAGATTTGCGGGTCATTTGGTTGGAAACCTTCTTTGCTGCTCGGGGCGGTAACAGTAGTGGGTACGATGTGCCTCCAGATTTATCTAATCTTATTTTATTGTATAGCATTTGTTGGCGAGGTTGGAAAAAATCATAGTAATGACCCAAATGTAATAGAACCACTTATAGTCTAAGACACTACTGCATGCCCCGGACAAAACAAAACCCGAGAGGAAGCATATTTCACACCTTAAAGAACAAGGTGGTTTTGTAAAATTTCTAATTTTGTCTTTTTGTAGAGGATGACCGATATAATTATACAACACTTTTATACTTATTTATATTTTTAATCTGATTGTGGTTTTACCAAATATATGTTTTATACCTGGTTATCATTGTTAAACATACAATAATGTTTTTCAATATTTATTATAGTGCTTTCCTGTATATTGCAATGCATATCACTGAAATTATCTGAGATGCACAAAAAGAATTTTTCCGTTCTGAGTTATTTCCTTTTACAATATAAATAACCACCTTAAATGTGAAAAAAGAGAAAATTGCACGTCTCCGTGAACTCAATGAATTAGTGTACATGCCTATTAATGTGTGTATATTTTTCTCTATTCTGAATGTTATTAAATATATTTGGAAGAGATTCAAACGCAAACAGACGAATAAATATGGTTAGGTAAGCAAATATATAGAAACTTCATGAGTACACATCTGAACTTTGCCTCTATTGTGAGCTAGCAACACATTAATCAAATGACTAGTCCGTTGTTGACGATGCCTAAGCCTGTGGGATTGGCAACTATGTTTCGGCCGGTTTGCAAGGCATTGTTTAACTTCTCAAGTTGCACCTTAAAGGACTTCTCATTGGCGGCGGCATTTATTCGGTCTCTTCCAGTTCGAACTGCCTTCGGCGTCTCCTCTAGGTCAGCTGCACGATTCTTGCCTCTTCAGCTCTTTTAGCTTCCAACGACATGGCTCGTTTCAAGCCATTGATATCAGCCTGGGAGTATTGACGCTGCACAAATGAACAACAAGTTATCAAGACCATCAAAGTATACTCCTGATACCTGGGGCTACGATCATTTGATTTTGACGGAAGAAGTTTCGGGCCGCCCTAATACAACGACTTGATCCTTGGGGACTACTCCCTCCGTATCAAAATATAAGGGTGTGTTCGGTTTGGGGATGGGGTGAAACGGAATGGAACCGTTCCGTACCCAGAGCCCGTTCCTGCGTTCGGTTGCAAACTGGAATGGAATGAAGTGGTTCCTCGAAATGGAATATTCCCCCTAGATCTGGAATACACCGGTCCGGCCGATTCGGCCGGACGAGGTGGAACTGCCGGCTAATCATCCAGTTTAGGATCAAGTTTAGCAATAATTAATCAAGTTTAGCA
Source organism: Poa pratensis (assembly GCA_947311845.1). NCBI lineage: Eukaryota > Viridiplantae > Streptophyta > Magnoliopsida > Poales > Poaceae > Poa > Poa pratensis. Next base: position 6,500,499 of record CAMZMU010000080.1, on the reverse strand, counting down.
ATAATTAACCAAGTTTAGCAATAATTAATCATAATTAATTAAGATTAGGAATAATTAATCAAGATTAGGAATAATTAATCAAGTTTAGCAATAATTAATCCAGTTTAGGAATAATTAATCGAGTTTAGCAATAATTCTATTCTCACTCCATTCCATTCCATCATCATCCCATTCCAAAACCGAACACAGGAATGGAACGGTTCCGTGACAAAAATTATGTCCAAACCGAACACAAGAATGAAACGGTTCCATGAAAGTAGAATGGAATGGTTCAGATTCTCAAACCGAACACACCCTAAGACTCTCTAGCTAGCTTGTACACATATGTATGTAGACATGTTTTAGTGCAAGGTTCACATGAATTTTGCACTAAAACATGTCTAGATACATGTGTGTACAATCTAACTAGAGAGTCTTATATTTTGATATGGGGGAGTACAACTTTTGAAGTTAAATTAAAGAACATGTCATCAACTGAAGTTCCAAGTCGCCGTTACACAATGACTCGGTACTTGGGGACTACATCGTTTGAAGCTTACACTAAAATTAACAAGTTCCCAGTCGCCACAAGGTATCAACTAGACACTTGGGGGCTACACTAATTTGATCTTCTTGGTTGTGGTGGTTTGAATAAATTCATAGACTCAAGTCGCCTCTTTCAGAGCCGGCTCGAGACTCAGGGGCTACATGTGTTATATAACATTAAAGAACTGAAAAAATAAGAATTGTACCTTATGAGCTCTTTTGACGCAAACAAGGAACTCGGACAAGGGGGGCAGAAACCAGGTAGGCTCATCGGAATGATTACAAAGAGGAGCAAGCCATACGGTGTAGTCTACTGATACGTCTCAAACGTATCTATAATTTTTTATGTTCCATGCTTGTTTTATACCAAATGCTACATGTTTTATTTGCACTTTATATCATTTTTATGCATTTTCTAGAACTAACATATTAACAAGATGCCATAGTGTCAGTTTCTGTTTTCTGCTGTCTTTTTTGTTTCAGAAAAGCTAGTCGGGGAAATTCTCGGAATTGGATGATAATTTACGTGATTTATTTTTGCAATGGAACGAAGCCACTGCCCGAGGGGACCCACCAGTCGAGGAGGCGGGCCCACGGCGCGGCCTAGGGCTAGCCCGTGCCCCCAAAGCCGTGTGGGCCCCCTGGTCCTCCTTCGGCGCCGCCCTTTCGCCTATAAATTGCTTCGTCTCCGAAAACCCTAGATGCCCGATTAGAAATCCACGAAAATTTTTGTCGCCGCCGTCGTCGTCAACCCTAGTTTGGGAGGGTTCTAAATCTCTTCCCGGCACCCCGTCGGAGGGGAGATCATCACCGAAGGACTCTACACCACCATGCCTGCATCCGGAGTGATGTGTGAGTAGTTCCCCACGGGACTATGGGTTCATAGCAGTAGCTAGATGGTAGCCTCTCCACTTTTGTACTGTCATGTTTAGATCTTGTGAGCTGCCTACATGATCAAAATCATCTCTATGTAATGCCACATGTTGTGTTTGTTGGGATCCGATGAATTGTGAAGTTATGATCAAGTTTGTTCATCTATCTATCTATATGTGTTATCTATGTTCTTGCATGCTCTCCGTTGTTAGTAGATGCTTTGACCAAGTAGATGCTAGTGACTCCAAGAGAGGGTATTTATCAACGGAAAAAATAGCGTGCTATCAAAAATAGCGTGGCCCTCCTCCAGACGCTACACAAGTTATAGCGTGTTATAGCGAACCTACATTTAAAATAGCGTGCTGCAAAAAATACAAAATATAGCCATAATATTAAAGATTTCAGCACTAAATATTTGTACATAAGCAATACATGAATCACCAGTTTACCAGATATGGAAGTCAAGACACAAATCCACGGCATAGACACAAATAGTAGGCATAAATCCATAAACGAGCTGGTGGTGGCTGACTTAGGGGCGGCGGAAGACATTGTTTCCTAGAGGAAGCTTCGCTGCAAAACAGCAAATCGAGCTGGAGGACGAAATCAATCTGGAGCTTGGATTTGCAGTAGCCTGGGCTCGAGTGACAGAAACGACTAAGCCTGTGGATGTGCTGTTGCCACTAGGGAGAAAACAACAATGCTTTATCTATGTGTCATTTGCATTGTTTACATTACACACTGTGCTTATTGCAGTTGTCTGTTGCTTGCAACTTAATACTTGTGGGAGACACGGAGGTTATTCCACAGGTGGATTATTAGTCATAGATGCAGCTAGCAAGCGGTATATGTATCTTATTGTAATGCCCAATAGATCTCACAGTGAACATGTTCTTGTCATATTATGCATTGTCATGCCATTGCACTTTGTCAATTGCCCAGCTATAATTTGTTTACCTAGCATGTTAGTTTATCTGTCTTATGAAGAGACACCTCTAGTGAAATTTGGATCCCGGTCCTTATTTTACACTGATACAAACACCGTTTCCACCATGTTCTGGACTCATTTCCTCGCTGTTCATTTTTTCATTTACTTTTATTCTCCACACCATACGTTTAATGTACCCTTTGTATTCAGCAAGTCATGGAGATTGACAACCTTCCTGTTACGTTGGGACAAAGTATTTTGATTGTGTGTGCGCAGGGCCACGTTAACAGCATCTCAACGGCGCTGTTGTTGACACCGTGGTGCAGCTCTTCGAACTCCTACTGGTTCGATAACCTTGGTTTTGCAATCAGGAGAAAATTTCTACTATGCTGCTTCATACATTCCCCTTGGGGTTTCCAACAGACGGTTGTAGCCGCATCACCCATGAATCCAAAAGGCCCGTGAAGGTTACAGAAAGGTCGACTAGACCAGGCAGGGTCCTTGGCCTGGCTCGATATGTCGACTCCAGAGGAGTCAAGCAAGACGCTCAATAGGCATGAAGACGGAAGGTCAAGCGACAGAGTATCCGTCAAGACAACGTTACACCATTAAGGGTGACGTTACGAGCTGGTGCCACTACAGGATTAATTCCCATCATGTATAGTTTAGTGGGTGTTAACTTCTATTCATTTGTAATCTGGCCCTGTTAGTGAAGGAGATATGCCCTAGAGGCACTTAATAAAGATAGTTTATTTGTCATATCTCAAATGTTCATAATATGTTTTATATCATGCTATAACTGTATTAAGCGGAAACATTAATACACGTGTGGTAGATAAACAACCAGGTCTTTAGTAGCCTCTATTTAACTAGTTCATTGTGCAATCGATGATCGAGGTTTCCTGATCATGTGACGTTGGTGTCAATTGACAATGGAGTCATATCATTGGTAGAATGATGTGATGGACATACCCAATATTTGTAGGACGTATTCATTACGCCTTTGACCGTGAGATCAACTCTTATCGCTATTCCTGGAAGATGCTTTGATTGCATCAAACGTCATTTCTTATATAGTATGACAATAACGGTGTCCCTCTCGGGTATCGGAAGGGAGTATGTTGAGATGATGGATCAAGAGCGGGATTTGCCGATCCGCATAGCAGGATAGATATTCTAGGGCCCACTCGGTGAGATTATGTCAAATAAGCTTGCAAGCATGTGACTAGGTCACGGGGACATATTATCACGGACGAGTAGAAGATAGTGTTGTCGATAACGAGATCAAGCTAGGTATCATGATATCTATGAACGAGTCTCGGACACGCTAAGTATCGCCAGGCAAAAGGTTTAAGACTCAACGTCTAAGGTTCGAACGACAAAAGTTATTCGTTATCTCACAGGGATTAATTCTGGGTATCCAAGGTCCACGAATTAATCATTAATCGGAGAGCGTGTCTCGATTATGTCTAGCGAGATCTCGAACCGCTAGGGTAACACACTTAAGGGGAGATGACATGTCTATTTAGATTGGATGTAGAGAAGAAAATAGAGAGAAGAACATCAGAAGTGTTCCAGACACTCCGAAAGTGTTCCGGGTGATATTCGACGGAGTTCGGGGGCGACAAAATAGTTTTCGGAGCCGGAATAAATTAGATAATATGTGTTTAATATTAATTAGTGTAATTAATAGTTAAATACATTTTTATTTAATTAATTTCGAATTTTTTAAAGGCTGTTTTCCTATATGGGCCTTAAAGGCCCATTAGGGGAAAATCCCCAAAAGAAAAAAGGGAAAAAAATGGGGGAGAGGGCCGGCCGGCCTAGGTGGGCCACATGGGACCCACCTAGGGCTGGCGCACCTGGTTGGGGCGTTGGGGGTGTGGGAATAGTCCCACACCGCCCGGCCAGCAGGTCTGGCATCCTCCCTCCACCTATATATTGAGGTGCCCCCTTGCCTTGGAAATTCACCAGAAATTCCTCTCTCACTCTCTCACCTTGAGCGTGACTCCGCAATTGGGGTAGCGCTTGGGTTGAGGTTCTCTCCACCATACGCACACCGCCGTGCTGCTGGTCTTCCGGTCCAAGTCTTCCGCTGCTCGTCCCTGGATCGGAGCCCGGAGGTCGTCATCTCCATCGTATGTGTGCGACTCCCTGCGAGGCACCACACTTGGGGTGCTAGGAGGTGTTTATCTCCACCACCATGAGGTCGGTGCCACCATCGTCATCGCCGTCTTCGTCGCGCCAAGATCTTCGCGACCTCGAGGTCGGCTACGTCGTCTACTTCGACAACGCTTGTTGCGGGAGCGTAATCCCCGCTATCGGTCTACGAGGGTACGTATATCGATCTCCTACCGTATAGTATATCTGCATAGTATAGATTCTGGCTAGTATAAGGTTATCGTTGTTAGGAAATTTTTTGTTTTGTGCCTACGATCCCCTTCAGTTAGTATATAAAGAACTACCCGGGGTAAGACACAGGACAAGTTCAAATACAACAGCACCCAAAGGGAGGAAAGCTCTCGACACTATACACAAAAGTAGGAGTGGGTCTTTATACCTCTACCAGAGGGGCCGAAACTGGGTAAACTCTCTTATGTCAATCATGTTTCTCGATAGCTCAAACGTCGCCTCTCCCCACAACCTATACGATCGTTCCCACGATTCCTCTCTGTGATGTCGAACCCAAGCTATGTGGATACCCCTGATAACAACCCTCGACAAACTCGTCATGTTTGCTCCTCTTATCGTCAATAGAGTTGCACAACATGTTGAAGGACTCGAGGAAGGTATACACATCATCAATGTGCTCTTCAGTCACAAAGACGTCATCTTCAACACCCGATTTGGAGGACTCGCCCGGAGATTTAGAGGACTCGGTCTGGTGGCAGGAAAAGGAGCCATACCTCCGACTTCGAGCAACCTCAGCGGCTCGTTCGTAACCTTCTTGAGGAATTCAAGGAGTCGAGCATTATTCCACACATCCTTAGTGCAGTGTAGGTCATCGGTCTGGTGGTTCGTGTATTCACATATCAAGCGATCTCGCAAACTCACGGGTTGGATCCTCTAATCAACCCAACACTTCACCAAGTTGACGTCGTTCAAACCATGAGCAAAGAGGGCTCGTGTTTTGGCGATCAGTGGCTCTAGAGCATTGCGAGCCTCGTCAGAAGCCTTCTTAACCATCACAAGTGTAATCTCAAGAAGATCGAGGCTGAAACGAGGCATGCTGGATTCACCTTCAGGGAGGTATCTTTGCAGTAGAAGAAGGTGCGCTATCAGTCCATGTTCCGATTCGCCATCTTCAGAGCCGGGTATATTCTACCTTGGCGGCGTTGGAACGTGCCGGCTCCACATTAAAGCAGAGGGCCCTTGGAGTATTCCCTCTATTGGTTGCAGTAAATCCATTCAAATCACAGATTCAAGTCCGGCTCCATTTCTAGATCAAAGGCCATCGATATGTTTGATGATTAATATTTTTGCAGCAATAAATAAAAGATAATAAGTGCTGAAGTAGGGACACCTCAAATGTTTACTATATAAGTGTGTCATGCGGTGGCTTTTTATGGAGTTGGATATTAATTTTGAACCATTCAAATCTGAATATTTCCTTTTTTGCATCAAAGATTTCAATAGGTTTCTAGATAATTTCTGTTGTAGTCCATCCAATTCGAGAAATGTTTCTTATGGATCTCTTTACGCTTTTTTGAGGAGAATTATCGGCACTCGGATCTTTTGTTACACCTTTTCTATTATTTCCCGTGGTGTCAAATGATTAATCATGCAAATTTCCATTTAATTTTAGGGAGTTTTTCCAAGGATATTTGCCCTCTTGTTCGGTAAAAAAAATACTCACTCCGTTCTAAAATAGATGACTTTCATTTATCTACATACGTACATCTATATGTAGATATATGGAAGTCAAGTAATTTGGAACGGAGGGAGTACCATCCACTCCAATCACTTGTTACAGTTCTATTTTTCGTGTGGCGTCAAATAATCCTTTATGCAAACCTTCTATTGTTTTCCAGCCGCACACAGAGTTTTTCTTTTGAAGAACTCTGCTGCATTATCCTTGTCTTTGAACTCCTAAAAAAAAAATCCATGCTCTTGAAGTTGCTTACTCGTAGAGGAAAACTCTATGCTTGGAGGTCCTGCCGACCGTGTCGCTGCTGGAGTGTGCCCCACCCGTCAGAGAGACATGTACAGCCCACTGGAATTGGTCAACGAGTCTACCCCGCTCACAAAACTTTGGACCCACTGGTCATTGACCCTAGGACAGCGCGCTTAAATGGAAAACCCAACCAATTAACTAACCCAACTGCGTAACTGGGCCCACCTTCCCCAACCGCGTGGACCCAGACAGCCAACCATACGCGGCCGGGGCGCCCTATACAAGCGCCACGTCGTCGGCCGACCTCGCCGTCGTCGACATCCTCCTCACGGCTCTTCCCTCCGGCCATAAAACTCCCCCGCATTGCAATCCCCATGGCGTCCTACAACCCAAACCCCATCCCCTCGGCCCCGCCGCTCTACCCGACGCTCGCCATGGCCGACCTCTCCCCCGTCGAGATCCCCTCGTCCCCCGGCACCTCCTCCTACGGCGCCGCGCCGCCCTCGGAGGACGTGCTCCTCCGCGTCCCGGGCGCGCAGCTCCACCTCATCGACCGGCACCGCAGCCACCCGCTGGCCGCCGGCGACCTCTCCTCCTCCGCATCCGCGCCGGCGACACCTCCCTGGCCGCCACCGCGCGCCTCGGCGCCGTCCAGTGGCCGCTGGCGCGCGACGTGGCCGCCGTCAAGCTCGACCCCTGCCACTACTCCTTCTCCTCACCGTCCCGCCTCCGCCGACGACCCGGCCCCCGGCCCTCTCCACTACGGCCTCACGCTCTCGGCCCCGACCCGCGCCTCGACGGCGTCCTCGGGGCCTACACCAGCTTCTCCGTCCACTCCGTGGCCGGCAGCGAGGCGCTCGCCGGCCGGGTGCGCGGCGAGGTGGAGGCCGCCGCGTACTGGACGGCCGTGGCGCCGAATGTGGAGGAGTACGGCAGCGCGGTGGCCAAGGCGATCGCCACGGGCGCCGAGGGCCTCGCCAGGGGGATCCTCTGGTGTGGGGTCATGACGGTCGACAGGCTCCACTGGGGGAACGAGGTCCTCCGGAAGAGGATCCAGCCCGGCGACACTGACGCGAGGTCACCCCGGAGATGCTCAAGCGGATCAAAAGGTACTGCTTTCTTTCTCACTTCTTCATATCAAATGTGCACTTGGCCGGAGGAAGGAACTGGATCCTCGCCGGAGATAAGCACTTGGCCGAGATTGTCGCTTGATTAGCACAATGTGACCTTTTTCTTTTTTGGCCTCGGCCTTCCTTGTTTGCTCCTACCATATCAATATAAAGGCAAAGCTTTTGCCCGTTTCAAATAAATAAATAAATCAAATGGGCTTTTTAGTTTTTATTACTTGCAGTCATGCAAATTTGTCCAGTGGAATTTCTGATGTGCTATGTGGAAATGTTCAGGCTTTGGGCACATTATAGTTCATTGTTGGTTCAGTACTTTAAACCATGATTCAGTTGTATCTCATTGTTCGTTAATGGTATTTCAGATGGGGTTGTGAACATTCCGATAAGTATGCACATTATAGTTCATTGTTACATCAGTATTTTAAATCATGATTCAATATGCCACTGTGGGTATCTCATTATTCGTTAACGGTATTTCATTTGGGGTTGAAAACCTTAGGATGACTTTGGTCTTGTTCTGTCTGTTAAATCATAGCTATGGCTTGATGCCTTGGTTCGATATTTATGTCATGTAGGAAGAATCCCAAGCATTCGTGTAGAAAGCTTCCGTGATTGTGGATAGCTGCATTTTGAGGAATTTTGCATCTGGGCTAACTTAAACTGAGGAATGTTTCTTGTGACCACAAAGTTGTTCCTTTTGAGCATGTAATTCTTCTATTACCAATTGCATTATGCTTCAAATAATCTTAAGCCACTAATATTAATTTTAGCCTAAGGATAGATTAGACTGTACAACGAGTTTGACCCTGTGCTTGTGTGTACAGTCACACTTGATGATTAGGGATCTGAAGTATGTGATCACTGAATATATTAAGTAACATATGGTCCTTGCTTAAGCTGATTGTGTTATCTCATTTTGATATTTTTTATATTTGCTGGCAGGGCTAAGAAGGTGACAAAAATGTCTGAGAAAGTGGCCACTGGAATACTGTCTGGAGTCGTGAAGGTTACTAGCTATGTTACAAGCTCATTGGCAAACTCAAAAGCTGGCAAGAAGTTTTTCAGTTTATTGCCTGGAGAGATTGTTCTTGCTTCGCTTGATGGATTTGGTATGTGATCCTTTTTTCAGATAGAATGTGGCCTATTTTAATATTGGCAGTACATCGTGGGTTGGCAGTAATACATGTAGACAAAATCGTGAAACGATTTTTATCTACCTTCAGTACACCGTAAACAAGATCAATATAGCACATTGGCACAGGATATATTTAAGTACGTGGCGACAAATTTATCCCAAAGATCTTGCAAAAACCATCGCTTTAATTTTACTAGTAGCAGGCGAGCAGGCTGTCAGTGCCCTTTAGTTTGCCTTTTTTGGTGTCATAGGCTGTGAACTTACTTATTCATGGAGACAGGTACCTCTGGTACTTTAGTGTACAAGTAACTAAAAATAGTTTATTACTGCCCCTTCTCCTCGTATGAGGCCCCAATGTGCCTAGTTGAATCAACTCATTGCCAGCGAAGTTAGTTACAGCAGACTAGCAGAGTCACTGGTGATGCAATCAAGTTCTGTAGAGGTCAAATTGTCATTATTTACTATGCACGACACCTTACCTCAATATGGTTGAGTAAACCAAAATCCTCTCTCATATTTCCAAGAAATCCTTTGTTACGTGCCAATAGCCACAATATGTAGAGCACATTGTGTTATGCCCTTGCTGTTGCCAAAGAGTCTCTTGTCAAACCATGCATTTCATCTGCTGCTGTTACTATTTGCTGTTATGTAGTATATGAGTTTGACAAGGCCCGAATATCATTTTTTGAAGTAACAGTAGAATTTACTTTCTTCTGGTACTTGAGTACGCCATCTCACTTGTCTATCTTTTACTGGCAGCCAAGATTAGCGACGCCGTAGAATTGGCCGGGAAGGACGTGCTATCCACATCGTCGACCGTGACGACCAGTCTCGTAAATCACAAGTACGTGTCATTCTACAACACATCTTACTCCTCCTTGGACCAAAACTCAATCCGCATCTTCCCTTACACCGCTCTCCTCCTTCTACTTCAGGTACGGAGAGAAAGCTGCTGCAGCGACGAACGAGGGGATGGACGCGGCGGGCCACGCCATTGGGACGGCGTGGGCGGTGTTCAAGATCCGGCAGGCCATCAACCCGAAGAGCGTCCTGAAGCCCACGTCGCTGGCCAAGTCCACCATCAAGGCTGCGGCCGCCGACCTCCGGTCGAAGAGCAGCAAGAGCAAGTAGAGTTCGAAGGGCCAACGGTCAGCATAAGCCTGCATCGTCAACCAGTCAGCCCTGGCGCCCAGCCGATGTGCTGCCTTGTAGATTATGTGTGCCCTGGGAACCAAGAGCAACCTGAGCGCCGTATCCTTTTCTCTGCTGCTGATGCGAACGTTTTGTGTCTCTGAGTGGAGTGTTGTGTTTGGCTTGGTCATGTAGTGCCGTGTTGGTCGATCAAGTAGAAGTAGGGTAGGAGGCTACTAGTGTTTTTTGACTACTGTGAACTGGTGTTGGCCTACCTAAGACGTTGGTTCCTTTGATGTAAAATACTGAAGGGCTTAAAGCACCCCTCGATGTTTACTGACTGTTATTATCGAAATAAACAAAATTCTACCCTTAATTGTAAGTACAACGATATCTAATTATTAACTTTACAAGAACCTGAAGCTTGACTAAATGTCCTACCTTCCCACAATGAAACTGATTTTAATCTTGCATTAGGCTCCTTGATAGCAATCCTAGCTATTTAAGAGCATCTCTAGCAGATCCCTTAAAAGCGCAAAACCCTTATAGTTCGGATGATTTTGGGCTCTTTTCCTACCCGGAAAAGTGCAAAACCCTTAAAAGTTATGACGATTTTTGGTTTTTTTTTCCCTACGCCGAACATAGAGCCAGTATATTGGTCCGGGACTTAAAACATTTTAAGGTGGCCCGTAAATCGGCCGGCCAAATCCATATATCTAGGACTCGGGAGGGGATTTGAGGTGAGCTCCCCTCATTTCTCCCCTCCCGTCGCCGCCGCTGCAATTTCTCCCCGCCGTCGTACTCTTTGTCCCCTCCGGCGAGCAATCCCGGTAGATCCCGCCTCCCACGCTACCCCGATCCACCGCCATGTGGCCGGTGAACAACTCTCGCGACACCGCTCGGGTCTGGATGACGGCGGGATGCGGTCGTCCACCGTCGGTGCCGATCTTCGTGGCGGAGGAGGAGCAACACCGTGCACAACACTCGAAGCAGGCGTGCAACTGCGACTGACAGTCATGTGCTCACCTATGGGGGTGGCACCCACGACGCTAAGACCACCTCTTCACACACAGCCGCACGTGCTCCAGCTACGCCCGCGCTGCTTTCTCCCACAGCCGATGAGAGCACCAAGGACGAGTCCTCCGACAAGGACCTCGCTTACATTGAGGACGAGGAGGAGCTACTCATGGTGGTCCCCGCGAATCTGTCCAGTCAGAGAAGTGTCGTGTGAAGTGCCGTCGCCTCCATGATGCCGTGCTCGAGACGTGGAACGCCGACTAGCTCATGCGCGGCTTCCAATAGGAGGAGGAGCAAGATAAATTTCTCTAATTTTCAAGCAAATTTTTCCTTTTTAAATTTAAGGTTCGATTTAAGGAACCTGTTGTGCCACTCAAGTTTCTACCCCTCAAACTAGGTTTCAGTGATACCTTATAGCTGTTTTTAAGTTATCCCCATATGGTCATATAAGAGCATCTCTAGCATATACACAATAACCCCTCGGTTTGGAAAATTGCGGCGGATATGCTGTTCGGGCCATTTTTTTCGGCCCGAAATGACACCGCATAACGGCCCGGCCGGGAAACTTTTATCCTGTGGCTCGGATATGCGCCCCCACCGCTGTTATATGACCGGTGCCGACGGCCATTTAGGGTTCGCATTCGGGATCCCTCCGTCGTGATTTTTCCCCCGCCTACGCTAGGGTACACTTCGAGTGGTGAAGACCCGCAGTGAAGAAAAGGCGAGGTGCGCAACCTATGAAGAAGAAGACCACTGGTGAAGCTCATCGATCTCGCCTTCGTATCTAATTTTAGTCTAGTGTATAAATTTGTATTATCTAAACCTATGTGATCCGAACTATGTTTATCTGAACCTATGTTTCTTTGAAGAAGTGTGAGATCACCGGACAAATTGTAGTATGAACTTCTTTTTCTTCGTATTTTCAGTCCAGATTTTTTGGTATATGCTCTGCCAGACAAATTTCCAAACCGGAAAACTCGTTCGGTCGAAATTTGGTACTGTATCTGCTATGCTAGAGATGCTCTAAGCTGGAGCATGCTGTGAAGTTTTTTTCCCTCACCTCTGTGTGCAGTGCAGAGAGGAAGAAAAGAAAAGAACTGAAGGCAGCGGCCTGTTAGGCCCAGTGCAGAACGGTGGGCTGTGTGGGCCGACGGTGGCCCGCCTCATATAGAGCGAGCTCCCACGGCAGACCAACAAACCTAGCGCCGCCGCCCCGCAGAGCGACGATCCCATTCATTCATTCTCCTGCGCTGCGAGCAGCTCCTCCTCCTCACTCCAGTCCCAGCCGCCGCCGTCGCCGTCGCCGTCGCCATGGGGATCACCGCCCAGATCCCCGACATCATGGGCGAGCGCCAGTCCGGCCAGGACGTGCGCACCCAGAACGGTAACGCCCCCTCCCTCACACCCTCCTCCTCATACTGCTGCTTCCCACGCCAGATTCCGCGGGGCTGCGCGGTGCTCCGTGAGATCTAGCGGCGCGCTTGGATCCACCATGCGCGCCTGGCTAAGCGAGGCTTGTATCCGCATTCGGTTAGCTAGCTTGCCCATGAGAGCTAACCCGTGTGGCTCCTATGGCGAGGATTTTGGTTCCAGTTTCTAGCGATATTGTTTAGCGAACTAGAGGTCTCAAGTGCCACCGAACGATATGATCTCCCTTCCTTGCCAAGCAAAGCTCTGATCTCCCTACCTTGAGTTCCAACCGTACCCTAGTGGCCCATGTAGCCCTTTGAGCGCGCACCGGTCTGATTTCTGTTCGATCTTCTCTGATTGACTGCAGTGGTAGCGTGCCAGGCGGTGGCCAACATCGTCAAGTCCTCGCTCGGGCCTGTCGGGCTCGACAAGGTATGCGTCTTCCACCTCCCTTGTCAGCGAAGCAGCATATTGGTTCTGGATCCGGTAATTTTGAAGAAGAAAAAAACCTTACCAACCTAGCATATGTGACTTGCAGATGCTGGTGGACGATATCGGTGACGTTACCATCACGAACGATGGGGCAACCATTCTGAGGATGTTGGAAGTCGAGCACCCGGCAGCCAAGGTGATCATACCTGGCAGACAGGCAGAGCTGGCCTTTTTTTCGATTTTAATCGGTGCTCTGTACTTACATTCTTGTGTGTGTGTGGTTCCGTTTGTCTCTAGGTTCTTGTGGAACTGGCCGAGCTCCAGGACCGGGAGGTTGGAGATGGAACGACTTCTGTTGTCATCATAGCTGCAGAGTTGCTCAAGGTACTGAATGGAGCTTTGATGCCGAGTTTATATTGCCTACAGATTTTCCCTAATGTTGTGCAGACACATGATGATGTTGTGTTTTCTTTTACCAGAGAGCCAATGATCTTGTGAGGAATAAAATCCATCCGACATCTATTATCAGTGGCTACAGGGTGAGCTAATAACTTACATATGTTTGTTGCAGTAGCACTTCCATTCTGAATGAATATTTTGAACAAACCACGTAATGTCTTATGTTACTTACTTTTCACCTTCGTTATTCTACCAGCTCGCTATGCGTGAAGCTTGCAAGTATGTTGAAGAAAAGCTGTCTGTCAAGGTAAAAGAATACTCTGTTGTACAACTCTGTTCCATTCCGTGCTTATTGTTACGCTGACATGAATATTCATCCACACTTTTGTAGGTTGATAAACTTGGAAAAGACTCCCTTATTAACTGTGCCAAAACTAGCATGTCTTCGAAACTGATTCACACCGACAGCGATTTCTTTACAAATCTGGTAAGTTCCTATGGTCATATCTGTAATTAGGTTTGTTAATCATGCCTTGTTTTTACGGATGTGTGCACATTGAAGATTTGAAATCCGATGTGTAGTTGTCGTATACTTGATTTTGATGGCATTTGTTTAACTTAAATTAATTAGTCTATGCATGTATATTGAGGCAGGCAATAAATTATCCTAGTAATTTATCTGACAAGTTTCTTATCTGCGGGACTCAAAGTTATTTATTTCTACTGTCTTCTCTTTAGCCTTGGTTAAAAAAGTGTGATATTCAATTGACTTGGCAGTGGTTTCTTAGGTTGTAGATGCAGTTCAAGCTGTGAAGACTACAAACTCCAAGGGAGAAGTAAAGTATCCAATCAAGGTGGGTAAAGTGCATTTGGTTATAATATTACTTCAATAAATCAGAAGTTTCTATGCGTAGTTGCTATATCAAGTCGTGTGCAGTTGTACTATTGCACTACTCTTCTGTTACTGGGTCTGTTCTTTCTGAATGTAGATTTTAAGTTGTACAGACTTGTGTGGACACTTTAGACACATTATTTAACAAGTTTTATGGTGCTGCACCATTTGCTGTTCCTTCTGGTTATGTATTAGAACTCTTGGTATTACACGTGCTAGTGTATAGTTATCTTATGTCTGTCTTAATATTGTGCTGTCCTTTTCCTTGATATTCACGTGACAATTGTACTGCCACTTAGAACTTTTCTCCCATAATAATGTTGTGATGTGCTTTTATGTAACACGTGGTATTTGATTCATTTAACACGAGTGCCACTTGAAGTTTTTTGCTTATAAACGATTGCTTTGTTTGGTCTGCAGAGTATCAATATTTTGAAAGCTCATGGTAAAAGTGCCAAGGAAAGTTACCTCCTGAATGGTTATGCACTGAACTCAGGCCGTGCAGCTCAAGGAATGCCCACTAGAGTAACCCCTGCTAGAATTGCTTGTCTTGATTTTAACCTTCAGAAGACAAAAATGCAAATGGGTGTTCAAGTCCTTGTATCTGATCCAAGGGAACTGGAGAAGATCCGTCAGAGGTATGTACATTTTTCTCTTTGGCAATTCATTATTATACTTAGTTAGTTAGTTTGTTATCACGTGAATGAATCTGCAATAACTTTATCCTTGTTTTTCATTTCTTCTGAATTCTGATGGATCTTCATGCCTTTTGCCTTTACAGTCAATTTATTTTTGATGTAATGGTCTCTAGTAACCTAATACCTTGCTCTTTTCTGCAGGGAATCTGACATAACAAAGGAGCGAATTGAGAAAGTTCTCAAGGCTGGTGCTAATGTTGTATTCACCACCAAGGGAATTGATGATATGTCATTGAAGGTATGTTTTCATCAACTCAGGCAGAACTGGTTGCTGTTCCTGCTCTTAATATGATTTTGTATATGGTTATCCAGCACTGCATCACAAACTATTTGGTTGAACTGGTCCACGTTAGTATTGAATGGCATATTCTGATTAGCTGCTGGTGCCTTTGGTTGGGTGGTGCATACAGAACATGTAGTACTACACTTGGCATAATCTGCTTTATAAACTTAGCCTTTCCGATAGAATTTTATGGATACCATTGCCATTCCTTTCCAACAATACTTGCTCTCAAATTTATGTCCTCAGAAGTTTCTGTTTCGTAATTTATTTGATTTTATGATTTGATCTACTAGGTTTGTTGTGATGTATGTGGATATAACTTCCTGATGACTGTAATTAAATGTGCTTTTTTGTTATGTGGCAACACATCATTTCAGTACTTTGTTGAGGCTGGGGCAATTGCGGTAAGACGTGTGCGTAAGGAGGATTTGCGCCATGTTGCCAAGGCAACAGGTGCAACAATGGTATGGCTTATTTCTTCATATTATTGATTACATGGTTATGTTGACAGCCTTTTCATACTTTATACTCTTTTAATTCTAATTCATGACTTATCTATGCGGTGCTCGCATGAACTTCCTTTTGGCTGAAATCCCATTCATGACTCTTTTAAATTTTCATATTGCTTGAATCGTGTGCTAAGATTCTAAGGGAATATGCAACACATCATCTGAACTCAATGACCTCATAATATTGGAATACATTTATTTGATGATTTACTGTTTTTGAATATGCTATTCTAGCATGGCAGATTTTAAGGTGCTATAAATCGATTAAAGAATTAACTTTATTTGAAAAACTTCTACTCTTGACGATCCCAAGTAATAAGGCAAATACTCGCCTGTTCAAGCTTAAGTGAACTGTTTGTCAATATCCTAAAGTACTAAGAACCTGCAGGTGACTACTTTTGCTGACATGGAGGGTGAAGAAACATTTGATCCATCATTCCTTGGACATGCTGATGAGGTTGTTGAGGAAAGGATTTCTGACGATGAAATAATTCTTGTGAAAGGCACAAAGAACACAAGTGCGGTTAGTGCTTTTTGCATGCCAATCTTCAGCTAGCTTTACTATGAATGACAACAAGATTTGTTTCGAAGCCAGAGGCATCTCACTTGGATACCTTTCGTGCAGGTTTCCCTTATTCTTAGAGGAGCAAATGACTTCATGCTAGATGAGGTTGAACGGTCTTTGCACGATGCGCTGTGCATTGTGAAGAGAACTTTGGAATCCAATATGGTAGAACCTTCTGCGGCTGTTCCTTTACGTTTTGTGTTGTTTGTTCCCTGTTGAATACATAAACATATTTCCGTTGTCATGATTTATGCGGAACATGAGAAAACATGAATCTTATTTCTTCCTCCTTAAGTATTTTTCTTGCTACTAAATGTGATTTGCAGTTAAAAGTTTAGCTGGTGCATCTTGGTTCTCATAGTTAATATTTCCCAAGATTCTCATGTATATCGTGCTCGTTGCTGGCCTATGCTTGTGGCTATTCCACAATTTTTTATTTTAGACCTTGTTTTCAATAACTGCAATCCCATTTATCACGAACTGTTTTCATGCTTGGAAAAAGAATAGGAGCAGTTAAATGTCATCATTTGAATGAGCCACTTAAATACTTAATGCTTTAGTATCTGCATCTTTCGTCTGGCATTGCACATAGTAATGCTAGCATTAAATCCTCTTTTGTGTTTGGTGAATGTAGATCTGTAAGTTTAAATTTTCGTTTTCTTTTAACTAACTAAAACACCCACCACACGTGCACACACAAGCATTTTCTTTAGAAACTAATTGTTGTCAGTAGTGTATTTAACATGTATGGGGATCATGCAGGTAGTAGCTGGTGGTGGTGCTGTAGAAGCTGCATTGTCTGTTTACTTGGAAAATCTCGCTACAACTCTTGGATCTAGGGAACAGCTGGCAATTGCTGAATTCGCAGAATCTTTGTTAATCATACCGAAGGTTTGATCAGTTATATTTGGTGCATGTATGATACTATACTGAACCACGTATAAATATACTAATGGGAGTACGGCTGTGTGATGACAGGTCCTCTCTGTCAATGCTGCCAAAGACGCAACTGAGCTTGTTGCAAAGCTTAGGGCATATCATCATACTGCCCAAACAAAGGCTGATAAGCAACATTATTCGAGGTAATTACTAAATTTATAAGCTCTGTTACATATCCAAATGGATTAAAGTTCCTCTAATTTACCTTTGCCAAGACTTAAGATTTTGAAGGTTAGTCTTAATGCACTCTGGGATGTGCTTATTAAGCAAATGATAGTATAAGCAATATCCCATGTTTTTTTTTGCAAAGTACATCGCAAGCTCCATCAGTGTCCACTGAGCTTTTCTTTTGTTGAGTGACACTGCCAAGTGCCTATGATAATGATTTTGGACATAGTCGTTGGGAAAGTGCACCTAGATGCATAATTAATTTTGCAACGGATAACTGTTTTGCTCTGCTACTGCACATCTACAGTTTGTGTTTTCTGTTCTGCCACCGCACCCGCTCCAATCTGTTTTGATTTCTCGCTGCAGCATGGGCCTTGACCTGCAGAAAGGTATAATCCGCAACAACCTTGAGTACGGCGTGATCGAGCCAGCGATGAGCAAAGTAAAGATTATTCAGGTCGGTACTCACACTTGACAGACATGTTAACTATTGCTATCAGCCGATATGTTTTGAGACCGTCAGGTCTGATGCATTTCATTCCCTTGCAGTTCGCCACTGAAGCGGCCATCACCATCGTGAGGATCGACGACATGATCAAGCTCGACAAGGAGGAGTCCGGGCAAGAGGAGTAACAATATGCTGTTTTACGATCTCTGGTCACTGTTTGTAATGTTGTGACTGCATGGTTGCTGCTGTAGACTCTTAGATTGGTTCGGTGTGATTTTTCTTCTTCCCTAGTGGACAATCTCGTAGAATGGAATGTTGTACGAGGATGGATGCGTGCGTGCATGAATGTGTGTATCTGGGTAGCGTTGTTCTAATGTATGTGGATGGAAACAAATTTTGCCCTATAGCAACCGGGGCCTTCAAGCTTTTAGGATCTTTTTCGTAGTAAGCGAAACTGTTTCGTGTTGATCGTCATTGGTTTACTTGAAAAGGCAGCTTTTTGGTACTAGAGATGTTTATAGTGTTCAACACGAACTGTGTTCAGCTTTTTTGTACTTAAAATTTAAGGCCAATACGATCGGCTTTGCCTAAAATCTTACTGGTAGATAACTTTCAACTTTTATCACTCTTCATTTTTCATCTAAATTGTTTAACTGAGTCACGTGATTTCAGCGACTTGCAAAGATGAAAATCCATTTGTTTCTGGCAAGTTAGCATGCAAGATGCGTGTGTTATATTCTCATTCTTTTGCTAGTTGTTTCCAGGATTAGATTAGAGGCTCGGATGCATCGTGTTTCGTGTGTTAAGAGGCTTGCAGCTCGAAAATTCGATTCTGCTCCAGCACTGCTCCGGACTTCCATCTTCCAACGAAGGGCTGCTGCGCGTACTTCGGTTCCAATCATTCATGTATTCCTGCTAGAATTTATCGTATTGATTTTGATATACACCCGGCAGGGTCCACTAGGCAGGCATAGATTCTGTGCCAAAAGGGACATTACCTGGACGAGTTCACTGTTCATCATCGAGCTGCCAACTACCCCAAACCTAACACTACGGGCGCGTTTGCTAGCCTGCAGCCAGCCGGGCCAGGCCCGCTGGCTGCAGAAACAGGCTGCCTGTTTGCTTGCCTGCAGCCAAAAACTTGCATAGCGCGCTTCTTAAAGCACCCTCGGGTCAGGCCCAGTGGGAACGGCCGAATCGACCGTTTCTAGGGAGCCATGCCCGTTCCTCTTCTCTCTCTTCTCCTCTCGTGCAGATTCCCCATCCCGCCTGCAGCCGCGGCGCTCGATTGGAGATGGCGGGAGCTCGCGTGGTGCAGCCGAAAACTCGGCGGGAGAGTTTGCGTCACCTCCCGCGCAAAACCCTTCCCTATATACACCCTCTACTCTCACCGCTGGTCGGAGTCCACCATTTTCATCAGTTCGAGGTCTTCGGTCGGAGCTCGCAGGTAAGCGGCGGCGGCAGTCTTCATCGGCAGGCAGTAGCGGAGCGGCGGCGGCACCCTCGTCGGCACGGAGTGACCTCGTCTTCGTTCGTCCGCATCCATGGCTGTAAGTTCTGAAACCCTGGCTACCATAGTGTTCATGCGTGTAGTATGTTCTAGATCTGAGCTGTGTTTGAGGTCTGCTCTGATGTCTGTATGATCCATGCTTGTAGCTGAGGAGCTAGGATGTGTAGATCTGTTAGATTCCATCTAGGTTCTCACATGTGGCCATGCTCTCTAGATCTGTTAGCTTCGATGTCACTTCATTAGTTCAT
Organism: Poa pratensis; assembly: GCA_947311845.1. Classification (NCBI taxonomy): domain Eukaryota; kingdom Viridiplantae; phylum Streptophyta; class Magnoliopsida; order Poales; family Poaceae; genus Poa; species Poa pratensis. The sequence continues at coordinate 6,481,148 of CAMZMU010000080.1, read as the reverse complement.
ACACATGCTTGTCTTCGATGTCACTTCATTAGTTCATACACATGGTAGGCTCATAAGGTATGTTATCGTGGTCGATGTAGGAGATGAAGTGCGAGGATTTTAGTATGTCACTTGTACCAATTGGGGACTCCCAAATCCCATCCTCGTATGTCGAGGACTCTCAGCCCATGATGGACTTCGACATGATTGACAGCACGTACGGTGCTGTGCACGACGTTGTAGTCTCGTTAGCTACGACGTTGAACCAGCAGATTGCGAAGAACAAGGCCCAGGCCAAAGCAACCATGAAATGGCTCCCTTTCATGTCAACCTTCGTCCTCAAGCACATGACCACTCTCATCAGGACAGGGGTTAGGACAGACAAGCGTTTCAAAGAAGTGCATCTGAAAGCTTGTGCTAAGGCTCTCTTTGCCCACTGTGGGGCAGAGGTGACCTCAACTCAGGTGTACAACCACCTGAGGAAGTGGAGCCTGAGGTGGGTACAGGTGAGCAAGCTCAGAGATTTGAGCGGCGCTCAGTGGTGTGAGGAGACCCACACCATCATACTGGAGGACGCACACTACACGGGCCACATCATGGTGAGCACCTGTGTACTAACAGTGGGTTCTTTTCAAACTTGTACTAACCATCCTGCTCTAACACACTCATCTTCCAATCGTAGGATCACCCCAAAGATGCTGAGTTTCTTAACAAGCCTATTCTGAACTACCCACAGATGCAAACGATCTTCTCCTTTGGTTTGGCCACCGGCAAGTTTGCCATGGGGTCAGGTAATCCCCTTGGCACTCCTCAGCCGGAGGATGCCGACACGCAGGAGTCTGACACCGTGATCCTTGATGGTCCTCCGGGCAGGAAGGGGGATACACCCAGCCACGCCCATGGACTGAAGAGGAAGAGAGGTGCCCTTGCTGAGGAGGAGATCCAGGCCTTTGCCAGCATGACTGAAGCTGTGAAGGAGGTTGCCCAGGCCATTAGGGAGAGCAAGCCGATGGACATGCACCCTAACCTGTACATTGCCGTCATGGACTCTGTTGGGTTCACTGAGGAGGCTCTGATGGTGGCTCTCGGCCACCTCGTCGACCACAAGGCACAGGGTGTCAACTTCGTCGGCATGGCAGAGCAGCACAGGACCCTCTGGCTGAGGAACTTCATGGGCAAGTACTACAACGAGTGATCTCGCACTGTCGAGGTGGGGAGGGGTGGCAGCAGCAGATGCATGAAGAAGTTGAACTGATGATGTCGATGTATATATTGGCTTAGCTAGGGCTTACAAACTACTCTTATGGCCTGTATATTTTGATGAGGTGGTATATACTAACCCCTCAGATGATGGTGAACTTGTTGGTGGTGCTGGTGGTAGGATGACACCCACTTTTTGATGTGGTGGTAGGTGTAACACCATAGGTGTAGGATGAACTTGTGATCCTACTTTTGTAAGTATCATGCATGCTACAGTAGTTCTATGTTAGAGACGCGTTCTTAAGCTTCTGTTGATGTTGTTCATGTGTCTAGTTATGATGATATGATCTATCCCTTCATCCTTGTGTCCTTTGCAGATGAACTGGTACGTTGTGTACAGGGGAAGGAGTCCAGGAGTGTACGATTCTTGGCGGAGCTGCCAAGAACAGGTCGCAGGGTTCTCCAACAACAGCTATCAAGGGTTCGAGACTTTGCAAAAGGCTCAGGCGAACTACATGAACTATCTGAACACCATCCCCCTTGGAGATCAGGACGTGATAGAACATCAGGTCATTGCTCAGGCCATACCCAACGTGGGTAATCAAGTGGTAGGTTCTAGGATGAAGGACTTCATAATCATCGTCCTAGTTGTGGTGATTGTGAAACTCCTTCTGTTCTAGTGTATGATCATCGTGTATGATCATTGTAGTAGTGTATGATCATGGCATGGTAATCTCACCATGTTTGAACTATGGTAACCGTAGCAGGCTGCTTGCAAGCAACCAAACAATGCCCCTTTGTTTAAGCGCAGCCGAAGAGCCCAGATTAGATCGAACCAAACAAAGGGCTTATGTTTTGTCATCCCATGCGACTAACTCGGCTGCAGGCTACCTAACATGAGCATCATCTTGGCTCCCGGCCGTTTTTCCGTGGCCATGCTCTCCAGGGCATGCCCCCAAGAAAACGAGATGGGGATGGAGGCTACCAAACGCGCCCTACGCGTCGACGGTTGGCGTATGAAGGAAGACAGTGTGCCGGCACCCAACGACCGGCAGAGACGTTATACAGTATAATCGCGATAACCGCCTACTAAAGACATTGTTTTTTTGCGAAACACAGTACAAACGCAGACGCTCACATATACATGCACACACTCACCCCTATGAACGTACGCACGCACACCCTACCCTCATGAGCACCTCCGAGAGACTGAGTCGGCGGGTCGAGTCTTGAGATTGACGAAGTCACCACAGTCGCCTCGCTGTCGACGGGAACGTCGCCTCCCACTGAAGAATATTCCGCCTAAATGAGAAACATCAGTGTCAAACCTGGGGTTTGAACTCTGGTGGGCTGGGGGTACAACCACCCTCCTAACCATCTTGCCACAGGCAGGTTCTGTACTAAAGACATTGCTAAGGACCCCGAGCAGCTCTAAGCCGTGTTTTGATTAAACGAAAATCACTCAACCATGTTTTGATTCGAGATACAATATACACAAAATATGTGCGCGTCGACAAGTAGATTTCATTCCTGTGATCGGTTTTGAGTTTTGTCGACCGTAACTTCTTAATTGGGACCGAAATTCACACCATTTTTTTGATGAATTTTGTTAAATTCGTTGCACTCGGTCGATAGTTTAAAATTTCTTTTCATGAGTAGATGGATATCGTTGTTCCTCACAACTTTTATATTTTACTCCCTCTATTTTTGTATGCAAGGCCCACTATCAAATATACGTTTTTACTTCTATACAAGCCACTATCTCTTCCCAAGATAAATTGATTGGATATCTACCTTGGTGCTAATTAATGCAAACATTGCATGTAACCATAGAGAAAGAGCCACCACATGCACCATATTTAATTAATCCGGAACACGAGAGACTTTTCACACAATTAGCCATACTATTTATTAGTTGGATTTGTTTTCTTGGTATCTGGAAAATGAGATAGTGTCCTTGTATATAAAAACGGAGAGAGTGACTTTTTTTTTGTTTTGACGAACATTTCAATTGCAACCATAAAAAAATTTGCATTTCATTTTTATTAATTTAGGTAGACCGGGATATTATTTCATGCATGTAATTATTTTTAAGTTTTTCTGGTTTTGTATTTTTCACAATTATGATTTCTCCCAAGTCCGTTTCTAGAGTTTATGTGCATACTTCCTAAACGTAGAGTATCATGCCGAGATTTGGATTTATTTGACAAGATCATGAAATCCTCCGGAGAACACCTAATCTCGATGTGAATGACTGTGTTTCCAGAGCGTGATTGTTTTGAAGGGGATGTAATGGGCGATGACAGCGGAAGAACTCACCCGGGGCAGTCGGCCACCTCCATGTCGCACGAAGAAGAAACGCCGGTAGTGCCCATTGCTCTGCCTCTTGCTCTTGATCTAGGAGACGCAGATTTGTTTCCCCACCTGATGCGTGGTGCCCCGTACACTGTACACACATACACCACGATGTATTACAGACATTTCCAACTTCTGTATTCACACGAATATCACCAGCGCTCGAATCTTCGTGCAAACATCAACGGACAAGATAACCAGTGCAGTGCATCTTTATCTAAAAATAAACCAGTGCAGTGCATAACAAAAAAAATGATACGACTCAAGCAGGACCCATCTTAATTAACCAATATAGTTGAAGTGGCAGCTTCAAATTATTACAAAACGGGGACGTGTCGATCCATATCAATAGGAACTTAAACTAAGCAAACCCGAAATGTAGCACGAAAATGCATCATAAAGCACAAAAAACGGCAATTTATTCCTAAGCAGAGTGATAAATCTAGTAGCAGAAGACCACGTCAGAGACGCCCTCCTTGTCCTGCGCCCACGAGACAGCAACCTCGAGCTTCCCGCCATCTCCATATTCAAACGCAGCCTCACACCCGTCCACAATGCTCCTCTCGGGCCTCGCCGACGAGTACACCACCAGCCTCCCAGCTCCCTTCACCCGCACCCTCACCTTTGCATCACCATCGCCGTTGACATCGACGATGGTGCCGCCGCAGTTGAGCATGTCCACCACACCAACCGGTGCGAACTTGCCGCCGGCCACCGGCATCACAGGAGCAAACGTGAAGATCTCGTACGAGGATGGCTGGAGAGTGAAGTGGATGGGCTCAGACTCGGGTGTCATGACGGCTAGCTCGCCGGAGTGGTGCTTGTACACGGCGTACTCCGCCGCGTTGGCCATGGCGGCCGTGTCTCCCCTCTGTCCCCACTCGACGTCGGTGGGCTGGACGGAGCCAGTGATCGGCTTGTAGCAGTGGGCGTAGCCTCGGATCCGGCGCTCGGCTGGGTCCCACCCAGCTCCCTGGCAGTTGAACGCCCCAATCACACCTCCAAACTGCAACATGTTGTAGGTTCAGAATTCAGAGAAACATATGGTATTCTTTAGTTTCAGAATTCAGAGACATGTAAGAATAAAACCAGGTTGCACACTGAAAATAAACTGGAAAGTTCACTGCATTATTAACATGTTACAGCTTAGGAATGCAGAAACATGTCATGGCATAGTTATCATGGAAAAAAGTTCAGTTTCAGATGATGCAGAGATGCAAGATTAAAACGACAATGCAAAGTGTAATGGCATAATTAACATGTTACTTTTTTGTTGTTGAGGGAATTGACATGTTACGGTTTCATGATTCAGAGAAAAAAGTTCAGTTTCAGCTGATTCAAAGATGCAAGAGTAGAACGAGATTCCATAGTGTCAATGGATTATTAACATGTTACAGTTTAATTCGAGAGAAATGACATGATACAAGCTAATGATGCTGGCGTAGACCCATGCCCTAGCTCTCGCGATGCTGGCGAACCCACGGCCCCCGCCGCCACCGCCGCCGCCGCCGCCGCGGGGCTCCGCAGCCCTAGCCCCTGCTCCTCCCAAGCCCTCCCATCCACCTCCTACCCCGTCCTCTCGCGTTGCTGTCCGCCACGAGATGGCAGGGGCGCCCCCGGCCTCCCCCAACCACCACCGGCCCCTGCCGGCGGCGGCCGCTCCGGCCCCGTCGCCCGGCGTCTCCCTGCGCCCGCGCCAGGTCCCCCGCCTCCGCCTGCTGTGATCCCGGCCGGGTTCACCCCCGAGGTCGTGTTGTTCCCTCAGGATCCGCCGCGGCCGCTCCTCTGATCCGTGGTCGTCGGTGACCTATGCTCCCTGGCTGGGGTGGAGGAGGTGCCTGAGGAGGTGGCGCCCGAGCCTGTGTCCCCGCTGGATCCGCTGGCTGCTGGGCCAGAGGTGGAGGGCGATGGAGGGGGTTGGCAGGTTGTCTGCAACAAGCGGCGTCCACCTCCGAAGCTGCAGTCCTGTTCCCCTCCTCGGGGAGGTGAAGATCGTGCCATGGCCTTCAGGCGGAAGGTTCGGGGCCGGTGCTTCCGATGCTTGGCGCCCGACCATCGGGTGGCAGATTGCCACGGCAAGATCCGGTGCCTCGCTTGTCGCCGCTCCGGCCACCGGGAGCGGGAATGCTGGCAGCACCAGAAGCCCAGCCAGGCCACTCCCTGCCCCGGGTTGCCTGCTGCAGGTCCGTGCCGTCCTCTGGAACGGTCGTGGGCTTCGGTTGCTGCTCCCCAAGTTCGAGAACAGCGAGAGCAGACGATGGCCAACCCTGGGTCTGCAGGTCTGGTTGCTGCTCTTGACGCAGCAAGCTTGCGGGAGGAGCTGCGTGGGTTGATCGAGCCCCAGCTTCAAGAGATGACCATGTCCCAGAGCAAGATGGAGGAGTCTATGCAGGCCTTGTTGATGGGTCTTCGGAGGCTGATGGAGCGGGCAGAGGGGGTCTTGGAGAAGCTCTCCTTGCCGCCGGCTGAGGCGCAAGTGGAGCCAACACCATCTCTGTCTGGGGGCAATGCTGCTTGCGCAGACGGTGGGTTCGTGAGCTTCGGCTGCTACTCACCCAGGGGTGTGAGCTTTTCAGTGTCGGCGCTTGCCCTGGAATCCACCTCCATGCCTGTTGCTGCTTCGGAGCATGTCTCCCCGGTGGTGCAGGCCCCCCCGATGCAGGATCTTCGAGTGGAGATGGCTTTGGAGGAGTTGGGGGGTTCCGATGCCCTAGCCCGGAGGAGAAGATAGCGAAGGTGATGGCTCAGTTTGATGTGATTGAGCCACAGGAGAAGACCTTGCCTTTCTCGATGGTGGAGCTCTGCCGAGAGATTGTCGACATGCCCAAGGACAAGGAGCTTAGGGTGGATGTTTCCTCTTTGGACAAGCGACGAAGCATCCGGTTGGACATGAAGAACAAAGACTGTGGCATTCCAACAGCCAAGCGCGCCGAGATTAGGCGGGCGGAGGCTTTTGGGGAGAACCCCAAACTCAAGAGCAAAGGGAAAGTCTCAGAGGAGGTCCTGGATGAGAAGATGCAATTCTATTTGCAGATGTACGAGAAGCAGAACACACTGGTGACACCGCAGGTGATGGAGGCTGTTCGAGCCTTAGTTGCTAGCAATGGTTGAGCTCTTCTGCGGGGAGGGTGCATTTCGTTGCATCTCTAGTGGAGAGTTTTCGTGTGTGTTTGGAGAGGGTTTTTTAGTTGGCTATGAGGTGTGGCCTGTTAGCTTGGGTTTAGGTTCCCTTGTTTCAGGCACGGATGATGTTCCATGAGTTGAGTGTGCGGTTTTTTAAACCGCGTTTTGTATGGTTTTTGGGTCTGATTTCTCTGATTAACTGGATCAATTCTTTTCTACTATAATGCAACACGGGAGCTCCCCGTCATAGTTTTCAAAAAGACATGATACACATGGAAACTATCAGTTTCAGAGAACAAAACGAAACTGCAAACTGAAATAGTTAATTGAAGAGGTTGTACCTTGTTGAGATTCCACATCTTCAGCACAGTCTCCTGATCGAAGAGAGGGTTCTTGAAGAGGCAGTCTCTTGTGGGCAGCGCGTAGTGCATGCAGAGCGGCAAGGTGCCGTCGGGGAAGACGAGGGTCCTGAGAAGAGCAAAGTCATGGCACCCCAGCGAGTCGCTGACGTAGATGGGGCTGCCGGAGACGGCGCGGGATGCGGCGTGGAAGGCCGCGCAGACGTGGTCGGACTGGAACATATCCCAGTCGGGGCGCACGAACTGGCCCATCCATAGGCTGTTGTAGGAGCAGTTCACCATGTGCACGCCCTGCAGCCAGTACACGCCCATGGGGTCGCCGTTGGGGTCGTCGAACCAGAAGTCGTCGCCGGCGCGTGCCATGGACACCTGCCGCGTCCCGAGGAAGAAGAAGTCATTGCACTGCTGCATGCTGGCGATGATGCCTGTGCCGGCGAAGTTGGTGGCGATGGAGTCCGAGAGGCCCGCGTAGTAAGCCTTGGCGAGCTCCACGCGGCCGCCGTGGTCGGCGCACAAGTACTCCAGGGTGTTGAAGACGTCCACCTTCACGCCGGTCACCCCGGCGCCGGCAAGGTAAGAATGCATGGCGTCGTAGAGCTTCCCGGCGTGGTGCGGCAGCACGAGCCCGATGCCGCCCTCCACGATGCGGTCCACGGCGAGGTCGTCCATGGTGCCCGCCAGACCTGGGGAGAGGCGCGCCGGCTCGACGACGGTGTCCAGGGACGTCGCGCCGGGGCGAACGCCGCCCCATGCGCCGCACAGAGCCTGCCACACGTACACGTCGTCCAGCGCGGGGAACCTCTGCCTCATGTCCTTGAGAAACGCCTTGAGTCCCACCTCGCCGCCATTGTCACCGCCGCCGTCTTCGCGGAGGCTGTCGAGGACGTGCGCGCTCTTGGCGAGGAGCTGCTCTAGCTCTCCGCGCAGCTGTTCGAGCTTGGTGTCGAAGCCCGACAGGTCAATGGCGCCGCCCTGCGCGGCTGCCTTCTTCTTGGCCTTGACGATGCCCTCTACCTCGCAGGCCTTGCGCACCACGGTCTTGGGCAGGTTCTTGTCGTAGAAGACATCCGGCGGGGAGCGGAGCAGGTCGCCCTCCTTGTAGCGGCGGAAGCGCTCGCACTCTTCGAAGCGGTAAAGGCGCCCCGTCATCTGGTCACCGCCGAGGACGAGCCCCGGCGCGTCGGCGTGCGCAGGGTCGTCGTCCCGGTTCACGCTTTGCCAGCCGTCGTCGATCACGATGAATCGAGGCGGCACGCCGGCATCCGCGAACTCGGACACGCCTTGCCAGATACCAACGGGGTCGACGGTGAGGTAGAACGCGTCCCAGGTGCACCACCCGAAGCGCTCGGCCATGGGCGGCAGGGCCTTCTCGTCGATCAGCTTGAAGGTGCCGAGGTGCACCCTGGCGGCCAGATATGCCTCCCTCATGACGACGTAGGGGTCGGTGCCGGCGTGCACGTAGGCGATGCGGCTGAAGTCAGAGCCCGTAACGGCCGGCGAGCCGCTCTCGGCGCAGAGCACGACGCCGTCGTCCTCGTCACCAGCGCCGTAGGTGGGGATGATGGCGGAGCGAAAGCTTCCCTGCACGAGGGGGAGCACGAGGACGCATCCACCAGGGCCGAGCTCGGGGGCGTCGAGGAGCACCCACTGCGTCTCCGGCTGCAGGTCGCGGCCGCGCTCGCCGGCTCGCATGGTGCTCCACCACGTCTTGAAGCGGAACACGCTCAGAAACTTACGGCCATTGAGAAGGCCGAGGCGGCACGGCGCGCGGTCGGTGGCGTCGGGAGCGGTGAAGCCGAGGAAGGCGCCACGGCCGGTGGCGGCCGTGGCCTGCTCGAGCAGGTGTGGCGGCGCGTCTGAGCAGGAATTGTCGAACTCGAACGGGGTGAGGGCGACGTTCGATGGAACGTCAGAGAAGAGGACGGCACCGCCGACGGCGAGGCTGCCGTCGTGCAGAGAGAACGCCATGTTGGGTGACGATGCCATTGGCTAGGTGATTGCTGAAAGACTCGAACGAGGTACGGTGGTAGATCGATGAACAATGGCTATATGATGGCGCATATAAATAGGTAATAGAACGGAAGCAAATAATGCAAATGGAGCATGAAATCACATCTGATCTCGTACAAAATCAAGGACGTGCAAGAATCCGGGATTAGAAGGAAGATTTTTGGCGTGGAAATCAAGTCAGATCGATCGATTGCATAGATAGCCCCGCCAAGGCATTCTTTCCATGTAATTCAATTAATTTGTACGTGGAATTTGCACGAGTCAACAAGTAATCTTTGGGTGTAGCTGGTTGACGATACAGGCTTATGCTGACCGTTGGCCCTTCGAACTCTCTACTTGTTCTTGCTGCTCTTCGACCGGAGGTCGGCGGCCGCGGCTTTGATGGTGGACTTGGCCAGCGACGTTGGCTTCAGGACGCTCTTCGGGTTAATGGCCTGCCGGATCTTGAACACCGCCCACGCCGTCCGATGGCATGGCCTGCCGCGTCCATCCCCTCGTTCGTCGCCGCAGCGGCTTTTCTCCATACCTGAAGTACAAGGAGGAGGAGAGCGGTGTAAGGGAAGATGCAGACAGCTGAGTTGTGGTCCAAGGAAGAGCATAGACAGAGATATGTGTGGTAGAATGACACGTACTTGTGATTTACGAGACTCGTCGTCACGTCCTTCCCGGCCAATTCTACGGGGGCGAATAGCCCAGGTGCGACGTCTTTGCATGCTATTCACTGGAGAACGACATCGTTCGATGAAATAGCTCAGAGGCGACAGTTGGAACGGCCCAAATAGCGACGGCACGATACGGCTCTTTTAGCCCTTAAACGGAAGGAAACTGTCAGCTTCAATTTGGATTATGTGAGCTGGGCTGTTAGAACGCGGGACCCACCAGGCGACCGTTGGAACGCGGGACCCACTGTGGGCCAACTAAGACAGGGACCCACCACTTATCCACGTCAACCTTATCCATTTATAAAGAGGCAGAGTGAGCCCCGCTCCCGTAGTCCTGCCCTGCCCCCGACATTACCGTTGCCTCTCTTCCTCTGTTCTTCCGCGCACCTTCTTATTCCTCTTCTCCGGCAACGGTCCACGGCGGCGGCGGCGAAGGATGTCGAGCTCCGCTTCTGGCTCCCAGAAGTCATGGCCGCGTTATGGAGAAGTCCCGATGACTACATGCCCGGACTGCCCTCGCCTAGATCCACTTAAGCGCTTGATATGTGTGCGCTCGATGAGGGGCAATGTCGGTCGGGAATTTGTCAAATGCGAGAGCGCCCCGCATCGTGGGAAGGATGGAAAGGTAGGGTTTGTCTTGATTTGTCTCGATTTGGCCTGAATTTGATTTTGCACTATGGATTTGGAAATTAGTGTTTTCGTTCCCCTTTTCAGGATTTGGCGGAATGCGGCTATTTTGTGTGGATGGACAAGTATATTCGGGATCGAGGGATTCAAGTTGAATTGCTGCCCCCAATTCAGGGGCCCCCAATCCAGGAGGCTGCCATCTCGTCTGCTGTGGAGGAGGAGATCTCATACAGAGCCGATCGTCCTCCATTGGGCCCTCCTCCATTGGAGGAGGATGTTTTGGTGAATAGAGAGTTGCAGAAATTGAACAAGCAGTTGAAGAAGCAGTTGAGCCAGCTTGTGGAATTGAAGAAGCAGTCAAACATGATGGCCGGAGCATTTTATGTGTGTATCATTGCCATTTATTTGGTGTATCTTTGTCGTTCGAATTAGAAATTTCGATTTAGGAGTTGGGGATTTCGATTTAGGAGCTGTTTGTCTTATGAACAATGTTATGATTCGACTAAATTAGCTCTGAAATCAGTTAACACCTCGAACATGTTCAGTTAGCCGTTTCCGAAATAGAAAAACCGACAAGTTCATGGGCCCGTTGTTGGGCCAAGCCGTTAGTGCTCGCTTAAAATAGGTGCAGGGAAAAAAAGAATTTCATGTTGTTGGGCCCGTTGCTGGACCTGTTGTTGGGCCAAGCCGTTGTTGGACAGAAACAATGGTTTAAATGGAATATTGTTTGTTGGCCAATAAATGACGTGTCAAGTTAAAAGAAATGTCTAATTGGATGTGTACATAGAAGTGGTTTTTTTATAGTTCTATGAAATGACTCCATATTGGTCACGGACACTATATTTGTGCACTAGATGTTAACCCTAAAGTTTGAGTTCATTTGGAGAAGGTTAAAAAATTCCTCGGATTAGAAATGAGGTTGTTTGGGCTACGTTTCGGGCTCTTTTTTAGAACAAGGAAGATTTTGACCACCATGAGATTGTACTCCTTGACACCGTGAGTGTTATAAATTTAATTTATATTTTTTTATTTTCCACGATTGAAAATTGCAGTCCTTAACTAGTTATTTTTTATTTGTACATCAGCGACCAATGAAAAATAAGTAGAAAAATGTAGTTTTAAATAAATGTGGGTTGAAGACTAGCACACTTATAACGACATAAGATTAATAAAATGCACACTTATAACGTGTGCCCTCTTACAACTTACGAGAAATAAACTAGGATGGAAATAAATAAACATGGAAATAAGCCCGAAATAAACTAGGGCACTAAGAGTTCTCCTTGGGGCACTTCTCCTTGACCTTCTCCTGGGCTCCTCCTTGGTGGCTCACTCGTCGTCCTCGTCGTCCTCGTAGGGGAGGCCGTGGATGGTGCCCCGGTAGTGGAAGATGTCGGTGAAGTCCGTGAAGACGTTGAACGGCGTGAATGCGATGTACTCGCACCCATACCAAAACGCCTTCCGACGGAGGAGGAGTGCGTCGAAGAGGTTGGTGAAGGTGACGTAGTAGCCGATGACGAGGCCGCCATCATAGAACTCCTCGAGCCGGTACATGGGCGGCCCGCCAGGAGGGAGGTGGCGGAAGCCGGACGAGAGGAAGAACTCCGCTAGAGCCCTTGCGCCCCTCCACCTCGAGAAGGCCCACACGCGCAGCTGGCGATGCTCTACGAGATTGGGCGTGGTAGAGCGGTGCTCCGCGTGAGGTTGGGGAGGCGGTAGGTCGGGGCGCTGTACTCCATGGTTGCTGGGGCTGCTAGGGGCGGGCGGGGCGGCTGCTTGTTTGAGAGAAGAGGGTTGGAGGAAGATGGGATGCGGTGTGCGACTTGGAGAAGAACTGGGTGCTATTTTATAGCGGATAGTGATCTTGTTTAATGCGATGGTGGGGAGGTGAAGTGTAAAACTCGGTTTAATGTGATGGTTGGGAAGAGGCACGCGCACACTGCAAGCGCGCAGCCGGTCGATTCATTTCTGGTCTGCGTGCACACTGCAAGCGCGCCGCCGTCCCGCCGCCGCTGTCAGCGCAAAAGTCAATCCGTCAAAAAAGAGAGCAACAATAGCCCTGATACTACGTGGCGTACAGCGCAGCGGGGTGCAGCGCGAAATCGCTCAGATGAGACGTCTGCATGCACTGCCGTCGAATCGCTCAGCGGGGCCCACTCGATGGCATGCATGCGTCTACGAGGGTCCGCTCAATCCAACGGTCCGACGAGTGCACCGCTTCTCAGCCAATCAGGTAGCAGAACCAGCCATCCCACGGATCGTGTGTTAGCTCAGGGCCAGATCGCACGGCCACAGTGCAGCAAGGTAGCGATCACACGGATGAACGGTCGACGTTGCATCCGAATTTGAAATAATCATAAAATATTCAAAAAACATCAAAAAAATGAAAATCCAGTGCACATGGTCTTATTTTGTCATGTACTAACAGCTCCAACTGATAAACAAGGTCTAGATACATATTAAACAAGAAATGCTTCAATATGGTGTGAAATAGGCCGAATTTGAAATAATCATAAAATATTAAAAAACATCAAAAAAATGAAAATCCAGTGCACATGGTCTTATTTTGTCATGTACTAACAGATCCAACTGATAGACAAGGTCTAGATACATATTAAACAAGAAATGCTTCAATATGGTGTGAAATCTCACATGTCAAACTATGAACTCTAATGTGTGAAGAGAGGTGGTTTGGGATTTGCAACATGAAATTTACAAAAAACTCACCAAAGCTTCATTTTGGATTGACTAAGAAGGATCCAGCTTGGTTTTTCATTTTGGTGTTTAAAACATGTTCAAATGTTGGTCAAACTTGGGTTTGACCGAATTTGAAATAATCATAAAATATCATAAAACATCAAAAAAATGAAAATCCAGTGCACATGTTCTTATTTTGTCATGTACTAACAACTCCAACTGATAGACAAGGTCTAGATATAATTAAACAAGAAATGCTTCAATATGGTGTGAAATCTCACATCTCAAACTATGAACTCTATGTGTGAAGAGAGGTGGTTTGGGATTTGCAACATGAAATTTACAAAAAACTCACCAAAGCTTCATTTTGGATTGACTAAGAAGGATCCAGCTTGGTTTTTCATTTTGGTGTTTAAAACATGTTCAAATGTTGGTCAAACCGAATTTGAAATAATCATAAAATAATCATAAAACATCAAAAAAAATGAAAATCCAGTGCACATGTTCTTATTTTGTCATGTACTAACAACTCCAACTGATAGACAAGGTCTAGATATAATTAAACAAGAAATGCTTCAATATGGTGTGAAATCTCACATCTCAAACTATGAACTCTTATGTGTGAAGAGAAGTGGTTCTATGTTTTGATAAATGACTCCATATTGGTCTAGGGCACTATATTAGTGCAATAGATGTTAACCCTAGAGTTTGAGATCATTTGGAGATGGTCGAAAAAATGACCAGATTAGAAATGGGGCTGTTTGGGCTACCTTTGGGGCTCTTTTGTAGCTCATTTTGGAGAACCGCTTACTTGTTGGAGATGTTTACCCTAGCAAAAGGGAAGGATTGTTCACAAAACGAGCATAACAACTGAGAAATCAGGGTTGGTTCAAATTGTGAGAAATATTTCACACAATTTTGAATTTGGTTCAAATTCAAAACCAAATTCAAAATCAAATTCAAATTATTACACAAATTTCACGGCTCAAGTTTCATCTCAAATTTCACGCTCTCGATTTTCTCTTGTTCGTACCACCAGATTGTGTCGGCACACCAGACAAAACCCTCATGCTCTTGGTTTTCTTCGAGTCAGTCATACGAGGCCGAGGCCACACAAGTCGTTCTTCGTCTTCAGATGACACCTCTTCAGATGACAGATTCAGTTCTGGAACAGCTTCAGCGTCAGCTTCATTTTGCACCGCGGCATCAAGAACTGCATCAGATGGCACCACATCATCCAAAACTGAATCAGTTTGCACCACATCATCCAAAACTGAATTAGATGGCACCACATCATTCAGAACTGATTCAGATGGCACACTTATCTGTCTTCGGCCATTTTGTCTTGCCCTTTTTGTTGCCCAGAGATTGTCAACAACAATGGGCTCACTTCCAGCCTTTGCTCTGAAAAAATAAAACAGAGTAGAATTGCAGTTGAATTTAAATAAATGATCAAATACTTCAACTTACTTTGGTTGTTGTGGACGAGGGTACCGACATTTGGATGATCCAGCTCGGTGACCAAGTACCTGACACTCCTTGCATCTATTTTTGGTACCTTTCTGAGGCCGTTTTGGTTTGTCATCTTTTTTCGCCCTCTTACTACAGCCTCCTTTCTCAAACCAGGCCTTGAATCTGCTCATTTTAGGCCTGCCAGCCTTTCTTTTGGCAAGGGGGGGACACATATCAAAATCAAAAGGCACTTCAGGCCACTGCGACTGATCTGTAAGTGCTGGTATTGGAGCTGCATACGCAGCCTTGAATCTTGCTACTGAATAATACTCATGCAGATAAGGGTGCATGTTTACCCTCGGTTTTCCAGCCAAGAAGAGTATGGCATGCTCACATGGTTTTCCAGTATGTTGCCACTCGAGGCAAGTGCATTCATGCAGTTCAGTGTCAACCACATGCCTTCTTCCAGTCTTGGTATCTCTCACTTCAGCTCCCCACAATGAAGAATTCTCAACTGCCAAATGTGTAAGATTTCTGCTCCTGTTAACCACCTGCTGTACCACTGCTGGAAGCTTATCCCCTTGCAAAGCATCACCTATTCTTCTTCTCAATTCCCACATCCGCATGATCATGATCCTGATTTGGTCAACCATGTCATGCACAGGCAAGTCTTTTAACTCTTTCACCTTGTTGTTAAAACTTTCTGCTAGATTGTTGTTGATATGATCACACTTGATGTCTGTATTAAATCCTGACCTATACCACAAAAGAGAATGGTATGCTTCCAGCCAGTGCTGAAACTCAGGATCTGCTGCAATAACCTTCGCAAGGTGATAAGCATGTGTCTGTTTCGAGTAAGATCTTGCTGCTGGCCACAGTCGCCCAAAATCTTCTCCTCTATGTTTCTTGATCACATTCATCCACATATGCCCGAAGCACTCCCTCTGCTCAGCATGTGGAAATACGGCCTTGACAGCATTTTCTAGCCCTTTACAAGCATCAGTGTGTATAGCCAAAGGTGTCACTGTCCCAATGGATCTTTTCAACTGCATCATGAACCATGTCCATGAAATCTCTGTCTCTGATTGAAACAGGCCAATAGCAACAGGAAACATCCAGTTGTGTCCATCTAGAGCATTGCATGCTGCCAATTGACCATTCCACTTTCCAGTCAAAAAAGATGAGTCTATGCTCAAATATGGCCGACACCCTGCTTTGAAGCCATCGGTGCAAGGCTTCAAAGCCATAAAAATTTGGAGAAAAATACCTTGCCATCAGGTGCAACCTCGGTATCTATCTCCACAATACTGCCAGGTGACCTCTTCTCCACCTCTGCCTTGAAACTATACAGCATCCTGAAGGTATTTGCCCAATCACCATATAGTTCTTTCATTGCCTTCTGTTTTGCCTTCCACACTGTGGTATATTTCAGCTTAATAGGGTACTGGGCTTCCATGTCTAATTTCAGTCTCTTTGCAGTAGTGTTTGGTGTTTTGGCTAAAATAGGAGTGATCTTTTGTGCAACCCAGGCCTGTGATGTCATGGTTGAGGGAGTCTGTGAACTAGTAATACAAGTATGTTCATTGGGGATTTGATTAATTCTGATTGTACTGCCATCAGGTTGGCGTCTAGCAGAAATGTACCACTTGCAAGGTTGGGCACTGCCATCAAAGCCTTTGCACTTCGCATAAAATTTCTTTGTATCTGTCCACAGAGTCTTGCTGTCAAACTGCTTCTTCACTGCATAAGTCCTGTAACACATCCTAAACTCAGCCATGGTTGGAAAATACTTTCCTACTGCAATTACAGGGTTATCTTTGTCATATACATTTATCATCTCATCATCATTTTCATCATCTACATCATCAGCAGCTTCCTTCATCAACTCTGCATCCACAACTCCAGAACCAGCAGCCGCATTAGCCGCATCCCTCTTCTTCTTCTCCTTGTCTTTATCATCGACTGGAATTCCAAAAAGGTCTGCCATCTCAGTGTCATCCAAGGGTGCAATGACCAAATCAGTAAGCTCTTGCAGTTCTACTGAATTCCAGTCAACAACAGCCGGGCCCGTACCAGCCACCCCATTAGCAGCACCATCACGGGCTGGGTCTTGTGCATCATCTGCTAACACTGTCAATTCGGTTACAATGGGCATTATCTGTCTAGCTGCAGCCCACTCATCATCTGCAATCTGCATAGCCAACTTTGATGCCACATATCCTACTCTTGAATCTGATTTCAGATCAACCAGCTCGGCAAGAAGTGTAGCACGTTTCTTTTCAAAGCCCTCTTGTTTATCGATTTCATCAACAACGGCTTCGCCATCCTCCATTCTCACATACTCTCCCTTCCAATCTTCGTACCGTAGCAATGCCACTTCTTGCTCTGGACCCCAAGGAATACTCTCCCCTATTTTCTCCACAATATCTCTCACCGCTTTCTCTTCTTGGTTCACTAGTTCTTGTGGATCGATGTCGTAAAATGAAAGCTCCAAACTAACTAATGTGTCGTGATCTATGGTCCTCACGCTACCATCAGCTAGCTTCGCCTGAGATAGCATAAATTTGACACCCAATTCGAAACTTTTTCGGGCATCTCCCCTGTTTTGACAACGACGCGGGAATGTGACGACAGTAGAATTTGATGACTTGGAAGTGAACGAGCTCAAATCGAAAGCGGAATGAGCACGAGAGTGATGGATTACCTCGAATTTGACTTGCCGGCTCCGCGGAGCTCGCCATCTACCTCCTTCTTCCGGGCTGCTTCCCCCGCCTCCAATACGCCTGGCCGCGAGCAAAAACGGCAGGGAATGTGTCAATTTGGGGCAGAATTACGAAGGGAAGGCCACGCGGGTTCGATTTGACTCACCCCAGATGCCGGCGACAACGAATTCGACGCCCAGGAGTGGATAGCTCCGCCGCCGGAGAGGGAGCAGGGCGCGCACTGTCGGGGTTCAGATGGCGCGCTAGGGCAAGGTCGGTCTGTGCGGTCGCTCGAACCGGTTGAGTTGACCGGGTACAAGTTAGTGGGTCCCACGTCCGCTAAACCCTCCTTAACTAGCACAAGTAAGTGACACGGCCGTTTCATCACAATGGGTGGGTCGTGGCTATTTTGCTGCTCTCACGCGTCGTACCCTAGCTATTATCTCCAACTATGTCGCATCGCAGCCAATTCTCTGAAAAAACGTAGTACCTGAGCTATTCGCCCATTCTACGGCGTCGCTAATCTTGCCTGTTGACAACAGTAAAAAATACACGTGAGATGGTGTAATCGAATACCAGAAAAAAAGCAAGTTCCCCTGTTAATTTCCAAAAAATGATATTCAGGCCTTGTCAAACTCCATATACTATATAACAACAGAGCAGCAGATGAAATGCATGATTTGATAAGAGACCCGTTGGCAACATCAAGGGCATAACATGATGTGATCTACATATTGTGGCAATTGGCATGTAACAAAGGATTTCTTGGAAATATGAGAGCAGGCTTTTGGTTTACTCAACCATATCAAGGTATGGTGGCATGCAGAGTAAACAATGACCATTTGACCTCTACAGAACTTGATGGCATCACCAGTGAATGACCTGCATGCGTTGCAGCTAACTTCGCTGGCAGTGAGTTGATTCAACTAGGCACATTCAGACCTCATACGAGTAGAAGCAGCAGTAATGAACTATTTTTAGTTACTTGTACACTAAAGTACCAGAGGTACCTTTCTCCAAGAAAAAGTAAGTTCACAGCATATGAAACCAACAAAGGCAAACTAAAGGGCACCGACAGCCTGCTCGCCTACAACTAGTAAAATTTAAGCGATGTTTTTTGCAAGATGTATGGAGTAAACTTGTACCCCCTAACTTCCATTCGCATTGTTCAAATATATCCTGTGCCAATGTGCTATATTGATCTTGTTTAGAGTGTACTGAAGGTAGATAAAAATCGTTTCACGAGTTTGTCTACATGTATCACTTACTGCCAACCCATGATGTACTGCAAATATTAAAATAGGTCACATTCTGTCTAAAGAAGGATCACATACCAAATCCATCAAGCGAAGCAAGAACAATCTCTCCAGGCAATAAACTGAAAAACTTCTTGCCAGCTTTTGAGTTAGCCAACGAGCTTGTAAAATACTCCCTCCGTTCACAAAAGTATGTCTGAACTTTGTCTAAATTTGGATGTATCTACACACCAAAAAATTTCTAGATACATGCAAATTTGGACAAAGTTGTGACATCCTTTTGTGAACGGAGGGAGTAGCTAGTAACCTTCACGACTCCAGACAGTATTCTAGTTGCCACTTTCTCAGACATTTTTGTCACCTTCTTAGCCCTGCCAGCAAATATTTAAAAATATATATGAGAAAACACAACCAGCTTAAGCAAGGACCATATGTTACTTAATACATTCAGTGATCACCTACTTCAGATCCCAAATCAACAAGTGTGACTGTACACACAAGGCACAGGGTCAAACTCCTTGTACAGTCTAATCTATCTTTAGGCTAAAATTAATATTAGCAGCTTAAGATTATTTGAAACATAATGCACTTGGTAATAGAAGAATTACATGTTCAAAAAGAACAATTTCGTGGTCATAAGAAACATCGCAGAGTTCAAGTTAGCCGAGTTGTAAAATGCAGCTATCTACAATCCCAGCGCCTTTCTACACGGAAGCTTGGGATTTTTCCTAGACAAGATATAAATATCGAACCAAGGAATCAAGCCATAGTTATGATTCAACATAAGAGCAAGAACAGAAGTTACCAAGGGTTGCCAAAAATACATGTAATTGCAGCATGATTACATGGATAATTTGCAGATGTTCCCCCCTACTTATCATTATAGAATTCTTTATGTTTCTAGATAATTTCATGGTTTAGCATGATTACATGGATAATTATCTAGAAACATATATTTTAAAAGAATTCTATATTAATTAGTAATGACGATTCATCCAAAAATATATTTAATTGTTTTATGAATCGTCATTACTGAAACTATTTTTGGAGAAACTGATTTGTCGTACACCTTTCCTCTTGGTTCAACGAGGTGGCGAGGTGGGAGACAAAACCAAGCAAAATCTTGGCCACCCGTCATGCGGGTGAAGAATGGTGCCAAAGAAAATTAGAACTCTATTTCTCTAAGATGGTAAAAAATCTCAGCTATGCTCACTAATTGTTTTGTTAACGACAAGATGCTTAGCTGGGTCACCAAAGCCGCCACTACTTCAAAAGCACCTTTCAAAGGTGGGAGTCAAAACCAAGCAAAATCTTGGCCACCCGTCATGCGGGCCTCGGGCTTGGCTTTTGGCTTTTGACTTATGCTATAAACCAAAGGACAAAAGCCAAAAGCATCTATTTAGGTGCTTTTGTGGCTTAAGTCAAAACCAAAAGTCAAGAAAAAACCTAACCAAACACCTACGCGTGTTGTGAATCAGTGAATCGTTCACGTAGGTGCGCAGTTCACTCCTTGATTTCGTTGTGTAAATTGGAAAAAAGATGTCGTGGCTATCGTGCCGTGCTTGAGACCACAACCAAACATGAGCACGTACGTAGGATTATCTCATCATTCACGTAGGTTTCCCTGATTCTAACTCGACTCAGAATTAATTATAGATCCTAACCAAGTTCTAGCCGTTGTACAATATAAACAAAATCCATGTATTTTTTATTCTAGCAAGTATAAATCATGCATGCATTATCGACTTAATACTGAAATCACTGTAACTTATAAGATATATTTGACCATAAAGCCGATATAAGACGAATTACAATTGCTCAATTTATACTATATAATTTTTAATAAATTTGCTTACCTGATCACACACACAAAATACTATTAAGATACTTGTTAGACCGTATGTTTCGGAGATCTTCTACCAAGATATTTAAGGATACAAAAATATAAATAAAAACATGTCTATCCATACACGCATAAATAAATATATACACTATATAATTTGTACAACCATCAACAATTAATTCAAGGAGTTATGTGATTTTTATTTTTTATTCTTTTTTTAATTAAAGGGTTGATTTCAGTTTGCAAATGTTTTTAGGGGGCAATGTTGAAAGGACAAGGATGTCGCCTAGAGAGGGGGGGGGGGGGGGGTTGTGAATAGGCGATTAAAACTTTTTCGGTTTAGTCTTGCTAATTGCGGAATAAAACTAGGTGTTTAAATTAACAAGCCAACAACCTAATTAAACTAGGCTCACCTATGTGCACCAACAACTTATGCTAAGCAAGACAAGTAACAAGGTGATAGCAACAAGAATACTTCAAGCACGAAGGCTATCACAATGTTAAGTGCATAAGTAAAAAGCTTGGGTATAGAAATAACCGAGGCACGCGGAGACGAGGATGTATTCCCGAGTTCCTCATTTTTAGGGGAGTACGTCTCGTTGGAGAGGTGTGAGGCACCACAAAGGTCGATCTCAACGCCATAAAGCCTCACCCTATTCTCCGATGAACCGCACCACAAAGGTTTGGTTCACCTTCCACTATCGGAATCCTTCAAGGCGGAATCCGGAGCCTTTATAACAACAATCCGAGCCACAACCCACAACTGGATTGTGGGCTCCCTAACGGCTACAAGTGACCACAAATGTCTAAACCACCACAAAGTCGTCTAGGGTCCAAAGACCCAAGAGTAACAAGTTCACAAACTTTCACTTCCACGAATCCTCGTGGAGAGCACAAACCGATGCACAAAGCAATGGCAAGAACACAAGAAGTGCTCAAGTCCTTCACTCTCAAATCATACCAAAAGCAACTAATGCTTATGGGGGGAGAAGAGAGGAAGAACAAAGGAGGAGAAACACCAAGAACTCCAAGATCAAGATCTACTAGGTTCTCCTCACTTAGAGGAGAGATGGATTGGTGGAATTGTAGATCTAGATCTCCTCTCACTTTTCTCTCAAAGATATGCAAGAATCATGGGAGGAATTGAGAGGGGGAAAGCTTTTACAAGGTCAACAATGGAGGAGAGAAAGGGGAAAAACGTGCTGCACCGAGGAAGAAGAAGGGGAGGGGTATTTATACCCCTCCACGAAAACTAGCCGTTGCAGACTTGGAGGCCGGATATTCCAGCTTAAGTCAGCACCGGAATACCGGCCTACCGGAATGTCCGGCCCAAATATCCGGCCGAGTCCAGAGGCTCGCACAAAGCGACGGAAAATCGAGTTTCGCCAATTTTCCTGGGGGCCGGATATTCCGGTCTGAATTTGACCCGGAATATCAGGTCTGTAGATAACTGACAGAATTAGCAATACAAAAACTGCAATATCTTTTTCATCCGGACTCCGATTTTGATGATCTTGGGCTCGTTGGAATCGTAACGAAGAGCTCTTCAAGATTATGCAGAGAAACATCATAGTCCATCATGTGAGGAGGAATCCAAATGTAGAAAGGTAAAACCTCTCTATAAAAAGATGAACCGGCAAAACCTCCAAAACCGAAAACGAAACAAGTTTTCCATACGAAATCCGTTTTCGATGAACTAGAGCTTGGTGCGGAGATGAACACAAGCTCTAAATTCTCACATGGATAAAATACAAATAATAACCAAGAAAGATGATATGCCAAGTATGCAAAGGTTTGAGGTCTCCACAAAGATACGATCAAGTTACTCACTTGAGAGCCCCTCTTGATAGTACGCCGTCTATCCTATAACCCGGTTTCCCACTAACACCATGAGACCGGTAAAATAGAAACCCTATCAAGATCATACATTTTCCTTGCGCATTCCACTTGAGCTATATGATGACGATCTTGACTCCCTTAAGTTGGAACACCTTTCTTGATTGTGCTTGCTAGCATATGCTTGATGAAGACTTCTCCAAATACTCCCCCATACACCATTATGGGAGAGCCTTGCTAAGTTCCGTCTTCATGAATCCACTTGCACATTATCTTCTTCTCTTGATATAGATGATGGCTTGGAGATAAACATGAATGTTCACTCAATCTTCTTTTCCAAGCCATGCTTGTAATAAGCTCTACTCTAGATGACCATTCCTTATATGAGCCCATTGATTAGAACCTTGGTCATCATATAATCTTCTAGAGTCCAACACATGAACTCCAAGCTTTTCTCAAGGACAAGATCTACAAGAATATCTCAATGCAAATATTAGTCCATAAGGATTGTCATTAATTACTAAAACCACGCATGGGGCAACACCTGCACTTTCAATCTCCCCCATTTTGGTAATTGAATACAATCCCTTTTACGAGGGTTTATATAATGAATTAAGCAACCATGCAACACAATAAGCAAGGATGCAAGAGAACAAAGAACAAAACCATATTCCCTTAAACCCTCTAAATCTCTCCCCCGTTGGCATCGATTGTCGAAATGGGTGAAAAATTATGAAGGCCAATATAATAAGAGCTCCCCCATAAAGTGTGCATTTCTCATGATATGAGTGAAATCAAATGCACATATCCAATGAAGAATAGTTGGGAAGGAGATCAAACTATATTGAGGATCCAAAGATTGCAAAAGAAAAACAAATTGAAAGATACTTCGACAAAAGAAGTAACCAATTAAAGGTTCCGAAAAACCAATAGAACATAAGAATATATTATGATAAGATCAGCCAAGTGTTCTAATAATTAAGAGGGAACTCCCCAAGGTACGTGCACAATAATGATTTGTATTTCAATATAGTGTGCACAACATGGAATCCTCACTCCCTTTTAGATGATGTTGAACACAAACAAGTGCAAGAGGGCATAGATGGAAATTGAAGCAAAGCAATTAGGTCCACAAGCTTATTAAGATGCAAAAAAAAAGGATATCAAATGAAAACCAAAGCTTGTGCCTTTTAGGAACCACCAAAGAATCAAAAGCAATAAAAGGTGGTCACTAACAAAATGGAATACCAAATAAAGATGTAACTACTCTCATGTGTATAAATTTCTAAGTAGACATCAATCATGAGATATAAGTCCACAAAGAAACATGCACACACAAAATAGATACTACGGTGAAGAACATGATATCCAAGTGGAAGTCATATATATAGTTATATACCAATAAGATCATTGCTTAAAAGCATATCACAAAGCTCAATTTTATCTTAGAAGGATATAGATGAACTTCCAACACAATCTCATCATAGCATCAAGAAAGTCCACAAGGGAAAAAGATAGATGAGATACTCCGAGAAAGATAACAAGTATCACAAAGGGCAAATGAATTTGCAAATTCATCAATATTGCATATGAGAGACTTTGAGAAGAAATGCTAGATTAACATATTTGGGATTGGTGAATCAATAAAATTATTATATATATTCCCCTTGATATGAAATCACCCGGCTTGCTCACATTTGCAATAAAGATGTTTAAATAAGAACTTTGCAAGAACCACAATTGCGACAAAAGATTCATGCCAAGAAACAACCTACACAAGTTGAAAGCTAGTAAAGTAGGCATGGGGTAGATACTTGTTACCGAGATAGCATTGGTGATGTAGAAGATAAGAGTTCACGATCATCCGAGCTTGGCTCCAATAAGCATATGGTGATAACACCTTCCTTGTAAATGAGACAAGCTTCCAATGCATCTCCAATGTACCTAAAACAAATTCAAGTACAAAATGGTACCCAAACTCATTGGGTCTAAAGTAGTTAGAGCAACTACAATACATAGGACAAACTCCACATAAATATGTGCATATTGATATGAAATTGAATTTTATGCACATCTTAGCCATTTAGGATTTGTTGGAGTTTATCCTATATATTGGATCAACGAAAGTAAGCATGTCATAAGATATACATATAGTAAATATGCATGCACAAGACTTTCAAGAACCAAACGAGATACAATTTGGACAAAACACCAATTAAACCAAGAAAGCACACGTAAGTGTGACAAGAAAGAAAATTGTCCAAATTATATCAAAAACTCAAATCAACACATGATTGAAGATACCACTTTGAAAAGATGCCAAATGAAGGTAAGATACCAATTGATGAAAAAATCATCAAGGAATAAACCGAACCCTCTACACTTTTCATTATGGCACAAAGTACCAATATGAAAAATGTTTGTCTTCCAAGAAGACACGTCATCGGGATCAAATACCAATTGAAGACAACTAATGTTCAAAAACATATAGAATTGCTCCCCCAAGATTTGTGCATTATTTATGATCTTGCATTTGAATACAAACTGCACACAAATGAGATCATCACTTTCCATACATATTATTCAAACACTAGTCAAGTTCAAGGTAAGCAATAGGGTACAAAACCAATTCAAAGAATGATGTTCTACTCAATATAGGATAGCTTCCCCAAGAATAGTGCATTATCTAGAAGTATGACTTTGAATGAAAATGCACTAGAATGGGATCATTGCTTTTCCTACCTCAAGAAAGCATAAAACAAATTTTGAGTAGAGCAACAAGGATCCAAAAGATACAAGGATGACAAGAGGATTTAGATCAAACCAAATCCTTGGCAATAAAATAAGGCAATTCAAAGCAAGATCCAAAGTGAAGATGGTCCACAAATTTCACCACACATATGAGTATCACTTGTCAAGGACAAGGAGTATATAGAGATATTTCTCGGTGGTATATAAGAATGATATTGAAGACCAATTTCATAACAAATAAGCATATTGCAAAGGATAAGATTTAAAGCCATGCTTAGATAAATAGATATTCTTGATAGATTCGAATATTCACGCGATCATGCAAAGCAACTACAAAGAGTAGCATGAAGCCATCGGTTTCCCAACAAGATATATGCAAACAAATTTGGGGAAAGCCGTACCAAGAATTTCCATCATAAACAAGATCCAAAAGAGTGAATAAACAACATCATTTTAGCAAAAGGAACTTGTTTGAGAAACATGCCACATAGTAATAAGATAATGAAGAATATCAATTCTAGGTGGCAATACCTCACATGTTCACATTTTCTAGGCTTGTAATATGCACATAGCTTATTACTCCCCCATAATGTGATAATCCAATTTTCTTAACAAGAGGCAAACAAAAACAACTAGAGATAATTAATGGACATTATAGAATTTGAATTTCTCATGAGAGTGACATACCACATAGAGAATAGATAATATTGATATATCATCACTAAGTGGTATTCCTCATGTACACACATTTTTAGGATTGTGAAGTGCACGGAGCACATCACTCCCCCAAAATGGATAGTCCATTAATCTCTCAAAAAGAGAGCCAACAAGATAAGATATCAAATAAAAGCAATAAGGCTCAAAACAAGTAAATGGTGTGCAAACCAACATAAACATACTTGATTACTCAAGATAAGTAAGTAGAGAGCACAACACATACCAACACTAGCAAGGTACAAAACCTAACACATGCAAGGGTGCAAGCAACTTTCAATGTATATATATGATATAAACAAGTTACCGCAAGGAGGAACATTGGATATGAGATAGAACAATATAATCCAAATGACTTGGCTTGAGAGAATATAATTGATGAAGGTCCCTTAATTCTTCATGATGTAGCCAAGTCACCAATGCCCTCCAACAACACCTATTGATCAAGTTTTAGCTTGTTGGTCCCCAACCAAGTTGGGTCCTAAGAGATTAGTCACAATAGGTTTGGCAACCCAAATGGTGCTTTTCTTGACACCACTTTGAGTACCAACATATTTGGCAAACACATTGCCAACCTTATCCTTCCGAAGAGAATAAACATCACAATAATAATGGGGTTGGATAAGGTACCATTAGTGCATGAAGAAGCAAAGTGACCCTTCTCACGACATTTGTAGCAACATTTGATACCTCCTTTCTTCTTAGTTGGAATCTCGACTTGAGGAGGGGTAGCTTGATTCTTCTTGGGAAGTGGTCGTTCATCAACTTGAGGAACTTGAATTTGAGCTTGAGGCTCTTCCCTTGTTGCTTCTCACTAAGAGACTTCTTCTTCTTCAAAGGGCAAGATCTAACATGGTGCCCTTCAAATTTGCACTTGAAGCAAACAATCTTGGCCGAATCTTTAACTTGTTCTTGGCCCTTTTTCTTCTTGTTGAACTTGGACTTGTTCTTGATATTGGAGTTGAATCCAAGTCCACTCTTGTCATTGGGGCGTCTTTGAACACTCAACATATTGTCAAGTGTAGAATCCCCAACATGACGCTTTTCCAAGTCTTTCTTCAAAGAAGTGACTTGGGCCTTGAGCTCATTTAATTCCTCTACATGGTTAGTATCAACAAAAACACTAGAGGAGGTAGAGGCTTCATTGTTAGAGCAACAAGGCATAGAAAGTAATTCATCACAAGATGTAGCAACATTGTGAGTGAATGGATCACTAGGACTAGCACATAGAAATAAAGCATTGAGAGAGAAGTTGTGCCATTGTCCACATGAGGCTCACAAGATGTTACCTTTGAGATAATAGCCTCATGAGCTAACTTTAGCTTAGCATAGGATGCTAGAAGATCATCATTAGAGCTAGATAGCTTTTCATGACTTTCTTCCAATTTCCTATACTTGCTAGTTAGCAACTCAAGTTGAGCCCTTAGCTCAACATTCTCCTTCAAAATAGATGCTTCACGAGAAATAGAGTTAGTAGCACAAGCATCATCAATATTAGAAATGGAAGAAGACAACTTGGCAAGCTCATCATTTTTAGATAGTTGAGTTTGGAGTTGATCATGAGACTTGATAAGGAGAGAGTGTTCACTTTCTAAATCTTTGTGGGCTTTGTCAAGTCTCTCTATATCCTCAATTAGTCTAGCATTGCCAACACCAAATTCAACTTTTTTCTTTTTAAGCACTTTATATTTAGCAATAGCATGATCTCTTTTCTTAATGATTTTAGCAATAATAGGATCATTTGACTCATCAAGCGACTCAAGCCTCTCTTCAAGCTAAGCTCTTCCTCTTCCTCGAGGGCAGCTGACGAGGGGTTAACTCATCAAATCCCATGGCTAAGAACCTCGGTTGAGATTATGGGGAGAGAACATGGTAGTACTGGTAGTTTCGTCGGCTGACAAGCAGAGGCAAAGATTTACCCAGGTTCAGGCCTCCGGAGAGTAACACCCTACTTCCTGCTTGTCTGGTATTGATCGTGTGAGATTATGCGGTTACAGGGAGGCTCCGGCGAGATGTCGATCTCGCTAGAGCTTTCGGTGGTTCGAGTATGGCTTGTCCTGGATCGGTCGGCCCTCCCAACCTTTATATCATAGGCTGGGTCTCGGGAGTTTGTAACCGACCTGGATTACATGTAAGGAAAGCCTAAACCGACTATGCCTATGTCTAATCTTGGAGGATACTCCATCTTGCTGGGCCTTTCGTCATGGGCTTCATGTATAACTTCTTGATAGTTGGGACTTAGTCGACACGTGCACCAGGTACCCTTAAGTGCACGTCATATGCTTTGTACCAGTATGTTGTAATTGGAATTCCTATATGAATAGCACATGTTGGCTATGTCGAGTATTGCATCGACTTTGGTTTTTGCTTATGATAATCAAGAGATAATAGCTTAGTAGGCCCGATACATTCGACGGATCGGGACCGGTTAACTACACATTCGGGTAAAACCTTACTAGCTTTCAATCAAACTCGAGTCTCCAGACTCGAATCTGGAACAGACTGGTCAGACTCGAATAGGCCGCGGAGGTCTTACTGAATCGATCTGCAGTATAACTTCGAAATTTACCCAACACGTTCGTCGGGATTTTCGTCATGTCTGCTGACACGAAAAGTATAAGGATTGACGTTGCCGGAACGGTCCTTAGCCGAGCTCGAAAGTTCGGCGGGTCTTACCTTTGCACTATGCGTGCAGCATCCGAGGTATTTGCGGCGGACGCAACTCGGGAATGTTTCGAGTATGATTTCGTATATGAACTGAGTCGAGCCTTTTGTCAACTAACACTTTGTCGTTATTCTATCGGGTGCGCGACAGCGCTCCCGATGGGAGTAGCCCCCGAGATTGTGCTTTATTGCTTGCAATGGAGGATAATCTCAAATCTTTTTATCCCATACACTCTCAGTCGAAGAAATTTTTGATACGCTCCCGATGGGAGTAACATGCCTTTTAGTCGAAGGAACGGTCGAGTGACCATTTTTTGCTTTAACATTGCTTTTTCTCACCCAAATAGAGCGAGGCAATCGAGTGACTGATATGCATTGGGCGAACTCAAATACTTTTCTGAACATATCGCTTGCAATGACGTCAGGGATGACGTTTTTTGGCGACTGCGCTGCCTGACACGCGGTGGCGTGCGTTATGCTGCGATGGATGGGACGTGACACGTATGTGGGCCCTTTGTGGAGCGCTGACCGAACGACGGTGCCGTTTGGACTGGATTTGACCGCGCTAGCCCACTTTTGGCGGAGGCGTGATGATGGCTCCTCTTTTTGCGTGCGTAGTGGGCGGAGTGGCCGGCGACGGTTGCCCTCGCGGTTGACACGTGTACGGTGGGATTGCGTGCGGAACGCACGATTCTGATCTGAATGGTTATGATCGCTTATGATTTGTGGTAAATAGGGGGAACGGCGCTAGCATTATTTTTACTTGCCATTTGCTCTGCGCGCCGCCCCTACTTCATCGTCTTCCTCTCGCTTCCCCATTGTTCTTGCGCCCGAGCTCCCACTGTTCCCTTAGCCACCACTGCCATGGCGCCAAAGAGAAAAGCTGCTGCTGTCGACGCGCCCGCGACCGATGCGGCCACTCTGAAGGGGAAGAAGACTGCGGCTGGCGCATCTGCGCCCGTCGTCGACCTCAAGAAGAGCAACGGCGATTGGGTGAAATCCACCATTAAGGAGGCGCAGCTGGACAAGCTTCGCGAGGAGGGAATGCTGCCACCCGCGGACCAGCTGTCCGTCCGCGCGCCGTCGCCCAAGGAGGTACTCCCCGAGCCTCGCGCTAACGAGCGCGTTTGTTTTGCGGAGTTTCTACCTATGGGTTTTTCGTTTCCCCTCCACGACTTTGTTCGTGGTTTGATGTTTGCTTACGGGGTGCAAATCCATGATTTCACCCCGAATGGCATTATGTACATTGCCTGCTTTATGGTTTTGTCATGCGTGTCCTCTTGGAGAACAGCCCCCAAGCCTGCTTGGCCGGGGTTTATGCAAGTGCGATGTGAAACTTACTTGAAGTATATTTTGTGTAGTCTGAAGGTCGTGCTGCGGCAACAGGTTCATCTGCAAGCAGCTCCAAGCCCAAGCACACTCGAAGCGTGAATGACCAGAAGCTGATTGAATATCTCACGCAGAAATTCACAGCTATGGAGGCAGAGCTGAAGGAAACCAAGGCTTCCCTTGCTGATCTCCAGTCGAGACCCTCACCCTCTACAGAGCGAGAGTTATTTTTGCTGGCGGAATTGGACAAGGTGAATCTGCAGCTCGAGTGTAAGTTCACCGATACACACTTCGTCTTTTGCTTCGGCAGGCTCGAATATATGAGCTGATTATGCTACGAATGTGCAGGTGCCTGCTTTGATAGACAAAAGGCGGAGATTCGAATACGCGAGCGGTTGGACGATCAGGCCAATAGGCCAGAGTATACCCATCACCCCTTTTGGTCAGATAGGGATAGGAGTCAGACACTTGTGACTCTTTATGATCACACCTGGCGTGTGGCTGTTGTGCTGGAGAGCTGTAGGCAAGCCTTCTCCAGGATACACCACACGTTGTTCCCCCCAAATGAGCAGCCGGAGGGTTTGCCGGCCCTGCTAGGAAAATTTCGCAAGGGCAGGACCATCAAGAAGTTTGCGCGAGAGCAACTCATCAGTGGAGCGAATGTGGCACTCACCTTGTTCGGACACACCACCCGAACCTTGATCTGAAGAAGATTGCCCTAGGACCAGCACCTGTACCTGGCGGTGGTCCCGTGCCTATGGAGGAATATTACAAGGAGACTCGCGTGGATGCCCTTGTGTTGATTCATCATGTATTAAAGGAGGAGGAAAAATGGGCTCCACCCAAAGATGAACCTGTAGATTAAGGTTTTATGTATAGGGGTCAGCCCCCAAGTGTAATTTTGCCACTTGTGTATATTTTGTCTATGTGTATGTGCGCAGCCCCCGAGTGTATCGAGTGGGGTTTATGAAAAACACAGAGTATGGAACATAAATTGCACAGCCCCCGAGTGCTCGAGTGAGGCTGTGAATTTTTGCGATGTTTGAAGCTTCAACTCATGATTTTGAGCAGCGTTTTCGTTTATGTATGATTTTTATGACCCAGCCCCGAGTATTTGAGTGCGTCTGGAGTATTATGTTTGAAGGAGCGAAAGCTCATGCTTTGAGACAGCACAACCCCCGAGTATTCGGGTGAGGCTAAGTTTGTGCGAATAAGTTACGCGAGTAGTAAGCAGGAAGAAATATGAGGAATCATTGATTATATTCCATTTTTGAATGTTAAGCTGCAGGCCGCCTCATTAAAAACCTTCCAGTCCCCGTAGGTACCCTGGTAAGGAAAAGAGCGCGTCTGAAACCTGCAGCCATCCGACATATGTGCCTATTACATTGTGCGACTGAGCAATCTAAGCATAGAAACGGCGCAGCTGCGCAACGTTCCAAGGATTATGCGAGAGTTCGCCTGTCTTCGCGTGTTTCAGTCTGTATGCTCCACCAAAAATGACCTCGGTGATGATGAAGGGTCCTTCCCATGGAGAAGCGAGTTGGTGCACCTTCTTTTGCTTCAGTCGAAGTACCAGGTCGCCAACCTCAAAGGACCTGGTACGCAGTCGACGGCTGTGGTAATTGCGGAGGTCTTGCTGATAGACAACTGTTCGTGCTAGCGCCGTGTCGCGCGCTTCTTCGAGCATGTCGACTGCATCTTCGGGTGCTTCATCTGCGCCTTCTTCGTTGTACGCTTCGACTCTTGGTGCATTGAACCTTACATCTGATGGCAGGATTGTCTCTGCACCGTAAACCATGAAAAATGGGTGAACTGTGTTGAAGCGTTAGGAGTTGTGCGTAGTCTCCATAGCACAGATGGAAGTTCTTCAACCCAAGTACCCGCAGCTCTTTTGAGTGGCACCAGAAGGCGTTTCTTGATTCCGCTCGTCACGAGTCCATTGGCTTTTTCGAATTGGCCATTGGACTGCGGGTGTGCCACGGATGCGTAGTTGAGCGTAATATCCTGCTCTTTACAGAAGGATCGGAACTCTTCAGCCGTGAAATTTGTACCGTTATCAGTGATGATGCTGCTTGGCACACCAAAGCGTTATATGATGGATTTTATGAAATTGACTGCTGTAGTGGCAGTCGAACTTGTGATAGGGACTGCTTCAATCCACTTGGTGAACTTGTCGACCGCCACCAGAAGGTGAGTATGCCCTCCATGGGAGGATTTTTTGAGTGGCCCGACCATATCGAGCCCCCACTGGGCGAAGGGCCAGGCCAATGGTATTGTCTTCAACGCCGATGCGGGTGCGTGCGGCTTTGTGGCGAATTTTTGACAGCCGATGCACCTTTTGACTATGTACTCCGCGTCTTTGAGTGTTGTAGGCCAGTAGAAGCCTGCGCGAAAGGCTCTGGCTACGAGTGATCGATTGCTGGCATGATGCCCGCAGGTACCTGCATGAATATCACGAAGGATGCACTAGTACAGAAACGGCTATTAGTGGCGCACGGTTTTGGGATTCTGTGGCGCACCCCCAGGTTTGCTGGGTGCGCCACAGAATTCTCGCCACTAAAATTATTTCTGTGGCGCACCCAGGTCGTGCGCCACAAAAAGTGAAACTTTCTGTGGCGCACCTAGTGCAGTGCGCCACAGAAATAGCTCGGCAGCACCCCTATACAGAGGCATTATGTGGCGCACTGTTTCTTGGTGCGCCACAGAAAGTGGTGCGCCACAAAAAAAAAAGCATGCGCCACAGATATATTAAACAGAAATACCGGTATTTTTCCATTTTGCTGTACAAATACAGGTATATACAGGATTTATACAGGTTTATACAGAAATACAGGAATATTTGACAGGTATATAAACAGACAAACACATTAATCAATATGTCATCACACATATTACTTAGTGCCCGATCAAGATACGTATATACACATACTCACAAAAGTGCCGAATGTTTCATCATTTCACACTACACATTACAAATCAAGTGTTCGCCGCCTAACTATGATCAAATATAGTGCACATCAGCGATAATGGTGAGCAAGAGCGCGCGGGAGCATGCATGATCATGGAGTCCTCTTCTTGAGCGGCGCCGGGAACGGTAGAAAGCCTTCTTTCGTCTTCCACTTCCTGGTGTCATTCTGTGCCTCTAGTCGTTCTTCGATATCCCTCTGACACAACCCTGAAGATGGATTGGGATATATATTGGTTAGTGATATAAATAGAGTATAATTTATTCATCTAAGTAGAGAGGCAAGACAATCAATCAATTGTCATGGTTGGAAATCATATGGCTATCCTATTTGGGTTTCATAGCATAGCATCTCCGGCCGGCATCTCCACGACACGATGGTCGGAGCACAAACAACCACGACACGATGGTCGTGGACACATATCCTCATGCACATACATCACCACATCCACATCCACATCGAGGGAGAGAGGAACTACCTCGGGTAGGGAAGGGAGGCTCGGGTCCGAGATCGGCGTGGTGGAGGTGCTCCTCGTGGTGCTGGAATAAATTAACAAAACCAATAAATTAACATTTTTTTCATCTCAACTAACAGCAACCAGCACTAAAACCTATCTTCACTCATGTTAACACATAGCATTTCTAGGCCTTTCCCATTTGATTAAATCTTGAAAATTTGGGAAATGCACCTTTATAGATCTCATCTACTCCATCTCATCTTCCTTATCAAATCAAGTTTGAAAGGATTTGAAATAGTTTGCTTAATTATCCATGATGGTTTTGGGAGCTAATCAAACCAGTGACCATTAGTGAAATAATCAAAATACTTAGCAGCAACTAACACAAAGTGGGCAGCAACACAAATACTTAGCATGGCATTGTTGATATGTAAGTGAGTAAATAGATCTACAAAGTGGGCAGCAACACAAACCAGTGAGTAAACCCTTGATGTCCACACCTATATCCTATGTTTCTAATGAAATCTCTATGCAATTATAAAATCAGTGGACTATCCTTTATATCAAACACCCTTTTGTGCAGTAAATATCCTTTTGCATGATCTTTGCCATTGACTCAAAAGGGAACTACAGGCAGGAAATTACCAGGATGTTTGTGTGCATTTCGAAATTAAAAAAAAGAAGCAACTTGCAAGAATGTTTGTACAAATGAAATTACCAGGAACACTACAGGCAGCAAGTGCAAGTAAGCAACACTACAAGCACAAGCAACACTACAGGCAGCAAGTGCAAGTAATCCAGTGCTTCACAAATGCACAAGCTACTAATACCAGGAGAAGCTATCATGTCCAGTAATCAAACCGAATCAAGCTAATACACTTGCTGCAGTATTTCAATTACTGCTACACTAAATTTCTTGTCCAGAACTAAATCAAACCGAACTTGTTGTGTGCATTAGAGAAGCAATATCATGTCCAGCAAGTACAAGCAACACTACATCTTGCAAGATTCAGAGGCAACTTAAGCCAGAACTAAATTTCCCTTCTCAGACGCCAACTACTGCACCAAATCAAGCAAGCAGGCACCACAGGGGAATTTCTACAAACACCTTCGGGGCAGCAGTTCGGTAGGGGAGGGAGGGGGGGAAAGGGGAAGCACCTGGGGGAGGGAAGGGAGGGGAGGTCGTCGAGCGCGGTGTAGAGGTCGTCGCCGGTGCGGAGGGAAGGGAGGTGCGAGGGCGGGAGGTCTTCGTCGGCGGCGCCACGCGGGGGCCGAGCGTGCGGTTAGGGCAGGGGCGTTGCGGGGGTGGCGGTGGAGGTGCTCCTGGCCGTCGGTGGCGGGGGTGGCGGTGGAGGTGCTCGTCGAGCGCGCGAGAGAGAACGTCGAGGAAGCGCGCGGTTCTACACTTAGCGAAATTTCGGATGGAGAAGAGAGGCAGCGCGGGGTGGCCCACATGTAATAGGTCGAAGGAAGTCTGTGGCGCACCCTTTAATCGGTGCGCCACAGAATTATGCGATTCTCTGGCGCACCCTTTAAGCCGTGTGCCACAGAATTATGAGATTCTGTGGCGCACCAGTTCCGCGGTGCGATTCAAAATGAGATTCTGTGGCGCACCCTTAACGCGGTGCGCCACAGAATTGTAACGCCAGATTTAGTTCAAAATCAACTGATACTGTTATGGTACAAAATCCTGGCTGTCCCATTTTTTTTCTTCTTTTTTTTCTTAAAATATTTTTGGTTAAATTTGGTTACAAAATTCACACAATGTCTCACACATATTCAATTCATTTAATACACACAATGTCTCATACATATTTAGTTCATTGAATACATAACTCTTGCATTGTCTCACACCAAATGTCTCATACACCAAAAAAGTCTCTTCTTCGTCTCGGTTCCGCGAGCTAGCTTCTCTTCTTTCCCTTCTTCACGGTTGAAAACTTTAGGCCGGCGACCTTGAGATTTCTTCGCGTGAACGGACAACCTTTAGTAGGCAGGGAGGTCTTCCTTCTTTGTGTACTAGTAGTAGGCATGTCGAAGAACTTGTCGAATTCCTCCTCGATCTTTGGCTCGTTGTCCAAGTCTTGCTCGGTGGCGCCTCCTTCCATTCCGATGATGCTCCTCTTGCCCCTCCTCACGACAACACGGCTAGGTTTTGACGGGTCGGTAATGAAGAAGCATTGCTCAACTTGGCTAGCGAGTACCCATGGCTCATTTTTCGCGGAGGCGTTCTTCGATTTGGCATCGGGTATTACCATGGTGGTGAAATACCGGCCTTCTTTGACGACGTCCTTGGCCCATCTTACACGGAACATTGGCACCGACTCTCCACAGTAGTTGAGGTCCCATATCTCCTCAATCCTTCCGAAGTATCTTTGCTTGACAGTAGCCTCGTCATCGCCGTAGGATAGCATAGTTACTCCTGAGTTTTGATATTCGCTATTCTTGTCCTTTTCCTCGGTGTAGAATCTGTAGCCGTTGATGTCGTACGCCTGATAGGTCTTTACGTTGTGCGAGGGACCCCGTGATAAGGAGAATATGAGTCTTTCATCTTCCGTAGATGGCGTTTTGCTCTTTGCTAGCTCCAGTTGCTTTTGCTTGAACCAACGCGTGAAGCTAGAGTTGTGCGCTCTGGTTACGTCTCCCTTCTTCCTCGGCCGGCCCAGGTTGATGTAATGTTGCTCGAGTAAGCATTTGTGCTCTTCCACCCAAGTTTCGATCAATTGTAAGTGTTGTAGCGCGACCCGGTGAGCCCTGTCGAAGTCGTCCTTTCGACCCTGCATGCTGACAAAGATTGAGCTGGTGCCGTCTCGGTGACCATATCCCTGGAGCCTGCCGAAGTGTTTCCTCCTGGGCAGACCAACATGCTGGTTCTCGGTGCTTAGATAATTCTGGCAGAAGGAGATGCACTCGTAGGTTAGAAAGCCCTTGGCCATGCTTGCGTCTGGACGGGCCCTGTTGCGAACGTATCCTTTCATGACACCGTTCATCCTTTCGAACGGCATCATGTAGTGCATGAACGTTGGCCCGAGCTGCCTGATGTCATCAACGACATGGAGAAGGAGATGCACGCAGATATCAAAGAATGCTGGCGGGAAGTAAATCTCGAGCTCGCATAGTATCAGCACGATCTCTTCCTGTAGCCTGTCGAGCTGCTTCACGCCGATCGACTTCCTGTTGATGACGTCGAAAAAATTGCAAAGGGCAAGCAGCGTATCACGGACGTGCTCGTCCATTATCCCTCGAATCGCAACGGGAAGTATCTGCGTCAACAGCACGTGACAGTCGTGAGACTTCATCCCGCTAAACCTCTTCTTTGTTCCGTCCAGATATCTGCTTATCAGCCCCGCGTAACCATGAGGAAATTTGACTCCTAGGAGACACCTGTAGAATTGCTCGAGCTCCTCCGGACTCATAGTGAAGCACGTAGCGGGAAGCACCACGGTGTTCTTCTTTACCCTTTTGCGCGACCTTCCGTCTTGTCATCATCATCATCATCATCATCGTCATCACTATCGGGGATCTGAAGATCTTTCCTGACACCAAGCCATTTCAGATCGTATCTTGCTTTCGTCCCATCCTTGGACTTTTCCGGCATGTTGGAAAGAGTGCCAAGCAGAGCCTCGGTGACATTCTTCGTAATGTGCATCATATCGAGGCTATGTGGCGTCTTGAGGACCTTCCAGTACTCCAAGTCGTGGAAAACAGACCTCGCTTTCCATACACCCAGCAGCGGATCTACCTTCGGTCGTTTCTTTCCCGGCGCGGGGCACTCCTCCCAATTTTTCAACAGCTCGTCGATTTCTGTGCCGCTCCTCGGGCTCGGGGCTTCTTCGATCTCGTCCTTACCATTGAACAGTTCACCGCGTTTTCTCCACGGGTGATCCATGCGAAGCCACCTTCGAGCCCCTGGGTACACGGTTTTCGAAGACCCGGGATTCCTTGGTAGCTGGAGATGCGGGGTCTTATCCATGCACCTGACACATGCGCAGAATCCGTGGCCTACCTGGGCCGATACATATGAGCAACCAGGATAGTCCTGCACCGTCGTGAGCAACGCGGCTCTCATGTCGAAATAATCTCCAGTGTAGGCATCCCACGTACGGGCTGGCGTCTCCCACAACGTGGCTAACTCCTCTTTCAACAGCGCGAGATACAGATGTATGTGGACACCTGCTTGTTTCGGCCCCTGAATGAGAATACTCATGTGTATGTACCTTTGCTTCGTGCACAACCACGGGGAAGGTTGTAAGGCCATACAAACACGGGCCAGGTGCTATGCGTGCTACTCTGGTTGCCGAACGGATTGAGTCCATCGGTGCTCATACCGAGCCTGACGTTCCTTGCGTCGCCTCCGAAATTTCCGACGGCGTCCAACTCTTGCCACTGGCTAGCGTCTGAAGGGTGTGTAAGGATCCTGCCCTTCTCCGGATCTTCTTCGGGCTTCTCCCTTTCCGCGTGCCATTGCATGAGCTTTGCTTCCTTAGGGTCCACGAAGTACCGCTGCAGACGGGGAGTGATAGGAAAGTACCATACCACTTTTCGAGGAACTTTCTTCCCACGGCTCTTGTACCGTCCTTGGCCGCACACCGGACATGTGGTTCTGTCCTCGTACTCGCCCCGATAAATTGTGCAATCATTGATGCAGGCGTGGTATTTAACGTGCGGTAGGTCAAGAGGGCACACGACTTTCTTGGCCTCCTCGATACTTGTTGGCAATGTGTTCCCCTCGGGAAGACGCTCGTGGAAGAATTGCATGCTCTTGTTGAAGCTCGCGTCGGTCCATCTGTTTCCCGACTTCATCTCCAGAGCATCAAGCGTTACTTGCAAGCGCGTATCCTGTGGCCGGCACCCAGGATACAACGGAGTCCTCCCGTCTATCTCCATTTGCGCCAGCTTGGCTTTCTCTCTAACGGTGCTCGCCTCCTTGAGGAGCAGTTCTTGAACATGAGACTCCATCAAGGCCGACATTAGCGAGCTCTGCGGCGTGTTCGCGTCTTCTCCACCACCATCTACTCCTTCATCGTGACCATGTCCGTCGGCATCTCCTTCGTCACGATCATCTTGCCCGCCCTCGTCTTCAGGCGCAACATTTGCTGTCGGCGCTTGGTTGAAGCCTTGCATGAAACCGCGCCTGAGCAGGTGTTCCTCCAATTGTCCGGAATCAGGGTCGATCCATCTCACAAGTTTGCAACTTCGACACGGACATCGTATCTGGCGCCCGTTGCACCGACTCATTTCCGCCTTCGCTTCTTCCTTGTAGTTGTTGATTCGACTGGAGCTCATCTTGATGACCATGGTCGCCTACGCGGTATACATATAGAGTATGTGTTATTAATTAGAATTAATTAACCGCAACATGCACACACACATACAAGCTTCTCATGCGGGAAGTCGGAAAGTCGGAAATGTTCGACGAAAAAATTCGGCATGACTTCCCCTAAAAGTAGGACATATGTGGTGCAAAAATTTACCGAAATGGAAATGAATCAACATTTCGGCAAACATCCATGCACCACGCCGGCGCAAGCACAACATGCAAAGATTCATGCAAACCACACACACAAGTTTCATGCATAGATCCGTTCAACAAATAGTTTGCTTCATGCAAACCACACACACAATCGCCCGCCGACAAGTTTCTCATGCCTTTAACAAACACCCATCCAACAATACCCACCTTGTAGATCTAGATCCGTTGCCGAGACGTGACCGTGATCGATGAGAGAGAGTGTGTGGTGATGGAGGGAAAATAGTGGACAAAAAGAGAGGAGGAGAATATATATGGAGGCTTTCCCCAAGCCCTCACCAATTCTATGTCAAACAAAGTAGGTTTAACAACAAATAATGGATAATAGGATGGTCAAAATGCCATGGGAGAGAGGAGGAGCTCGAGCTAGATGCATGGGGGGAGAATGAAGAAGGTCACATGGGGAAAGTGGGTGTTGCCACCTTTTTGTGGATCTGGGCGACCATTCTGTGGCGCACTCAGCTCGGTGCGCCACAGAATGTCACCTTTCTGTGGCGCACCGTTTCTGGTGCGCCACAGAAAGCTAACATTCTGTGGCGCATGGTGACTGGTGCGCCACAGAATGTGAACTTTCTGTGGCGCACCACGGCGGTGCGCCACAGAAATTGCCCAGATGGACCTAGGCCCAATGATTGCACGTGGGACCCACATGATTTCGGTGGCGCATGGACACGCATGCGCCACAGAAAACCTACTTTCTGTGGCGCATGGACACCAGATGCGCCACAGAAAGGTAAATATTTCTGTGGCGCACCTCCTCCCATGCGCCACAGAAATATTTCTGTGGCGCACCAATTAAGGGTGCGCCACAAAGTGTCCACCCACCTATATAGGGTTTCCCTACTAGTGATGGCCTGGCCATCTTCGAATGCTATGCATCGTTGGAACATACCTGATATGTTGCGCTTGTATAGTTCGCCGTTGATGACGGTGTATGCTTTAGATCTTCGGGTGACGCGTCTTGACTCCGTTATGTCTTCAGGTACCTCGCCGCGGAGTATGTATGCGAGGAAAGGTTGAGTCCAAGTTGGCTTAATGAGGAGTGCCTCGACTGGCGGGTCCTCTGTGCTAGGTGCTTTGCTCTTGACTGGTGCGGCTGATGTAGGAGATGTTCGCTTCTTCTTGATGGACCTGTGCTCGATGCGCTCGAGGAAGACACCAGGTGGAACTGGTGCTTTGGTCGCGCCAATGTTGGCTAGCTTATCTGCTTCTTCGTTGCTCTCGCGCCCTATGTGCCGCAACTCGCAGCCTTCGAAGCTGCCTCCATTAGGTTGTACAGATCACGGTAGGTGAGCATGTTATCTGCGATGGCATCGCAGGCCTTCATTGTTTGCTGCACCACAAGATTCGAGTCACCATAGATCATCAGTCGAGTGCACCCGAGGGCTTTGGCCATCCGCATGCCATGGATCAGGGCCTCGTACTCTGCTTCGTTATTGGATGGTAACTCGAATC
Source organism: Poa pratensis (assembly GCA_947311845.1). Taxonomy (NCBI): domain Eukaryota; kingdom Viridiplantae; phylum Streptophyta; class Magnoliopsida; order Poales; family Poaceae; genus Poa; species Poa pratensis. The sequence continues at coordinate 6,441,181 of CAMZMU010000080.1, read as the reverse complement.
CCATCTGCAGGATATAGCGAAGCTTGTCGCCTTTTGGTGATATGAGGATGACACCTGCGCCTGCGCCTTCGTTCTTCTTTGAGCCGTCAAAGTACATAGTCCATGAGTTGGACACATCTGGTGCTCCTGGCAACTGAGCTTCATCCACTCGGTATGGAAGTCAGGTAAGACTTGTGCTTTGATGGCCTTCGGGTAATCATACTTGATATCTCGTGGTCCTAGCTCGATGAGCCATTTTGCGACTCGCCCAGTTGCGTTGGGATTTGTGAGGATGTCTCCGATCCCTGAGGTGCTGATTACAGTGATCGGGTGCTCTGCGAAGTAGTGCGTCAGCTTCCTTGAGGACATGAACACGGCGTAGGCCAGCTTTTGATATGCGGGTACCGCTGCTTTGATATGGAGAGCACTTCACTCAAGTAATAGACTGGGCGTTGTATGCTTTGGGCGTGTCCCTCCTCCCTGCGTTCGACTACCAGTACGGTACTTACCACCCTGTTAGTTGCGGAGACATATAGGTATAGTGGCTCGCGTTCCCTTGGTGCGACGAGGATTGGAGGGCTTGTGAGGACTCGCTTGAGGTCCGTGAAGGCTGCTTCGGCTTCTGGCGTCCACTCGAATTTGTCTGCTTTCTTCATCAGTCGATAGAACGGGAGTGCTTTTTCGCCCAGTTTGCTGATGAATCGACTGAGTGCTGCCACTCGACCCGCTAATTTTTGCACGTCATGGAGCTTTGAAGGCCTTTGCATGTCAAGATGGCCTGTATTTTCTCCGGGTCGCCTCGATTCCACGAGCCGAGACTAGATACCCCAGGAGCTGCCCGGCTGGCACGCCGAACGTGCACTTCTTCGGGTTGAGCTTGATGTGGAAGCGTTTGAGGTTTGCGAACGTCTCTCGCAAGTCATCGAGTAGTGTGTTTTCCTCCCTTGTTGTGATGACGATGTCGTCTACGTAGACCTGGACGTTTCGCCCAATTTGCTTCTTGAGGCAGTCTTGCATCATGCGCTGGTAGGTTGCGCCTGCGTTCTTGAGCCCGAAAGGCATTGTTGTGTAGCAGTAGACCCCGAGTGGGGTTATGAACGCCGTTTTCTCTTCATCCTCTTCCTTCATCCTTATCTGGTGGTAACCCGAGTAAGCATCCAGGAAGGACAAGCGAGCGCACCCGGCGGTGGAGTCGACGATCTGGTCGATTCGAGGTAGTGGAAAGTGATCCTTTGGACACATTTATTGAGTGCTGTGAAATCTACGCACATCCGAAGGATATCTGTGTGCTTCTTCTCTACAAGTACGGGGTTGGCCACCCATTGTGATTTCTTGATTTCTCTGATGAAACCTGCTGCGAGTAGTCTGTCGACTTCGGCTTCGACTGCGGTTCTTTTCGGGCCGGATATGCGGCGCATTGTTTGCTTGACTGGTTTAGCATCTGGAAATAATTGGAGAGAGTGCTCGGCGAATTCCCTGGGAATACCTGGCATGTCGGCTGGACACCACGCAAATATATCCCAGTTCTCACGGAGGAATTCGACGAGCGCGCTTTCCTATGCGATAGGCAGACTCGAAGAGACATTGACTGTCTTGGTCGGGTCAGTCGGGTGCACCTGATGCGACCTTGTGTCATTGGTGGCATTGAATGCTCTGTCGACTGCCACCTTCTTGTGCTCCGGCATAAGTGTTCGATCGTTGGAGACCGCTAGATCGGCGAGTGTTGCTTCCATGCCGAACATCTCAGAGATTTTGCTAAACTCTCGGTCGCAAGAGTCGACTTTTGGAAGTTTCCTTTGACTGTGATTACTCCTTTTGGTCCAGGCATCTTCAGCTGGAGGTATGCGTAGTGTGGGACCGCCATGAATCGAGCGAACGTCGGGCGTCCAAGTATGGCGTGGTATTGTGACTTCCAGTCGACAACTTCGAACTCAATCGACTCTGTCCTGAAGTGGTTCTTGTCCCCGAACGTTACGTCGAGTTGTATGGTGCCTTCTGGGCTTATTGCTTTGCCTGGGACGATACCGTGAAAGGTATTTGAGATTTTGGCAGGTTTTCGACTGACCTGTTCATTTTGCGGAGCGTATCGCGAAGATGATGTTTATGCCGCTGCCACCATCCATGAAGACCTTGGACATGGCGTAGCCTCCAATTTGTGCGTCGAGTACCAGAGCAGAGTGCCCTGGACGAACGACCGATGGTGGGTGGTCCTCTCTGCTGAAGCTTATTGCAGTTTCGGATCCCTTCAAGAATTCAGTTACGGCAGGAGGTGACATGACCGCCATTTACTTGTCGAGTGCGAAGTTTTTGCTCCCTGTTGGAAGGGCGACCTTTCTGTATCATGTACATCTGCCCTTGGGGCGGAGGGTACTGAGGTTCGTCCACCCGAGGTACGGGTTGTATGGCACCCGCGATATTTCCGCCTGCGGCAGGCTGTGGTGGTGGAGGTGGTGCCATCAGAACGGGCACATTGTTTGGCTGAGGCACAGGTGCAGGTGCGGGTGTGTGTGCGGCTGTTGCCTTTCTGAGTTGCACGTATTCAGACGCTAGTTGGTCGAATTCTCTGCAGTTTCTCATCGAGTGATTGGAGCGCAATTTTCCGTCTTCCCCTTGTACAGGTGGAATCTGCAATCAGCATCCATCTTGTCATCGAATGATCGCTCGTTTTGTGCGCCGGAGCGCGACTTGCGCCAATCTTTCTTCTTGTAGCTGTCACTGCGTTGGTTGCGGTCTCGACTGTCCCGCGATCATCTCGACTGTCCCGTCGATCTTCTGACCGTCGGTCGCTTCTGTCTTGGTCATTGCGGGGTGTGGAGAACCAGCCGCCATGAATTCGGGTCTGTCGTCGTCGTAGTGACGTTTTGAACGTTTGCGCCTCCGGTCGTCTCTGTATGAGTCTCTGCGGCTTCGACTGCCGCTTTCATGATTGTCACGGGGTGAGGACCCGCGTGTGGTGCGCGCCATGTCTTCTCCGTCTGCCCACTCAGTCGCGATCTTAGGAGGTTAGCCACAGAGGTTGGCTTTTGGCGACCAAGTGCTTCTTTGAATCTCGCCTGGCGAGGCCCATGATGAAAGCATCCATGGCCATATCTTCTGAAATTACTCCAACTGAGTTGCGTATCTCAGTCCATCGTCGGATGTATGACCTCAACGTTTCGTCTGACCGTTGAACGCAGGCTCGCAGTTCTTCGAACGTTTTTGGGCGCTCACATAGAGGCTCGAAGTTTTTGATGAAGTCTGCGCGGAAGTGATCCCACGAGTCGTATGTTGATGGAGGTAGAGCCTTGAGCCAGTCGCGGGCTGTGCCTTCGAGCATGAGTCGTATGTATTGCATGGCTGTGATGTTGTGCCTCGCTGGCACGCGACAGCCAGTCTGTAGTCTTCCAGCCATCCTGAAGGTTCCTGTCGACCCGTGTATTTGGGCTGTTCAGATGTGAGTTTGAACCCTTTGGGCATCCGTGTCTCGCGGACGCGTCGAGTGAAGCACAGAGCTCCGTGTGGCTCAGGCTCCGATCAGAGTACGAGTCGCTACTGTAAGATCTGCGTGATCTGCTCTGGACCTGCGCCGACGTGAGCCGCTTCTTTCCTTCGAGTGGTGACGGCGACCACTGCGATTATGTTCTTCACGACGCGTGTCTACTATGGCACGGTCTCGACTCCCTCCTGGAGTTTTTGGGATTTGGCGTATGGCCTTCGCCGCTAAGGCGAGTGATTTGATCTGTTGGCGATGTAGTTTTGCATTGGGGTCATCAGCTGGAGGCTTGATTGCCTCTAGGTATGCTGCAGCGGTAAAGAGAGCACCCGCAGCTGTTTTGGGTACTGGCACTCTCTCTCGTCGAATGTCATGAAAGAGTGGCCTAAGTTGCGGGTGAGTGCTGCCCTCTCATCTTCGCGAGGTGTGACAGCCTTGATCTGGGTCTTGTGTCTGCTCGCCCGGTGGAGCTCAGGGAGAGCTGTCTTGCGCACTCGACAAGCTAGCTGCTTTTTACGTTCTTCGAGTGTTGCTCTGATCTGCTGCAGTCGAAGTGATTCCTGCCAGTTGAAGTACTGGAAGGTCAACATCTCCTCTCGTGTTGCGTCTGCTGGCATCATTGTGCACTCCTTGATGACTTTATCTGCTTTTGCTGCCATCTCAGCAGTAATTGTGAGATTTGTGACTCCATCCGGCATAGTAACTGTGCACGGGAATTCTGTAGGCCTGCGACTGGCCGCAGCATCAGATGATTCTGCGGCGAAGGCAACGTAGACCTGCTGGGGTATCACCCGAGGGTATGTGTATGTGTTTTCGAGTCCCGTCATGGACTCGACGTCTTCATCAGGCTCATGTCGGAGTCGATATGCCGTCGAGTGGTCCGTCTGGACGGATCTCGCTGTCGATGTCTTCATCGCCTATGCTCATCTCGGTGTCGGCGAAGTTGTTATGAATCTCGAAGTCGAGGTGTTGTTGGTGCAGATCTCGGAGTCGACGTGGTTGTCGATATGAGTTTCGGGCTCGTCGAAGTCGCTGAGGGAGATCCCGCAGTCGAAGCTATCCTCGAGTGGAGATCGAGCTCGGGATCGTTTGTGCGGTATGCTGATTCGGCCTCCTCACCTTGGAGTTCTTCAATGAGCTCGTTGATCTCTCGAGTCGACATGGTTGTTGCAGACGAGCAGGCTTGGAGGATCGACGATGGTATGGACGCAGTTGATGGATCCGCAGTCGAAGGAGCCGCAACCGATGGAGCCTCGGGTGCGGAAGTCGCGAGTTGGCGTGGATCTGTCAAGTCCTGCACACCAAGCTTGTTGACGAAAAAATTGAACGAGCCAACGGTTAAACCCAAACCTGACTCGAGATCGGCGAACGTCTCCTGGAATTCTGGGAGTGTGGCTCGAAGTCCATCAGAGGATCTGATGTGCTTTTTGCAGGTGAAGCTGGCGTGCTGCCGTTTGTCGAGTGAGTCGGCGAGTTGCCGTGTGCCCCCGAGTCGGCGAGTTCTGGTTTGTTGATGCAGCCGGCGAGTTGCCGTTTGTAGATCCGATCGGCGAGTCGCCGTTTTCCGATGGAACCGAAGAAACCGTGAGTCCAGCACTATTCTTTCCCACAGACGGCGCCAATTGACGAGGGGTTAACTCATCAAATCCCATGGTTAAGGACCTAGGGTTGAGATTATGGGAGAGAACGTGGTAGTACTGGTAGTTTCGTCGGCTGACAAGCAGAGGCAAGATTTACCCAGGTTCAGGACTCCGGAGAGTAACACCCTACTTCTGCTTGTCTGGTATTGATCGTGTGAGATTATGCGGTTACAGGGAGGCTCCGGCGAGATGTCTATCTCGCTAGAGCTTTCGGTGGTTCGATTATGGCTTGTCCTGGATCGGTCGGCCCTCCCAACCTTTATATCATAGGCTGGGTCTCGGGAGTTTGTAACCGACCCAGATTACATGTAAGGAAAGCCTAAACCGACTATGCCTATGTCTAATCTTGGAGCATACTCCATCTTGCTGGGCCTTTCGTCATGGGCTTCATGTATAACTTCTTGATAGTTGGGCCTTAGTCGACACGTGCACCAGGTACCCTTATGGTAGGGTACCCGAGATGTATAACCTTGTCAGCAGCCTTCAAGGTTGCTATTATAATAGAGTCTTCTCTCTCAATTTCACATTTCTCATCGAATTAAGTATCCAAATCCTCAATGATTTCCCTACTCTTAATAGCATAAGCAATGATTTCACATAGAGGAGGGATAGCTTTGCTACCTTGGGGGAGAGCACCAAAAACCATCTCACCCTTCTTTGTTAAGGATTCAACATCCATATCTTCTCCATAAGAATCCTCTTCCACATCATCACAAGATGTAGAGGGTTCCAAAGGTGGAGATACCTTTGAATCTCTAGCCATAAGGTAAAAGTGGGTAATGGACCTTGATGATGGAGAATTACTTGAAGCACCATTTATGACCATGTCTTGTTCCAACAAATGTTGGGATTCCTCTACATTGTTAGCCACACAAGAAATAGAGGATATGGAAGCATTGGTTTCATGGCAACAAGACATGGGAAGCATATCATCCTGAGATTTATTTATGCAACTATTACATGATATGCAAGGACTAGCAACACTAGCATGTAAAACATTTGAAGTGCTAGAAGTGTTTAAGTCTAAAGATAGAACATTGCAATTTCTATCACCACTCACCATGGGCCTGTTTGGATGCTCGCATGCTTTTTTGCCCTTTTGCATCCGTGGCCCTGGCGGGCCTGGCCGAGGTGAAACGAGGCCTGAGCCAAATTGTGCAGCCCGTTTGGTTGCCCACAATGTTCTGGCCAGGCCCGTTCAGCTGGGTGCAGAATTCTAACCACGCGTTGTTTGGAAGCAGTATTCGTAATGCAGCATGTAAAAGCATGGTGTTTGGTTGCTAAACGTTGCTACTTCTAGTCACCACTTCGCACTAGTGGTTAGCTTACCACGAAGTTTATCAGTTCACGCCTAGCTACTAGCAAATGGTAGTTCGTCACGACATCATAGTTAACCTAGCTACTTGCAAATGGGTAGTTCATGACCACAAAGTTCACCTTCTTATTCTTCTTCTTCACCTTCTTCTTCTCTTCCTTCATCTCTTCTTCTTCTTATTCTCCTTGTTCTGCTCCTTCTTCAGATCCTGGTGTCACCTCTAGCGATCCACATTGCGTCAGCCCACTCCTGCCTCTTGTTCTTCCAAGCTTCTTGGTCGTCTGACTCGACACCATGGCCAACATCGTCGGTATCAGGTGTACCATCCTCCTCCTCCGGGAAGAACTCATCGACACCCCACCCTAAGATCCAGTTATGAAGAATGCAGCATGCAAGAACAAGCTTAACCTGGGTAGGGAACGGGTAGAAAGGTTTCTGATCAAGGATCTTGAATCTGTTCTTCAGAGCCGCAAATACCCTCTCAACTGTCACTCTCAGACTTGAGTGACGCAGATTGAACAATTCCTTAGCATCCTTAGGATAGTTCCTCGAAGAGAACTCGTTGAGGTGGTACCTGGTACCCCTGAAGAGTGGAAGAACACCTGGGCGACAAGCATATCCTGCATCTCCAAGGTAGAACTTGCCATCCGGAATATTGATCCCATCTGCTCGACTGATGCTATCAGCAAGAATGCTTGCATCATGGGCAGATCCTTCCCAACCAGCTAGCACATAAGTGAACTTCATGTCGAAATCGACAGCCGCAAGCACATTCTGGCTGGTGTAGTGTTTCCTAGCTACCCCTGTATGCAGCAGCCTCTGCCCTTGGCACTCTAGCTGTGACATGAGTACCATCAATTGCACCAATACAATCCTGTTAAGGCGAACATAGTGTTAGTACATAAACACCGGATACATCAACAATGTTTGCAAGCAAGCAAAAATACAGAATCTGATGTTCTCATCTTGAAGTATGGATACCACCTGTGGCTCTGGCGGATCTTCTGTGGAGTTTGTCCAGTTGGTGTCTTGATCATCTCTGCTCTGAGCTCTCCAACAGCGTACATAACTTGCTTGAAATAGAGAGATATAGTCTCGCTAGATCGCCTGAAGGTGCTGTGAATCACTCTGAACCTCTGGTTATGACCAACGACATGAAGAAACATTGTCACTTGCTCTTCAATGGAGGTGTGGATGCTATCTTTCAACCACCCCCTGGACCGAAACGTCTCCACAAGCTTGCAAAAAGGAGCTCTGCCCATTCAGAGCATGTTCACGGCCTCGACCTCGTTGTTGTAGTAGATGTAGTTCAGATTCGCTATCCTCTCCCTATCTCGGTGCCACAATGGACCATACCTGATTACACCCCTGTAATTGCGGCGCACTGCTCTATGATGGACTAAGAGGAGCCACGTCTGCATCACAGCTATGAGTGCCGCGGCCTGAACGATGAGCGGCATACGACCTTGTCCGTCCTAGTGAAATCAAGATAAACTTGCCTGTATAAGAGCGCAGGCGCAATCTAGCTACTATCTACTACTTTTCTAGTCTAAGATCCAACCGAAATCAAGTGGGGAATACTGCTTACCGCCATGGGAGAAGAGAGGACCGAGCTTTCGGTGCCGTGGAGGTGGTGGACGAGAGTCAGATCTTGGTCCTCTCCGCCGGCACCGTCCTCCTCGTAGATCTAACTGGCCGATGCTTCCGCCGCTGCTTCCGCCGCCGCCTTCGATGCTGAATTAGTTTTGGTCTCTTCTCCCGCTCCCGGTGACAGACTAAAGAGGGGGGGTGAGGGTAGCATTCGCGCCATACGGGGGCACCAATTTTCCGTCTCCCGCCTTCTCCATGGCTGCATCGCCGCGGCTCCGCGCGCACGAGATTCGCCGCTACTGTGCTGGCCTCGAGGTGGCTCTGGAAAAACGGCCGATTCGAGCGTTCCCCTTGGGCCTGGCTGAGGGGCGCTTTAAGTTTCGTGCGCATGCGGGCCAAGCGAAACGGTGGGCGACCAAACATCCCATTTTTGCACCCCCAGGGCCTGTTTGGGTAGGCCGCGAGGTACCAAACACGCCCCATATCATTACCTTGTGACAAATCACATGTTGGTGAAGTGGAAGAAGTTGTGAACTCGTCACGGCCGAAGGTGGAGGAGAACAACCATCCTAAAAAATGTTAGACACTTCATATTTATCTTGAAGCTTGATCCACAACTCATATGCATTCCAAAAAGGCATGATTGATGCAAGAACTATATCGCTCAAAATACATGTAAGACCATTAGAAACTAGAGTATCGAGATGAGAGTTTTTCTCATCCTCTAAAGAAAATTCTTGGAAATCCTTTGGAGGAGAAAAACCCACATCTACAATCCTCTTAATATAATTTGGACCCATAGCTCTAAAAAGATTAAGCATGCGGATTTTCCAAACATCATAATTTGTGCCATCGAATATAAGAGTGGGATCGTGAACTAATTCTCTAAGCGACATCTTTACTCTCTAGGCGGTAAATCCCAAAAAAAGAGCCCAGGCTCTGATACCAAATGTCTCGAGAAGGAGAAAACCAAAATATAATAAAAAACAAATGGAATTAGGAACATAAAGAGAAAACATATCAGTTAAGGAAGAATATAGGAAAAAACAAGTTATTAAGAAATGTAAAAGTTTAGTATAAATTATAATTATATTCCCACAGATTGTTTTATTGTGAAACAAAGCGAATAGATAAATTTTAGTGATATGCATTGCAAGTATATGATGAAAATAAATATTGAGAAACATTATTAGATGTTTAACAATGATAACTTAGTATACAACACATATTTGGTAAATCAAAGTCAGATTAAAAACATAAATAAGTAGTAAAGTGTAGTATAATTATACTGGCTTGCTCCCATGGCAGCCTCACCACCGCCAGAAGCAGCGGCACCTCCTTCTCCGGGATAGGGCTAGATGGCGGCTCACTTTTTTCGTTAGCCGTAAGTTTTCAATATGAACTACCATCGATATTTTAATTTTCCTGATTTTGTCATTTTGCGGATGTCTTGCCATTCGCGCATGCCCGGGTTATACACGCACGGTTATAAATTTACGGCCCAAAAAAAGGCCTCTAAGCCCCTGGACAGATTTGAATTTACAAAAGGAGAAACAAAAATGATCACATGAATCTCACAACTGATAAGATCCCTTCCCGCCCGTAACACCATACCCGGCAAATAGTGGACCGTGACGGAGATGTCATTTTTACGTTTCCAACCGTTTTAATTTTGTCGATTTCCTGCAAACATTTCGGTAGCTACAACATATTGTTTTTGTTTTGCCATTTTCTTAATGGCTTCGAAGCTCTAGCACACACACTTTTTAATTGTCCCCGCCCAAAATATAATTATTTTCCCATGTTTTATGAATCGTCATTAGTAAAGCTAATTTTGTGGAGAAACTTTCGTACACCTTTCCTCTTTATTCAACGAGGTGGGAAGGTGGGAGACAAAACCAAGAAAAACCTCGGCCACCAGTCGTGTGGCGAAGAATGGTGCCGAAAAAATAGATCTTGTTGTCTCTAAGATGGCAAAAGCTCTCATTTATGCTCACTAATTGTTTCGCTAAGGACAAGATGCTTAGCCGAATCACCAAAGCTGTCACTACTTAAACACCTTGCAAATAGGATTTATTTGTTATTCTTGTACTCCTCCTCACGAACCAAACCCTCTTTAGGTTGTTCTTCGTTATGAATACAAATATCATCATTTTTCTCAAGCATGGTTAAATTGCGGTGAAAATCAATATCTTTAATTCACTGAAATGAAGAATTGACCTCACTAGGAGATTTTGGTGACGATACCCCCAACTTGGCTGCCCTAGTCCCTAGAAACAACTACGTACCTCAGTAGGTATCGAAGTAGTAGAAAATTTATTAGGAAGGAACTGTTGTGCCTGCTCAAGGTTGAACACATTGGCGTTTGCCTGAGCACGGATACGGTTACTTGATCACACTCCTAATGACGCTGCCTACGGAATCCCTCCAAACACGACGATCTCAGCCACTGAGTATGTCCCGCCTAGGAACAATCATGTTTCCCGTGTCGAGAGCGACACTGAAGATCTGCTCGAGCCCGCACTCCCTTCTGGAGTAGGTGGCGAGACACCGGATGAAGAAGTTTCATGGTTCGACAAGAGTCTTCATTTGACAAAAACTGGTGTTACAGTCTGTATGGATGTTTCATGGTTCGACAAGAGTCTTCATTTGACAAAAACTGGTGTTACAGTCTGTATGGTTTTGCTAATTCTAAATCCACTGAGAATTAATTATAGATCTTAATCAAGTTCTAGCTGTTGGACTGACATCGTGATTCCGTGCCGGTTTGCACATGAGATGCAACCATGCACATCCTTGCATGTCATCACACCGCAGCCGACATGTAAACACTCAACGGTTCCTTGGTGCGATAGCTCAAGTTTCATGGTTCGACGAGAGTCTTCATATGTAAAAAACAGGTTACAGTCTGTATTGTTTTGCTAATTGGAAATCGACTGAGAATTAATTATAGATCCTAGTCAAGTCCCGGCTATTTGATTGACATCATAATTGGTGCCGGTTTGCACATGAGATGCAAGTGTGCAAACCTGAAATGTCATCACACCGCAGCCGGCATGTAAACACTCAACGGTTCCTTGGTCTTGACGTAAGCGAATACCCTGCGATAGCTCAAGTAGGAGGTCGCATCAATATAAATGTCGACCACTGACCACCGAGCCGTGTCGCTGATATCCACCACCACGCCGCTCCCGGCTCTCCTCTCGTCTTGGACCAGCGTGTGCCTGTACAAGACACAACCTTCTGGATAGAACCCCGGTACCCATGCCAGAACGTGCTCGCCATGGACAAAGAGCGGCCACGTGAGACACCGGTGGTGCGTCGGCGTGCACAGCTGCACGGTGTACCAGCGGCTCCACCGGACCTGCTCTTCTCGTCCCGGCCGCGCACGCTCCATGGCCCACACCTCGGCCGACCAGATGTGGCCAACGACGATGGCCAGCCTCCCGCGCACCTCGGCTAGGAGCCAGCCATCGACGTTCTTCTTCTTCGAGTCGTCGGAGAGCACGGAGGGCAGTGGCGTAATGGGGGCGACGCGCACGTCGTCGAGGCTGAGCGACATGACGACCTTCTCGGCGGCGTGCTCCGATGAGGTCGTCCAGTACACCAACCCGTCGACACTGACTACGCCGTAACCATTGCACGCGGTGGGCCCGGCTGGCGGCACATCCCTCCACGACGCCTCCCCCAGCGTGATCACCTGAGCCGTGTCGAATACAGACCCGTTGACGCAGCAGGGGACGTGCACGACCTTGTACCTCCTGGTGTTGGGAAGGTACGCGAAACCGTAACCCTCGTGCCAGCTTCGGCTGTAGCACTTACGCCACGGCGTTGGCGTTGGTAGCGGTGGGACGGACAGCGCCTCGCCGGTGACGGGGTTGGCCACGGTGATGGCGCCGTCGTTGTCGCAGAGGCAGACGAGGCCGTTGCAGGTGCCGACGATGTTCATGGCCTCGTAGAGGCGTGCCGCGACGCCGGTCCAGAGCTCTCTGCGGTGCGGGCGCCCGGTCCTCGGAGACAGGTTGTTGACGACATACGCGTAGCCCGTGGCGGACACCAGCGTCTTGGCGCGGCTCCGCAGCTTCGTGGCCGTGCGCGTGCCGATGACGTCGCGCCAGTACCGGCAGACGAGGCGGAGCAGGCGGCGGGTGTTGGCCGGGAGGCGGAGCAGGACGTTGGCGAGCACGTCCGCCGGGAAGTCCCCGTAGACGCCGGTGCCGTCGCCTGGATCCATACGTCGGCGTAGGGTTTAGATCTGTTGTCTACGTACCTGGTTTGTTTCAGCTTTCCTTTCGTTGAAAACGGATCTGAACCCTACGTCTCTGTTAGATAAACCTCAAGGCACCTAACCACAGCTATCACGACCAGAAAGGCACTTGGCAAATGAGTTTCTTTTGCCGGCAAAAATAAATAAAACATTCGGCAGCCGAGTGTAAAGTCTCCCGACAAAGATTGAAAAATCGTTTTTCCTTCATTTTTCCATATCAATGACATAGTTCATAATAGCGTGTCCATATTTGATACAGATGTTTTTGCAAAAAAAAAATGATGCAGATGTGCATCTCGTCATGTCAAATAATATTTCCAAAAACAAATCTAACATTTTTATAACATTTTTTATTTTCTGTATACTAACATGAGATTTTTTTGGGAACAAAGTGCAAATAATATGGCACAAAATGGCATCTCTCTAAATTTCACACAAAGTATATCGTATTGAATGGGCAATTCCCAAATATTTTGGACTTTCTATCTTTCTAACTACTTTCGCAAATTTAAGTGAATCTCGGTCAATTTCTTAAAACTAACTCAAATTTGAATGGACAATTCCCAAATATTTGCAAGGATGATGCATGGAATTTATTCGCACTGTGATGTGTGTTGTAGATCCAGTATTGTTCCATTGTTCAATGGTCTGACAATTAGGATTATTCTGCTTGTCATTTTCTATGTTTATTTGTTCCAATGGAAATATGTCATTTCTCAAGATGATGGCCGTGAGATTTGTTGGTTCAAAATTCTGGAGATGTTCTAGATCCGAATTTCTTCATGCAATATCTTGTTGGTTTAATCGTGTTTGGTGTTTTTCTATCGTTCATGATATTTGAACGAATCAGTTTGTTTGTTCAAAATAAAATGTAAATGGCACAATGCGCGCGTACTGTTAAATGACTCAGTTCGTAAAAGTTTGACCAAGAAACCGAGATGAGAAATAATTGGAGAACGAGATAAGAAAAAGAACCGCTCGAGGGGATGCTTCATCATTGAAGAAGCCAAAGCCCTTGCTGAGCAACCTCGACAAGGCTGTCATCTCCTACGCTGGAAGACACGCCAACCAGGTGGCTGATGCGCTAGCAAAAATGGCACACTCCCTTGGGGACATGACCAAGCAACACAACCTCCCACCCCTTATCGAACTTGTAAACAAGAACAAATCTGGGTCCTCGATTTTGAATATATAAGCTCCTTATCCCCTCTAAAAAAGATAAGAAAAAACGTAAATTATTTAACGCAAAAGGGGAAGGACCTAGATGTGAACCGTATTTAGTAGACGATATGTTTTATAAAATAACGGCACCAAGCTTAAAGCCAACCAAAAAATTTAGATATTTTTCCAGCCAAAAGGTTAAAATGGAAGGCTGTGGTAAGCCCGGTATCCGAACGTATATTGCCTTTTCAATTCCGGCTCTGCCGTGTCTCCCTCGGCAGCTGCAGGAGTGACCAAGCAAAGCCGGTGGACCCCAATTCTGCCCCGATCCGCTCGACGTCGTTTCCCCACGACGACTCGTCGCGCCATCAATTGTGCACCCAGATCCCACCCACTTTCCGATTCTGGCTCGAATTTGACTATAGCTAGGCGGAAATGCTACACCTACGGATGTTTACGGACCTGTTACGCGCTGTCGACGAGGACAGAATCCAACGTGGCTACCGAAGGGAAGAAAAAAATAAAAGACGCCGCTAATCAATCCCGCTAATTATGCAAATAAAAGACGCCGTGAGCGGCTAGGCCGTGCGCTGGTAGACAACAAATCTTGCTCAACCTGCAGCTGGACCTCGCCGTCGTGCCGCCGCGGAGGTGCTCGCTCTAGACGGACCGCACAGGTACCCGCACTCACGCACGACCGAGTTGCTCGAGTTCATGCAGGTTTGCCTTGTGAATTGTGATAGATCCAAACCCTCTGAACTTTGCTACAGTCTACAGCTTAGTACTTCGTAGCGATCCTTTCCGATCGATCGTGCCAAGCTTCCTCCATTGCGCCGTCGTGGTTGGAGTTTCCGATCGATCGTGCCAAGCTTCCTCCATTGCGCCGTCGTGGTTGGACGGGCCGTGCTCAGGTAGCAGGTAATCTTAGTATTCTGCTATGTTAAAAAAGATTCGTCAATTCTCAAGATATAATTTCTAATATTATCATGATTTACAGAAAATGGGTGATGGGGCTGATTGTGTTCAAGAATCAAGTGACATGTCTATATCAAGCGATGATGATGACATCGAGCAACAGAAAAAAGTAATGTGGACTTGAAGAGGACCATGGTGAAGCTCAACCAGATGTGTTACTTGAAGATCCTGAATTGGGCATGACCTTTGATACTGAGAATGATGTGCGAGAATGTTACAAAAATTACGCTAAAACAAAAGAGTTTGGTGTGACGAGAAGAAGCTCAAACACTGACGATAATGGAGAACAAGTACCTTACACTTTGTTGTTCTCGCTATGGGAAGAGTCAGTCCAACTCAAGAAATATGTTGAAGCCAAATCCAACGGCTGGGTTAGGATGGAAAGCTAAAGTTAATATTGTCCGTGGTCCGGAAGGAAAGTTTCATCTTTCGACGGTCATTTTGGATCATAACCATACATTAAGTCCACATTAGGAACATAAATCCAACCATGGCAACGTCATTACCATCTGGAAGTTCATCGGCAATGGTTATGCCTCCAATTTTAGGAAAATATACAAGTATGTTGCTTCAAGTTTAGCAAAGCTCTGCCGCTCTATCCAATTCTATAGAATTACACTTGAACGGAATTGGAAGGATCAATGATACGATGGACCAGAGTTTGACATGATTTTGGTGTAAATTAAACTGTTGGATGCAGCCCTTTTTATGCACTTGGCAACTTCAATGTAATAGCTGATAGGAACCAGGGTACTGATGAGAGAGGAGACCATCCATCAATTTCTTTTTCTCTACATCTCAAGTTGCAATATTTCTGTACTGTGTTGAACATTGTAATGTATGTTTTCTCAGTGCTATTGTGTTGCTAAATCACCGATCTTGACTCTCTTTATGACCCACTGTTACACTAACTAGTGTTGTCCCTTAGAGCTTCTTGTTTAATCTGTTTGTAAAGTTTCACTGAATATTCAATGCACACGCCAGCCACATGGACATGGTTTACACCATCTATAATCTTTCAGAACTAAGCAATATTTATTCATTAACTGATGAAGTACATACAGATGTCAGGACTTTTTTTTTTAGAATAGAGGGGCTCCGCCCCCGATTTCACTTTATTGAAAACGAAACCGATAATACAAAATTTTACCAGGCCCCCTTTGGTTTGTCGCCTCACACACCAAACCACCTACCATAATCCTAACCTGAACCTACAACCTTACTAAGCTAGAACAACCTGTTGCCAACCAACACACCACATAAACCACCAACACAGCTGCTGTTTGCCAACTAAAAGAAAGAAAACTGAAACTCTACGAAGCTCCCCTACAGATTTCTTCTTCTCTTCACACTTCCCAGCCTTCTTCCGCTTACACAGCAAACCTTCTTGTCAGCGGCGCCCACTTTGCCGACCTACTGAACACCTCCGCTGCAACTCGCAGCAGAGCTCTTGCCCCTCTGGTTTGCAGCTCGCATTGTCCTCGGAACTGAAGTTCGGTCCAAAAACTTAACCAAAGAGCTACTATAGTCACTACACAAACACAACTAGGACATGAGGAACAACTTTATCAAAGTAAGCAGAAATTCTAGTTTTCCATATCGCCCATAATACTACTGCTACACCTACAGCTATCAAATTCCTCATACTAGCTGGAAACTTAAAACCCAGCTGACCAAAACGTTAACAGAATTTACATTAACCCATAGGTCAAAAGCACATTCTACCACTCTCCACACAAACCTAGCCAACAGACAACTAATAAAAAAATGATCTATGCTCTCAACATTGCTACAAAACACCAGATTTAATCAAAAACCAATTACACCTATCTCGTTCTTCACTAAGCATTACTTCACTACACAATACCTGTAGCTCAATCCACATCACCAACGTTTCATTTGCTAAAGTACGCCTAAACCTGAAATAAGACCAGCCAGAAATAACAACACTTGCGACTGTAATGCCAGATCTGAAAGTCAAGTTAAACTATCTACTAAACTTTATACTAAGAGGTACACTACTGCTAAACTATCTACTAAACTTTTTCTATCACAGCATTAAACAAACTAGACCATTTAGATAGCCTCCTTTCTTTAATTACTCTCAACTACTCTCCTAAACAAATTTAAAAAAAAACTCCAACAATAAGGGGAGCAGAAGAAGAGCATCTAAAACACATAAATTAATTCTACCAGAAAAGCTTACTTATCTCTAGCATGGGGCGCCCCATAACAGAAGCAAAAAAGGAAATAAGACCAGACTATTTATCTTTTAACACACAACATAGCAAAACTCTACCGAATTCAGAAGCTAATACATCAAAAACATCTACATCTACACCCAGAAGCTATCACTTGTACTAGTATTAAGCCAGGAATCAGAAAAGGAAATTGCTACGTTTCATGTAAACCAAGGAAGTTCAAGCGAAAAAGAAAAACTAGAACAAGCAAAAGAAAACAAACTCAGGTTGATCTATACCTCTAGCACTTCAGGTAAAACCTGCCATTATATACTGAATTTAATCGGCCCATTAGCTTTGCTTTACCAACATAAACCTCTAGCTTTACTTTGCCATTATTTCTATTCACAGAACTAGATTTACTGAAACCGAGCCCAGCCATCAATCTAAACTATAAAGTCCAATCCTGGTCTTCAACATCTAAAGTGTCACTCAACAGAAAAGATATCTCAACTTTCCTCAACCTCTGCTACTCTACTCTTTTACATCTTTTTGTTAACTAAAAGCTGTTTAACTCTACTGATACTTGCCTGAAAAAGACAAGTTCTAGCTTTCTCTAAATTCTCAAACATATTAACAGTAGCAAATATCTCTACAACAGATTTTCTAAACCTGAAACCAGCTTTTATTTCTACCAACAGCTCTAGCAATTCTATTTTAACAGAAGAAGATTTAAATAAAACCTAGCCCTGCCACCAATCTAACTGTACTGCGGGTCGCTCCATGTACCTGCACTCGTCGCGGCGACCAGCCAGCAGTGTACCTCAGCCGGAGCACCAGAACAACGAACCTGAGACTTCCGGCCACCTTGCTACAACTGCAGTAGAACAGGCCACCAGCAGCCTCCCCGCCGTAGCTCGCGAACCTGAGACGCCCACGCCAAGGGCACGGACGCGCGGGATGACCCACCACCACCCGAGGCAGGCCGCCGCGTCAGATCCATCACCCATCGGATCCACCGCCGCCCGCGTCGGTCGGGCCGCCTACCTCGCAGGCCGCCGCCACCACAGCCCGGGGCCGCCCCCGCGGTGCTCCGCTGCTCCGCGGCCGCCATCTACTTTGAGACGCCCGGCCGCCACCCCCGGGTGCGCGCACGGCTTTCCGTCGGCGGCGAAGTGGGGGAGAGGCGGCGGGGAACCTACGGCGGCGCGGCTAGGGTTTCCCCCCGTGTCGCCCGCCGCTCGCCTGCCTATCCTATCCTATCCACCCCTCGACTCGTGGTTGTTCTCTCAAGCAACAACGTGTTGTGTTTCTAAAAGGAAATCCAACCGAATAGGAGAAGCTTACAGGGTCCTCTGCGTCCCATCTTTTCCTCCGGCCGCCACCGCCGCCGCGTTCGCGTGGGATCCGTCCATCGATCCGGCGAGGGGATTTGGTTTCGCTCGTCGGAGGGATTGGGTTCGTCTCGGTCTGGTCTGGCTGCTCGATGTCAGGACTGCAAAGAACACTTATGCAGAACTGAACTTCCCATACACTGATCACAGGAATACATTATCTCACATTGTGTACCATCCATAGGTACCAACAACAATCTTTTCTAATTGTCCTATAGCTTCATGTTTCCTCCACCGAATATTATATCTCAGGTTTCTTGGCAATCTCCATCAGAGAAGGATCACTAGCAAGCCTACCATCTAGAAGATGTAAACCAGTTTCCTCTTTGTTCCTTCTGAAGATGCACTAGGGACCTATTTTCCTCTCTTGACGTTTCTTCGGAAGAACAATGTAGTCAGGCACATAATTCTGCTGTCAAAACATGTGCAAACAAGCTTGCATAGAGATCAAGCAAAACATGTGAATTTCTTGAAGGAAAAGTTGAGAAACAAAGCCGATTGTGACTCTCCTGGGAACGAGCAGTAACAAAAGCTACAGGAAAACAGAGCAGCCGATTGTGACTCCTGCCGAAGAGGGGCAGCTCGTCACACCGCCAAAGGCGAGGGGTAGGTCACTGAGTCGGTGCTGCCGAGTGGTAGGTCGCTGCTCTGTGGGGATCGTGGTGAAGCTGTAGATTAGGGGGAGCTCGCCGCGCCGCCGCGGATGAGCGCCAGGTCGCCGCACTGCCACGGACGAACGCCGCGGACGAGCGCCAAGTCGCCACGCCGCCACGGACGAACGCCAGGTCGCCGTACCACTGCCGACGAGGGGTAGATCGCCGCCGCCCGCAAAGAGGAGGAGCTCACCTAGATAGATATATGGTGATAATTTTTTCTAGCAGATTTTCTTTAGCCTGGGCCGAGGAAGTTATCCACGCTGGCTTCCACATCTCAGCGCGTAGCGTTTTCGTAGCATGTTCCGTCCGTAGGTGTAGCATTACTGATAGCTAGGATCCCATAGTGGTTGCGATTTGCTCGTGAGGTTTGGGCACGTTCATCGTCATGTATATATGTGTGTTGAGTATGCAGGCTCACTAAGAAAAACAAACCGAACCAGCTGCATTGCAGTACCAAAGGTAGAACGAGCCCTAGACCCAGCTAAAACTAATCTACCGGCGGTGAAGACGGTGGACTCTGCCGGCGGCAATCTAATCATGAGAGGCGGCAAGGAGGAGGCGGCGGAGAAACTCAGCTCCGTCGGCTGGTACATCCAGCGGGTAAGCGTCGGCTCGTCTCAAGTTAATTTGTTCTTCACGACCGAGCTATCTGTCTGCAGATTAACTACACCTGATGCCTTGTTCCAACTCACTGCATGCAGTGCATCGCGTGGTCGGGGATTCTGTGGTTCACTGTCAAAGTTTTCATACGCTTCGACGTGTGCCTTCGCGCTGCTGTGCTTCCTGCTGCTGACGGTTCCGCTCGTCCGGCTCGTGCACTCCCCAAACCTACTGGAGCCTTTGTATCGGCCGGTGCCGGAAGAGCCTTTGCTTTGGCCGGAACCCGGCACCGTCGACTGGTACATCCCACGAGTAAGCATTACGGATCCCTTCCCTCACCATGCACCTGAGGTCCGTCAGACTGTACGCAATTAACTACACCTCTCTTGTTCCCGAAACTCACTGCAGTGCATCATGTGGTTGGGGATTGTGTGGTTTAATGTCAAGGCCTTCATAACCTTCGACTTCTGGTTCGCGCTCCTGGCCTTCCTAGTGCACACGGTTCCACTGGTCTTGCTCGTGCACTTCCCGGACATTCTGGAGCATCTGGATCAGCCGGCGGTGGCTCGAGAGCCTTCACTTCGGTCGGCGGCGCAAGAGGACGAGGACGACGAGAAGGAGTATGTCATCGTACACCGGCCATGATGCCAAGGCCATGCATCAGCATAACTGGCTAGCTAGTCCAGATAGATGGCTTGTTATTATATATACATGCGCATGTTTGTTTATACCTTATACTAGACGACTGTGTGCATGCATGCAGCCTTGTTAGCATTTCTATGAAGAGTATACTCGATGTCCATAGACCTACATTTTGGATCAGATAAAGCAAACGGTTTACATTTCGGACCAGAGGAAGTACTCCCTCCGTTCCAAATTAACTGACGCAGATTTAGAACAAAGTTGTACTAAAACTGCGTCAATTAATTTGGAACGGAGGGAGTAGTTTAGAGCTGAAATTCTACTACACAAAGATCCCTTTCATTAATTCAACCCCTCTCGTAAAATATCACCGAGAGTACAGAATAATCGGAACGCATATCAGGATAGATGTACAGAGTTAGAGTACAGTTCTCTATCAACATAGGAACAGGTGATCGCCGTCTCTTAGCGCGCGAACATCATCCACCTCGGCGCCATCGGCAGTGAGGACCCTTGTCGCCGCCTTTCCAAACTTCTCTTCGCTAACCTTTATCAGCTCTTCCAGTGAACCAGGTAGATACACGAGCTTCCCTGCCACGTGGTTTCTTCCCATGTTACTTTGCTCGTGGATAACAACACGTATGGAGTCGCTGTTCTCGAAGGGGATTGTGTTGGGCCCGAAATCTCTAGCAAATGTTAGCTCCTCCATTTGTACCTTCAGAGATCCAAGGTACTGGGGAGAAATATATAATGCCAAGTTTAGAGAATCTAGTAATTCTACACCAAGTAATTCAACACAGGAGAAAAATTAATAGGCTGAGCAATGCAAAGCATGTGTGCTTACCTTAACAAAATTGGAGAATATAGTCTCCCCGTCTGCAGTGTCTGGCCGAACGGTGTGCAGCAGGTGGCTCTGGCTTATGCGTATAACCTGGGTGAGGGTTCTGCTCCGGATGGTGAATGGCTGTGGAATGTTGAACATTACGCCGATTTCACCTGCCATGCCGTGTGGCCCTATCTTCATCACAAACTGGAAAGAGAGCACATTAGCTGTTTATAACCGTTCTCCACTTAAAAGAACATACGGTGCTTTATTGTTTCAGGGGATTTGTTCAATTGTAGTAGTAAATTTCAGGGCTTACTTTCTCCGTGCCATCTTTAGCGGTTGTCAACACCTCCTGCGATATAGAAAATGACCGGAAGAAGATGTCGTCAGACGAATAATGTTTGGGGCATCAGATAAAGAACCCGGTCGTGAACTCTGAATGTGTGAGGGGAATTTACCACTTGACCGTACACAATGATGTAGCAGTCCGTCGGGATCTCGTTCTCCAGGACAATGTTCACCTTTGGTGAAAAGAACTCCGCCTTCATCTCCGATACCAGCTGCACGACGAGGTTGTCAGAGACCCCCCGAAAGAGGTAGCAGTCCTCGATCTCGGCCTTGTAGAGGCGTTGCGCGATGACCGACCTGACGGCCTTGGGCAGCTCCGACATCACCTCCTCCTGCAGCACCTCCGCCATCTGGAACCTCAGCTACACGTGCTCCACCATCTGCTCCCGCATCCACTCCGGCAGCCGGTTTGTCTCCCCGTACCTCGCCACTCGGTCCACCATGTCCCTCTGCGAATCAATTCCGATCCGAAGCTAAGCCCCATGCATGGATGCGTCCATCAAGTGCAGTGGAAACACAAGCCAGGTAATTAAGGTTTGGGGCATATATACCATGAGGAATGTTTTGGTGGCGTCATGGACGACGAGGTTGGTCATGTTGCCGATGACGTAGCAGGCGAGGCCCATGTTGCAGAGCATGAAGCAGATGCTGAAGAGCATCTTGCCGGTGTTGGTGGCGTGCAGGTCCCCGTAGCCGACCGTGGTCATGGCCCAGTATATGGCGTGCGTTCTTTTCTCAATGTGGCTGAGGCAAACACGCGGAATGGTTTTATGTGCCATGTCGTGTCTGTCGGAATGAGAAGGATTACTCTTCCTCAAGAACCCTTCACATCCACCTGATTCAGTTCGGTTTCATGTCCGGCTATAATTGTTGGACCAAGCACGGAGAAAGAAGGGTTATAATGGAAGACAATGAAGAAGAAGAGGATGATGACAACTATCCTATGTTCCCTGAACACGGTGGTACTACAATGGGGGAAGACGAAGCTAAAAAAGAGCCCATTGTTGATGAGCCCGATGATGATCTTCGTCGGGCCATTCATGATGCACAGCGAAAGTAAAGAGAAGTTGGAACAACTGCCAACACAAATGTGGAATTTGCATGAATGGTACTTGAGTGTGGTAGGGGGGGGGGGGGGGGGGGCAGAACAATGATCGTGGCGAAAGTCCCACATGAGTACTTCTTCCGACCCGAAGAGGTCCATGTTGACTTTTCAGAACTCTTCCAGTTATACAATTTCGACGCGCTCGAGAAAACTCTCATGAGTTGCTATTGTCTGTAAGTTGTTGAATTCATTGTCTACATATAAGTTGTTCAGTTTTTCAGTTGTTCAGTTCATTGCATGTAATTATCCTCATTATATCCTTTTGTACTATATTATGCAGAATGAAGATCCGGGAATGTAAAAGAAAGATCTATAGTGTTGGGTTCATTGATCCAGACAAAGTACATATACATTCGCTAACGACGAAACCCGACGAGACGGCGGAAAACCTTCTAAGTGCACAGTACACCGCAAGCTCCATCAGTGTCCACCGAGCTTTTCTTTTGTTGAGTGACACTGCCAAGTGCCTATGATAATAATTTTGGACATAGTCGTTGGGGAAGTGCACCTAGATGCATAATTAATTTTGCAACGGATAACTGTTTTGCTCTGCTACTGCACATCTACAGTTGTGTTTTCTGTTTGGCCACCGCACCCGCTCCAATCTGTTTTGATTTCTCGCTGCAGCATGGGCCTTGACCTGCAGAAAGGCATAATCCGCAACAACCTTGAGTACGGTGTGATCGAGCCAGCGATGAGCAAAGTAAAGATTATTCAGGTCGGTACTCACACTTGACAGACATGTTAACTATTGCTATCAGCCGATGTGTTTGAGATCGTCACGTCTGATGCATTTCATTCCCTTGCAGTTCGCCACTGAAGCGGCCATCACCATCGTGAGGATCGACGACATGATCAAGCTCGACAAGGAGGAGTCCGGGCAAGAGGAGTAACCATATGCTGTTTTACGATCTCTGGTCACTGTTTGTAATGTTGTGACTGCATGGTTGCTGCTGTAGACTCTTAGATTGGTTCGGTGTGATTTTTCTTCTTCCTTTCGCTATGCTAGTGGACAATCTCGTAGAATGGAATGTTGTACGAGGATGGATGCGTGCGTGCATGAATGTGTGTATCTGGGTAGCGTTGTTCGAATGTATGTGCATGGAAACAAATTTTGCCCCATAGCAACTGGGGCCTCCAAGCTTTTAGGATCTTTTTCGTAATAGGTGAAACTGTTTCGTGTTGATCGTGTTGTGCAGATTTTCTCTAATGTTGTGCAGACACATGATGATATTGTTTTTCCTTTTACCAGAGAGCCAATGATCTTGGGCAAACGCTGTGCGTCAGTCGGGTGTAGCGAGCCCTCGCTACAGCCGCCTCCATAGCCGTCCGATCTAGTTAAGTGAAACGATCTCGCGCATCCGATCTATGTAGCAAAAACGTTTCGCGCGTAGCACTTTTTATCTGTGTATGTAACACTGTATGTAGCAAAAAAAAATCAAAAAATGCTGCGCTCGATAAACGTAGCAAAACAAAGTCAAACACAACATTTTTTTCTTGTATGTAGCACTGTGTGTAGCAAAAAAAAAATCTGATCCAAAAACATGAGACGTGTAGCACAAATGAATGTAACATTTTAAACACAGCCATGTAGCAAAAAAAGACAAGCTATGTAGCAAAACTCAATTGGTAGTACCAAAATGTCTGAAATGTGACTTTTGAAGAAAATCAATGTAGCACTTTGTCCGTCCTTGTCCAACAAAAACAATACTCGTAGCAAAATCCCCAAAAAGCTGACCTTCATATCATGGAGACACTGCCATGCTTGTGTTGGAGCTCTCCGTCCATGGCGAGGCTCACAGCGCAGGTCTCCGGGTATCTCGACCCCGGGCGCTCGCACGAAAGGAGGCGGACGGAGGCGTCCGTGGCTAGAGAACCCTGGGCGGTGGCTCCGGGCGACGACGGCCGGTGGTTTGCGCGGCGGCGGCCGCCGGCGGACTCCGCGGTGGTGGCGGCCGGTGGTCTGCACGGCGGCGGCCGCCGGTGGTCTCCGCGGGCCGTGGCGGACTACGCGGTGGTGGTGGACGGTTGTATGCGCGGCGGCGGCCGCCGGTGGTCTCCGCAGGCCGCGGCGGACTCCGCGGTGGGGGTGGCCGGTAGTCTGCGCGGCGGCGGCCGCTGGTGGGGCGGAGGGGCGAGGTTGGCGGCACCTGATGCCTTGTTCCAACTCACCGCATGCAGTGCATCGCGTGGTCTGGGATTCTGTGGTTCACTGTCAAACTTTTCATACGCTTCGACCTCTGCTCGCGCTCCTGTGCTTCCTGCTGCTGACGGTTCCGCTCGTTCGGCTGCTGCACTCCCCGGACCTACTAGAGCCTTTGTATCGGCCGGTGCCGGAAGAGCCTTTGCTTTGGCCGGAACCCGGCACCGTCGGCTGGTACATCCCACGAGTAAGCGTTACGGATTCCTTCCCTCACCATGCATGCACCTGAGGTCCGTCAGATTGTACGCAATTAGCTAGCTTGTCCAGACAATTAACTTTTTTAGAAAATAGGGTGCGGATCCCCGGCCTCTGCATCAGAACGATGCACACAGCCACCGCAATTATTAAATCGTCACAAGTTATTCAGAGTTTACAATTCACGGATCACTCAAAGTGGATACAAAAATCAACCACTTAAAACAAGCTCTATCCATCAATCCTTCTATGATGTTGCCACCCACCGTGGCAGAAGATAGCCCGTACGACCATCATCATTCGAGTACATTCGGAATCCATGCGACCACGTCTTTCCGCAGGAAGAAGATATGACCACATGTGGATTCAATAGGTGGCTTTGTTGATAACCTGCAAGTAATGAACAGATGTTGCCTTGTTAAAGATTATATCGTTACGACAGTTCCAAATAGCCCATAGAATAGCCGCAACTCCAATTCTAATGAGTTCTTTAGATGTCTTATCCACCCCATTTAACCAGCTTCCAAACAAATTTGCTATACTAGTTGGGGGGTAAATGTTGAAAGTAAAATGAACCAAGCGCCATATATTACGTGCAAACATACAGGAAATGAACAAGTGCTCAACAGACTCATCTGCATCACAGAAAACACATTTCTTACACCCTATCCACCTCCGTCTAAGCAAGTTATCCTTCGTCAACAATTCTTTCCTATGCAAAAACCACAAGAAGATTCGTATCTTAAGGGGCACTTTAAGTTTCCACAAGTATTTTTTTAAAATATATAGTGTGTCCATTAAGCAGTGTAGCATAGTACGATTTAACAGAGAAGTCACCCGATGGCGTGAGCTTCCATATGAACCTATCTGATTCATTCGTTAATTGAACCCGCATTAGTCTTTCAACCAAATGAAACCAGATTTCTCTATTATTTCCCACCAAGTTTCGCCGAAAGGTGAGGTTAATAGGAGTACCAGCAAAAACTTCCGCAACAGTCATCTGCTTATTGGACGCCACGGCATAGAGCGATGGATACTCATCCGCTAATGACGAGTCACCAATCCAACTATCCTCCCAAAATCTAGTTTGGTGCCCATCTCCAACCGCAAAGGAGCCATGCTTAAAGAAGTCATCCTTCACTCGCATTAACCCCTTCCAAAAAGGTGAATCATGTGGCTTAATCTGAACTTGAGATAACGTTTTATCCCCCAAATATTTGTTTGTTAATAATTCCTGCCACACCCCATCTTCGTTAACTACACCTCTCTTATTCCCGAAACTCACTGCACACAGTGCATCATGTGGTTTGGGCTTGTGTGGTTTAATGTCAACGCCTTCATAACCTTCCACTTGTGGTTCGCGCTCTTGGCCTCCCTAGTGCACGCGGTTCCGCTCGTATTGCTCCTGCACTTCCCCGACCTTCTAGAGCATCTGGATCAGCCGGTGGTGGCTCGAGAGCCTTCACTTCGGCCGGCGGCGCGAGAGGATGAGGACGACGAGAAGGAGTATGTCATCGTACACCGGCCATGATGCCAAGGCCATGCATCAGCATAACTGGCTAGCTAGTCCAGATAGATGGCTTGTTATTATATATACATGCGCATGTTTGTTTATACCTTATGTACTAGACGACTGTGTGCATGCATGCAGCCTTGTTAGCATATATAGACCTATACGGTCCTATGGTATTTTTTTTCTATGGCTTGCTGAGTTATATTGTTTTGATGGATCCCTCATTTCTATGATTGGTACGACATAGTGAGCTAACAAATCCCCTTCTTTTGGCAATCGGACATTCAAATCAAATTGGTTGATCCCTCAATTCTATGAAGAGTATACTCGATGTCCATAGACCTACATTTTGGATTAGATAAAGCAAACAACATCCCTTTCATTAATTCAACCCTCCCGTAAAATATCACCGAGAGTACAGAATAATCGGAACGCATATCAGGATAGATGTACAGAGTTAGAGTACAGTTCTCTATCAACACAGGAACAGGTGATCGCCGTCTCTTAGCGCGCGAACATCATCCATCTCGGCGCCATCGGCAGTGAGGACCCTTGTCGCCGCCTTTCCAAACCTCTCTTCGCTAACCTTTATCAGCTCTTCCAGTGAACCAGGTAGATACACGAGCTTCCCTGCCACGTGGTTTCTTCCCATGTTACTTTGCTCGTGGATAACAACACGTATGGAGTCGCTGTTCTCGAAGGGGATTGTGTTGGGTCCGAAATCTCAAGCAAATGTTAGCTCCTCCACTTGTACCTTCAGAGATCCAAGGTACTGGGGAGAAACATATAATGCCAACTTTAGAGAATCTAGTAATTCTACACCGTTATTCAACACAGGAGAAAAATAGGCTGAGCAATGCAAAGCATGTGTGCTTACCTTGACAAAATTGGAGAATAGAGTCTCCCGTCTGCAGTGTCTGGCCGAACGGTGTGCAGCAGGTGGCTCTGGCTTATGCGTATAACCTGGGTGAGGGTTCTGCTCCGGATGGTGAATGGCTGTGGAATGTTGAACATTACGCCGATTTCACCTGCCATGCCGTGTGGCCCTATCTTCATCACAAACTGGAAAGAGAGCACATTAGCTGTTTATAACCGTTCTCCACTTAAAAGAACATACGGTGCTTTATTGTTTCAGGGGATTTGTTCGATTGTAGTAGTAAATTTCAGGGCTTACTTTCTCCGTGCCATCTTTAGCGGTTGTCAACACCTCCTGCGATATAGAAAATGACCGGAAGAAGATGTCGTCAGACGAATAATGTTTGGGGCATCCAGATAAAGAACCCGGTCGTGAACTGTGAATGTGTGAGGGGAATTTACCACTTGACCATACACAATGATGTAGCAGTCCGTCGGGGTCTCATTCTCCAGGACAATGTTCACCTTTGGTGAAAAGAACTCCGCCTTCATCTCCGATACCAGCTGCACGACGAGGTTGTCAGAGACCCCCCGAAAGAGGTAGCAGTCCTCGACCTCGGCCTTGTAGAGGCGTTGCGCGATGACCGACCTGACGGCCTTGGGCAGCTCCGACAGCACCTCCTCCTGCAACAGCTCCGCCATCTGGAACCTCAGCTGCACGTGCTCCACCATCTGCTCCCGCATCCACTCTGGCAGCCGGTTCGTCTCCCCGTACCTCGCCACCCGGTCCACCATGTCCCTCTGCGAATCAATTCCGATCCAAAGCTAAGCCCCATGGATGCGTCCATCAAATGCAATGGCAACACAAGCCAGGTAATTAAGGTTTGGGGCATATATACCATGAGGAATGTTTTGGTGGCGTCATGGACGACGAGGTTGGTCATGTTGCCGATGACGTAGCAGGCGAGGCCCATGTTGCAGAGCATGAAGCAGATGCTGAAGAGCATCTCGCCGGTGTTGGTGGCGTGCAGGTCCCCGTAGCCGACCGTGGCCATGGTGGTCATGGCCCAGTACATCGCGTACGTGTAGTCGAACCACACGCTGCGCTCCTTGAAGTCGCTCTGCAGGCTGCCGATCCACGTCTGCTCCTTGACCCTGTAGTGGAACGCAAGCCACAGGTACATGCACGACGTGCAGTGCAGCGCAAACATAGTCACCTGCAAACAGCCCCAGTGAGCAACTTCTGTTACCAAGCGTGTGGTTGATGCATCACTCAAAGTGTTCTTACGCATATGAGCTTCATAAACCTTGTCCAGAAGTAGCCGAATCTGATGTCCTTCTCCAACCTGCGATGTTTGTAACTTTACCATGATGATCATGAATATAGAACTTAACATGTAACACATTTATAATATTACAACAATAAAGAAACCAGGAACATGAATAAGGAAGATAGAAAGAAAATCATGAAAAATAGCATAGATAAGTTGCAAAACAAATATGAGAATTTTAGAAAATTCATAAAGCGCAGATCAAGTTTCAAAAGATGAGTGCTTATGAAAGTTCAGAAAAGCAGCCGAGTTCTGCCTGTTAGGACATGCTTCGTACAGTACGAGGAGTACATATATACGCACCTCGCAAAAAGCTTACTGACACGCCGTAGTCGCCAGAGCCGGAGAAGGATGAGGAAGGCGCATGGTCCGTTTCTTTTGCCCCCAGAGCTGGTAGATTATCTGCAACGGAATCGTCGAAGCCACGTCCATGACGAACCCCAGCCGCGTCAGGTACCTATAATCAACCAGCGCACAATTAATAGGCATGGTTTTAGGCCGACATATATAGTTCTACAGCTAGCCGTGGAAGGAAGGAGTTAACTAATAGGGGTCAAATAAACGGCGGTTTTAGCAAGGTTACCTCGCGGCGATCTTGCCGCGGTCGTCGACGAGGAGGTCGGTGGAGCTGTCGCGGTAGGCGACGAAGAAGGAGACGAGGACGTCGGCGCAGAAGAAGCCGTCGACGACGAGGTCCACGACGAGGTGCGCCCGGGAGGCGGTCCTCACCAGGGCCAGCTCGAACGGCGACGACCACGCCGTGTACGCCACCAGGATGACCAGGAACGTCTGCCAGTACCTGAGATATATATACCAACTCAATCGTGTAAGCAAGCTCGATCGAGTACGTGCGTGCATGGCAACGCGAGCGGCGCTCACCTGTATGGACGGCCGTAAGGGTTGATGATGTTTGGCCGGAGCGGTGGACAGCTCCGCCGAGTGCTTCCGGGAGATGCCCGGTAGAGACGCTGTTGTTCCGCGGCAGCGGCATCGTCGACGAACATGTCCGGCTAACTACGCCCGCCATGCGAACTAGCTTCGTCTGCGCACCACGGCACCACGCGATCTGACGGAATTAATCCGGAAAGGATTTCAATCTGCTGATCGAGAAAAGGTAAGTGGCATCCAATCAGGATTCCGGCCCTACGTACTAGTGTAACATTCTGATATTTGGAAGAAACGGATAGCGGAATCCGCTTTATTTCCTGCCTTCGCTCTTAATGATCTTTCTGTCCTTTTTTATGACAATGAATGATATTCCTACCGTAATCATCCTTGAGCTCCAAGTATCAAGCAGATTGAAACTTGAAGTTGGTATTGGGCTGCATTTGGCCCAATCCAAGACTCCAAGTGCTCGCCGATGTCTATGTTCGCCGCCGGCAGTATCGATGGATCGGCCCTGTTCTACTACGGAACCTTAAGGGCGGTTGAATCAGCAATGTATTCCAACTAGGTGGGTGCCCGTGCGTGTTGCATCGGGAGTCGAAATTTTGTATGTTTGATGTTTGGCAAACCAGTTTGTGGCAACCATCCAGCTTTGCTACCTTCGTTCAGTATGCGGCGGCGAGGTGGCGTTGTGGAGGGATGTGCCGGCCGGGCCGACTGTGACCAATGGCTACGGCGTCTTCAGCGTCGACGGGTCCCGTCGTCATGTCGGAGCACGCCGTCATGTCGCTCAGCCTCGAGGACGAGCGAGTCATTCCCATTACGTCACTGCCTCTGTGCTCTCCGCCAACTCGAAGAACGTCACTGCATCATCGTCAGACACATCTGGTCGACCGAGGTGTGGGCCATGGAGCACGTGGCGGGCGAGGAGAGCAGGTCCGGTGGAGCCACTGGTATACCGTGCAGTTGTGCATGCCGGCGCACGACCTTTGTCCATGGCGAGCACGTTCTGGCATGGCAACCGGGGTCGCATGGACAAGGTTGTGTCTTGTACAGGCACACGCTGGTCCGAGACGCGAGGAGAGCCGAGAGCAGCGTGGTTGTGGATATCGG
The DNA here is from genome assembly GCA_947311845.1 of Poa pratensis. Classification (NCBI taxonomy): domain Eukaryota; kingdom Viridiplantae; phylum Streptophyta; class Magnoliopsida; order Poales; family Poaceae; genus Poa; species Poa pratensis. Next base: position 6,410,936 of record CAMZMU010000080.1, on the reverse strand, counting down.
CGACACGGCTCAGTGCCTCAGTGGTCGACAGTTATACTGATGTGATCTCCTACTTGAGCTACCGCAGGACATTTGCTTATGTAAGACCAAGGAGCCGTTGAGTGTTTATATGTCGGCTCGGCTTTTAGGGCCACCGGCACCAGTCAGCGAGAAGCACAACAGTACTTCAGTGTACAGGCGGGATCCAACTCAAACAATGAATTATTACTCCAACAACAAGCAATATGTTTAGTCATAAGGTACTTACTTAAGAAGCACAAAATAATGAAGCATTCAAAAATCATGCGCTCGAATAATCACGGGCTCGATAGAAACGCAGACATACCACTCGAAACACGAAAGAGTTCATGCCGGACAGAGTTTACATAAGGTTCATACCCAGCTCCAGGCCTACACAAAACTGAACATGATCCTGGAACAAAACATGGATGGTCGTTTCCTACTTATTCACGTTCTGTCGAAATCCTGCCCGCCTCTACTCTTTGTAGCAGAGTACCTTGGGGATAAGAGAAAGACCGTCGAACTCCAGGAACATAACCGAACAGGACAAGCTTTAGAGCTAACGAACTTGCGGCGCTTCAAGCTCCATAGAAGCATCATCAGCACGCCATCACGAACACTCTGACGGCTTGAAACAGAACAGGACACTACGGATAGAAGCTAGCAATTTGTACAGTCTTCCTTGCATGTGGAGACCAGTAGTCTCTCGCAAGGAGAAGATACGCATCTCGCAGGTTCTGAAAAGAGCAGTAGAATGTGTGTTAGCATCAGTACTAACTTTAAGAAGCCTCTGGTGGCAGAAAAGACAACAACACAAAATTAGCCACAGATCGCAACAGGTTTGCACATTGTAACTCAACTAGGTAAAACCACGCACCCAACAGTCCACCATAAAGGTTTGTTGGAACTAGCAAGTATTTGTGTAATCGTAGAACATTTCATTGTTTGCTGAGATACAAACTCATGTTTTCATGACTTCAGTTACAAGACTATAGATGAACAACAATCGCACTCCCAACAACATGCCGTACTGCTGTTATTGTCATTAGATATTATTAACAGGTGGAACATCAGTAAGGTGCATATATTACAGAATGCCACCCAAGAATGTCTAAATCAAAGAAGACTATTATTATTAGGAAAACCATTAGTAGGGAAAGCCCGGTGCATTATGAAATACACGCCAGGCTACTGTTAGCTCATCGAAAAAATGTCCAACCCAAAGAAAAGGATAAATCTATAATTTGTAAAGAGTAGTAATGTTAATAGCAACGCCTATGATGAAAGAACTCTTCATAATTAGAAACTTTGGAGGTATTGCTTCACGAACAACTTTTGTTTTTTGTACCTACTAGCGTCAACTTTAAAATATGTAATACAGTATGATACTGTACATTCTATTATAATTATCATTTTTAGAACATATTCTGTGCTAAACAAAGTGCACACTGCACAGGAGTAGAATGTTCGCCACGGAACTAGTAGTAGGAATGTCGGATGCATTTCTGGAAACCTAAAAGATAATGAAATAAGCAAGTGAAGCAACCATTGGAAACTTGGGAGCTGAACTGATAAACCCAAACAAGCACACATTACTGTATGAATCACCTAGGCTCTCGTAGTATTCTTTTGTAACACTTGACAGCAGTATGTCTATGGTATACCTATCATCCATGCACATGGGACACACTAATCTTAGCTGTTATATTCCAATCGAATTGTTCCAATTTATAAAACAATGTCGAAAAATGTACCTTTATGTCATAAAGTCGATGTTTTTAAGGATATAGTCTTTATGCGTGATCAGTTTGTGATAACTGATAAGTTCCATCATGCCAAGTTGGTTATCTAACTACGAAGCAACAAACTAAATTCAATGCCGGATAGTGATACTACAGTAGTAAGAAGCATTGCTGGCAACCTAAATGATGATGAAATAAGGAAGTGAAGCAAGCAGCCATTGGTGCTGAACCCAAAGTAAATTCAGATTATTTTACGAGGCAGCTAGGCCATTGCAGTCTTTACTTTTTTAGTATCACTTGCTACCAGGTACGAGTAATATTTTAAGGATGCATGGAAACAGATAAGTTGTCTTTGTACTGATGTAACTTTACCATGCACAACCTCACACGAATAAGTTCTAACTGCTTTCTCATAAAACCGTGTGTTAATTTGTAGTCCCAAAGAAAGCTACTTGATCCAACAGGTATTTATTTAGCTTTCTAAGAATATCATTGCACAAATTAAGTCTATGGTGCTTTTCAAAAGGCAGCAGTCTAGTTCCTAAATCAAAATGCATCCAACTACAACGCCACAACTTAAATGCGCAGCAGGATAACTGTTCAGTAACACAAGAATTGAGGTATCCTCTCATCAGAAGACAATAGAAAGCAGAAGTCTATTACAGCTTTACCATCATGAGTTTACACAATTTTACAGGATGACAACAATACTGAAAGGCCCAAATAGTGCAGTCCTGTCCTGGAATGGTCTTTCCAGAAAAGAATGTCTAAAGATTAGAATAGCAAAACTAACCTATAATCTCTATTGATTAGTAATGCTAATACCAACACCTATGAAGAAAGAACCCTTGATAATTAGAAAATTTGGAGGTGTTACTTCACAAGCAGTGATGATGAAATAAGCAAGTTTAACCATTGGTTCTGAACCCCAAATAAACCCAGATTATTGTATGAAGCAGCTAGGTCCTTGCAGTTTTTACTTTTCAGTATCACTTGATAACAAAAAATGACTAACATTTTATCCGCGACAGTTTGTGGTACTAATAAGTTTAGTGTTTAACCATGCACAGCCGCACAAGAATCAGCTCCAATTGCTTTCACATAAAACGATGGATTAATTTTTACTCCCAAAGAAAGCAACTTGACAAATAAAAGTAGGTACTCAGCTTTCTAGCACCGTTGTATCAATCAAGTCTATGCTGCTTTTAGAGAGGCAGTAGCAAAGTTGCTAAATCAAAACGTAGTTACTTAGCTTTCAAATAGTATCATTGTACAAATTAAGTGTATGGTGCTTTTATAGATGCAGCAGTCCAGTTGCTAAATCAAAATTCAGTAAATCTGTCTAGAATGGTGTTGCTAGAAAAGAATGACCAAAGAACAGAATAGCAAAACTAACCTTCATCTCTGTTCAGAATTTGGCAAGCAGCCCAAAGGCACTGAACCCATACCACCACAGCCTGGAGGCATTGTGGATACAGATTTCGCACTCCCTAAGCACTGAGAATTTGCGAAATCACCGGCGCCCTGTCCAAACACCTGACCACCCATAGCGCCGCCATCGGCCATGGTCCTCATCTGCATCCCCGGATTGCAGTAGAGCTGGTCGTTGCACCTGAAATCGCAGGAGCTCATGACCTGGGCGCCGCCACCAAGGTCAACCCCACCACCGGGGACCAAATCGACGGCACTCTTGGCCGGCCGGCCGTAGGGGAAGGCGCCGATCTCGCCCTCGATCCTGCCCCTGATGTCGACGAGCAGGCAGCGGAGCCTGGCGACCTCGGCCTCGAGCGCGGCGTGGCTCTGGACCTTGCGCATGAGCTGCTTGTTGAGGGCCTTGAGGTGGACCACCTCCTCCTCCAGCAGCGCCGTGTGCGCCTTCTTCTTCTCCCGGTACTTGCGCACGGCGGCGCGGTTGCCCGAGGGCCGGCGGCTGCGCTTCTTGGAGGCGGCCTCGGCGGAGGGCGACTCGGCGCCGTCCGAGGAGGCGGAGACGACCTTGGTGTGGACGTGCACGCAGGTGTGCGTGTGCGAGAGGTCGTTCGCCGGCGGGTTGCAGGTGTGGGTGTGCGTGCACGCCAGGTGCTCCGTGTCCTTGAGGATCTCGTCGAAGTAGCTGTCCATGGAGCAGCCGGCCGGCGCGTCCGTGCCGCCCAGCGACGGGCACAGGTACGTCTCCGGGTTCGAGAAATCCAGGTCCCCGTCGTCCATGGCGGCGACGCGCAGGTGTGCTTCGGCGGAAGGAGGAGGACTGGTGGAGCCGGCGCTGGGGTTGCGGCGGCGGCGGCGCCGGCGCGGGGGAAGAGAGAATTTTTCGTGTGGGATTGATTTGGTGGGGTGGATTGATCGATGATGGGAGAGGCGAGGGCAAATATCAGCCGCCAGGAGATGGACGGTGGACAACGAACCGACGCTCTATTCTTTTTCTTGTTATTTTTTGCAGTTTAATTTATTTTGCTGAAAAGTCAAACAAAATCAAATCATAGTCTGAAAAAAGAATCCAGTTCTCGAAACTTGATCCCTCAGTTTCAAATTATAAAATGTCGGTATATTACAATATGGACTACATATGCACAAAAATAAGTAAATCTTGACACTAAAACACGTCTAGCTACATTCGTTTTAGAAAAAGGCAAAACATCTTATAATTTGGAAAATGGGAGTACATACGTACCAGTAAATAAAACATTGTAAAGATTTTCTTGTGTATCCAATTCTATGTTCCAAGTGAGCGTCTATCTTTAATTCTTTATGCGTCTAGACTTTGCGCGTTCTTTGGCTATTAAAATATAGTGTGAATAACATTTTAAGGAAACATCATCGGGGCTGCAACGGCGATCCTTTCACCGGAGAGAAGAAAGGAGAGCTCCTCGCTCGATCTTCTAGTTGAATGAGAAGATGTGGAGAGAGAGAGAGACTCTAGGACAATCACAACATAGTAAAGCAATTACATCATATGAATCTAGATCATGTTAAACAGCTCAAAAGACTTTTGTATTGAAAAATATGTGAGAGAAGATGCAATCTAGCTACTGTTATGGACTAGTTCAAGGGTGGACTACTCACGCATCATCGTGGACGCGCCAATGGTGGTGTAGAGGCGTACGATGAAGATTCCCCCTATGGCTGAGTACCAGAACATGACTCCAGATTCGTACTCGCGCCGGTGACGACTCTATATTGTGTTTTCCCAAAGCGGCTCCTCATATCGAAGTTTTAGGTCAAGTGAATTGTATAGGTGAAAGGACGGCTCAAATCTAGCCAGACTCGCGGCTACCCCTGGATGCGCTGATAGGCCATGAGTTGGCTGTGGGGGCCACTTGGCCCCCCTCCGACGTTCTCCGTCTTTGCCTCAAATACTTGGCACTAGGTTATAGGTTAGTTCAATAAAAAATGATATAAAATAGTAGCACAACCATGAAACAATGATATAAAAATGATATACATTTAGTTACCAAACTTTTTCTCTTTTTGATGAGTCATGCAGTTTTTACGGAAATCTAGCTAACTAGATTTTCATGTTTAATTATGTGCGAAAAAATTTAGTTCATAAACTGGCGAGACTTGTGTACACCAGATTAACAAGCACATTGCATAAGAGCATATTAGACAATAAATTTACATACACAAACATATTAGAATCCACAATATATTTACATTGGTGAATAGTGTAAACATTTTTGTTTCAATACAAAGTACAAAACATGCACAACTTGCTAGTTGAACATGAAAAAGTAGTCACATTGGTTCATTTTATAGTCCACAAGTTTCTGTAAAGATGCTTACTGAATAATACACTAGAAAGTGATGTTGACAAAATTGTTAGATCATACTCTCTACGAATCTTTACGATAAATATTTACACATTCTGTAGACTATGCATTGTAGAAAACGTAGTTCTAAAACAAGCTAATAAAATATAGTTCAGTATATTTTAATGAATTCACTACAAACAAACAAAATCATCAACTAATATTTAGTGATATTTCGAGTTATGTGGTCAAACTATGAGAACAAACAAAAAATTATACATATAATACTATAACATGGTAAAAACAAGGTAAATAGAAGTATAAAAGTTCAGTATAAATTGTATTCATTTTTATTCGCCAAATGTACAAATTTTTATTCGCCTAAGGGCCCAAAAATAAGATCAATTTATGTGGATGTGGGAATAGGATTGAATCATCTATTAATAAACGGGTTGATGATTTGAGCCCAAATCTATTAATAAGGAGCGGACGGCCAAGCTGTCGTGAGGATGCATATGTCCACCATCTGTCGGAGCTGAGTGGCGTTTCCCACGGTTTCCTATGGACACGGCGTTGGCGTTTCCCGATGTGGCGGCGTGGAGAAATCGGCGGCTCTCATAGAAAAGAAGTGATGGTGGCGGCATATGGGGCAAAAAACGAAGCTTGTGCAAAGACTAACAGGAAAGCATAGATATTTCGGTCAGACTCTCATGTAAACATCCACAAACGTGTGAAAATTTAATTTCAAATTCTTTGTATTCCGAGCAACATAAAAATGACAAAGGTGTTGATCTAAGTATGCATCAGATTTATAAATTTATCAGATTTTTTCATTTTTGTGTAGTTCATAATGTAAAGTATTTGAAATTACTATTTTGCATGTTGTGGGATACACTATTTGAAATGGCAACGAACCATCCAGAGGAGTTCCTCCGGCTCGACACTCGCCATGACAGAGTCGACAATGCAGATGCCCAGTCGTGCCTTCGGCCTTTTAAATTTCATTTAATTATTGGAAAATATTAACAAATTTGAATATATATGTTTTTTTAAAATTTGATGCATATTTTTGTTTCGGGTTTTGGTTCGTGTGTGACCGCTAGGCAGCCGTGCACGAGGGTCCGAACATGTGTCGCAGCAGGGGACACTTTTTCGGGGTACTGGACACGTCATCTCTAGTGCACCGAAACCTCCCCTGTTCCTTTCCCGACCGGCACCACGCTTCTTCTCCCCAACCGGCGCCGCCCATGCTCCTCTTGCACGGCCACCGGCGCCGCCCGCATCTCTTGCATCCCCGCATGTCCACCGCCTCCCCATCTTCTCCGTCGATGGGCCCGACCTCCACGGCACGGCGTGCCTCCCTGCCGCAGAGCCTCACGCCGGAGGCAACCCATCCTCGTCCTCCCGAACTCTCTGCGCGCCACGGACGGGGTGGCCGCGGAAGCCCGCGTCGGCGTTGGTGACTGCCCGTGCCGGCAGCTCTGCGGAGCAGCGGCCTGCGGTGGTAGCAGGGGCGGCGGCGGGCGCCCGCAGGAGGACGACCAGCGGTGGTCGGGAGGGGGCCGCTGCGCCGGTGAGGCAGGAGGAGGCGCCGTCGCGCAGGTGATTGGGCAGGGTCTGGGCGGCCGCGGTGGTCACCGGAGCTGGGCCTGAGCAACGCGCGTGTGGTGGCCGGAGATGAATTCGCATCTGGGGCAGGAAGATGGTGTCGGTTTGGGGAGGAAAAAAATTTAGGGGGACGGTCGATCGGGTGCAGTGCAGCGAACGGCGACAAGTCAACCTGCCACTAATATTTTTCTTGACTTGACTTGAGATCCACTGTTTTGCTATATACAAATATGCATAGTTGCATACACACTGGATCCGGTCAGTCTTAAAAAAAGGCTCCAGGAGCCCAGCTTTTATAAAGCGAAAGGGAAAAAAAACAACGTAGCGCCGGTTCACATTTGCTACAATGGTACCAGCGCTTCTTGTCAGAGACCATGCACCATGCAAAGTTATTTTAATCAACCATCGTCTCCCTTCAAAGCAATCTCTCTTTTTTTCTTTTCTCACTGGCAGGTGGGCCAGCAATACTTGCTCCTGGCATGCAGATTGCTTTGAACCGCACCACTTTGTTGGTTCGCTTCTTTCTGTGAATCGCTTTTCCAATATGCTGCAATGTATGGAACCGGTTCAAAGGTAGGAGAGAAGGTTAGGAATCGCTTTTCCAATATGATGCAATGTATGGAACCGGTTCAAAGGTAGGAGAGAGAAGATTAGGAATCGCTTTTTCTTCACATTGTGGAAGGGGGACATGCCACCCTACTGTTACAAAAGAAAGTACTAGTACTGAAACAACAACAACATCCAGCCACCAACAGGATAGAGCAACACAGCCCAGTGGCTAACTAGCTCACGCAGGAGCAGCTAGAGAAAGAACAAACAAGCTAAAGCACGAAACGGAGCTAGCCCACGCCAGCACGGGGCGACACCAACACTTGGAGGTTTAAAGCCACACTGGATCCGGTCAGTCCATTCATCCAATACCTCTCTTGAGCTCTCCCTCCCAAGATCTAGCACTTCTGAGGTACTCCGTAGTTCCTGTTGAAGCTTGGTACCATAAGCCGAATCTGCGTTCATATCAATCAACGGTATGCCTTCATACATTAGCGCGCGCTACTCGTTAAGCTTTTATACCATGAGATTATTAGATATGTATATGTGCATCGTTTAATTTCTTGCTTGCAGATTGGTGGATCAATGGGTGCTTCAGCTGCAAGTCCCACTCAAGCACCGATGCAATCTTGGCTGGAGAAGTGGAGTGAATGGGAGATCCAAGATGTTGTTCTTGTCAGCTTCGGTCTGCAGGTTATCCTCTTTTTCTTCGCTGGGATCCGCCGCTACAGCACCTCGTCTGTTCTCAAGGTCTTCCTCTGGCTGGTATATCTAAGTGCCGATGCTGCCGCGATCTACGCCCTGGGGCACATGTCCGCGTCCTTGTCGAAGATATCGTCTGACAAGCACCAGCTGGTGGCGTTCTGGGCGCCGTTCCTCCTGCTGCACCTCGGCGGCCAGGACACCATCACGGCATATGCGCTGGAGGACAATAAGCTCTGGCGGCGCCACCTGCTAAATATGTTTGTACAGGTCGCCGTCACCGGGCATGTGCTCCACAAGTACATCATTGCAGATAGCGAGACTAGTGTCTCTGCCGCTGTGCTTATTGCGGTGGCCGGATTTGTCAAGTACGGTGAGAGGATATGGGCATTGAAGTGTGCAAGCAAGGGTTCCAATGGGCCTCGTGGGTATTATGGAAAGATATCCCCTACAAAAAACCGCTTCACCAGAAACCAAAATGTTAGAACATATGAATTTTTTGTGAGGATAGCGCATGAGTATCGTTATTTTTTTGTCGAGCCTTTCATCATAGACAGGAATGAGAATATCGCATATTTTGGTAGTATCATAATTAGAGATATAACTGGTCATGTGGATAGACTGGATAGACTGCTTGATCGGGGAGATGTATCAGCACCGGAGAAGAGGTATGCTGAGGAGGTGTACAGAGCAATTGAGGTGCAGCTCGCTGTTGCTTACGACATGCTGTACACCAAGACACGTGTGATCCACACATGGTATGGCTACCTCATCCGTGCTATTTCCTTTGGATTATGCTTCGGCGCTCTTGTGGCCTTCACAATAATCAAAAGAGATGGTTACAGCACTCCCGATATCGTTATCACTTTTGTTCTTCTGAGCGGAGCTTGCGCACTGGAGGTCGCATCAGCTTTCAAGGTGATTGGGTCAACCTGGACATATGTCATACTCAGAGGCTACAGATGGGATTGGCTGGCCAGCGCAATTCTGTTTGCACGCCACCACCTCATCGTCGTCAAGGATGGAAGGTGGTCCAATTCCATCGGGCGATATGACTTCCTATCCTTGTGTGCTCGCAACAAGACCAAGCTCAAGGGAAGAATGGCTGGATGGATTGGGCTAAAGGACTGGTGGAGAAAAGCTCACTACACCAAACATGTCAAACTTTCACCTGCCGTGAAGGAGTTTGTATGGGTCTTGCTCACAGGTGAGAAGAGTGGTATGGTACAAATTGAGGATGTGGCCACTCGGAGTGGGAATTGGGCTCGCAGGTTGACGGGTTTCGACCAATGCGAAGAGATCGATTGGAGCTTGAGGTTGGAGTTTCGTAATTGCGTGCTTATCTGGCACATAGCCACACGCGCCTTCCTCGGCAAATCTGAGCTGGTCGGCACTGGCATGGCTGAAGCAGTCAATACTCTCTCCGATTACATGATGTACCTCGTCGTCCAACACCCTGACATCCTGCCTGTGAATGTAGCTACTAGTAACCTGTTTGAGGAAACCTACAAATATTTCCGCCATGGTTGGTCTTACTCTAAGAATCGCATCAATGATGACATGGTGGATATACCTCAGCAGCAAATTTGGGATTTCATCAAAGAATATAACCCTTCTTCAACTGCTGGTAATAATTGGAAGAGTGTGGATGGAGATGTTGTGCTACGCAGCAACGAATGCATCTCGGGATTTCCATGCCAGGCAGCTGAGCAATGGTGGCGAGTTTCTTACCCACATTCTCATCCTCACTACATATTGCTCTGATATGCCCCCAATAGTGCATGATGGCTACAGAGCAGCCGATGACCAACACGATGATGCTGATGTCCCCGTCGAGCCAACGGTGGAGGCTGCTGGCCACGTCGAGCTGGATGTGAACACTGATGGAGAGGAAGAGATCACTGAATCCCGCTGACCGAGCGTGGTGACAATGTGGAAAAGCTGTTCTCCTCTTCAAATCCAGTATATGTAGTTCTATTTTCCTTGCCCTGAGAATTTGTAATCTCATTTCGATTTCTAATCTTACCACTGTTCCTGAAGTACTCTGTGTAAGGTCATCTCTTGGCAATTTATACTGTAAGTCCCACCGAAATTATAACTAGAATGATAATAATTCTGATTTCAGTAGCTGTGCCATATTTGGTAGGAAAGTACAGGTTATAATGCCCTAATTTGCTTTCGTACTGCAGCAATCATTTCTGCACTTGTGCATGATCCGATTTTATGGAAGCTTTGGGCTCCATGCTGGGTTTCTTTCCGGATTCAGACAGTTTTTTGATGCGTCATCGTTTGATTCTGGAGCAAGCCATAATCACATTGCATCTTCTGAAACTTTAACTGAAGCTGTCACGGAAATTATTGCACTTAGACGCAGTTTGGGCGTCTTGCTGGACTGGACCGATGCTGGTGCCCCAGTCGAAAAGCCAAGCAATATATACGCTACGTCCGATACACGGCGAAGTGTCAACACCGATTCTACTGCTCTGCTCCTTTTCAGGATCTGCTATACATTGCATCTTCTCCTTGCCAGGGTCTGTACAGATTGCTAGGAAGACTGTACAGATTGCTAGCTTTCGAGCCGTCGGAGTATTGGTGATGGGGTCGCTGATGATGGCTCTGCGGCGCACCTCATGAGGCGCTGCTCTAAAGCTATCAGGACACCCTCCTGTGCTTTTCCTCTTCAGTAATGTTCGAGAGCCTTTCTTTTATCTTCTAGGTACTTTGCTACAAAGAGTGGTGGTGGGCATGATTTTGACGGAACCTTGAATAACTAGAAAACTCAGCCGTCCATGTTATGTGCCAGGCTCATGTTCAGTTTTCCGTAGGCTATGAACCTTATGTAAACTCTGTAATTCCCTGGAGTGACGGTCTCCGCGCTCGCCGGCTCCGGCGTCCAGGCCATGTATGCTCGCCGTCCCCAACGACCCGCGACCCCTAATAGTCATAGCCATATTTAATTTGTTTTATCTTGTTAGATTAGATAGTGCATATATGTGGTCATACACAAAGCATGCTATGAGCAAGAGGCCTCAAAAGCAGTGTTCATAGGTGAGATGAAACACTTGTTTCATGAAAAGTAGTACCATGTATCAATGTAGTTTCATATGATTCAGTTAAATATTTTAATCCTATGTGTGCGCATTTTTTTCTTGTGTGAATTTGTGGTGCGACGACTTGCAATTTTTCTTGAGGGTGTGGACGAAGAATTAAATATTTGGTATTTTATTGCGGCGGTATCTCTAGACTTTCGATTACAGAGTTGTTAATTTTTAGCGCAGATATTATAGTGATGTTGGTGAGGCTGCATTTGTCACATTTAGCTATTGTTTGTACTTATTTTTTGCGTTTTCTCAATGTTCTCATGTCCACGAAGTATCCTTTCATTTCTACTACAACATTTTGTATTTCCCTAACATGACACTTAAAAACTACGAAACGCTAAGTATTTTATGATGCACAAGGACAAATGCATTGCGACTTGGTGCTACCATGTTCAACTGCTTTTGTACTACCTGTGTAAATCTTGGAGTAGTTTGAGGAATTTGTGGAACATGTTGCACATACTATTGATTTAAGCTACTTACTTATTACCAACTTTGTATAGTCTACATGTTTCTGTAAAGATGCTTATGTCATAATACAGTAGAAACTGCTATTGAGAAATTTGTTAGATCATACTCTCTATAAATATTTATGATAAATTCTATAGACTACGCATTGTAGAAAACGTAGTTCCTATACAAACTTTGTTAATAAAATATAGTTTAGTTTATTTTCATGAATTCATTACAAACAAACAAATCATCAACTAATATTTAGTGATATTTCGAGTTGTGTGGTCAAACTATGAGGACAAACAGAAAATTATATATATAATATTATAACATGTTAAAAATAAGATAAAGAGAAGTATTAAAGTTTGGTATAATCCTGTAACATTGAAACAATTCATCAAACTAGATTCAAAATGTTCCACTCAATCATTTGTTACAAATAACAATACCTTAAGGGATAAGCAGCCACTTAAGATAATTGGTAGCTGTGGGTGCGTGGCCATGGGGGGTTTGCGAAGACTCTCCTGCAAAATGGATGTTATATATAAGGAAAGTTAGGGTATGTACGTTTACACTGATTTTGTCCTTACTCTGTACCCTATCTTAATGAGATGACAGCAACTCTCTGTTGCGTGTCCTTGAAAATATAAAGAAAATTCGAAATATGACAAAATGATTATATAATGAGATAAATCATAGAAAATCGGATTTGCCTCATGATAACAAGGGATAAATTGTTCGACACATAAATCATCGACAATAATTAATATCTTCATGAAAAATAAAACCATCGATAGATCACCAAATACTCGCTGTCGTTGGCCATCCTCGATTTTCATAAAATATAATTACACATGACAAATTCAACCAGCAAATAAATATCGGCTGGTCGGTTCAAACACTTGTCATCGAAACGATATTAAATAGGTCACGTTATATGCGCGAAAGATTGCACTAAAAAGAAATTCCAAATGAATTAATATTGGTTAACCATCTGAATTTCACGCCATACACATCGCCGGAAAATATATCACATTGTCTCATATACGTGCATGCATCTACCATGCATGGATTAAGCAGCGAGATTACCAACTAATTAACCACCAAGCCCATGGCCCAAAGCGAGATCTACCATGCATGTGCATGCGTATAAAAATCACATGCATGATAAACTTGACTCACAAAACGAGTCATACCATATATTGCACATGTGCTTCCTAAACTAGCTTATTAACCATTAAAAATGCTCATATAGCATAAACACTACTTTTTACTAAATTTCGAATGGTTAATCAACTCGATAAAAGATAGCCAAGTCATGTACGCGCTATAAAAATCATGTGATCAAATGATGAATATTATGCTACCCACATATTCACATAGACATACTTCATGGCTCCTTGACAACACTGACATCGACGACAGCGAGGATGACTTTTATTTCTACATTTTCTAGTATTCTTTTCTACACTTTGTAGTGGTTATGTTATAATGCTATGTAATAGTTATGTTGGAATTTTTAAGAGGTGTTTTCTCTTCGGAGATGTAATTAACATATCTTTTATATATATGTAAGAGTTCTAGAAATAAAGTACCTGAAATGTTTGATCCTTTATTTATTTTATGCATTCTCGCATTTAAATTATCCTATATGTCTCTATGACGTGGATGCGTACTTATTTTTGCGATTGCCCCATTATCCCATCATCAATGTACCATACACAAACTTAAGCGTGCCTAAGGAGGGAGAGGACGGGAGAGGGACCATAAACCTGCTGGCGGAGCCTTCGATCTCCGTCCGTCCGGCCGGCCGGCGGTGGAAACCGACGAGGCGGCGGCGCGACGGACCGGGCGGCAGCGGGCCACACCCCACAACTTGTTTGGCTATCGCTGGGAAGGGGAAACTGCCGATCTACTCTTGAAAGAGCCTTCGTCTGTTTAAAGATCCCGCATCCAACAACTGCCAGGTCCTTTGTTCTTTACTTAGCCGGAGATCGGCCGACTTGTAATCGAACTATCTATGAATTATGGTTTATTCCCCAGCCGAAATTGCCTGCAAATTGGTAGTGCTAGGATCTGGTCTTGTCAACTGGCAGACGAATCCTCGGCGGCGATGGATCTAGCAGCCGTTTAGAGTTGGGTTCTCCTGTAAAATCCTCCACCCTCGCTCTAGACTCCTGGTGGCTGCGGAGGCACATGTCGGCTGCAGATCAGGGTTCCGGAGTGGTTTCTGGAGAATTATTCTCCAGTTTAAAATCCCACCTCCCACCCTAGACCCGTGCGGCGTCAGAGTCAACACGGCTTAGTGGTAAGCTTACTTACAGAGGAACCCTCTCCTCGATTGTTGATTATCTTGGCTGTGAGTTTTTTTAGCCCATAAAATCCCTTCCAGTCCCACAACGACTCCAAACGATTCCAGAAAACAAGGGAGGAGAACAGACAGGGAACAAGAACTTTCATACCGCTTCCAACATCTGATACTCCTTCTAACATCAATGGACAATCCGCTGGATCAGTCTGACAACAGCAAAAACCACTCGAACCAATTGGCACTCAAACTCTACACGACTACAATGGCAAGGAACTGAACCTAGATGGTAGTCCGAAAGTTGTGGAATACACTATTTAAGTATTTAAGACGGCAACAAACCAGACAATCCAGAGGAGCTCGACACTCAGCCATGAGAAAGTCGAAGATGCATATGACCAGCCGTGCCTCTGACCCTAGCGGCAACAAGGATTATGATTAGGTTAGCGGTTAGAGTAGTGTAAATTTAAATTTCATTGATATTTTGTAAATATTAAAAAACGAATTTATTTTTAAAAGACAATGATTCCTATTTTTGTTTCGGGTTTTGGTTTGCGGGCGACCGCAGGGGACACTTTTTCAGGGTACTACTGGACACGTCATCTCTTGCGGACCCACGCAGCCTCCTCTGCTCCTCCCGACCGGCATCGCACTTCTTCTCTCCCACACCGGCGCCGCCCCTGATCCTCCTGCGGCCGCCTCCTCATCTTCCCCGTCGATGGCCCCGACCTCCCGGCCGCAGAGCCTTCCACCGGCGGCAACCCATCCTCGTTTTCCACGACCACCTGCGCGCCACGGGCGTGGTGGCGTTCGTGACTGCCCGTGCCGGCAGCTCTGCGGAACAGCAGTGGCGGCGGTGAGCGCCCCGCAGGAGGAAGACCGGCGGTGTCGGTAGGGGACGCTGCGCCGGTGAGGCAGGAGGAGACGCTGCTGCGCGGGTGGTCGGAGCAGGGTCAGGGCGGCCGCGGCGGTGATCTGGGGGAGAACGATGGTGTCAGTTTTTTTTGAAAGATCCAACGATGGTGGCAGTTGTTGGGGAAGAAAAAAATTAGGGAGGGGGGTCGGTGATCGGGTATTGGGAACGGCGTCAGGTCAATGCAGCGGCCCGCGGTACATAGCTCTCCACATGGGGAGCTGCCTATTTTGCTATACATTTCTGCATACACACACTGCATCGGTCAGTCTATTCATCTAATCCCTCTCTTGAGCTCTCCCTCAAGATCTAGCACTTATCTTCTACGAGTAGTTCTGTGTGTTTAAGCATACCAGGAGTAGCTCAATTACCAGTATGCCTTCATACATTAGAGCAGGGCCTGCGCCACGCGCGGTATGCAACTATGCATATTTGTATATTTGTATATAGCAAAACAGTGGTATCTCAAGTCAAGTCAAGAAAAATATTAGTGGCAGCTCCCCATGTGGATCCACGCAAGTTTAAGTCAACGCCCGCGGTGCCAAATGACTGATCCGTTTATGTCAATGCCGGTGCCAACGGCTGGATGAATGTGCTGGCCACGTTGGGAGCTGCCTATTTTGCTATACATGCATACACCCAGGATGGGATCGGCCATTCCATTCTTTCTAGACCTCTCTTGAGCTCTCCCTCCCAAGATCTAGCACTTCTGAGGTACTCCGTAGTTCCGTGTTGAAGCTTGGTACCATAAGCCGAATCTGCGTTGGTATCGATCAAAGGTATGCCTTCATACATTAGCTCGTTAAGCTTTTATACCGTGAGATTACTAGATATGAATATGTGCATCGTTTAATTTCTTGCTTGCAGGTTAATTGGCGGATCAATGGGTGCTCCGGCTCCCAGTCCAGCTGGAACACGGTGCAGTCTTGGGTGGAGAAGTGGAGTGAATGGGAGATCCAAGCAGTTGTTCTTGTCAGCTTCGGTCTGCAGGTTATCCTCCTCTTCTTTGCGGGGATCCGCCGCTACAGCACCTCGTATGTTCTCAAAGTCTTCCTCTGGCTGGTATATTTAACTGCCGATGGCGCCGCGATCTACGCCCTGGGGCACATGTCCGCGTCTTTGTCGAAGACATCGACTGACAAACACCAGCTGGTGGCGTTCTGGGCGCCGTTCCTCCTGCTGCACCTCGGCGGCCAGGACACCATCACCGCCTATGCGCTGGAGGACAATGAACTCTGGGTGCGCCACCTGCTAAATATGTTTGTGCAGGTCGCCGTCACCGGGTATGTGCTCCACAAGTACATCATTGCAGACAGGGCGACCATTGTCTCTGCCGCTGTGCTCGTTTCAGTGGCCGGATTTGTCAAGTATGGCGAGAGGATATGGGCACTCATGTGCGCAAGCAAGGGTTCCATTGCGCTTAATGTAAGTGTTCTGGCGTTACGGTTTCTAGGTG
This sequence comes from Poa pratensis, assembly GCA_947311845.1. Lineage (NCBI taxonomy): Eukaryota > Viridiplantae > Streptophyta > Magnoliopsida > Poales > Poaceae > Poa > Poa pratensis. The sequence continues at coordinate 6,394,355 of CAMZMU010000080.1, read as the reverse complement.
AAAGGACAGTTTGAAATTATGAATTTATTGTGAACACAGCACACCGTTATCAACATGATATTTTCAAGCCTGTAATCATAGACAGGAATGAGGTGTCCGCAACTGAGTTTAAGAACATAATCAGGGAAGTAAATAAACATGTACTGGGTCGGAAAGATGTATCAGCCCAGCACACTGCAGCCCAGGATAAGAGGTATATGAAGGAGATGTACAGAATAATCGAGGTGCAGCTCGGTCTGGCATACGACATGCTGTACACCAAGGCACAAGTGATCCACGCATGGTATGGCTACCTCATCCGTGTAACTTCCTTCGTGTCTTGCTTCGGCGCTCTTGTGGCCTTCACAAAAAGCAAAAGAGATCGTTACAGCACTCCCGATATCGTTATCACTTTTGTTCTTCTGGGCGGAGCTTGCGCACTGGAGGTCGCATCAGCTTTCAAGGTGATTGGGTCAACCTGGACATATGCCATGCTCAGAGGCTACGAATGGGACTGGCTGGCCAATATGATTCTGTTTGCATGTTACCACCTCGTCCTCGTCAAGGATGGAAGGTGGTCCAATTCCATCGGCCAATTTGACTTCATATCCTTTTGTGACAGCGACAGGACCAAGCTCAGGAGAATGGTCAGATATTGCTTCCGTTTTTTGGGGTTTAAGGCCTGGTGGAAGAAAATCAAGAAATCTCACCACACCAAACATATCAAGCTTTCACCTGCTGTGAAGTATTTCGTATGGGGCTTCGTCAGTGGTCGGAAGAGAGGTATGGTACAAATTGAAGATGTGGCCATTCGAAGTGGGTATTGGGCTCGCAGGTTGAAGGGCTTCGACCAAAGCAAAGAGCTTGATTGGAGCTTGAGCTTGGAATTTCATAATTGCGTTTTTATCTGGCACATAGCCACACGCACCTTCCTCAGCGACCCTGACGTCAAATCGGAGCTGGTCGACACGGGCATGGCCGAAGCCGAAGCGGTCAATACTCTCTCAAATTACATGATGTACCTCCTCGTCCAACACCCTGACATCCTGCCGAATCCAAATGCTCGTAGCCTGTTTCAGTATACCCTCGCAAATTACCGCCGGAAAATGCGGAAGGGGGTTACGCCTTACGAAATAATTATGGGTTATGAGGAATCACGTGTACTTATTGATGATGATATAAGGAAACTATGTGCCGACCTGACGAGCGGCGGTTGGGATAAGTTCCTGGGCAAAGCGGAGCTGTTGAAAGCAAGCGTCCTTGTTCGGGCTTTGCTCAGCATGGAGTTGGGAGTCACACGTAAGCTGGTAATAATTGGAGCGGTGTGGACCGAGATGTTGTGCTACGCAGCAACTAAGGCATCTGGGGATTTCCACGCCAGGCAGCTGAGCAATGGTGGCGAGTTTCTTACCCACATTCTCATCCTCACTACATATTGCTCTGCTATGCCCCCAATAGTGCAGGATGGCTACAGAGCAGCCGATGATCAACCCGATGATGTTGATGTCCCCGTCGAGTCAACGGTGGAGGCTGCTGGCCACGTCGAGCTGGATGTGAACACTGATGGCGAGGAAGAGATCACTGAATCCCGCTGACCAAGCGTGGTGACAATGTGGAAAAGCTGTTCTCCTCTTCAAATCCAGTATATGTAGTTCTATTTTCCTTGCCGTGAGAATTTGTAATCTCATTTCGATTTCTAGTCCTACCACTGTTCCTGAAGTACTCTGTGTAACGTCATCTCTTGGCAATTTATAAGTCCCACCGAAATTATAACTAGTATGATAATAATTCTGATTTCAGTAGCTGTGCCATATTTGGAAGGAAAGTACAGGTTATAATGCCCTAATTTGCTTTCGTACTGCAGCAATCATTTCTGCACTTGTGCCGATGTTTTTTTTTTTTTTGAAACTGAGGGACCTCTCCCCGATTTCTATTAAGAGAAACCAAGTTTTTACAAAATCCACCAAAACACCACCCTCCCGGTAACATGTCATTTTCCAGGTCACAACAAGCTAAACAGAAGAAAAGACTAGAGATAACCCCAGGCAGAGACAAGAAACACAGAGCAAGAGGCACACCCACTCTACTACTTCTACAGAATCCTACTCTCCTAGGGCCTCCCAGGACTTCCGACTTGTACGCCTGTGTTCCGCAGCGTTTTCCCCTTCTTCTTTTTTCCTGCCCTCTGATTTCCTTTTTTAGCCACCCAGTCTTGGTCTCCAGGAGTTCCAGGCACCCGCTCCTCTGAAAATCTCCTCAGCGACTCGCCCCAGCACCTTTGCGGCCGTCCGCAGTTCCAGTTTTACGTCCTCCATGTTGGTTTGGGCTCCATGTTGGTTTTGCCGTGATATCGTCCGGATTCTCAATCAGTTTATTGGATGCTTCGTTAGTTGATTCAGGAGCAAGCCATAAACACATTGCATCTTCTGAATCTTCCACTGGAAGCTGTAGCTGTGTCACTCAAATATTATTGCAGCCAGGCACAGCTTGGGCGTCTCGCTGGACTGTACCGATGCTGTTGCCCCCAGCCGGAGATCCCAACAAGATACACGGCGACGAGTCAACACCGTTGACTGGTAGGTAGGGCTCGACCACCCATCCGAGCATCTTGCCCGATCCGGCAGCGTCACCGGCATCATAGAAGCCGGCGTCGACGACCGGCCGTACCCTTCGTAGCTAGCCAAGCACATTGCGTCACGTGCTCGCTGTGATGCCCTCTACGGATTGCGAATTTGCGATGCATTCCTGCGGTTTGCTCTGCGTGTGAATTTTGTTCGACGGAGTTCCATGGACAAACACTTTGTCTCTGAGGGCATCTCCAGCCGTTCGCCTCCCCAGGCCGAAAAACGGCGCCTTTTTGGACGGCCAGGGGGTGCACCGGCGCTATTTGACGCGATGGGGGCGGCGTTTTCCCAGCCGTGGCTGAACCCAGGAGTTGGGCTGAAAAATTCAAAAAAAAAAAAATAATTGGGCGAAATTCATCAAACATAGGGCAAATTAATTAAACATAGGCGAAATTCATACTATATAGGCGAATTTCGCATTGTTCAGGCGATTACATAATTTAAACTAAAAGACGGCGATCTACATGCCCAGCTGGCTGTAGAACGCCGTGTAGTCGCCGCCGTCGTCGTCGCTCGGTGGCGCGCCGCCGTGGTGGCTCGGGCCGGCCTCGTCGTTGTTGGCGCCGCCGAGCCACCCTGGCGCGTAGTCCTCGTCGCTGTCGTCGAGGACGATCACCTCGCCGCTCGCCTGACGAGGGGGAGTAGGAGGGCGGCGTGCAGCGGCAGCGCGACGGCGGTTGGCCGCTGCCTCGTCGAGAAGGCGCTGCTGGAGCGCAATCTCCTCCTGGGCGTGCTGGTTGCGCGACCATTCGAAGATGAACTCGTCCGGGTACTCCTCCTCGGCGACCATGGCCGGCGGGACGTCGTTCATGGAGGCGGTGACATCGTTCTACTCGCCCGGGAACTCCTCCTCGTCGTCCGGCGGCGCAGGGTACCCGGCCTCGTACAGCATGCGGGCCTCCTCCGGGTGGAGGAAACGACGGCCGAAGCCGTTCGCCGCAGCTTCGTCTCCGGGGAAGCGCTCGGCCATTGTTGCTAGCTTGGGGAGGGGAGAGGTGGAGATGGAGTGCAGCGAGATGTGAACTGCACGGCGAGTGGGGGTGAGTTTTTATAGCGGGGGTAGGCGATACGGTGGCGCGTCATTACTCCGGCGCGTGGCAGCCGATTGGACGCGTCGGCCGCCGCTGAACGGCGCGGCAGTCGACGGCCATAACTCCGGCAGTCTTTTGACCAGCGCGGGAGCCGAGGGGATGACGACGCTGACTAGGCAGTCGACGGTTTCGCTGATTCCGCACCATTTCGCCTATGTCGCTGACAGCGCTGGCCCACTTTGTTTTCGCGCCAATTCGCCTCCCAGGCCGAACCCAGTGGGCTGGGTTTGGCCTGGGAGCGCCGGCGCAATTTTCCGCCGATCCGGCGCTATTTGGGCTCCTGGGGGCCGACTGGGTGAAAAACGGCGCTCCCAGGCCAAAACGGCGCAATTTTCGGCCCTGGGGGACGCTGGCGCTGGGGGGACGGCTGGAGATGCCCTGAGCGCGTCCGAAATGCTTTACTTTTTTGGAGGTGGCGGCATAGCAAGGCCCGACTGGGATGTCAGACGTGGTTCGTCCGTGCGTGGCGATGCTTCAAGCTCGCGTCGCCTACCGGGTGGCGCTGGTGGGCCGGTCCGTTTTGGCGGGTTTTTCGTTTTCTTTTTTTCTTAGTTTCTTTTTCTGTAACATGCTAACAAGTGATGCCTTGGGCTACACCACAGTGTGAAACAGACGTATACATTATGTATTTGAGTTACTAAATATTTAAATTAAAATTTATCCAACTTTACAAAGGGTATTGATTTTTTAAAGATGAACAAACTTAATAGTTAAAACTTTGGAAAATCTGTAGGCCCTCATCTAGGCAATGATGTGCTGGACTCATACGAGAGGCCAACTTGTCGATCGATCAAGGTAGCGACATGAGAAAACTAACAAGAAGCGTCGAGCTCCAGTTAGTATTTTGTTCCTTCCGACTTACTCTGCTCTGGTGATTAGCCAATCACCTACCTCCAATTCCGATTGGCACTTCGGTAGCGATTGGTCGTTGAATTTTGACAAAAGTGAATAGGGCTCCATTTTATAGTTTGGCACAGGGCGCTAGATTTTACCGGCCAGGGGGCGCAGATCTCGCAACGACCAGCCACTCCTCCTACCCACCTGCTGCATGGTTTGCATTCGCCCAAACTAACCTATCCTTAAGCCAAACCGTGCTGCGATAACGCTCCTCCGATCGAGAGGCCTTTGCTCAGGGGATATGCTATAGAAACCGTGCTCATTTGCGGGCAGGCACCATGCTAGCAAGTGAGCATGGTTTGAGACTGACATCAACCAACTAAAATACCGTGTAGAAATCGTGTGATCTAAGATTCGACATCTTGACATGTACTTTCAAGAGAAATTCAAATATTTCCTTTTTGAATCGAGAAATTGTTCCACTTCTTTCTTTCTTTCACAATAGTTGGCAAATGTAACGTTGTCATCTTTCAAGCGATGTCCACGCGGTGAACCACTGAACTCAGGCCTATATTTGCTGCTCATCACATTTTGTTGGCATTCGCCAAAGCAAACCGAGGATTCACCGAGATGCCAAACCGCGTGAGAAAACCAAATTCATCATCAGGAGCTACTTTTCTTCTTTCACAAGAGTTTGCAAATGTATGCGAACAGAGATTGTTGCAATTTTGATTCAGCTTTCAGCACTCAAGTTCTATTCGGTAGCACGTCCAACGATACGTGGAGACAAATGTTCAAATAACCTCTTTTCACAAATATGCCATGATGACATGATGAGATCATCATTTGATAGTACATGGAAGGGGAAAGGATCGGTTTACTCATTCTGAAGGGGCATCTACGGCAGTGACCACCTTACCGAAGCGCAGCGAGGTAAGACGTGCCCACTCACGGACGTGCGGTGCGAATTTATTTTCAAAGTCGGTGTTCAACACATCAGCCAAGCCTCTCATCCAGTCCGTGCACCTTGCCTCTAACTGCATGTGCTCAAGAAGAGGAGCATTCTCCAAGATACAGCACGCCAACATCTTCTGGGCCCGTAGAGTCGAAACCCGCTGATGTAGACAGTCTTGAGATGATCATGGCGGCGCATTGAGGAGCCTTCCTCTTCCTCCTCCACTACCTCCTCATCCGTCAACGAGTTTTTGTTGATATATATCATCTGCAATCGGAAATAAGCAACCAGTCAATAGTCCAAGTACAGATGCACAACATGTAGCAGTGTGCTAGAGGTCCATCTGTTTATCAACCAAAACCGATAAAATGGCACTCACATCCAAGCGCAGCGTCTCCAATTGGGGTGCAATATTTAAATAGTGGGCCAGTTGAAAATTTTCATTATCGGACTTTCGAGGTCCTTTGACAATTAATTGACACGTTATATGCCTCAGACCGTCAGACGTGTAAACATGCCATGTGATCTTGTTGTCAGCTTCTGTAACTGAAACATGACAAAGATAGATAAGAAGATGATATTAGAACCCAGTTTCAAGTCCTATGAGGTAAGCAAACAAGAATAAATAAATTAACACCAGGTTACCTGTCCGTATCCAGATATATCAATTCGCACGGTTAGTATCTTCACTGGAAAAATGCTTGGGACTAGAGTGAATACACGGCCAAGTCCTATATGGCCTTCGAACATCATTGTTGCCTTCTCTAATTTTGAGCAACCACGAAGTACTATTGGGATCTCTCGTCCTTTGTACTCAAAATGAGCAAGATCAGCAGCATGAAACTCAACCATCTCGACATCCATTCTCTGTATTACCAAATGTCGAAGTTTATCAAGTTGGTGTGGTATGCTCAGATTAGTTACACCAGAGCACCGGAGGATCTCTATGTCCTCGAGTGCTGAACAATTTGCTAGCAAGCCTGGAAAATCGCCAAATATCTGCACGTATTGCAGAACAAGCCTTCTGAGTATAGTAAAGCCACGTATACCTGAGTGTGGCTTTATAGAAACATCAGCGAGAAACAAGGACTGCACAAAAGCGCTGCCTTGAACATCCAAGGCCTTGAGAGGAAAGTGGTGAACTTCTTTGGATGGAAAATCATCAAGTATCTTCAGGCCAAAGTCTATGACCTTTGCTTTCGATGAAGCGGCAAAGCCAATCCACCTGTCAAAATGATCAAAGTCTTCCTTGTGTAAGCCACACCTGATGCTAAACTTATTGATTCCTATTCCACTGTGCCGTTCAATAACCCAATTTACATCCTCAATGAACTTGGCTCTTTTTATTTTGATAAAATCATCCAGGGCTTGTTCATCAACGTCATCATACTCATCATAGACATAATCCAAATCACTGGGACCATAGAAACATAGATTACTGTGGAAGGTCCAGAGCATTCTCCAACTTCTTGCAACACTGCTTGTCCTCACAGCCTCTTTCAGTGGGAGAAGTGACATCACAACAGGTTGAATCTCCTGCGACAAGAAAGGAACAGAAATCTCAGTGCGGTTAAATTTTAACTAAACTAACAAGTAGACGAGTTAGTCAGTAATTACTCAAAACCAAGCGCACACAATGAGCTGAAATTGTATACATTGGAAAGATAAATCTGACAGTGTGCAAATTACAACATTTTCTAGTTTGAATGGGTGTTTTTACATTCTTCTTTACGACAATCTTGCACGTACTCTCGGAATTGCAGGTGTGTAGAGGCAAACTCTGTGGGAATGTTACCTTGACAAAGGAAAAAGATAGTTGCATCCGGCTGGCTCGCTCCTAGAGAAAATGGACAGTTTTCAGTCCATTTTCTCTATGTTTCTCTGAAGACAATGAACTAATATCCCTCTCAAATTTCTATGGAACATGAAACTACCACGCAACAAACAACAACAACAACAACAACAACAAAGCCTTTTTTCCCAAACAAGTTGGGGTAGGCTAGAGTTGAAACCCATAAGATCTCGAAACCAGGTCATGGTTCTGGCACATGGATAGCTAACTTCCACGCAGCCCTATCCATGGCTAGTTCTTTGGTGATATTCCAATCCTTCAGATCTCTCTTAACAGACTCCTCCCATGTCAAGTTTGGCCTACCACGACCCCTCTTAACATTCTCATCCCGCTTTATCCGTCCGGTATGCAATGGCGCTTCCGGAGGCCTACGTTCTATATGACCAAACCATCTTAGACGGTGTTGGACAACCTTCTCTTCAATTGGTGCTACCCCAACTCTCTCACGTATATCATCATTCCTAACCCGGTCCTTTCTTGTGTGGCCACATATCCATCTCAACATGCGCATCTCCGCTACACCTAACTGTTGGATATGTCGTCTCTTGGTCGGCCAACATTCTGCGCCATACAACATCGCAGGTCGAATCGCCGTCCTATAGAACTTGCCTTTTAGCTTTTGTGGCACTTTCCTATCACAGAGGACGCCAGAAGCTTGGCGCCACTTCATCCAACCAGCTTTGATTCGATGACTCACATCTTCATCGATATCACCATCCTTCTGGAGCATAGACCCCAAATATCGGAAGGTGTCTTTCTCAGGTACCACCTGTCCATCAAGCCTAACCTCTTCCTCCTCGTGCCTAGTAGTACTGAAACTGCACCTCATGTACTCAGTTTTGGTTCTACTAAGCCTAAAACCTTTCGATTCTAGAGTCCGCCTCCACAGCTCTAACTTTCTATTAACCCCCGCCCGACTATCGTCAATTAGCACCACATCATCCGCAAAGAGCATACACCATGGGATATCTCCTTGTATATCCCCTGTGACCTCATCCATCACCAAAGTAAAGAGATAAGGGCTCAAAGCTGACCCCTGGTGCAGTCCTATTTTAATTGGAAAGTCATCGGTGTCGCCATCACTTGTTCGAACACTTGTCACAACATTATCATACATATCCTTAATGAGGGTAATGTACTTTGTTGGGACTTTGTGTTTCTCCAAGGCCCACCACATGACATTCCGTGGTATCTTATCATACGCCTTCTCCAAGTCAATGAACACCATATGAAGATCCTTCTTCTTCTCCCTGTATCTCTCCATAAGTTGTCGTACCAAGAAGATGGCTTCCATGGTAGACCTCCCAGGCATGAAACCAAATTGATTTTTGGTCACGCTTGTCAATCTTCTTAAACGGTGCTCAATGACTCTCTCCCATAGCTTCATTGTATGGCTCATCAACTTGATTCCACGGTAATTAGTGCAACTTTGAACATCCCCCTTGTTCTTGAAGATTGGCACTAATGTACTCCGCCTCCATTCTTCGGGCATCTTGTTTGACCGAAAAATGAGGTTGAAAAGTTTAGTTAGCCATACTATCGCTATGTCTCCAAGGCCTCTCCACACCTCGATGGGGATACCATCAGGGCCCATTGCCTTGCCTCCTTTCATCCTCTTCAAAGTCTCCCTAACCTCAGCCTCCTGGATACGCCGCACAAAGCGTCGGCTGGTATCATCGGAGGAATCGTCTAGCTCAATGGTAGAGCTCTCATTCTCTCCATTGAACAGGTCGTCGAAGTACTCTCGCCATCTACGCTTGATCTCTTCGTCCTTCACGAGGAGTTGATCCGCTCCGTCCTTTATGCATTTGACTTGGTTGACATCCCTCGTCTTCCTTTCTCTCGTCTTCGCCATCTTATAGATGTCTCTTTCGCCTTCCTTCGTGTTTAGACGCTGGTAGAGGTCCTCATACGCCCGACCCCTTGCCTCGCTCACCGCTCGCTTTGCGGCCTTCTTTGCCCCCTTGTATATCTCCATGTTGGTTGCGCTCCTGTCCAGGTATAGGCGTCTGAAACAGTCCTTCTTCTCCTTAATAGCCTTCTGGACCTCAACGTTCCACCACCAGGTATCCTTAGCATCCCTTCTACTTCCCCTGGTCACCCCAAACTCCTCTGATGCAATCTTCCGAATGCAAGTCGCCATCCTCATCCACATACTGTTTGCATCGCCTCCTTCCTCCCAAGGGCCCTCCTTAAAAACCCTCTCCTTAAAAGCTTGAGCTGCCTCTCCCTTTAACTTCCACCACTTTGTTCTAGCAACTTTTGGGCGCTTATCCCGCTGGACACGAATCCAAAAACGGAAGTCAGCCACCACCAGCTTATGTTGATGGACAACACTCTCTCCAGGTATCGCCTTACAATCAAGGCAAGCGCGTCTATCTTCTCTTCGAGAGAGGACAAAATCAATCTGGCTAGAGTGTTGGCCACTACTGAAAGTCACTAGGTGGGATTCTCTCTTTCTAAAGAGGGTGTTAGCTACGACCATGTCGTAGGCTAGGGCGAAGCTTAAGACATCCTCCCCTTCTTGGTTCCTGATGCCATAGCCAAAGCCCCCATGCACCCCTTCAAAACCTGTGTTAGATGTACCCACATGGCCATTGAGGTCTCCTCCTATGAAGAGCTTCTCACCAGTAGGTACTCTCCTAACCAAGTCCTCGAGACCTTCCCAGAACTCTCTCTTGGTGCTCTCGTTGTGGCCTACTTGCGGGGCATACGCGCTGATAACATTGAGAACCAAGTCCCCAACAACCAGCTTGACTAGGATAATCCGGTCTCCTTGCCTCTTGACGTCCACTACTCCATCCTTGAGGCTCTTGTTGATCAAGATGCCTACCCCATTTTTGTTTGAGGTTGTCCCCGTGTACCACAGCTTAAAGCCGGTATCCTCCACCTCCTTCGCCTTCTGTCCCTTCCATTTGGTCTCTTGGACATAGGACATCAACACGCCTCCTTATCGCCGTATCAACTAACTCCCGTAACTTGCCCGTCAGGGACCCTACGTTCCAGCTACCTAAGCGGATCCTCCTAGGCTCGGCTAACTTCCTTACCCTCCGCACTCGTCGAGTCAAATGCGAAGACCCTTGCTCATTTTTCACTACACCCGGGCGTCGATGCAGCGCGCCACTAAGGATGCGACGACCCGATCCTTGCTCACTTATCACCGTATCCAGATCAAGATACGGCGCGCCACCAAGGGGGTGGCGGCCCGGCCCTTGCCCATTTGACACCACACCCGGGTTCCGATATGGCGCGTCGCTAAGAGGGTTACGCCCCAACGAAGTTCTTTTGGGTTTCATCTCCATAAGAGTGGCTGGGTTTTTTCCGTTGGCTTGCCAAGCCTATCACAACCCTCCTCCTTTATCCGGGCTTGGGACCGGCTATGTTGAGACAACATAGGCGGAGTTAAACAATTTCTTTTGGTTAGTTGTGAGGACCAGAATTTTCACTCCAGGCAATTTGCTAAAACATGGACAGCATGGTAGTGCAGAGTGCATATTTTGTGCAGAGTGCAGAGTGCATCTGTGTATTCACTGTCCTTGTACTTGTCACTTGTCAGCCATTTACTTGTTGGATTTTGCAATTTCCTGTTTCAGAATTAAGCAGCAAGGGTTGCTATGCTGTTGGTAAACAAGGAAAATTAGGCATGTTTCCCAGGTAAGGATCCTACTAATGTGTTTTCCTATTTTTCCACGGATGGATCTATGGTTTGGCTTACAGAAGAAACACTTTCAGAGGCAGGGCGACCTCGGTGGCGGCGTCTCAAGATTCTCTGGTCAGCGCGGCTGGACGCCGGCGCCAGGTGATCAGAAGCAGGCGAGGTGTCCTGATAAAGCCTTTTAATTTGCTGTTTTTCTTAATCTCCCTTTTTGGCTGAGTTTCGGCTGTTTTGCTGATTTGTTTTCTGAAGGGGCTTCTGTAGCCTGATTTGAAATCTCAGTCACCAAATTAGGGGGGTGTGGCTTCTTTTTTGTCCGTAAAGAAATGTGCAGAGGCTCATCCAAAGCACCAATTTTCCTTTCCCCAAGCATTGCTCCTCGCTTAAAATGAAAATCATGGAGCGGGCAACAGTCGAATCCCCCACATGCACACCAGATTTTGTATTGCCTGCCTAAGAGGCATCACATCAATCTTGAGGCTAACAGCGGCATGCGTAAGCAAGATTTTATTTCCCCTGGTGAAAAAAAAAGATGCACTGGAAGAATGGAAGTTACCTCGGGAAGGTTCTCCATGCGGAAGGACGGCTCGTCGCCAACGCTGTGGTGGTGCTCCAGCGGTCCAGCCTGCCCAGCTTCCTCACCACCGCGGCCGGCTCGTCCATGGGCTGCAGGGATGGATGAACGGCAGGTTAATTAATGGGGGAAAAGGGCTCCTAGAGTCGATCGATCTAATCAGGAGCGCCCAGAGGAGAGGAGGATGAGTATGACAGTGCTGCTTACTTGCCGATCTAGAGGCGGAGGGGGAGGAGCTGTACAACCTCCGATCCATATTGAGACTAGGATGCATCTAGACAATGTTGAGACTATTAATATGGATCAGAATGAGTATTAGATTTGTCAAAAAGTAAATGTATATAGACATGAAACATGTATATATACATCCACTTTTGTATAAATTTGAGACACTTATTTTGGGACGGAGGGAGTATACATCTTCAATCAAGTTGAGACTGCCGCAACTGATTAGTTTAGTGTCTAGGTTGAGAATTTCAGTACCAAGTTAACCACGCAAACCACACTTCGCGTGGGCAACCTTAAGAACCCTCCATTATTCATCCCGTAACTACAGCACTGTTAAGATATCAAAAGGTAACGTATACAAAAGGGCACTTCTGAAACAAAGGCAAACCACTAATTTGAGCTAGCTAGTGTCATTTAAGCTAGATTGGTACAGTACATGGACAAAACCCCGTATCATGATGCGTTTTCGCACGGAAAAATGGACGTCCCTCAAAACCATCACATTTCCAGCAAAAGCTAATGAACGCGCGAGGAGACAGCCAAACTACAGCTCGTCCTTGTCGTACTGCTCGTACTCCGGCTCCTCCTCAGCCGCCTTGGTGGTCTCCTTCTCCTCCACCTCGGGCTCCTCCGCCTCCTCTTCCTCCTCCACGGCCGCGTCAGGGCTCAGTTCCAGACTCTTCTGCACCGACCGGTAGATGCTCGACGCGAAGTCCTTGGGGTCAGGGAGGTTGAACCCGCTCTCCATCAGTGCCGTCTGGTACACCAGCCTCGCCGTCTGCTTCAGGCCCTCGCTCTGCATGCGTGCACACATCATCATGTCAGCATGGTCTGTTTGCCGAGCATTCAGAAGCCAAGACGCATATCTAGAGACTGTAGTATGTTTACCTCGCTGTCCTGGGCGACCTGGTCGCGGAGCTCCTTGATGATGGGGTGCCTGGGGTTGATCTCCAGGACGCGCTTTCCACGCATGTAGGCCTGCTTGCTCGAGTCCGACAGGGTTTGTGCCTGCATGATCTTCTCCATGTTGGAGCTCCACCCATACTTGGAGGTCACCACCACGCAGGGGGTGTTGTGCAGCCGGTTGCTGATCTTCACCGAGTCGATGCCCTCGCTGCTGTCCAGGGCCTTCTTCCACCACTCCGTCAGCTCCTTAAACGACTCCTTGAGCTCCTTGGCCTTCGAGTCCTTGCCCAGCTTCAGGCCCTCCTTGGACACGTTCTGGAACTTCTTGTCCTCGTAGTCCATAAGGTACTGCATCAGGTACTCATCCACAGGGTCCGTGAAGTAGATAGCCTGCAAGAAAAGATGGGGATGCCATGTTACTTCAGAGCTTGATACAGGTTCCAAAGTAAAACTGTTGCAAAGGTGAAGCACGCAAAAATAACATACCTCGTAGTTTTTCTTGGTTAGCTGCTCCAGGAAAGGAGATTTTTCTAGCTGCTCCTTGCTGCTTCCTGTAAGGTAGAAGATATCCTTCTGCCCTGACTTCATCCTTGAAATATACTCATCGAGAGAGACAAGTTTGCCATCTGACTTGGAACTGAAACAGATACAAGCAAGATCAGTTCTCTGCCACACTGTATAGAACTTCACCGTGATTAAAGGAATGCAGAATACAGGACAAACCTCTCGAATCTCAGAAGCTTCGCAAGACGGTTCCTGTTCGTTGCATCTTCAATGATACCCAGCTTGATTGATTTGCCGAACTCGTTCCAGAACTTAGCATACTGGCCCTTCTTCTTCTCCATTGCAGTTTTCTCTTCATCTGGTTACAGAAGATGATGAATAAGGACTATGTTCGTAAATATATAGTATGTGATTTGACTTCTTCAGAAACCCTAGTTACCTGTCTTTTCTTTGTTGCTGTACTCCTCAGGATCTTCCTCAGCAAGTTTCCTAATCATGTCAAGAGCCTTGCGGATCAGTTTCTTCTTGATGGTCTTCAGGCTGCTATGTTGTTGAAGCATTTCTCGCGATACATTGAGAGGCAGTGTGTCTGAGTCGACAATACCCTAGAGAGAACAATAGCATGTTAAAGTTAATTTGCACAAGTCAATACTCAATAGAAAAAAATATCCCAATTCATAAAATAGTGATGCAGTACCATCAAGAAGCTGAGGTACTTTGGAAGAAGATCATCAAATTCATCAGAGATGAAAACTCTTCTAACAAACAACTTGAGGTTCGACTTGTTAGCATTGTAGTAACTCTCGTAGAGATCATGAGGAGCCTTCGGGGGAACAAAAAGCAAAGCTTTAAACTCAACATCTCCCTCGGCACTGAAGTGACTCCAAGACATAGGCTTGTCATCGCCAAAGTCCTTCAAAAAAATTGATGTTAGGGAGTTTCTTGTTTTATCTTTCTACAAGGCATAAAGCTTCTTTCAAAAAGATTTTTCTCCTATAAATACATAACTGAAGTAAGTACCTTAGCTAGTGAGTGGTAAAACTTCGCATACTCTTCTTCAGTAACCTCCTTGGGGCTCCGAAGCCATACAGCCTTCATATCGTTCAGAAGCTCCCATTCAGTGGTAGTTTCCTTTACTGTCTTCGTCTTGGGCTTTTTCTCTTCCCCATCTTCAGTCTCTTCTTCCTCCGAGGTCTCTGTGGCTATAAAATAAAGCAAGATGAATTAGAAATTTAGAATGCATGCACACAACCCAGTATGATCCTGGAAACATGAATAATATTGACTGGTAACTTACTCGATTCCTCTTCTTCACTTGATTCCTCCTCGTCAGCTGGCACCTCAACATCAACCTCCTTGGTTGCCCACAAGTAAATGGGGAAATTGATGAATTCAGAATACTTCTTCACCAATTCCTGCAAAACAAGTACCCATGGTAAGTAAATTATAGCATGAAAATTGTTGAAAGTAACACATGTTTTCTGTTGTACAATGTCTTCACTATGATAGGTAAGATAAGAGCCTACAAATGATTCCACTAGGATACCAAAAATTGTCGAGTCAAAGCTAATGAATGAGCCAAATGGCAATGAATGAGCCAAATGAAAATAAATGTTCTGGTCAGGGAACTATTAGCAAAGAGAAACAAACTTATCAGTATGAATCTATGGGTAATGGCAGGTTGAAATTACTAGTTTAAAATTATTCAAGGAAAATGAAAAAGCAGTTTTGGTTTCATATTCTCATGGGCTAAGTGGAGTAGTGGACTTAAAATTTTGACACATAACACACTAATACAGATTCATTTGAAGTGCACAAATGTTTTTTACTTCGGAGTAGCATATCATCATTTGCATAATCATGTGGTTCGCCGTAACAAAGTGTTTGTCTAGTTCAACTTTGCAAAGGAGTGCTGCCGCAGTTTTCTTAGGTGTCTAGCGCGTGCCATATACAGGGTCATGATTCGTTTACTTAGAAATACAGACAACAGCAGCAAGCCTACAAGACTGCAACTACCTCTGTGCACATAGCATTTTTGTTGCAGCAAGAATTTAGTGAAAGTATTAAACTGTAAAAACATAAAAGACGGGCTAATACGATGATACCTTTAGCTTGCCTTCTTCCAAGTACTCCTTAGCGTCATCGCGGAGATGTAGTTTGATCTCAGTTCCACGGCCAAGGGGTTCATTCCATGTATCCTCCGAGATAGCGAATGATCCATCAGCTTTGGACTCCCACACATATCTATGAGAGAAAAAATGCAACATCATAACAGTATCAAGAAACATGCTAAACGAAATGTAAGGGATGAACCAAAAGCACAAGGCATCAGTACTGCGTTAAAGACAAGGATAATGTTGTCTTACTGTTTGTCATCATTGTGCTTGCTGACAACTTCAACATAGTCAGCAGCCAAGTATACTGAGTAGAAGCCAACACCAAACTGCCCAATGAGATTGAGGTCGCCCCCAGTCTGCATCTTTTCCACGAAAGCTGCAAAATTTCAAGGATTAGATATATGTCAGATGATACTTGGGGCGGTTTTCTACAGAAAAAATATTAATAATGCTGAATTTATGTTGGGAGATTTCAAACATCCTGGAGCGGAGCAATAAGTAGAAAAGAGCAGTACCTGAAGTTCCAGATTTCGCAATGGTTCCAAGGTTCTTAATCAAATCTTCCTTGGTCATACCAACACCCCTATCCCGAATGGAGAGAATTTTGTTCTCTTTATCCAACTTAATCTGCATTGGCACACGCAAGATGCCTTAAAGTCCATCATCTCTAAAAGCAAAACAGTGACAATCAGAAAATAGTCCCAACTTTGCTATCAACTGTACCTGGATTTCAAGCTTAGCTGCGTCACCTTCTCCCAAAACATCCTTATCAGTGAGGGCAAGGAACCTGATCTTATCCAAAGCCTACAACATAGAAGATGACACCCTTTACTTTCTAGCTCCCACAATGCAACCTAAATAGAGGGCGCCAAGATTAATGCCAAACATACATCAGATGCATTGGATATGAGCTCCCTCAGGAAGATGTCCTTGTTGCTGTAGAGTGAGTTGATGATGATGTCCATTAGTCTGGACACCTCGGCCTGGAACTCAAACTTCTCGGCTGAGTTCCTGAGGGTCTTCCTCGAGATCGACTCGGACTCCCTTCATACATAAAAAACATACATATTATCAATACAAATGACAACAACATGGCAAGTGGAAACCAACAGCATTGATCAGAGGATGGTGCGCACCTCTGGACAACCTCGGAGTCAGTGGACAAGCCATGGGGAACGGCCCCAAGCTTCTCCTCTACCTTGGGAAAGTCGGCCAACTCGTCGCTGCTCTCCTCAGCATTGACCTGGAGCCTCTTAGCTGCAGCACATCAAGGAGGATCAGGCCATGACTTACAATTCGAATTAGGTGTACATTTACAGGACATCAGTACAAGTGAGCTGGAAGGTCTTTGAATTCTCTGAGAACAGTACGGTAGAGTGCTAGATCAGTAGCCACCAGCACGAGATTTACACTAAGTAAACACTAGATTGGTATAAATCTCGATTGAACTACTGGACTAAACCCTATTAAAACCTCAGACTTAACTAGCCACCTAATTTACCGGATAAAGTGCAGCTGCAATAACCAACGACGGATCTAAGAACGGAAGTTAGCTAGTAATGTCAAACTGGACACATACCCTGCCACTACACCCAGGTCGGAGCAGCCGCGGGCTCGCATCGCGACAGAGCTGAAAATTCAGACCCGAGATCTACAACGAAAACTGAACCAAAATTGCCATCAGAGGTCGCATCGAGCAGCACTCGCGTCCACACGAACGGATCAGTTGAGTTGAAGCAACTCCGCCTGGATATTTACACTAGGAATTCCACCGCATCGCGCGGGATTCAGACTTGGGACTTTCGGAGGAGTGGCACGAGAATCGCACGGGCAAGCGGGATGGGGAACTGATAAAGTGCATACTAGGAACCGAATCTACTGGCGCTGTCTCCAAACCAAACAGATCACAGACTAGCACCTAAATTCGCCACAAAAATCACGACAGAACCAGGAGCGGGGACCTCCAGCGGCGGCGGGGGAGGGGAGGAGGGCTTGCCTGGATCGGGGAGGGTGGTGAGGAGGAGGATGAGGAGGAGCGCGCAGGAGAGCGCCCACTTGCGCATCGTGCCGGCTCGTCGCCGCTTCACTCTGCTGCTGCAACAAAACTGGTGAGAGTTCGTGGTCGCGATGTTCGTCTCTCGAGAGAGAAGCCTACCCATTTAAACGGGCTCGGAGGAGACCCCGCACGCCCGGTCCACGCCGGCGGGATCGCGCCACGTGGACTCACGGACGGCACCGATGTGGAGCTGTCCACGTGGCGGGTGGTCAGTGGGCGATGCGGAGGAGCTTGACGTGGAGCGCGAGCTAAGGAGCGGGATCGGCCGTCCGTCGCGGCGAGCTGGAGGATCGGACGGCTGGCATCGAGTGGATGTGTGGTTGAGAGGGACACGTGTACGGGTGTGATTGGTGGGAGGCTGGGTCGTCGACGTCGATGTTGCTAGAATGTTCGGGGCCGGCGTGCTCCCAGTGGATAATTCGTTCAGCGAAGGGGACTCGCGTGGGCCAGATGCTCTGGTGGGTGGGTCTGGGCCCTACCTGCCAATTCACGGGTGTTGACTCCTTGCCGTGAATCGCACGTCGTCGTGTGTATATCTTGCTGGGCTTTTAGACTGGGCCACCAGCGTCGGTCCAGTCCAGCGAGAAAGCCCAAACTGCGCCTCAGTGCAAATGTGCAATAATTATACCTACAGCTTCCAGTGGAAGTTTCGATAGATGCAATGTGTTTATGGCTTACCGCAGAATAACAGAATCAAATAACGAAGCATCCAAAGAGCTGATTTTAATGTAAGTAGTGGACGATGCTAGTTTGCGGCCGACCAAAGGCTCGGTCGATTCCGACAAGCAAAACGGCTGCCGCATCCAGCCGCCACGCCATCTCAAATCATGGCCTCCGCCGACCCGCCGCCGCCCAACCATCCCCCTAACCTCCCCCGCACCACATTCTTCTCCAGCGCCATCATCGCACCCCCACATATAACTGCATTGCTCGGTTGCTGCCTCGCTCCAGCTCCATGCCGATTGCAGCAACGTCGCAGACATCGCACACCGCACCCCCCACATATAAGTGCATTGATCGGATGCCACCTCGTTCCAGCTCCCTGCCGATTGCAGCGACATCATCGACGTCAGCTCGGGGTGAGCGGTGCGGAAGAGAGAGAACTTGGGTTGGAGCAGCGCGAGGAAGATGGGTTAGATGCGCTCGCTCGCGAGTCAACCGCGGAAAAGCGTTTTCGGCAAGTAACAGAGATTGTATGAATATGTTTGTGCGGTGGACGTATGTGCATACGCCTGCCCACTTTGTAGTTTCTGAAAACGAAAAAATATCAACAGTTTTCTTAGAACGAAACAATCATTACTCTGGAGTCTGGATACGAACTTTTAAGAGCAAAAATACGTTCCAAAACACATGAGCTTGTTTGGCTAGTAATGTACGCCCTCCTTGGTTTCTGAAAGTAAGCGATGTTTTTTTTTCCCACAATTCAAACAGTATGAAGTTTAAGTGTTTAACCAAGTTTTCTAAAAAAACATTAACAA
The DNA here is from genome assembly GCA_947311845.1 of Poa pratensis. Taxonomy (NCBI): domain Eukaryota; kingdom Viridiplantae; phylum Streptophyta; class Magnoliopsida; order Poales; family Poaceae; genus Poa; species Poa pratensis. The sequence continues at coordinate 6,375,499 of CAMZMU010000080.1, read as the reverse complement.
TTATGATACCAAATCAATACCATTAGAGACTTCATTAAATATATTTGATATATTCTCATATAATGTCTACTCTGTTTTCTCATATAATAAGGGAAAAAATATATTATCTTCAGAATTTTACTGTTACCCTTAGGATTCAAACAAGTGCCTAAAAAGTAGGCCTTGATGTGATCCCTGTCGCCTTGTGGTGTTCTCCACGGATCTGAAACCCGTGGGGCAAAAATGTCTGGTCTTCTGTGGACTTTGATGCCTAGGGGCTGGGGTGGGTGCTTGGATTATGTTCCACTTTGTTTAGAGAAAATATTATGGTCCACTTCAAGCTTGTTAAACGTGAGGCTCAAATTTTAGGGCCTCTTGCTTATAATGTTTGCTACATGAAAAGAAGACCGTAAAACACTGATCGAAACTACAAAAAATGGAATTTGCATTTGATCGGATCTATCTTTCAAGTGTATGCACTCTCAGCTCATTGTGTGTTCTTAGTAATTAGTTATTACCTATTTTACTAGCTAGTTTTAGTTAAAATGTGACCCTTCTGAAATTCAGGTCCTTTTTGTCACAGGAGATTCAAACTGTTGTGGTGTCTCTTCTCCCGCTGAAAGAGGCTGTGAGGGCAAGCATAGTTTCAAGAAGTTGGAGAATGCTCTGGTCATGCCACAGTAATCTGTGTTTTTATTTCCCCATGATCCGTTTTATGATCGTGATCCGGTTGATCCCGCCGATGACCCATACTTTGATGATTTGATCAAATCTGAACGAGCTAAGTTCATTGACGATGTAAATGGGATTATTCAACGGCACAGTGGAATGGGAATCAATAAGTTCAGTATCAGGTGTGGCCTGCACAAAGATGACCTTCATCATCTTGACAGGTGGATTGGCTTTGCCGCTTCATCAAAGGCAAACATAATAGAATTTGACATGAAGAAATTGCATTGGGAATCCGAAGAAGCTCACCACTTTCCTCTTGAGGCCTTACATGTTCAAGGCGGCTCTTGTGTGCAGTCCTTGTTTCTCGCTGCTGTTTCTATAAAGTCACACTCAGGTATATGTGGCTTTACAGTCCTCAGAAGGCTTGTTTTGGAAAATGTTCAGATATTTGGAGACTTTCCTAGCTTGCTAGCAAATTGTTCAGCACTAGAGGACTTAGAGATCGTCGAGTGCCCAGGTGTGGCCAATTTAAGCATACCACACAAGCTTGATAAACTTCATCATTTGCTAATTGAAAGAATGAACGTCGAGATGATTGAGTTTCATGCTGCAAATCTTGCTCATTTTGAGTACAGAGGATGGGTGATCCCTATAGTACTTCATGGCTGCTCAAAATTGGAGAAGGCAACAATAGGTTTTTATGCCGATGAAGGACTAGGCCATGCATTCACTGTAGTTCCAAGCATTTTCTCAGTGAAGATACTAAATGTGGACGCTCAAATAATCAGACATGAACAGGTTGCCTTGTGTTTATTTTATTTTTCTGTTTTGCTAACTCATAGTTCTTCAAACTAGGTTTTTATGTTGTCTTATTAGTCCTTGCAATGTCTCAGTTGCAGAAACTGACTACAACACCACATGGCATGTTTATGCATCTGAGGCATATCACTTGTCAATTAACTGTTATAAATTTTGGACAAAATGACGATAATGGAGTTCTTCAACTTGCGTACTGTTTGGATATTGCACCCCAACTGGAGACGTTGCATTTGGATGTGAGTTTCATTTATTGGTTTAGATAGATAGAGGGATATATGGACCCCATGTATAATGTAGCATACTTTTCATTATTCTTCAGGACATGCTTGGCAATTTTGACCGATTGATTGCGAGCTTTGAAATGCAGATGTTTTATTCGGGCTTTTACGATTGCAAGAGTGATGAGGTGGTGACCGAGGAAGGCTCCTATATGCATCGCCATGATCATCTCAAGACAGTCTACATCAGCGGCTTTCGGCTCTACAAGGCTCAGACTAAGCTGGCGTGTTGTATCTTGGCTAATGCTTCTGTTCTCGAGCATTTGAAAATAGAACCAAGGTTTGGGAGCCATATAAGTCCCGTGCTGAATTATGGCCTCGAAAGTGTTATGCCGGACGTTTGCAAATGGGCACATCTTGCCTCGGAGCGCTTCGGTAAGGTGATAATTGTCGTGGATGCCCCTTAAGAATGAGTAGATCGAACCTTTTTTCCAATCTGTATACTATATTCGTAACTTGCAAGAGGTTACTTGTCCCTGTGTAGTACCTCTGAAGCTACTACTGAAAAACTTGAGTGGTGAAAGCCCAAACGAAATTGCAACTACCTGTTCATTTACCAGCTCTAGGTTTGCCTCCCTAGGTGAAAATGAAATATCTCTTCAGAGTTATGCTATGGTGTCGAATATTTCCCAACCATCTCTATTGTGGAAGTAGAAAAATCTCTAGCTTTGTCTCTCCGGGAAAAAAATGAAATATTTGTTCAATGTATATGGCAAGGTGTCAATCTTGACACCATCTGCACAAAATTTGCTGCACGGCATTCTACTTGATCGGTATCCTTCTTAACATGCTCTGAAACCGTGCTTAGTTTGCGAGGTAACACAATGGCGCCCTCCCGCAAGCGAGGACAGTTTCTTATAGCGTGACCCTGGGAGGAAAGGCACCCTGGAGCGATTTTCGTAATTCGATTCGGCGTTGGCATGAATTTGCGAATGCCAACCAAGCGGCTGTGCCCTGACCCTGCTGCAAATTCCGAATGTTTGAGATCACTGGTTCGCCATGCCACATCGCTTGAAATATAACCACGAGGAGGAGGAGGGTGATGACGGTGGTGTGGCTGGTCGTCGCCGGATCAGCATCACAGGAAGAGAACACCATTGCCGGGTAGGCGGCGCCACGCTGTTCACTGTCCCAGGATTCCCGCCGGGGTTCATGCTACAGATCCACGACGAGACGAAGGTGTCAAGTATAGGCTGATGAATGAATGCTGTACGTGCGTGCATTATCATGGTTAAAAGTTGCTGCTAAAACTGTTTCCGCAAGCCAAGTGAAGCTACTGACGCTGTTATGTTCAGGGACGGAGCCAGGAAAATATTACCGGGGGGCCAAGTGAAGGCTACATAACATGGAGGGGGCCATATGGCTAATTTTGGACAAAATTTGGTGTCAAATCCGCATAATATAAGGGGGTATGCAAAAAAAGTTTCCAAGTTGGGGGAGACATGGCCCCAGCACGCCCCCTAGCTCCGTCCATGCTTATGTTCCCAAGGTTAGAGGAACCAAAACCAGATGATGTAGCAACTGAAAACCGACAAAACTATTGCGATCAATCGGTGCCAAACATACTGTATTGTCAGACAGTTAAAAAAATATAGTCAGAGCATTCGACAATATATATGCCTGTTAGAAACACGTGAGTTTGGCAGATTTCCATTTTGAGCAAAAAGTGGCAATATATAGTGCCACGAGCCGGTCCGGCGTGGCGAGGGTCCTGCTCGATGCCTCCTTCCGCCGCGCTTGAGGCTTGACGTCTGCTGTCGATCTCGAAGCCACGCGCCCTCGTCAACCACAACATTCCATTGACGGCCGATTGCCGGCTGCCGACGGCTGGACGGCGAACGCGGTACAAATTCCGGTGGAGTCGCCGCTCGATGGATAGGAGCGGCTTGACTACATCAAGAGAGTGTGTCAGTCCATGGCATGGGAGCATCGGCTCCAGCCCAAATACTCCATGTCGTCACGTCATTGGTACGACATGGTGAAGGCAGAGCACGCGGCCCACAAGGCAGCTTCTTCCTCCAAGCCGGCAGGCGCTCGCTGCCCACCGAGTTGCTCGCGTGCGAAAACGAACTGCACTCCGACGAAATGTCCGGTGAGCCGGAAGAGGAGGAAGTGGCCGGTTTGAGCGACTTTGAGACAAGCCTAGCGGGCGGTGGCGCGGCATGCACGCGGGAATCGAAGCATCATTGGCATCGCCATTGGTACGACGTGTTGAAGGCAAAGCACGCGGCCGCAAGGTAGCTTCTTCCTCCAAGCCGGCAGACGCTCGCCACCCACTGAGTGCAGTCTGACCAAATGTCCGACGAGCCGGAAGAGAAGGAAGTGGCCGGTTTGAGTGACTTCGACGATGAGCCCGCGGGCAGTGGGGCGACATGCATGCGGCAATCGAAGCATCCCTCGCGCCGCTGCAACCGCCACCGCCACTTGTGTTTGTCATTGACATCGCCCCTGAAATCGACTAGGGCGGTGACCCAGAGGCATGCAAGTATTATCAAGGTCGCATCCCTCGCCACCACCCCTCCAGCGTCGGTCGTCGATGTCACCTCTGATGATGGGTCAGCAGCATTCAAGGTCCTCACAACCGAAGATTAGATTAGGGTCTAGATTTAGATGGCGTTTATATCTGTAAAATAAAATCTAAGAAATGAATGATAATTCGTTGTCTTTTTTTTTTTTAGGAAGGATCTGATTCATATATCAGGAAGCACAGTACAAATTACATACAGGTCCGAAAAGAAAAGAAAATTACAAAAGGACCCCGAAACTTGCACAGAGCACCCCGAGCTGCCTGAAGAAACCGCAATCAAATCCACCACCGCCTCACCCCAAACTCCTAGACGCTGCCGGAGACGCCGTACCGCCGTCCGCCGGGAAGATGACGCCACCACCAAAGTAGAAGACCGCAAAATCCATCCGCCGCCAAGCACCGGAATCTATCCTCGATGAACGAGCTCAGCCAGAGCACCGTCTCCCCGCCTCCGCCCAACAACCAGCCGTCACCGCAACGCCCAGGACCACCACCATCAACACCCACCTCCGAGCAGACGCTCCCCTCGCCACCACGGCCGGCCGGAGTAGAACACACGAAGAAGAAGGCCACCTGCAACACCACCACCAAAAACAGGACGCCCACAACCACCTCATTCTCCCCTCAGCACCACTGTCGGCCGGAGAAGCAAGGATGGAAACGAGCACCTGAAGAAGAACCTTCATGACCTTCCCGGCACCAAGGCCGGAACGGGGAGCGGAGGGGAAGGACCACACCCTACTCGCCGACGCCATCGCCGCCGTCATCGATGCCGCCGAGAGGAACTCACACCTAGAACCTAAACTACTACCTATCTACACGCACGCGCAAGTACCAGAGCTCCCCTCACCTCACGGTGCCGAAGCGGCGACCGGAGGCGGAGGGGAGCGGCGGACTCACCGGCGCGAGGCTGGAACCTTGGAGTCGCCTTTCCGCCTCTCTCTACTGTAGCAAGGGAGGGGATAAGGGAGAGTTCTTTCATGTTTTATTTGAAATTCCTTTTGGGTCACTAGCCGTTTAGGTTGAAATAGCTTCTCGACGGTTCCAGTTCCCCAGCGGTGTGTGTGTGTTCATGAGTGGCGTCCGCTTATGCACGTCACTACTAACACTTACCCATGGCTTGTGGCGCCACTTGCCACTGGGTCACACTTCACATTGGAGTGCGGCGTGCACGCGCCACTGATAGGTATTACTGGTGGCTCTAAGTTGACGAGGGAATATCTCCCCGGCAATAGTGCCAGAAACAATGCTTGTACGTCACACGTCAGTTGGGAACCCCAAGAGGAAGGTATGATGAGTGCAGCAGTAAGTTTTCCCTCAGTATGAAACCAAGGTTTAATCGACCAGTAGGAAAACGAGGTTTGCTTCGAAGGTGTTGGTGAAGGAGTGTAGTGCGGCGCAACACCAGGGATTCCGGTGCCAACGTGGAACCTGCACAACACAATCAAATTACTTTGCCCCAACTTAACAGTGAGGTTGTCAATCTCACCGGCTTGCTGAAAACAAAGGGTTAAACGTATCGAATGGAAATGATGTTTGTTTGCATAAAACAGTAGAGAACAATGATTGCAGTAGATTGTATTTCAGATGTAAAAGAATGGACCGGGGTCCACAGTTCACTAGTGGTGTCTCTCCAATAAGATAACTAACATGCTGGGTAAACAAATTACAGCTGGGCAATTGACAATTGATAAGTGCATATAACATGCATGTGTGAGCTGTGGTGTCTACTATGAGATTCATTTGGGCATTACGACAAAGTACATAGACCGCTATCCAGCATGCATCTATGCCTAAATAGTCCACTTTCCGGTTAACATCCGTACCCCTTCCAGTATTAAGTTGCAAGCAACAGACAATTGCATTAAGTAATGTGCGTAATGTAAACAATACATTCATCCTTGAATAAAGCATTGCTGTTTTACCCCTAGTGGCAACAACACATCTACAACCTTAGAACTTGCTGTCACTATCCCAGGTTAAATAGAGGTTGAACCCAACTATCATGCATAAATACCCCCTCTTGGAGTTACAAGTATTCACTTGGCCAAGGCTTCAACAAGTAACGGAGAGCATGCAAGATCACAAATGACATAGACATGATAATATAATATTCAGCTCCACATAGGTATCAATATAAGTCAGATCCCAGCAAACACAACATGTAGCATTACAATAAGATGATCTTGATCATGATAGGCAGCTCACAAGATCTAAACATGATGGCACAAGTGGAGAAGACAACCATCTAGCTACTGCTATGGACCCATAGTCCAAGGATGAACTACTCACGCATCACTCCGGAGGCGGGCATGGCGATGTAGAGCCCTCCGGTGATGATTCCCCTCTCCGGCAGGGTGCCGGGAAGAGCTTCAGAACCCCCCGAGTTAGGGTTGACGACGGCGGCGGCAGCGAATATGTTCTGGATGAAAGGCTCGGTGTTTTAGGGTTTTCACGTCTCGGGGAATAAATAGGCGAAGGGGCGATGTCGGCGGACCCCCGAGGGGCCCAAACCACCAGGTGGCGCGGCTGGGCCCACTGCCGCGCCGCCTGGTTTGGCCACCTCGTGGCTCCTTCGTCTCTCCTTCGGACTCCGTGTACGTGCTGGAAAAATAGGGACTGGCCTTTTGTTTCGTGCAATTCCGAGAATATTTCCAGAAGTAACTTTCTGAAACCAAAAACAGCAGAAAACAGGGAACTGGCACTGTGGCATCTTGTTAATAGGTTAGTCCCAGAAAATGCATAAAAGTGATGAAGTGTATATAAAACATGTAGCAAATGGTATAATATAAGCATGGAACAGCAGAAATTATGGATACGTTGGAGACGTATCAAGCATCCCCAAGCTTAGTTCTACTCGTCCTCGAGTAGGTAAAACGATAACAACAAATAATTTCTGAGGAGACATGCTTTCACACAATCTTGATCAATATATTGCAAGGCTCATGTCATGAATGAAGTGACTCAAAGCAATGATCTATAGTTTGCTAACAAATAGATAAAGAGTAAACAATGAATCATATAAGCAAAAACTTTTCATGAATAGTACTTTCAAGACAAGCATCAAAAAGTTTTGCATAAGAGGTAACTCATAAAGCAATAGATTCAAAGTAAAAGGCATTGAAGCAACACAAAGGATGATTAAGTTTCAGCATTTGCTTTCAACTTGTAACATGTATATCTCATGGATAGTTGTCAACATAAAGCAATATAACAAGTGCAATAAGTAAATATGTAAGAATCAATGCACACAAAGTTGACACAAGTGTTTGCTTCTAAGATAGAAAGGAGTAGGTAAACTGACTCAACATAAAGTAAAAGATAGGCCCTTCGCAGAGGGAAGCAGGGATTAAATCATGTGCTAGAGCTTTTTAAGTTTTCGAAAGCATATAGAGAGCACAAAATAAGTATTTGAGAGGTGTTTGTTGTTGTCAACGAATGGTAGTGGGCACTCTAACCCCCTTGTCAACCAGACTTTCAAAGAGCGGCTCCCATGAAGGACGTTATCTCTACCAGCAAGGTAGATCATCCCTCTTCTCTTTTGTTTACACATGTATTTTAGTTTCTTTATAGATGACACTCCTCCCAACCTTTTGCTTACACAAGCCATGGCTAACCGAATCCTCGGGTGCCTTCCAACATTCACATACCATGGAGGAGTGTCTATTGCAAATTAAGTTGCTTACTGATAAATCAGGGCAAAACATGTGAAGAGAATTATTAATGAAAGTTGTAATTAATTGGGGCTGGGCACCCCGTTGCCAGCTCTTTTTGCAAATTATTGGATAAGCGGATGTATATGCCACTAGTCCAGGTGAAAGTCTGTCAGAAGTAAATGACAAGATTGAAAGATAAAACACCACATACTTCCTCATGAGCTATAAAACATTGACACAAATAAGGAGTAATAAAGTTTTGAATAGTTTAAAGGTAGCACATGAAATATTTACTTGGAATGGCAGGAAATACCACATAGTAGGTAGGTATGGTGGACACAAATGGCATGGGTTTTGGCTCAAGTTTTGGATGCACGAGAAGCATTCCCTCTCAGTACAGAGTTTAGGCTAGCAAGGTTGTTTGAAGCAAACACAAGTATAAACCGGTACAGCAAGAATCACATAAAAACATATTGCAAGTATTATAAGACTCTACACTGTCTTCCTTGTTGCTCAAACATTTTACCAGAAAATATCTAGACCTTAGAGAGAACAAATATGCATCCCAAGTCTCAACAAGCTCTACGGTAGTTCTCCACTACTAGGCTTTAACTACATGATGCAAGAGCTTAAACATGATCTACTTGAGAGCTCAAAACAATTGCAAAGCATCAAATCAAACAAGACAATGATCTACAAGAATGCATATGTCTTTTCCAATACCAACTACTACATGTAGCATTTTCTTTCTTCCAAACAAACACCAATAATTTATTTAAACATAAACTCTCCAAATGATAATATAATGCAGCAAGAGAGTATTTATAAACAAGTGCTAACAGCTCGAAGAGATGCATGAAAAACAGGAGCTAAAAGCACTGCAGTAGCTAGTTAAGAATACTCAACAAATATAAGTGAAGAACATGAGTATTCACATGAAAAAGCGGAGCGTGTCTCTCTCCCACACAAGGATTGCTAGGATCCGAATTTATTCAAACAAAAACAAAAATAAAAACACACAGACGCTCCAAGTAAAGCGCATAAGATGTGAAAGAATTAAAATATAGTTTCACTAGAGATGACCTGATAAGTTTGTTGATGAAGAAGGGGATGCCTTGGGCATCCCCAAGCTTAGACGCTTGAGTCTCTCTGAATATGGTTGGGATGAACCACGGGGGCATCCCCAAGCTTAGGCTTTTCACTCTTCTTGATCACATAATATCACCCTTCTCGCTTGATCCTTGAAAACTTCCTTCACACCAAACTCAAGACAGTTCTCATTAGAGGGTTAGTGCATAATCAAAAATTCTCATATTCTGTAATGATACAATCAATCCCAAAGCTTCTGGACATTAGCTACAGCCACCAATGCTTTGTGGAGCAAAGAAATCCACACAAACACAGTAAAAGAGCGAATGCAAAACAAAAGGCAGAATCTGTCAAAAACAGAACAGTCTGGAATGACGAATTTTTTCGAGGCACTTAAGTTGCTCAGATGGATCTGGCCTAAAATAATGAAAGTTGCGTACATATCTCAGGAATATGCGTGATTTTTCTCAGAATTTTTTGAATTTTCTACAGGGAGATAAGCTCAAATCCGTGACAGCTAAAAATCTGTCACTGCGCAGAAATCCAAATCTTGCATCAACTTTCAATATAGAACTTTACTTGGCACAACATTGCGATAAAATAAAGATACAAAGGAGTTGCTACAGAAGTAACAAAACTCCTTGACTCAAAGAAAACAAAAATAACAGCAAATAAAAACGATGGGTTGTCTCCCATAAGCGCTTTTCTTTAACGCCTTTCAGCTAGGCGCAGAAAGTGAAAATCAAGTGTTGTCAAGAGAAGAAGCATCAACATCATAACTTGCTCTAACAATAGAGTCAAAAGGTAACTTCATTCTCTTCCTAGGGAAGTGTTCCATACCTTTCTTGAGAGGAAATTGGTACCTTATATTACCTTCTTTCATATCAATGATGGCACCAACAGTTCGAAGAAAAGGTCTTCCCAAAACAATAGGACAAGATGCATTGCATTCAATATCCATAACAATAAAATCAAGGGACAAGGTTATTGTTTACTGTAATAAAAACATCATTAACTCGCCCCAAAGGTTTCTTCATAGCATTATCAGCGAGAAAAACATCCAAATAACAATGTTCCAAAGGTGGCAAATCAAGAATATCATAAAGCTTCTTGGGCAAAACGAAACACTTGCACCAAGATCACACAAGGCATTGCAATAAAAATCATTCACCTTTACCTTAATGATGGGTTCCCAACCATCTTCTAATTTCCTAGGAATAGAAGCTTTAAGTTTCAACTTCTCCTCCCTAGCTTGCAAAAGAGCATTTGTAATATGCTTTGTAAAAGCCAAATTAATAGTGCTAGCATTGGGACTTCTAGCTAATTTTTGCAAGAACATAATAACTTCAGAGATGTTACAATCATCAAAATCAAAATCATTATTGTCAATGGTGGTGGAACCATTGTCTCCAATAGTTTGAAAAATTTCAGCACTTTTATCAGAAAAAGTTTCAGCAGTTTTAGGCAATTTCAAACGCTTTGCAGAAGTAGTAGAGACATTACAACACCAATAACATTACCATCAATAGTAGGAGGTTACTAGCATGTGAAACATTAGCATTACTAGTGGTGGTGATAGTACAAACTCTAACTATACTATTCTCTTTTTCAAGTTCTTCCTCTTTTTCCCACCTAGCATGCAATTCAGCCAACATCCTAATATTATTATCAATTCGAACTTGGATGGCATTTGCTGTAGCAAATGACTTATCTTTAACTTCATTAGGCATAACTTTCAGTTTTAGAATTTCAACATCATGAGCAAGACTATCAACTTTAGAGACAAGATCATCAATTTTTTCAAACTTTTCCTCAACAGTTTTATTGAAAGCTTTTTGTGTGCTAATAAATTCTTTAAGCATAGCTTCAAGATCAGAGGACACACTTCTATTGTTGCTGTAGGAATTACCATAAGAATTGCCATAACCATTTGAAGGATAAGGCTTATAATTGTTGCTACCAAAATTATTCCTATAAGCATTGTTGTTGAAGTTGTTGTTTTTAATGAAGTTTACATCAACATGCTCTTCTTGAGCAACCAATGAAGCTAAAGGAACATTATTAGGATCAACATGAGATCTACCATTCACAAGCATAGACATAATAGCATCAATCTTATCACTCAAAGAGGAGGTTTCTTCAACAGAATTTACCTTCTTACCTTGAGGAGCTCTTTCGGTGTGCCATTCGGAATAGTTGATCATCATATCATCAAGTAGCTTTGTTGCTGCACCTAAAGTGATGGACATAAAGGTTCCTCCAGAGGCTGAATCCAATAAGTTCCTTGAGGAAAAATTTAATCCTGCATAAAAGGTTTGGATGATCATCCAAGTAGTCAGTCCATGAGTGGGACAATTCTTCACCAAAGATTTCATTCTTTCCCAAGCTTGAGCAACATGTTCATTATCAAGTTGTTTAAAATTCATAATGCTACTTCTCAAGGATATAATCTTAGCAGGAGGATAATATTTCCCTATGAAAGCATCTTTGCATTTTGTCCAAGAATTAATACTATTTCTAGGCAAAGAAAGCAACCATTCTTTAGCTCTTCCTCTCAAGGAGAAAGGAAAAAGTTTCAGTTTTATAATATCCCCATCCATATCCTTATACTTTTGCATTTCACAAAGTTCAACAAAGTTATTAAGATGGGCAGCAGCATCATCAGTACTAACACCAGAAAATTGCTCTTTCATAACAAGATTTAATAGAGCAGGTTTAATTTCATAAAATTCTGCTGTAGAAGCAGGTGGAGCAATAGGAGTGCATATGAAATCATTGTTGTTTGTGCTAGTGAAGTCACACAACTTAGTGTTCTCAGGAGTACTCATTTTGAAAAACAAAATCAAACTGAATTAAACAAGTAACTAATTTTTTTGTGTTTTTGATAAAGAGAGCAAACAAGACTAAATAAAAATAAACTAAGCAAGACAAATAACAAAGTAAAGAGATTGGGTGTGAGAGACTCCCCTTGCAGAAGCAATTCGTTTTCCCCGGCAACGGCGCCAGAAAACGTGTTGGTGGCTCTAGTTGACGAGGGAATATCTCCCCGGCAATAGTGCCAGAAACAATGCTTGTACGTCACACGTCAGTTGGGAACCCCAAGAGGAAGGTATGATGAGTGCAGCAGTAAGTTTTCCCTCAGTATGAAACCAAGGTTTAATCGACCAGTAGGAAAACGAGGTTTGCTTCGAAGGTGTTGGTGAAGGAGTGTAGTGCGGCGCAACACCAGGGATTCCGGTGCCAACGTGGAACCTGCACAACACAATCAAATTACTTTGCCCCAACTTAACAGTGAGGTTGTCAATCTCACCGGCTTGCTGAAAACAAAGGGTTAAACGTATCGAATGGAAATGATGTTTGTTTGCATAAAACAGTAGAGAACAATGATTGCAGTAGATTGTATTTCAGATGTAAAAGAATGGACCGGGGTCCACAGTTCACTAGTGGTGTCTCTCCAATAAGATAACTAACATGCTGGGTAAACAAATTACAGCTGGGCAATTGACAATTGATAAGTGCATATAACATGCATGTGTGAGCTGTGGTGTCTACTATGAGATTCATTTGGGCATTACGACAAAGTACATAGACCGCTATCCAGCATGCATCTATGCCTAAATAGTCCACTTTCCGGTTAACATCCGTACCCCTTCCAGTATTAAGTTGCAAGCAACAGACAATTGCATTAAGTAATGTGCGTAATGTAAACAATACATTCATCCTTGAATAAAGCATTGCTGTTTTACCCCTAGTGGCAACAACACATCTACAACCTTAGAACTTGCTGTCACTATCCCAGGTTAAATAGAGGTTGAACCCAACTATCATGCATAAATACCCCCTCTTGGAGTTACAAGTATTCACTTGGCCAAGGCTTCAACAAGTAACGGAGAGCATGCAAGATCACAAATGACATAGACATGATAATATAATATTCAGCTCCACATAGGTATCAATATAAGTCAGATCCCAGCAAACACAACATGTAGCATTACAATAAGATGATCTTGATCATGATAGGCAGCTCACAAGATCTAAACATGATGGCACAAGTGGAGAAGACAACCATCTAGCTACTGCTATGGACCCATAGTCCAAGGATGAACTACTCACGCATCACTCCGGAGGCGGGCATGGCGATGTAGAGCCCTCCGGTGATGATTCCCCTCTCCGGCAGGGTGCCGGGAAGAGCTTCAGAACCCCCCGAGTTAGGGTTGACGACGGCGGCGGCAGCGAATATGTTCTGGATGAAAGGCTCGGTGTTTTAGGGTTTTCACGTCTCGGGGAATAAATAGGCGAAGGGGCGATGTCGGCGGACCCCCGAGGGGCCCAAACCACCAGGGCGCGGCTGGGCCCACTGCCGCGCCACCTGTGGTTTGGCCACCTCGTGGCTCTCCTTCGTCTCTCCTTCGGACTCCGTGTACGTGCTGGAAAAATAGGGACTTGGCCTTTTGTTTCGTGCAATTCCGAGAATATTTCCAGAAGTAACTTTCTGAAACCAAAAACAGCAGAAAACAGGGAACTGGCACTGTGGCATCTTGTTAATAGGTTAGTCCCAGAAAATGCATAAAAGTGATACGAAGTGTATATAAAACATGTAGCAAATGGTATAATATAAGCATGGAACAGTAGAAATTTATGGATACGTTGGA